>CAMRHE010000036.1:4210000-5410000 GCA_947044405.1 Leptodactylus fallax
CCAGTGCGGTCCGGTCCTGCAGCATTGCTGTCTTCTTTTCCCGGAAGTCTCCACTTGCTGTGACTTCCAAGGTCCCTTCCCTTAGGCCGTTGATTGGCCTCAGGGGTCATGTGACGTTACAGGTAGTCACGTGCAGAGGGACGCTGGAAGAAAACAGAGCTGCAGGCCGAACCGCTCTGGGAGACCCTGGGACAGGAGAGAAAGTTTGTTGTTTTTTTTGTTTTTTCACCTGCCCTGGTGTAATTAAAAAAAAAAAAAATGTTATCCTGCACAACCCCTTTAATGTCCCACAGGCTATTGGTCTCCATCACTGTCCCCCCCCCCCCCACAGTATAGGGACCAGTGAGTGGCCACTGTATGGGGCGGAATACTGAAGGGGACTCTGTATGGGGGAGAATATTGAAGGGGCCACTGTATTCCCCTTCACTGGTCTCCCCTATAGCGGTATTGGAGTTTCTGCAGCTTATTGTTATGCTGGAGCCCTAGAGCAGGAAAAAAAAAAATGGTTTTATTTACCTCTCCTGTGCTCCAACGCAAATTCCTGCTGTCTTCAGTCCTCTTCAATGATGTCACAAACGGCACGTGTGTACAGATGGCGTCTCTGATGCACAATGATGCCGACGTAATCCATGTCTGTTATGTCATTGAAGACAGCAGGAAGTAGCACTGGATCACAGCAGAGGTAAGACCATTTTTTTTTCACTTCCCTTGGGCCTCCGAACATTATACTCTGAGTTCTGAAGAGACCCGAGAGTATAATAATAGTCCATGGGTCGTGATCCCCAAAAATTTCTGGGTTCTGCCATTTTTGTAATATTTTCACCAAACACCGTAAGGGACATTATACTGTGTGAAGGGGCTGCCATGGGACATTATACCTTGTGAAGGGGCCACTATGGGACATTATATATACAGATAGATAGATAGATAGATAGATAGATAGATAGATAGATCAGTGGGTATATAGATGAGACATTTGAGGAAAGGATCTGATTGGTTAGAAGATGGCCAGCCTGTCCAATCAAAGCAGGATCAGGTCATGTAGACCCCATATGTTGCAGCCATGTATAACTAAGGTTAAGTTCACATCTGCACAGGAGTCTTCAGAAACTGATAAAAATCGGCAGAGACAAAAGTCCTGCATGGAGAAATTTTCTCTCCACCAATTTCAAGGGGACCTTTCACGTCCTCTGGTACCTGCAGTTTTATATACCACTGGAAAGCTGACAGTGCATTGAATTCAGCGCACTGTCCGCTTTGATGCTACATGTCTGGGTGCTCGAGATATTGGTGCCGTCAGAAGGGCGGGCCTTACTGCTCAGTGTCATCACTGGAGGTAAGGAACACCCCTCTGACAGTACAAGGCTATAGAAGAGTACAGTCAGGGGGGTGTTCCTTACCGCCCAGCAATGACGTTGAGCAGTAAGGCCCGCCCTTCTGACAGTGGAGAGATATCTGTGCCGAAACTAATGGCACCAAAATCTCCAGTACCCGATCGCACATCGGAAAGATGACACTGCGGTGAATTCAGCGCACTGTCAGCTTTCTAACTGTATATATAATACTGCAGGTGCCAGGATTTGAAAGCTCCTCTTTCAGTTTTGAAACGGTGGACACCATTCTAGTGTAGGGAACTGCCATTTCTACTAGTATATAATGTATCTGGCTTCTTTGCCCCTGCAGTTTGGCTTCAGAGACCCCAGGCATTTAGTGCAAGTTTTGTTTTGTAAATACAGTGAGTCAGACACATGTGAGGCAGAGCTGCTGGGGGGAGAGATGTGAGCAGAGCTGCTGAGACAGACATGTTATGTCTGAGGGAGTCTAAGAGCCACTTGTTCCTCTTTACTTCACAGTATATAGTTAGGTATGTGTTACCCCCTATATACTCACAGGACCTAGCTAGTAACTGTAGTTAGGGATCAATATATATATAGTTCAGGGCAGTGATAGGTTAGGCTTCCGAAGGCCAACTAGCTAGTTAGAGGCCCGGTGGCACTAGTAGTTTAGCTGGCAGGTTAAGGACTCAGTGTTAGGGTAGTCAGGCCTGCATCTACTGCCGTCACCGTCGCCGTTTGCTGCCTGTGAAGAATCTCACCATCATCATCATCATCTCCTGATCGGCTGTCTGTCATCTCCTGGAAGAATCCGAGGATCCACAGTCATCCACAGGGGCCCCTGCATCTCTTCTGTTGCCTGGAGGTATTGTGCACTGGACTCTTGCTATATATCTATATATATACCCGGGTATATAACCTAAGACGGTTGAGGACTTGCTGGTTGTTGTAGTATTGCTGTGTTCTGAGTATATTTTATGTATGTATTATTACCCTGTTGATTCTTATAAAGCTACTGTTATAACCTTATGTGGTATCTGTATGTATTCTTCAGACTGTGAGATTAGTACAGTGATCCTTGTTAAGGCTACTAACTGTACTTCATGGGTAAGTCCCAGGAAGAGATCCTCCCTGTAATACAGAGGCTCTATCCTGGGTGGAGGCACTGATATATTTCATATATGTTCCCACTCTTCCCTTCAGCGAAGGCTTCAGGTCCCATTATACACACAGGTCAGCGCCAGAGTCTGTTGCGGGAGGGTTAATACTCATACCCCCCCCCCCAAATAGGGCTACACTAGTCAATGGGGTCCGCTGGTGTCTGTGTGTAACCTCTAAAACAGTGATCTGGCTTCCCTGGCAGACCTGAACGATGGAGAGACCGGAGCAGATGTGAACCTAGCCTAAGAGTTTTCAATTCATTTTAAAATGACAGTTTTTATCTGGCTTCATCATTTACATATATAGCAAGAATCTTAAGAAATATAACGGTGATCATCCTGACAAATGTAATGCAATACTGCAGTAAATACTGTACTGACACCATAGCAAAACAAATATATATGAAATTCTGGTTCACGTTTTGGATACCATAGGGAATCTGTATTACTATACATACACAGACAAAACAGAATATGTACACACTCAAAGACACATGACAGAACATGTGTATATATATATACACACACACACACACACACACACAGAACATGTACACACAGATACAGACACACAGAGAACATGTAAACACACAGAACATGTGTGTACACACACACACACACATAAACATACACAGAACATGTACACACACAAAAGACACAGCACATACCTGGAGCCGAGTCAAGGATTGATTATTCTGGGCTGCAGCAGCCCAATGTAGTTGATCATCCCCTGAAGTGCAAGACGCCGGGAGAAGGGGGAGGAGCTGTCAGCCTGCACGGGTAAGTGAGAGAAGGGAGAGAGGCAGCCAGCACCTGGCAGCCCAGGGCCCCTGACCAATGCATTGGTCAGGGACCCGATCAGGATGGTCAGAGGCCGGATCGGGCCACTGACCTTTGCATTGGCAAAATGAGGACTAATAGTCGGGGTCCACCGGCGTATTCACCAGTTCCCCAATGGGCCAGTCCAACCCTGGTCCTGAGAGTTCCTGGGGAGAGAGGAGGAGCTGGGTTCTGTCCCAACCTTCTGAATACTGGTGAGACTCCAGTGTGATTTGCTGCTGCTGTTTGGTTGTTTTTGCCATCTATGTTGACCGTGTGGCTGAAGCAAGCCACCCGTATAGTTAGGGTATTTTCTGTGTTTAGTTAGAAGCTCAGACGAGCAGGAGTTCGGTTGTTGTTTTGCCTGAAAGTTAAGGCTTATTTTACTTCTGCCAGTTTTGTAAAATAAACGTACAGGGTAAAGCTTGTTGGAACCTGATTTTTTTTTTCATGTCCATCTCTGACTGTCTGGGTTAGCTGCTGTTGCTATTGAGCCAATCCTCCCACTAATATATATATATATATATATATATATATATATATATATATATATATATACAGTCATGGTCAAAAGTTTTGAGAATGATACAAATATTAATTTTTACAAAGTCTACTGCTTCAGTTTTTCTAATGTCAATTTGCATATACTCCAGAATGTTATAAAGAGTGATCAGCTTAACAGCAATTACTTGCAAAGTCAATATTTGCCTAGAAAATGAACTTTATCCCCCAAAACACATTTCAACATCATTGCAGCCCTGCCTTAAAAGGACCACCTAACATCGTTTCAGTGATTGCTCCATTAACACAAGTGTGGGTGTTGATGAGGACAGGGCTGGAGATCAATCTGTCATGATTAAGTAAGAATGACACCACTGGACACTTTAAAAGGAGGCTGGTGCTTGCCATCATTGTTTCTCTTCTGTTAACCATGGTTATCTCTAAAGAAACACGTGCAGTCATCATTGCACTGCACAAAAATAGCGTAACTGGGAAGAGTATTGCAGCTAGAAAGATTGCACCTCAGTCAACAATCTATCGCATCATCAAGAACTTCAAGGAGAGAGGTTCCATTGGTGCCAAAAAGGCTCCAGGGCGCCCAAGAAAGACCAGCAAGCGGCAGGACCGTCTCTTAAAAGTGTTTCAGCTGCGGGATCGGGCTACCAGCAGTGCAGAGCTTGCTGAGGAATGGCAGCAGGCAGGTGTGAGTGCATCTGCACGCACTGTGAGGCGGAGACTCTTGGAGCAAGGCTTGGTCTCAAGGAGGGCAGCAAAGAAGCCACTTCTCTCCAGAAAAAACATCAGGGACAGACTGATATTCTGCAAAAGGTACAGGGAGTGGACTGCTGAGGACTGGGGTAAAGTCATTTTCTATGATGAATCCCCTTTTCGATTGTTTGGAACATCTGGAAAACAGCTTATTCGGAGAAGAAGAGGTGAGCGCTACCACCAGTCTTGTCTCATGCCAACTGTAAAGCATCCTGAAACCATTCATGTGTGGGGTTGCTTCTCAGCCAAGGGAATCGGCTCTCTCACAGTCTTGCCTAAAAACACAGCCATGAATAAAGAATGGTACCAGAATGTCCTCCAAGAGCAACTTCTCCCAACCGTCCAAGAGCAGTTTGGCGCTCAACAATGCCTTTTCCAGCTTGATGGAGCACCTTGCCATAAAGCAAAGGTGATAACTAAATGGCTCAGGGAACAAAACATAGAGATTTTGGGTCCATGGCCTGGAAACTCCCCAGATCTTAATCCCATTGAGAACTTGTGGTCAATCATCAAGAGACGGGTGGACAAACAAAAACCAACAAATTCAGACAAAATTAAAGCATTGATTCTGCAAGAATGGACTGCTATCAGTCAGGATTTGGTCCAGAAGTTGATTGAGAGCTTGCCAGGGAGAATTGCAGAGGTCCTGAAGAAGAAGGGTCAACACTGCAAATATTGACTTGCTGCATTAACTCATTCTAACTGTCAATATAAGCTTCTGTTACTCATAATATGAATGCAATTATATGTCTGTATGTGATAAAAACATCTGACAAACACACATAAAAACCAGAGGGCAGCAGATCATGTGAAAATATAATATTTGTGTCATTCTCAAAACTTTTGGCCATGACTGTACACTACCGTTCAAAAGTTTGGGGTCACCCAGACAATTTTGTGTTTTCCATGAAAACTCACATTTTTATTTATCAAATGAGTTGCAAAATGAACAGAAAATATAGTCAAGACATTGACAAGGTTAGAAATAATGATTTTTATTTGAAATAATAATTTTCTCCTTCAAACTTTGCTTTCGTCAAAGAATGCTCCATTTGCAGCAATTACAGCATTGCAGACCTTTGGCATTCTAGCTTTTAATTTGCTGAGGTAATCTGGAGAAATTTCACCCCATGCTTCCAGAAGCCCCTCCCACAAGTTATATTGGCTTGATGGGCACTTTTTGTGTACCATACGGTCAAGCTGCTCCCACAACAGCTCAATGGGGTTGAGATCTGGTGACTGCGCTGGCCACTCCATTACAGATAGAATACCAGCTGCCTGCCTCTTCCCTAACTAGTTCTTGCATAATTTGGAGGTGTGCTTTGGGTCATTGTCCTGTTGTAGGATGAAATTGGCTCCAATCAAGCGCTGTCCACAGGGTATGGCTGTGCATTGCAAAATGGAGTGATAGCCTTCCTTATTCAAAACCCCTTTTACCTTGTACAAATCTCCCACTTTACCAGCACCAAAGCAACCCCAGACCATCACATTACCTCCACCATGCTTGACAGATGGAGTCAGGCACTCTTCCAGCATCTTTTCAGTTGTTCTGCATCTCACAAATGTTCTTCTGTGTGATCCAAACACCTCAAACTTCGATTCGTCTGTCCATAACACTTTTTTCCAATCTTCCTCTGTCCAATGTCTGTGTTCTTTTGCCCATATTAATCTTTTCCTTTCATTAGCCAGTCTCAGATATGGCTTTTTCTTGGCCACTCTGCCTTGAAGGCCAGTATACCTGAGTCGCCTCTTCACTGTAGACGATGACACTGGCGTTTTGCGGGTACTGTTTAATGAAGTTGAGGACCTGTGAGGCGTCGATTTCTCAAACTAGAGACTCTAATGTACTTGTCTTGTTGCTCAGTTGTGCAGCAGGGCCTCCCACTTCTCTTTCTACTCTGGTTAGAGCATGTTTGTGCTGTCCTCTGAAGGGAGTAGTACACACCGTTGTAGGAAGTCTTCAGTTTCTTGGCAATTTCTCTCATGGAATAGCCTTCATTTCTAAGAACAAGAATAGACTGTCGAGTTTCACATGAAAGTTCTCTTTTTCTGGCCATTTTGAGAGTTTAATCGAACCAACAAATGTAATGCTCCAGATTCTCAACTAGCTCAAAGGAAGGTCCGTTTTATAGCTTCTCTAACCAGCAAATCTGTTTTCAGCTGTGCTAACATACTTGCACAAGGGTTTTCAAGGGTTTTCTAAACATCCATTAGCTTTCTTACACAGTTAGCAAACACAATGTACCATTAGAACACTGAAGTGATGGTTTCTGGAAATATATACTGTGTGTATATATACAGTCATATGAAAAAGTTTGGGCACCCCTATTAATCTTAATCATTTTTAGTTCTAAATATTTGGGTGTTTGCAACAGCCATTTCAATTTGATATATCTAATAACTGATGGACACAGTAATATTTCAGGATTGAAATGAGGTTTATTGTACTAACAGAAAATGTGCAATATGCATTAAACCAAAATTTGACCGGTGCAAAAATTTGGGTACCCTTATCATTTTATTGATTTGAATACTCCTAACTACTTTTTACTGACTTACTGAAGCACAAAATTGGTTTTGTAACCTCACTGAGCTTTGAACTTCATAGCCAGGTGTATCCAATCATGAGAAAAGGTATTTAAGGTGGCCAATTGCAAGTTGTTCTCCTATTTGAATCTCCTCTGAAGAGTGGCATCATGGGCTCCTCAAAACAACTCTCAAATGATCTGAAAACAAAGATTGTTCAACATAGTTGTTCAGGGGAAGGATACAAAAAGTTGTCTCAGAGATTTAACCTGTCAGTTTCCACTGTGAGGAACATAGTAAGGAAACGGAAGACCACAGGGACAGTTCTTGTTAAGCCCAGAAGTGGCAGGCCAAGAAAAATATCAGAAAGGCAGAGAAGAAGAATGGTGAGAACAGTCAAGGACAATCCACAGACCACCTCCAAAGAGCTGCAGCATCATCTTGCTGCAGATGGTGTCACTGTGCATCGGTCAACAATACAGCACACTTTGCACAAGGAGAAGCTGTATGGGAGAGTGATGCGAAAGAAGCCGTTTCTGAAAGCACGCCACAAACAGAGTCGCCTGAGGTATGCAAAAGCACATTTGGACAAGCCAGCTTCATTTTGGAAGAAGGTCCTGTGGACTGATGAAACAAAGATTGAGTTGTTTGGTCATACAAAAAGGCGTTATGCATGGCATCAAAAAAACACAGCATTCCAAGAAAAACACTTGCTACCCACTGTAAAATTTGGTGGAGGTTCCATCATGCTTTGGGGCTGTGTGGCCAATGCCGGCACCGGGAATCTTGTTAAAGTTGAGGGTCGCATGGATTCAACTCAGTATCAGCAGATTCTTGAGAATAATGTACAAGAATCAGTGACGAATTTGAAGTTACGCCGGGGATGGATATTTCATCAAGACAATGATCCAAAACACAGCTCCAAATCTACTCAGGCATTCATGCAGAGGAACAATTACAATGTTCTGGAATGGCCATCCCAGTGCCCAGACCTGAATATCATTGAACATCTGTGGGATAATTTGAAGCGGGCTGTCCATGCTCGGCGACCATCAAACTTAACTGAACTGGAATTGTTTTGTAAAGAGGAATGGTCAAAAATACCTTCATCCAGGATCCAGGAACTGATTAAAAGCTACAGGAAGCGACTAGAGGCTGTTATTTTTGCAAAAGGAGGATCTACTAAATATTAATGTCACTTTTCTGCCCATACTTTTGCACCGGTCAAATTTTGGTTTAATGCATATTGCACATTTTCTGTTAGTACAATAAACCTCATTTCAATCCTGAAATATTACTGTGTCCATCAGTTATTAGATATATCAAATTGAAATGGCTGTTGCAAACACCCAAATATTTAGAACTAAAAATGATTAAGATTAATAGGGGTGCCCAAACTTTTTCATATGACTGTATATATATATATATATATATATATATATATATATATATACAGTATATATACATATTTTCCATTATTATAGATTTTGTAGAGATAAGCGGACTAGGTTGTTTTCCAAAACCAACTGGACTTAAATAGATTTTCTCTATAATCATTGAGAGAATTTAAATTGTTTAAATTGGAAAGAAATGATTTGTGACTTTTCTTCATGACAATTTGAGCTCTTTGAAGGGTAATATGAAGCTCTCTGTAGTTTACTGCTGCATAAGAAAAGGGAGAACTATTAAGTCAAATATCATTTTAGCATCTAATAACCTTATTTAATTTCTTACTGCTCAATATTCAATTGGGTGAATGGGATGCTGAATACAAATTACTGGCCAGTGGAATATTTCAATTTAAAGAATACCTAAACTTTTCAGGATAAGTTATCATATGTGGAAATACATGAAGAATAACATTATTTTTGGCCACTAGATGAACATATTCTGCATTTTTAGCAGTTTATCCCTTTATGGGCTCTATCTCTAAAGCTAGGGCACTTTGTCTTACTTGTTAACTTTGGCTGCGACACCTGTCACACAACTGCAACCGTGTTGCCCTTCACTCATATTTGTGGACTCAAGGGTGTTGCAAACGTCGCAAAAAAGTTGAGCAATGTTAGACTTTTTTGCGACTGAAAGATGCAATGCGATGTAACTCCATTGACTAACATGAGTAAAGGAGTTGCAGGGCAATATGGTGATCTTTGGGGCCCACCGGGGGATTCACCCCTGGTGCAAAAGGAGTTATGGTCAAAGTTGCCATGTGGCCCTAGCCTTATTCTAAGTTTTTCCAGAGCTAGTGGGTGGAGACAATGGTGGAGACAAACTACTAACTTGCATACATGCTTTATGCTTCATTTTCTATGTGTTTTAGAGACTTTCTAACAGTTTGTGTGCTTCATACATGATAAAGGAGGGCTTGTTGAAAAGGGGGCTTGGTTTAATATGGCAAACTGGGAGCCAAACATTGTGCCACAATTTTTGGAAGTTGCGTCACAATTCCAGCCACTGTGCCACAAAAATAAACCAATTAATAAGTGGTGTAAAGTTAGATTACACTGTCTAAAACTGCACCAGATTTTCAAACTGCATTCGACACTTTTAAGGAATTCTATCATTGGGAAAACGTGTTTTTAACTGAAGCAATGTTGGAATAGCCTTCATAAAGGCTATTCTTCTCCTACCTTTACTTTTCTTCTCCTCGACGCCGTTTGTCCAAAAAAACATTTTATTCTCATATGTAAATTATGCTAAGGGAGCACCGGGGGCGTTACCTCTGTGCTCCGAGCACTCCACATCATTGCTGTAACCCGCCTCCAGTGCTGCTTTTTCACGCCCCCTGCATCTTCTTCTGTTCATTTTGCATCTGCTTTCTCCGTCGGCCATTTTTCTGAAGTACACTGGTGTAAGGAACTAAACAGAAATGGCCAACAGAGCATGCTCACTTGGCTCTGTCTGAACTCAATGTGGCTCCGGCGGCCACTTTTGTTTAGTTTCTTACACCAGAAAAATGGCCGACAGAGCAAGAAGCAGATGCAAGATGAACAGAAGAAGATGCAGGGGGCGTGAAAAAGCAGCGCTGGAGGCGGGTTGTGACAATGACACGAGGGTGCTCGGAAAACAGGGGGGAACGCCCCCGATGCTCCCTGAGCTTAATTTACATATGAGAATAAAATGGGTTTTTTTGGACAAACGGCGGCGAGGAGAAGAAAAGTAAAGGTAGGAGTATAATAGCCTTTATAAAGGCTATTCCAACATTGCCTCAGTTAAAAACATGTTTCCCCAACGATAGAGTTACCTTTAAAAACTCTAGATAGATAGATAGATAGATAGATAGATAGATAGATAGAAAACTTTCAATTAGCTGCTGAAACCTATGTCTCTGTGTGTCCTAGCTTTTTTTTCAATTGGTTCCTCTTCCCTTTTTATAGAACCTGACTATTGGACATGGATGTGACAATTTCTCTAGGGCAGCAGCCAGGTTGTCCCCCCCCCCCTCCTTTTCTAATGCTAGTATACATAAGTCAGGAAGTTTAGGAGTTGTAAAAATAACAGCAGCAGTAGTGTGACATGAGCCTGATATACCTCACTAATTCACAGTGAAAACAATACAACCCAGTACAGCTCCATGGGGAAAGTCACCCAACTTTCCAAAGCTGCTGAATGGCAAGTATGTGTAGTTATGCACTGGTAATTCTTCTCTTTAATATATCCCCACAATATTTTGCATATTTACTTTTCTGGAGCTTTGTAAATAACACCCAATGGTTAGGTATTTTGAATACTAGACGTCACTATTGTCCTGATACTATATGTATGTGTACTAAGTAGTTTGGCATACCATGCCAGCTGGGTAGCATACCAGGTAATGTTGTAATAGAGACTGGTGAATAATAATACTGAATACTATATATCTAAATAAATCTCCCCTGCTTGCTCCAAAATCATGCCAAAGTACGTTAGATTTGTCTTTCAGGGTTCTGAGACAGCTGAGTAGCATAGAACATAGAGCTGTAATAGGGAATACTGAATACTATATTTAGCTAAATAAATCCCAGTTCCCTCTCCATAATTAGGCCATATCTTGGTAGATTTGCCTTTCATGGTTCCAGGAAAGTGGGGTAACATACCAGTTATTGCTTTAATATGAATTGCCGCATCAAAATCTACCTGTATAAACCATTTTCTCAGTTATGATATAGCAAGATAATGTTGCCTTTCAGGAATCTAGGAAAATTTGGTAATTTGCACAAAGAAATAACAACAAACATGTACAGTGCTGGCCAAAAGTATTGGCACCCCTGCAATTCTGTCAGATAATACTCAATTTCTTCCAGAAAATGATTGCAATCACAAATGTTTTGGTAATAATATCTTCATTTAATTTGTCTTCAATGGAAAACCACAAAAAGAATTGTCAAAAAGCCAAATTGGATATAATTCCACACCAAACATAAAAAAGGGGGTGGACAAAAGTATTGGCACCCTTTGAAAAATTACGTGATGCTTCTCTAATTTGTGTAATTAGCAGCACCTGTTACTTACCTGTGGCACATAGCAGGTGGTGGCAATAACTAAATCACACTTGCAGCCAGTTGAAATGGATTAAAGTTGACTCTGTCCTGTGTCCTTGTGTGTACCACATTGAGCATGGAGAAAAGAAAGAAGACCAAAGAACTGTCTGAGGACTTGAGAAGCAAAATAGTGAGGAAGCATGAGCAATCTCAAGGCTACAAGTCCATCTCCAAAGACCTGAATGTTCCTGTGTCTACCGTGCGCAGTGTCATCAAGAAGTTTAAAGCCCATGGCACTGTGGCTAACCTCCCTAGATGTGGACGGAAAAGAAAAATTGACGAGAGATTTCAACGAAAGATTGTGCGGATGGTGGCTAAAGAACCTCGACTAACATCCAAACAAGTTCTAGCTGCTCTGCAGTCCGAGGGTACAACAGTGTCAACCTGTACTATCCGTCGGCGTCTGAATGAAAAGGGACTCTATGGTAGGATACCCAGGAAGACCCCACTTCTGACCCAGAGACATAAAAAAGCCAGGCTGGAGTTTGCCAAAACTTACTTGAGAAAGCCAAAAACTTTTTGGAAGAATGTTCTCTGGTCAGATGAGACAAAAGTAGAGCTTTTTGGGAAAAGGCATCAACATAGAGTTTACAGGAAAAAAAAAGAGGCCTTCAAAGAAAAGAACACGGTCCCTACAGTCAAACATGGCGGAGGTTCCCTGATGTTTTGGGGTTGCTTTGCTGCCTCTGGCACTGGACTGCTTGACCGTGTGCATGGCATTATGAAGTCTGAAGACTACCAACAAATTTTGCAGCATAATGTAGGGCCCAGTGTGAGAAAGCTGGGTTTCCCTCAGAGGTCATGGGTCTTTCAGCAGGACAATGACCCAAAACACACTTCAAAAAGCACTAGAAAATGGTTTGAGAGAAAGCACTGGAGACTTCTAAAGTGGCCAGCAATGAGTCCAGACCTGAATCCCATAGAACACCTGTGGAGAGATCTCAAAATGGCAGTTTGGAGAAGGCACCCTTCAAATCTCAGGGACCTGGAGAAATTTGCCAAAGAAGAATGGTCTAAAATTCCAGCAGAGCATTGTAAGAAACTCATTGATGGTTACTGGAAGTGGTTGTTCGCAGTTATTTTGTCTAAAGGTTGTGCTACCAAGTATTAGGCTGAGAGTGCCAATACTTTTGTCCGGCCCATTTTTGGAGTTTTGTGTAAAATGATCAATGATTTGACTTTTTTTTTCATTCTCTTTTGTGTTTTTTCATTGCAAGCAAAATAAATGAAGATATTATTACCAAAGCATTTGTGATTGCAATCATTTTCTGGAAGAAATTGAGTATTTATCTGACAGAATTGCAGGGGTGCCAATACTTTTGGCCAGCACTGTAGAAGTTTTCTTTTTGTCTCGTTGAATGGAAGGGACCAACTGTCTACCCAGTTTCTGCCAGCGGTAGTTCCCAGATATGAGTGTTGTCTGTGTAGAGAAACAACATACAAAGCACTGTCTCTACATGTTGGAGCTGAAACCAGAAGTCACCACAAATCTTTCTTGGAATTCTATAAATTGTCTCTACATGTTGCTGCATGTACCCCAATAAATCTAGTAACCAGCTAGGCCAAGGAAGGGTTGCAATCTTGCGCAGATATTCCTGGGAAAACCATAATGTGTGTGAATGAGTATTATCCTGCTGAAGAATGCCAGTTGGAATCCCTGCCATGAGAGGCAACATATGTGGCAGCAAGGTGTCATGCACATATTGGGGACTCAGGGTGACACAGAAGCATGATACTTTATTGGACACAATAAGCAGATAGTATACCCTGTCGGGCTCAGGCAGTAGAGTGGCTTGTATACATCATTAGCAGTGATCCTGGGCTCAAAACTCGCAATAACACCTAAAGATAAAAACAGAATAAGACTTTAAATATATGGAGGATCCTCTCTGTAATTTCATTTAACCACTTCAGTACCGGGCCAATTTCAGGTTCAGGACATATTTTCGGGTTTTTCGTATGTGCAGTTTTGAGGACTATAACATTTTTATCATTTGCGTTATTCAACTAATTTCTGCATCTTTTTTCGGTGACACATAGGTCTTTATTTTTATGTTGTTTTTATTTTTTAATTTTTCATTTTTTTGTATTTTTTTTTCTTATATTCAGGAGAATAGAAACAAAAGAGGAGGGAAAACATGTCTGTTTTTCAATTTAAATTTTTTTTTTTTTTTTTGTAACTTTTTAAAGGGAATCTGTTGGAGCAATTTGGGACACTAAACCACACCCAAGCAATCCATGGCCGCATTAAAAATAAAAAAGCTTTTTGCTCACCCTGCTGCTGTACTCCCAGCGCCTATGCAGTTCTTCAATGAAGCCAGAGGAATACACCTTGGTTTCAGTGCACATGCCCCGCAATTACGCAGTGAAGCCGGGGTGTCCATCTTTGGCTTCACTGAAGAACAGCGCAGGCGCCGTTTTTTTGAGCCAAAGCCAAGAGTGGAATGACCAGAAGGTAGCAGTATAACAGCTTGCTATATATTTCCCACTTCTTTTGTAGCCATACTTGGCTTTGGCTCAAAAAACTGCAGAAAAATCTGCAACAAAAAAATCTGCGTTTCCGCAACGTGGGGCCATAGCCTAAGATAATTTTTCCTCTCCATTACGGTAATTTTTATTTTGTATGGTTTTGTTGGGGGTGGGGCTAGAACCTGTAATAAGGGCGTGTTATTGACATATTATTTATTTATTTATTTTTATTTGAAATTTTTTTTTTTTTTTTTTTACTTTTCTATTCATTTTATTTATTTATTTATTTATTTTACATTGTGTCCCCATAAGGAGGTGATAGACCTTTGGGGACCTTTGAACTCTATTATTTTGGTGGGGGAGCTGATTTTCCCTGTAACTGGGGTTGATACCCCAGCCCCACTTGCAGTAGGACTACAGCCTCCTCCCCATAACTACAGAGCTGATCTGGGTCCTGTAGGACCCAGCAGCTCTTACAGACTCTGATACCAGTGGATCACATGACCGCCGGGTCTTAGGGGAGCCGCATCATGGCAACTCCCATAGCTGTGTACACAGCGATCGGGAAGACAGGGACTGTAATAAACCTTCCCTGCATTCTCTAGGGGAGCTCCGGCTGTAGTTACAGCCAGCTCCCCATTTTTGCAGCTGCACGATTTTTCAGCTGCAGAAAACTGCAAAGATGTACCGGTACGTCCTTGCAGAACAAGAGAGCCATTTCCGGACATATATAGTCTATGGGTGGTCCGGAAGTGGTTAAAGGGACAAATGTTATTGTTTGCATAATAAAAAGTTGTACAATTTTCCAATATATTTTCTGTATCAATTCCTCACAGGTTTCTAGATCTCTGCTTGCTGTCATTCATTCATTCTTACTTCTAGTGGATAAAATCTGACCATGGTCATGTGATTTACGGTCCAGGATCATGTGATGAACACACAGGTGCACAGCTCGTTATAGTCACAGTAATCAGACATCCGTTTTGCAACAAAGTTCTGGCTAAATCACTTCCGGGAACATCTTGTGATCTCATGCTAGTTGCAGCGTGATGTTTTTGGCTATGGGGGGTGAACATGCACTGTATAAGGACAGTTTTCGTGCCTTTCCGGGTTAGTTGTTGATGTGGTGAGTCTGTTTGGTTGATCATTCCACCCAGGAGGCAGTTACTGTATGACAAGAGGTTGGAGGCCTAGTCTGGAAGGGAATGTAGCCTTTGGAAACAGGATTGATGCCTGCTGGCTTGTGTGAGTTCCAAGTGGCTGATGTCTGGGTTAGCATCAGGAAATAGCAGAATCTGGAGCAAATATCAGAAAATAGCATGATCAGGCTGATAACAGAGAGCAGTAGTGCTAGCTGTTTAAATTCTATACAGTGCTGAGAGATAGGTCCCAGTCCTAGACTTTGCTGAATTTGGGGTCTAAGTTATCACCACAGTCAGAAATCAAACCAGAACCCATGATAAATCTACAAGGCCATTCAGGATCAGGGGAACAAATCAGGAGAGTGAATGTCTAGTCCAGTAGTCAGTTCAGGACTAAACGTCTGAGCCAGAGACAGGAGAAAAGCATTTTTTTGGTATCAAGAGAACATGTCAAAGTCAGAATCAGGGGACAAGCAGTTTTTATAGTATCAAGTCCAGGGTCGGTTCCTAGAGATCACATCAGAGTGGGAATCAGATATGAAAGCCAGACAAGATAAAAAAATTGCAGGCAGCTGTCTGAGGAGGAAGATAAGATAAGTAACATTAAATGGTTAAATCCTGCTCTATTGTGAAATTACTCATGAGCTGCTAAACATATATAGCAAATACACAAATGGATTGAAATGTATGAAGTATAACTTACCAAACTTAAATATCTTAATCCCGGTAACTCAAGAAATAGGAGGGGTTGATGGTTGCCTCATGTTTATCCCTAAAACCTATTTATTACAATAGTAGTAAATGAGCTAATTCTCAACTACAACCCATTTCCTAACAGATGTTGTTTACATAGAAGCAAACGCCAGAGAACAAAAAGGCTTGTATCTGTCAGTTCTAAAAAAAATAATACCACCTCAGTGTATACCCCCACCCCCAGCCTACCTGACAAGCTACAAATAGAAGTGTGTTATATGTGACTTGCCCTAATTTCTTGTACTTGGATTGGGATTGTTACTTAGAAATAAGTAAAGTGTATAATACAAAGAGTGTTAACAGAATTCACTTTCCATCTCCTTTCCTCTGCATGTCCAGTTAATGTATTAATGTGTCATATATTGTAAGCCCTTGTGCTCTGGGTCCTCTATCCCACTGTACCATTTGGTCACTGTTAGAATTATACTTGTGTATTTTGCGTATTGTATGTAAACTCTCAAATGTACAGCACCATGGAATTAATGGTACTCTATAAATAAATAATAATGTGTTACTAAGACAAGCTTTTTATTTAATGAAAAGGTTTTTGACATAGTACAATATTTATGTACAGTAACAAGTTCAAGGAACAATCCTCCATTATAAAATACCCTTTGTATAGAAAACCTAAAGTGTCCCAGGAGCAGTAAAATGATATATATGCACAACAGAATGTGCAGACTAAATGTATACAGTAGTTCATTTGCCATTAAATTCAGTGTTAAGAATAATGTCAGTGTTAAGAATTTGGTCATTATTTAGTAAACACTACTGTAGTGTTTGTAGCCAACATTAAACCTATGGTGTTATCTTGTTTGAATGATAATTTCTTGACCCTTATTCACCTGTTATGGAAATGCCCAACACTATATAGGTACGAGACAGAGAGTGTGATTTCTGATGATCCAGTGCTATGTATTCTTGGTGATGTTGATCCGATCAAGAATGTACCAAAGTTAGATACAGAGATGTTTCCCTTTCGTCGCACAGCAGCACAATACTGGGGTATTTCTGCCCCTGTGTGCTGGTAGGAAAGAATGGAATTTTTAATGAACAAACAAATGCATAAATATTAACCCCTCCCCCTCCTCAATATAAGGAAGGGAGTACCAACCCCCCAACGTTTTTTTTTCTGTCCTGTGTTGGTGGGACAGTTGGAGGGAAGGTTATTCCTTCCCTATAGTGAGGTTATTCAGATGACTTTCCCCTCCTTACTCCTGTTTGAGTTTGTTTTGTCTATCCTCCTCTGTGAGGACTCTTTTTCTGCCTTTGGTTTCTGTTGGAACAAAATACAAAGGTTAAAACTCCTTGTCTGTCTTTCCTGCCTTTGCTGCTTAGTCTTCTTACCTTCAGGGAAAGACCTTTTTTTCAGCGGGTTGCTTATAATGGGTGGACAGACAAGTCCGCTGCCTTTAGTTTCCGCACTGAACCCTTGCGGCTATGTAAGCCTTGCACTGCTTGTTTTATTGCAATGCATGGCTTTTCCTGCTACTTCTCTCCAGCTCCCATGTGTGGGGGCGTCAAAGTCCAGATTACACTGGCTTGCGTATGTGATGACATCACTGAACCTCCTTTGGGACTCCAGAATGAGGTCTCTCCTTCCTTCCCCTGCTTGTATTGGCAATGAGAGGGATTGAACTGCTAGGAAATCTTTTTTTTCCTTAACTTCCACCATTTTTTTTTCTTAAAATCTGTGTGGCTCAGCCTTTTTCTTCCAAAAAAAAAAAGTGAAGAGAAATAAAGGGCTTTTATTCTCTGTGTAACCTGTCACAGGTAGTAGGAGAGTCATTGCTCTCCATTTTTACTATAGAAGTCTGCTGCTTCCTTTCTTCTGCCTCTTTGTAGTTTAGCAGAGAGTGTGCATTCTGTGCATTTTAGTTTAACAGACTTGTACTGTTGTTGCATTTTTTCTGGCTTTCTTGTTATTTACTCTTATGCTTGCGGTAACATGTCATCCTCTGAGTCTGGTGGTGATGAGTCCTTCAGGTAAGTCTGTCTCTAGGCGCAAACATCTAAGGTACCCTCATATTCTAACTTGAACCAAGTTATTTCTTTACCAGTCTTCTATCCCAGTCCGTCAACCCCAGAGGAATTTAAAATTCATTCCCTGGATGTTGCCAGATGTCTCAGAATTTATATTCAGAGATCTCTGCATTTAAGCAGCCAGAGAACCTCTTTTTGTCTTTTGCTTGGAAGAATAAAGGGCTCAAGGCTTCTAAGACCCCTTGGCTCGCTGGTTTAAGGAAGCCATAAACTTGACTTTTTCTTCACAGGGGTTAGACACCCCTGAGTCTGTCGGGCTCATTCAACAAAAGCCGTTTCCTCCTCATGGGCGGAAAGGAACTCCGTTCCTTTGGAACAAATCAGTTCTGTAGCTTCTTGAAGCTCTCTCTATACCATTGTAAATCGTTATAGATTTAATACCGGGGTACGGAGGCCATTTCCTTTGGCCATTCCATTTTAAGTTCTATTCTTCAAGAGGGCCATCCATAGGATTTTTCTTGCTAGATCCCCAGTATTGTGCTGCTGTGGGAAGAAAGAGAAACGCAGATTATGATGTTAATCTGTTTTCCCTTAGTCCCAACAGCAGCATAAGGCTCCCTCCCTATGTGTTATGTATTTGTCTTTATAATTACACGTCGGGGGGTTGGTACTTCCTTCCTTATATTGAGAAGTGGGAGTGGTTAATATTTAACCATTTGTTTGTTCATTAAAAATTCCATTCTGTCCTACCAGCACACAGGAGCAGAAATACCCCAGTATTGTGCTACTGTTGGGACTAAGGGAAAACAGATTAACATCATAATCTAAGCTACTTTGCAATTAAATTCCAAGCTAGACTTATAACTTTGCATCATTGGTGTTTAGTCTGTTTGCTGTCATTCTTGGAATAGAAGACACAGGAGAATTAAGTGATGTTATATAAAAATATTTTTTTAGTTTCAATCCAAGAACTGAAAGGTTCTATTAGAAATGACAACCGTGGATTTCTCAACTAAACTTACAATTTATGGGTGGGGGATATTTTTTATTGTTGAAGTAATTTTGTTTGAGGTAATGTATTTTAGCTTGCTTCTGTGTCAGCATTCACAGTTGAATTTACTACTAAAATAGTTAAGGAAAACAAAGGAAAAACAAAAACATTTGTGCTTTTGTGAAGACAGAAAAAAAAGTTGAAATGCATTAACAAAATTGTAATTTTTGAAAGAATATAGCAGTTGTGAGTATGTGAACCTAGAGGGCACTAGGGAGCGACCCAGGCCAGCCCTGAAAAGGCCCTCAGCCACACCTTTGGGTGGGGCGCGTAACTCCAGAAGGCTGGAGTATCCTTCCGGGAGCAGGTGATGGTGGACCAGCTAAGGACAGAGAGAGACTTCTGTCTCAGAAGGGCTAGGGTCCGCAGGGGACTGTTGCTGGAGCTGAACAATAGTCAGGCTAGTTAGGGGCTCAAGGAGTGAGTTAGGGCCCTAACTGTGGCCTAGGTTTTTTGTTGTTTTGCTATGTTGCAGTTAAGCTGAATAAAGCCAGTTTTATTTTACACTTGGACCGTCTGAACGCTATCTTTCCGGCGGCCAGTACCACGAACCACCGCTGTCCGGACCAGGAGTCTGCCGCCATTTTGAGACTAATTCCCCCAAATTGTCACATATGGTGGAGAATGCGAGCATAAAGAGATCCACGCAAGTCCTGGAAGACAAGTGGTTGGTGACTACAGTACTGCTAAGTGTGCATTGTGGCCTACAACTGGAAGAAATCTGTGATTTCAACTGAGAAACGCAGGAAGGGGTGAGTGAATTGCAACATAGCAAAGTGTGTGCAAAACTGGTGAAAGTAAAACTCTGGAAGAGGAATCCAAGGAATGGACTTTGTGTACTGTATACTGTGGCACAGAAGTCTGTAAAGTGCTTGCTGATGGCAAGAAAGTAAGCAATGTGTGTAGAAGCTGGATATTGCAAACAGTCTATGTGAAAGGCTATGGTGCCATGTTGGTGTTTTCTGTGGAAGACAGAAGAAAATGCTGGTTGTTGTAGTGCCACATAAGTTAACTGTTTGAATACATGTGACTGCAGAAGATAGCAAAAAGTTGCTGCCGGTTGAACCCAAGGTTGCTGTGGAATATTGTGTAATCTTGTTAGTAAACCATGGGCAAGAAAAAAGAGAATTTCAGCTTGTAAAAAAGCAGAGAAGTTATTCTCAGGTTTATTAGTGCAGCAGTCTGAATGCAGAGAGAGACAAAACCAAGAACAGATCATGTGGAGTGCAAGTAAAGATAAAGGGTTGCATGATGGTGACTCAGTTTTTCTAAAGCACCTCTGTTCTATGATTGAATATGTCCCTGCTGACTGTGTCTCTCATACTGGAGTGCATGAAAGCACCAAAGATGAAAATATTATGGTGCAGCAGCTTCAAGATGAGATTAAAACCATCAGGTTCAGTTATGAGAATGAAATATGTGATTGGAAGTGGCAGCTTTTCGTATCAGAAAAAGAGAACCTTAAGTTAAAGAATGAGCTTGACTCTATGAAGAGGTTATATCCTAGTCATTGTGAAAATGTGGTACTGAGTTTGCCTGGAATGGACTGTGTCACTAAGAAGGAGTTTGCAGAAATGAAATGCGCTCTATCTAATGAAGTTATACAGAGTGTGGAACAAAAGCAAGTGCTTGAGAAGCAATTGCAGGATTTAAAGGAGCAGCGTGTCCAAGACTCCATTGCCAAAGAGAGTGTCATTGAAAAATTAGGAGATGACCTTGAAACTGCTAAATGTGAGAAAAGTGAATTTTTGCAGAGTCAGTCAGAATGTCTGGGTGACCAAGTCAGGATGTGTGAAAAACTTTCGGCTGCATTAACTGACAAAGAAAATGAAATTGCCGAGCTGAGGAAGTATGTGTCTGACCGAGAGAGTGATCAGTAGTGCAGACATTGCAGTCAGAGCAAAACTTGCATGAGGTTCGCCTAAATAGTGAAATCCACGAATGGCAAAGCAGAGCTGGAGTTCTGGAACAAAGAGAAAGGGAACTCAAAGCTAGAGTATGCAGCCTGGAGAGGGCGCTGTCAGGATCTTGTGAAGATAATGAGAAGTTGTCTGTTTTGGTGCAAAATAAAGACAAAGAATTGATGGAGATGTTGTCTGTCCATGCTCAGAAAGTGCAAACCTTACAGGAGAGTCACAAAAAAGTAGAGACTCAACTTCAAGAGCTGCAACTAAAAGTCACAGAAGGGGACAGGTTTCAAGCAGAACTGCTAGACAAGGCAAACAGACTACAGGTGGAATTGAATAATGTCACAAGGCTTCTTTCTCAAGCAGACAGCAAGTTTATCAAACTTTCCAAAGATTTTTCTACACTAGAATCTCAGCTTCAGGACACTCAGGAACTTTTGCAAGAAGAAACCCATCAGAAGCTTGACCTTAGTACAAAACTAAAACAAATGGAAGATGAGAAAAATGGTTTCCTTGAGCAACTAGAGGAAGAGGAGATAGCAAAAAGAGATTTGACAAAGCAGATTTCAACACTACAGGCTCAGGCGACTGATATGAAGAAAAAAATGGAGGATAGTATTGGGTCCTTGGACTCTGTTGAAGAACTAAAGGAAAAGTTGCAAAAGGAACTAGAAGCTACAAATCAGCGGTTTGAGGAGAAGGATGCTGCTTATGACAAACTTGAGAAGACAAAAATTAGACTGCAGCAGGAACTAGAAGATGTAGGTGTAGATCTTGATCATCAACATCGGATTGTGTCAAATTTGGAAAGGAAGCAGAAAAAGTTTGATCAGCTGCTTGGTGAAGAGAAGACTCTTTCTGCTAGGTATCCAGAAGAACATGACCGTGCTGAAGCACGAGGCTCGTGGAAAAGAGACCAAAGCTCTTGCCTTGGCTCGCTCCCTAGAAGAGGCCTTTGAATTGAAGGCCGAGTTAGAGAGGCTCAACAAGCAACTGCGCACTGAAATGGAGAATTTGGTTAGCTCCATGGATGAAGCTGAGAAAAACCTGGAATCTGTGCCGATATTGTATGAGAACAAAGCTAATGCTTATGACAAGCTGGAAAAGGCCAAGAGAGAATTGGACCTCCAGATAGAAGACATGAGGATTCAGTTTGAGGGAAACCTGTCTAATTTATCTGCTGAGATTGTAGATCAAAAAATGCTTGTTGATAAACTAAAGGTGCAAGTGAACAAGCAGGAGGAAATTGCACGCATCAAGAAACAGCTGGAGTTTCAGATGGATCAAGTGAAGCGTGAGTCAGAAATAAAGTTGGAAGAGCGCACTTTTCAGATTGAACAGTTAAAAACCGAAGTGGAATCTAAAAGAGAAGAATTGGATCGATTGCAGCAGTCTTTATCCAATACTGAACAGTCGGCATCTGCCCTATCTTCAAAGCTGGCAGCACTAGAAGCTGAGAGAGACTCGCTGCAGAACCTGTTAACCTCTAAAGAATCAGAGCTGCAAGGTGCACTAGTAAAAACTGAGATTGAGGCTGCTCAGAAAAATGTGGCAGTGAAGAAAGTTCTGGAACTGGAATCGGAGATTTGTGCGCTACAGAAGGCGTTAGAATTGGGGAAAGCTTCCAGCATAGAGGCAGAGAAAGCAGAGACATTAAGGCAGCCAGAACCTGTAACCAAAAAGCATCTGGGTACTGACAGTAAAAACTATGATGTTGAAAACTTGGTATCCCAGTCCTCCGGTGTTAGCACAGAGAATGATAATAACTCGGAGAATATTGAGATGACGATGTCAGCAGGTCCTGTACTGTCAGAAAGGAGTTGGCATGAAAATTCTTGCAATCTATCACAGCACCGCAACATGCCTCCAGAAAGTTATGTGTATGAGAAAGAGGAGGTAAGACTAGAATATGGAAGTGGTTCTCCGGCTGCCGTACAGGTGTGGAAGCATTATACAGAAACCATTCCAATATATGATGTGGCAGTTGTTAAAGACATACCAGAAAATGTAGTTCAGCGTGATCTATTTTGTGAGGGTGTACTGTATGGCCCTTGTGCAGAAGAAGATATTGCGGTACAGAGCTTGTGTATCTCAAACTAAGAGGAGAGCAAGCAGCCTATGTCTCCTAAACTTCTAAGCCTTGATGGTGATGGCAAAGTTTGCTTTGAGATGAAGGTTACGGAAAAAGTACCTGTGAAACAGTTATACTCTAAAGACATTGATGTGCATGAAGTACGTGTTAGTTGGTCTCTGAGCTCTTGTGGATTCATGGTAGGAGAAGATGAAAATTCTTACGGCTATTCACTAAATGAATCAAAGTCATGCAATGGGATGGCTGAAGACTATGGCGAGAAATTTGATGAAAATGATGTGATCCCCTGTATGGCGAATTGTGAAGGTGATGAAGTAAAACTTGCCTTTGCACAGAATGGCCAGGATCTTGGCGTAGCAGTTAAAGTGATGAGAAACCAGAAATGTCTAGTAACCGGAATTTGGAAGAAGAGACCACCAGATGGGGACTTCTGGAGAGACACTGGACAGGCATGCATGGTTGAAGAGGAACTTCGTCATAGGATGTCTCGTCCCATTGTAGCTCACCCCATGGGTAGTGAGCTGAGGGAGATGGTATGTGAGTATGTGAACCTAGAGGGCGCTAGGGAGCGACCCAGGCCAGCCCTGAAAAGGCCCTCAGCCACACCTTTGGGTGGGGCGCGTAACTCCAGAAGGCTGGAGTATCCTGCAGGGAGCAGGAGATGGTGGACCAGCTAAGGACAGAGAGAGACGCTCTGTCCCAGAAGGGCTGGGGTCCACAGGGGACTGTTGCTGGAGCTCAGCAATAGTCAGGCTAGTTAGGGGTTCAAGGAGTGAGTTAGGGCCCTAACTGTGGCCTAGGTTTTTTGTTGTTTTGCTATGTTGCAGTTAAGCTGAATAAAGCCAGTTTTATTTTACACTTGGACCATCTGAACGCTATCTTTTCGGTGCCCAGTACCACGAACCACCGCTGTCCGGACCAGGAGTCTGCCGCCATTTTGAGACTATTTCCCCCAAATTGTCACACAGTACAATGTACTGTATGTGTTCTAAAGGTTACTTACAATGTTTTCTCAACACAAACTGTGCCAAAAATGTGATATTGTAATATAATGTTTGAGAAAGTGAAGGGTGTGGTTTTGGAGAACAAGTATGTTCCAGCCAGGCAGTTAAAGGGTGTCTGGTAGAAGCCCACAGCAGGGAGGTCAGCTGACTAATTAAGGCCTGATATAGGGTGTGTGTCAGGACTAGGAGGTGTGGCACTACACTGAGGAACAGTGTGAGCTTTGTAGCTGAACCTGCATTAAGGTAAATTTGTGCCACCCGTCTAATGTAACCAGAGCGAGAGTCTGGCAGCCAGGCTCTTGTATAGAGAGGGGCTGTCTTTCCTTGTATTAGTTATTTCTCAGCCGAGAAGGTTTTGTTTTTCTGTTTGTGCCTTTGTAAAGGCAAAGCCTGTTATTTCACCTACAAGTGAATAAATGCTGAACTTGTGTGATCCAGTCTCTGTGTCCCTGTTTCCTGCACTGCTACCAAGCATCTACCTGAGCGGTTCCCCACATATGGTGCTTCGAATGCGGGCAGATGTGCAGTGAGACATACACGGGCTGCGTGTCCTGTAGCTGACAGAACTGAAATAAAGAGCCACAGCCATGGAGGAGGTTGTGAAGCAGCTGATACAGGCTAATGCAGCACAACAAGAGACCAATCGACTTCTGACCAAGCAGTTGTCGATGTTGCTGGCCGCTCAGCAAAAGGCTGATCCACCAAAGCCAGAGTGGGACGTCAGGAAAGAGGTCCGTAAAGTGCTGACCAAGATGACGGCAGAGGACGACATAGAGGCCTATCTGACCGGGTTTGAAAGAGTGGCCAACCGTGAGAGGCTTCCACGACAGCTCTGGGCCGAGGTGTTGGCACCCTTTTTAGTCGCCGAGCCCCAGCAAGCCTATTTTGACCTAAGTGAACAGGATGCTTGCGACTACCAGAGGGTGAAGGCGGAGATCCTGGCCCAGCTGGGTGTGGACCAGCACGTTCGTGCTCAAAGAGTCCATGATTGGGAATACCAGGAGGCGTTACCACCGAGGTCACAGATGCACCACCTTGTACAGCTTGTCCGTAAGTGGCTCCAGCCGGAAAGGTTGACCCCAGCCCAGGTGGTGGAGCGGGTCATCGTAGACCGGTACCTGAGGGCTTTACCGAATAAGATCCAATAGTGGGTGGGACATGGAGACCCAACTAACGCCAATGAATTGGTGGGGTTAGTGGAACGCTACTGGACTACACAGTCCCTCAGGAAGGTGTCCCCCCCAGGTTCCACAAGTCCCCAAGGCCCGGAGGGCCAACATTCCTCGAGCTCCCCAGGATAAGAGAGTAACCCAGGGGAGGAGGAGAGAGACTGTCGTCTGCTGGGATTGCCAGGAGCCGGGCCATATTGCGGCTAATTGTCCCCATGCCTTAGAGCCCATGGACTGCAGTCTGGATCAGAGTATGTCCCTCTATGCTGCCCCAGCCTATGCTGCTGCCACCTCGGACACTGATGATGAGCGCCACCTATGCCAAGTGACCGTGGCTGGGTGCCCAGTGGTGGCACTACTGGACTCTGGCAGTCGGGTGACCCTCGTAAAAGGGTCCCGTGTCGACCTCGGGACTGTCACCGGACGCACAGTTGGGGTCCTGTGCATGCATGGCGATTTAAGAGACTACCTGACTGTGATTGTCGCTATCCAGACCCCCTGTAGGGAGAGCCGACACGAGGTGGGGGTTGTCCAGAATTTGCCCCATGACCTCATTCTGGGACGGGACTTTCCCCTGTTTTGGACTCTATGGCGGGGAAAACAAGGGTCAGAAAACCCACCCCCAAGTTTACCACAGGTGCTGTCTAGTCAGGTCCTCGAGCCTGAACCCAATGACTTGGACTCTAGGGTTCCTGCCGTAGGGGTGACCATGCTAGAAGGAAGTGGTATCTCTGTATTTCCCCCTAGAGGTAATGGCAGGTGAAGCCAAGGCAGCCAGTACCGAACCTCTAATATCCGATTTGAACGTATCTCGTGTTGCTTTTGGTTCTGCACAACTCCAGGACCCCACTCTGTCAAGGGCCTGGGAAAATGTAATAGTTATCAATGGTGTGTCTCAGCGCCCAGGCGCTGATGAGGTGTTTCCCCGCGTGGCTGTCAACCAGGAGTTGTTATACCGAGTTGACAGGGTACGAGGAGAGACCTTAGAACAGTTACTGATACCCCAGCCTTATCGCCGGACAGTGCTGGATTTAGCACATAAAAATGCGCTAGGGGGACACCTAGGTGCCGCAAAAACGCAGGACCGTATAGTGCAGCGTTTTTATTGGCCAGGGGTATATCGTGCAGTTAAAGAGTATTGTGAAACATGTCCGGAGTGTCAGTTGCATGCCCCCAAGGCACACTTTTGAAGCCCCCTGGTACCTTTGCCCATTATTGAGGTGCCCTTTGAAAGGATTGCCATGGACTTGGTAGGTCCTTTAGTTAAGTCCGCACGGGGGCATCAGCATATTTTGGTAATCATGGATTATGCTACCCGATATCCTGAAGCCATCCCACTACGGCATACGTCGGCAAAGTTGATTGCCAAGGAATTGTTCGCCGTATTTTGCCGAGTGGGTCTACCCAAGGAGATCCTCACGGATCAGGGTACCCCGTTTATGTCTAAAGTCACCGAGGAATTGTGCAAACTCTTTAATATCAAACAGTTACGTACATCTGTGTACCATCCCCAGTCAGACGGGTTAGTAGAACGATTTAATAAAACCCTAAAAAGCATGTTAAAAAAGGTGGTAAACAAGGATGGAAAGGACTGGGATGTTCTGTTACCATGTTTGATGTTTGCCATCCGTGAAGTACCACAGTCTTCCACTGGGTTTTCCCCTTTTGAGTTGGTCTATGGCAGACATCCTAGGGGTCTGTTGGACATTGCCAAAGAGACATGGGAGCAAGAACCCACTCCCCATAAAAGTGTTATTGAACACATCGCTAGTATGCAGGACAGGATAGCGTCAGCCTGGTAGGAGAAAACCAGAGCAGATTTATCATGTAAACCTGCTAAAGGCGTGGGAAGACAGAGAGAGTCTGCTTACAGAAAGATCTCCGGCTAAACTGCCTCCTGTACTGTCCCCACAGGCTGCGGTTAGGACTACAGAGGAAGCAGTAGGGGTAACAATAGCGGAGTCTCTCACAAAAAGTCAACAGCAAGAATCCAGAGAGTTTGTAGCAAGGAATACAGACGTGTTCTCCGAGCTACCCGGGTGTACGTCCGTAATCAAACATGATATTGTTACCGAGCCCCAGGTGAAAGTACGGTCGAGACCGTACCGGATCCCTGAGGCTCGTCGACAAGCCATTTCAGAGGAAGTGCAGAAAATGTTAAAGTTACGGGTCATTGAGGAGTCCAAAAGTGAATGGGCTAGTCCCATTGTCCTAGTTCCCAAGCCAGATGGAACATTGCGGTTCTGCAATGACTTCAGGAAACTGAACGAGGTGTCTAAATTTGACGCCTACCCCATGCCACGGGTAGACGAACTTATTGAGAGACTGGGAGGGGCCCGGTACTTCACTACTCTCGATCTCACTAAGGGGTACTGGCAGGTACCCCTGACGGATAGTGCCAAAGAAAAGACTGCCTTTATTACTCCTGAGGGTCTTTTCCATTATCTTGTGTTACCGTTTGGGCTCCATGGGGCCCCAGCCACGTTTCAACGGTTAATGGACATAGTTTTAAAACCTCATAGGAGATACGCCTCAGCATATCTGGATGATATCATCATTTTCAGCAATGACTGGGAGAGTCACTTGCCCAAGGTACAAGCTGTAGTGAATTCCTTAAGAGCAGCTGGCCTGACTGCTCACCCCAAGAAGTGTGCTTTGGGGATGGAGGAGACACGCTATTTGGGATATGTGATCTGCCGTGGTATAATCAAACCCCAGGTCAACAAGGTCGATGCTATTCAGAAATGGCCTCGACCTATGAGCACCAAACAAGTTAGGTCATTCCTGGGCATTGTGGGGTACTACAGACGCTTTATACCAAACTTTGCCACAGTGTCTGCTCCCCTGACAGACCTTCTAAAGGGTAAAAAGTCCGTTATGGTACGGTGGAATGACCAGGCCGAAAGTGCTTTTCAGGCGTTAAAGCTGGCCTTATGTGGGTCTCCTGTTCTCATTACGCCCGACTTCAGCAAAGAATTTGTGGTACAAACAGACGCATCAGATGTAGGGCTGGGAGCTGTCCTGTCTCAGGAGGTGAATGGAGAAGAGCATCCAGTTACCTATCTGAGCAGGAAACTAACACCAGCAGAAAAGAACTACAGCATAGTAGAGAAAGAGTGTCTAGTGATAAAATGGGCGTTAGAGGCCCTGAGGTACTACTTGCTGGGTAGGCAGTTCCGTCTAGTGACCGACCACTCACCCCTCACTTGGATGAGCAGATCCAAGGACAAGAATGCCAGGGTTACTAGGTGGTTCTTGTCCCTTCAAAATTTTAGTTTTTCGGTGGAGCACAGAGCCGGGAAACTGCAAGGCAATGCGGATGCCTTGTCCCGGACTCATTGTTTAATGTCTGGAGTTCGCCCCGAGGGGTCAGAACTGAGGGGGAGGGTATGTGAGAAAGTGAAGGGTGTGGTTTGGGAGAACAGGTATGTTCCAGCCAGGCAGTTAAAGGGTGTCTGGTAGAAGCCCACAGCAGGGAGGTCAGCTGACTAATTAAGGCCTGATATAGGGTGTGTGTCAGGACTAGGAGGGGTGGCACTACACTGAGGAACAGTGTAAACTTTGTAGCTGAACCTGCATTAACGTAAATTTGTGCCACCCGTCTAATGTAACCAGAGCGAGAGTCTGGCAGCCAGGCTCTTGTATAGAGAGGGGCTGTCTTTCCTTGTATTAGTTATTTCTCAGCAGAGAAGGTTTTGTTTTTCTGTTTGTGCCTTTGTAAAGGCAAAGCCTGTTATTTCACCTACAAGTGAATAAATGCTGAACTTGAGTGTGATCCAGTCTCTGTGTCCCTGTTTCCTGCACTGCTACCAAGCATCTACCTGAGCAGTTCCACACAAATGATAGAGAAAGCATCTTCTTATTATAGGACTCCCATTTGAGGATTAGAATGTCAATCTGTAATGTGTTTATACAATGTTACTGGTTTTACAGTCTCGGTATCCTTAGGTATGTTTTAATGTGAATCTCTTTCAGTTACAGGTCATGCTAATATCTTTCTAAACGGCACACAATTACTCAAGACCTCAATAAAGAACTGAGCAGCAGGTGAGTATTTATGTGATCTCACACTAAAAGCCACTGTCTTATGAAGCACAATAGGGGTCTCAGTATTATGCAGTACTGATAAATAATATGAAGACATAACAGAGGCATAACACATTTCAACTTTCTATTACTGTACCTTTGATTATGACTTCCTCCAGGCCACTTGTGTGTTATGCGCTGCATGGTTCCTAGCAGATTGCTGTTTATTTAGTTATTTATTTAGGGGGCATTATCAGTATTTTATTGCTTTTTTTTGCCATGCCCAAAAATAGGTTTTTTTTAGAACATAAAATCCATGTTATACAGTGTCTTGATTTGGTCCACAAATATTTCATTAATTGTTTTCTGATAATATTGCATTATGATTAAATTAAATTGATTGTAACAGTATCTACAATTCCAATGAAATTGGGATGTTGTGTAAAACATAAATAAAAACAGAATACGATGATCTGCAAATCCTTTTCAAACTATATTCAATTGAATATACTGCAAAGACAAGATATTTAATGTTCAAATGGATAAACTTTATTGTTTTTTTTGCAAATATTCACTCATTTTGAATTTTGCCTGCAACACGTTTCAAAAAAGCTGTGACAGGGGCAACATAAGACTGGGAAAGTCGAGGAATACTCAAAAAAACAGCTGTTTGGAGCTTTCCAGAGGTGAACAGGTTAACTGGAAACAGGTGAGTGTCATGACTGAGTATAAAGGGAGCATCCCCGAATGACTCAGTCATTCACAAGCAAAGATGGGCCAAGTTCACAACTGCATGAGCAAATAGTCCAACAGTTTAAGAACAATGTTTCTCAACATACAATTGCAAGGAAAATAGGGATTTCATAATCTACAGTCCATAATAACATCAAAAGATTCAGAGAAACTGGACAAATCTCTGCAAGTAAGAGGCAAGGTCGAAAACCAACATTGAATGCCCGTGACCTTCGATCCCTCAGGCGGCGCTGCATTAAAAACCGACATCATTCTGTATTGGATATTACCACATGGGCTCAGGAACACTTCAGAAAACCATTGTCAGTGAACACAGTTCGTCGCTACATCTACAAGTGCAAGTTAAAACTCTACCATGCACAGTGAAAGCCATATATCAACAACACCCAGAAACACCACCCGTTTTTCTGGGCCCGAGCTCATCTGAGATGGACTGACACAAAGTGGAAAAGTGTCCTGTGGTCTGACTAGTCCATATTTCAAATTGTTTTTGGAAATCATGGATGTCGTGTCCTCTGGGCCAAAGAGGAAAAGGACTTTCCGGATTGGTATCAGCGCAAAGTTCAAAAGCCAGCATCTCTGATGGTATGGGGGTGTGTTAGTGCCCATGGCATGGGTAACTTGCACATCTGTGAAGACACCATTAATGCTGAAAGGTACATACAGGTTTCAGAGCACTATATGCTGCTATCCAAGCGACATCTTTTTCAGGGACGTTCTTGCTTATTTCAGCAAGACAATGCCAAGCCACATTCTGCACATGTTACAATGACGTGGCTTGGTAGTAAAAGAGTGCGGGTACTAGACTGGCCTGCCTGCAGTCCAGACCTGTCTCTCATTGAAAATGTGTGGCGCATTATGAAGGCAAAATACGACAACAGAGACCCCGGACTGTTAAGCAAGTTGTACATCAAGCAAGAATAAGAAAGAATTCCACCTACAAAGCTTCAACAATTCATGTCCTCAGTTCCCAAATGCTTATTTGGTGTTGTTAAAAGGAAAGGTGATGTAACACAGTAGTGAACATGCTCCGGGCCCAGTCTTTTGCTGCCCCTGTTCCAGCTTTTTTGGAACGTGTTGCAGGCATCAAATTCAAAATGAGTTAATATTTGCAAAAAAACAAATAAAGTTTATCCGTTTGAACATTAAATATCTTGTTTTTGCAGTGTATTCAAGTGAATATAGGTTGAAAAGGATTTGCAAATCATCGTATTCTGTTTTTAGTTATGTTTTGCACAATGTATCAACTTCATTGGAATTGGGGTTGTACAAGCAACCTATATATAAAAGCTTAACCCAATAGCCAATGATCTGATATTCAGTATTGTAAGGTTACATGCACATGACCATGTGCAGTGAACGGGTCTGCAAAAACACACTGACCCATACTTTGAAATCAATGGATCATGCCGCAAATATGGATAGGTATAGGACCTGCACCATATTTTGCGGCTTTTCACTATCCCCCAGACACACAGCTGTAGTTTTTGCCCATAGAAATGAATGTGACGGTACTTTGATCCGCAATTGTGGATTCACAATTGTGGATAAAAAGTATGATTGTGTTCATGAAGACTTAGAGGTTTCACCTGATACTGTCAATTAATACTGTCAATTGTATGCCAAATTTCTTAAATCATATTATTTCCTAGGACTCCAATAATGATGCAACCCAATGTAATATTACTGCTCGATAAACTCCTCATAAGATCATACATTAGATTGTGGGATTCAGTTTTAGACTCCACATTCTAAAAAGGATATAGTAGAGCTATAGACTGCTATCATACTGTTCATCCTAATAACTAGACATATACGCATTTATATGTGACATCTTTATATACCTTATATATTTTATTTTATTTGATCATTTTGAGTTTTTTTCTCATTTTTTTTTTCTCTCACTTTTTTACATGATTGGTAGCTTAGCTATTTTATGTTTATTGTAGATATTCGCTGATGAAGGTCATTACACCGAAACGTTCCCTGTACTGAATATCTCATAAGTGTACATTTCATATGAATATTGTTGTGCTATGTATTAATAAAACCACCATATCTTGACTGCATTGATCAAGGAGTGCTGCGATACTTCACTTTATTACCTTACACTCTAAGCACCTGTTTGGGCTCTTCCTCTTGTACTCCACTTTTTATGAAATAATAACTATCATTTTAAAAACCGTTTCACATAGAGACATGTCTGTGAGTCTATCTATAGGCTTGTTTTCAGCTACTGAGAAGAGACAGTTTGAGAGACAGTACTCTGCTAAGTGCTTCTGCCATTTTGTTTTAGCAATTGGCACCCACATCAGCACACAGACCTCAATCAAAAACGTATGGCATGTTAATTTTTTTTAATTTCTAACTTCCTGCATACATATATTCATATAAATAGATACTGTATAGATATAGTTATATACATACATATTTATTCATGGTGGTGGAACTGTCATTTCAGGGGCCCCAAGCAAAATTATGTCTGGGGGCCACACACATAATATTGTCCCCCTTTTTTTTTTTACCCCCCCCCACATATTGCCCCCTTTTTTGCCCCCTCACATATAATAATGCCCCTTTTTTGGACCGCACACATAATATGGCCCCCATTTTTTGGCACCCATACAGTAACTGCCCCCTTTGTTTGGCCCCCCACACAGTGAAACGGCAGGCTGCCTCCCATTAGGTATCCCAAAAGGTAGCAGCAGATAATCCACCCCTGCTTATTTATGTGGTTGAGATAAGAGATAGAGACAAAGCATATTTGCTGTGGTACCATGCAGTAATGTGAAGCCAATGGATTGCAATTGAATGAAATGCTTCTTGCTATGAAATGATATAACAATGAATACTAGCAATAAAAAGGATAATAGCACTGGTAATTTGTCATGTTTTTCAAATAGTAGGGAATGTTAAATTATTACTTTTATTCTGATTTATTCAGAATGAATATTCAGCAGCATACCATTAGAAGTATGGAAATTGAGGTTAAGTTTCCAGAAGTGATAAAAGACAAGATATATACAGTAAGTGATGTGGGAATAGTTTTGTGCAATTTGCAGTGAACAGAGAAACTGTGTATTTTACGACTAATAGAATATGAAAGATGTCTATAGAGAAAACTATTAAAGCATTATACATACTGATACTGATAGCAATTTTCACTGATATTGAGGTTGAAGGTTAAATTCAAGTTCATGTCTATTCAGCATATTGGCACAATCACCAAATGAATCCTTCCTTTTAACTATTTTTAAGATATCTTAGTTGACAAGATAAAGCACATATTCAGATAACCCATTTAGCACTGTCATAGAGTTTCTCCGTAGTTCATTATCTGTTTGATAATGTGTGTTATTAGCGCTAGTTCACAATAAATGAAAAAAGAAACATTTGAAAGTCATTTTCCTAGATCTACAATACATTCTTATTAAAAGGGTTTTTATGGACTATATATTTTTTGTATGTTATTTACCTATACCCACTGTCAAAGTAGCACTGTGGACTTAAACACTTTCCATGCTGTGCTGTGCTCTTCGTGTAAAATCATGTCCCTGTGGTTATGTGACATAATAACACGACAGTATTGTCTCCTGGTCATTACATCTGCACATATAGGAACATACTATATGTTATCTCCCACTATATGTTATCTCCACTCCTTTACTATAATTAACTTCCTGAAATTGACCCTGAAATATGAATTTTAGGTGCTTGGTTTAAGGAAAAAAAATAGACTTCTCACATATAACTTATCCAATTTGTTGTATTTCAGAGTAAAACTGTTTATCTTGCAATACGGCTGAGTTACTGTCTTCTCCCTAGTCCTTAAGGTATTTTTTTCCCTGAAAATGGGGACAATGCTATTAGAGGTCTGTGGCTGCACCGTTACTGGAAAAATAAATTGTGAATGGAGATCTGTTGTTTTCACTGTTAATGTGAGGATGTGTCTGTCATCTATTGTGGATCTGTGGCTGTTATTTGGGATTCTTTGGGGGTACTACTGCTGTCACTGTTATAAACCGTGGGTAATTTTGTTATTTCAATACACTGGCTGCTACTGTTAGGGTGTGGGTATCTTACAGAGGCGTAACTAAAGCTTAACATTTTAGCTGAGTCAACATATTTGATCATCCGGAAATCATGTTTAAATATTTCCTTTTGTAGTCACTGATGTATGAAAGACTTTTCCATGAAAGAATTTTCACAGAATGTCATTGAATTTGTATGGCCAGTTTGAATAACTATAATGGCCAATATGGACTAAAATGTGTATGACGGCATCAGAGTAATGATTGTTCATCAGGTAATCATTCATTCGATAGATGTGCAACTGTCAACCTACTTCTGTCTAAAGGCACATTCACATAACATAAGTTTCAGCCATGAAACTCAGTCCGTGTGTTGGCTGGATTTACTGGCTTATACCTTATGCTGGGAGAGAGATTCCTAGAAATATAGTTATCTATGCTGCTTGGAGTACCTGCCTTCCAGCGACATACTGTCCAGTATTGTAATCGGTAGGGGACAGTATGTCGCTGGGACATAGGGACTTCAAGCAGGATAGATAACTATACTTCTAGGAGTCCTTCTCTCAGCATAAGATGCAGGCCAGTAAATCAAGCCAACAGGGACTGAATTTCATGGCTGAAACTCAGTTGCGTGAATTCTTCCTTAAAGTTTAAGGCCACTTTTACTTCAAAACTTTTGTGTTATGGATAGCTACATCTGAGCAGTCAAAAACCCTTTTTCAACATTTTGTATATATTACACAAGAGTTTACTTTAATATTGTACAGTATGTTTCTGGTTTATCCAGAACTGAACATTGCTTCTTTATCATTATTCTAATCTCTTCAGGGTATTGTGTTGTATTGTACAATGAAACACAATTGCCTTTCAAATAAATGAATGACATAAATTATCTTTACATTCACTTGTCAGTCAGCAGAACATTGACAAATGTGAACTTTACCAGAAAGACATTCTTTTACATTCATATACACTTTTCACAATTTCCTTAAGTTACTGTTGTTACTAACGCTAGGTTCACTGGGGAGCCGAAAAACGGAAACCCAGTTCGCTTAAAAAGCAGTTACAAGCGGAAACCTAGACTATAATGGGGTCCACCAAGTTTCCGCCCGGTTTCTGCCTGAAAAATGCTTGCAGGACTTTTCTCTCCGCATCTTTCAAACTGATTTGGGGACGGAATCCCCGAATGGAGTTCTAGTGCTGGTGTGAATCCAGCCTTAGTCAGTGTAAAACTAGTCAGGCACATTTTCATCAGCATTTACTACACCTCAGTGTTACAGTCCTCAGACGTGAAGGCATGTCAACCTGATGAATTCTTGGTTTTAATTTGTGTTACAGCTCTTCTTTGGATTCTTAATTTAATGTTATGATTATTAAACATTTACATGATGTTGCCTGTGGGAGTATATTTAACTTGGTTTAGACAGCAATTCACTTTATCTGTTTTTGAAAACATCGCACTAGTAGTTATATGGTTTTCAGATGCTTTGATGATTCATTCACTTACCCAAATTTAAAGAAACCATATACACATTGGAACAGATTTATTAAAATTGTCTAAAAGTAAAACTGTATTAGTTGACCTTCGCAAACAATCAGAGCGCAACTTTAATTTTTCAAGAGCAGAATGGAAGCTACAATGTGTGTTTGCTATGGGCAACAAAGGCGGTTTCGCTTTGAATCCTGAATAACTTCACAGCTTTAATTTTTATGTAGTCTGTTGTGTGAGGAAGTTCAAAAACATGGGTTTTTTTTACATTTGAATATAGTGTAGGGCTTTGTTAAATATAAGGTAATTTTATATTTATGTGGCTTTCTTCAAATCAACATTGAAAGGACTATCAAGGTTCATGATTGGATCCTAGAAAGCTGAAAATGGAAGGAAAAAACCTCCAATATTATAATACTGCAGAGCCACCAATCCATAAGGAAACATTTATTATGCTCACAAATCTTTCATAATAGTATATCATTAAAACCAAATAGCAGAATTGGATATTGATATAACCATAAAATCTTGTTTGTAATACTAATTTGTGATTGATTTGGCTATTCTCCATACAACCTATGACTTGTTCACATTACAGCATTAAACTAGCGCTCGCCAGCCAAAATATTCATTTTCCCACATAACTTTAGCTTCATCATCAGTAACAGCTCTGGTAATCGTTGATTATGATGTTAATCTGTTTGCCCTTAGTCCTAACAGCAGCACAATATGGGGATGTAGCAAGCAATTCCCCTAGGGAGGGCTTCCTCGCTGTACAGTACCTAGGACTGACTGTCCAAAGGTTGTCACCTCTGAACTCCGGACATTTAGCCGGTAATGTTTTACAAAGGTCAGCTGAGATGACCAAGAAGTGGCTGCACAAATCTGATCAAGAGGTACCGCACAGCTTTCAGCCCAAGAGGTTGACACCGCCCGAGCTGAGTGGGCTGTAAAGAATTCATGTGGAATTAACCCCTGAGCAGAAAAAGAAGTTTTAATCGCTTCCTTGATCTATCTAGATAAGGTAGGTTTGGAAGCTCTGAGACCTTTGTCTCTACCATATATATTAATAAGGAGATTCTCGGATTTCCTAAAAGGTCGTGTACGTAGAAGGTAGGTCTGAATACACCTTACTACATCCAGTGTGTAAAGTTCTTCCTCTTCTTCAGATGAAGGAGCTGGAAAAAACACTGGTTAATATTGGCATGAGAAGGCACCTTAGGGTTAAAGCCAAGGAGAAACCTGAACTGGACCCTATCCTCGAGCACAAAATATATGGTTCCTCGGAAGAAAAAGCCTGGAGCTCACCCACTCTCTTTTCTGAAGTGATGGCTAACAAAAAGGTGGTTTTAAAGGCTAAATACTTAAGATCCACGTCCTCTAACAGGTCAAATGGAGGACCACAAAGACCCGAAAGAACTGTAGCAAGATCCCACTGGGGAACAGGAGTTGAAACCACCGATCTAAGTCTCATAGCACCCTTAAGGAACTAGAAATTAAGGGATTCTGAGACAATTGTCTGCCTAAACAGGCAGATAGGGCTGAAACCTGTACCTTGAGTGTGGCAGGGGAAAGGCACTTATCCAAGCCGTTCTGAAGAAAGTTTTAGAATCTCTCCTGTAGTAGGATTTGAACTGTTGACTTCCTGTTTGGAGCACCATTCTTTGAAGACATTACCTATCCTTAGGTAGCTCTCATTGGTAGACTCTGTTCTGGTGCAGGAAAGAGTCTTCAAGCCAGCTTCTGACAGCCCTCTGGATTTCCATAAGAGCTGGTCAACCTATACACTGTCAGGTTGAATCTCCTCAGATCCTGGTACTTCTGAGTTCCTTGGGAAACCAGGTTCTGGGTGGGGGGAAGCCTCCAATAGATCCTTTGACTCATGTACATGAGCTGGAAAAACCAAGCTCTTTTTTTTTGGCCAGAATGGTAGAAGGGCTATCACAGAGGCTTGGTCCTGTCAGACTTTCATCAATACCCTTGGTATCATGGAAAGTGGAGGGAAGATGTATGCCAGCCTGAACCTCCAAGGAATGGACAGGGTATCCACTGTCAAGGGATAGTACTCCTGATACAGTGAGCAGAACGTCTCCATCTTGGCGTTGAGTCTGGTCATCATAAGGTCTACTTCTGGAAGACCCCACTTCAGGGTAATCTGATGGAAGATCTCTGGATTGAGAAACCATTCTCCTGATACGGTAAGACCCCGACTCAACTGATCCGCTACTATGTTCAAGGAGCCCCTGATGTGAACCACGGATAAGTGGGTCAGATTTTCCTCTACCCAGGTAAAAATCAGACCTGTCTCCCTGAGTAGAGATAGTGATCTGGTGCCTCCCTGTTTGTTCAGGTACATTATGGTCATCATACTGTTGGACCAGATCTTGACCGCTCTTCCTCTGAGGAGAGGAGAGAAATGAAGTAGTGCCAGGTAAACTGCTCTGAGCTCCTTCCAGTTGGACGATGTCCTCTTTTCTAGCCTGCTCCAGACTACTTGTACGGTCTTCTCATACAGGTGGGCTCCCCATCCCAAGAGGGATGCATCTGTAGTCAACAGGGTCCAACGAGGTTGGACTGTGGACATCCGTCTTTCAGGTGTATCCACCATCTGAGGGAAAGACGGGTACTGGGGGAAAGTCTGATCCTCTTGTCGAGACCGAGAGGAGTACGATTCTGAGGATAACATTAGGCCTAGGACTCTCATAGTTGTCCTGATAGACACTAGGAATGTTCTGAGAAGATACCAGACCGCTGTGATTAACCTTTCTTTCCTTGCAGGAGTTAAGGAAATTTTCATGCGGTCTGAGTCCAGGAGAAACCCCAGGAACTTTCTCTAAGTAGAGGGAATCACCTCTGACTTTTCCCAATTTATTAGTCAACCTACTGTAGGTGTTGAAGAAAGGACAAGGCTATCTGCAAATGCTGGAGCAGGATGGATTTTGACTGAGCTTTTATTAGCCAGTCGTCCAAGTATGGCACTATGAATAGACCTTGAAGTCTGAGTGCGGTGAAGGTGTGGGGAGCTAAAGGGATTCCGAAAGGTGAAGATACTTCCTGTGGCTGGAAATTGAGACAGCGATTCTGAGATACCTACCTTGTGGAGGATAAACAGGAATGTGTAGATAGGCATCCTTTAGGTCTAGGGTGACAAGGACCTTGCCCTGCTGTAGAAAGGATGTGATGGATTTAACGGTCTCCATTCCAAAAATGCTTTATCCTTATGAAGAGATTCAGATATCTTAGATCTAATCATCCTCCAGTCGACTGATGATTTTAGCACCAGAAAAACTGAGGAGTAAACACTGAATCCTTCTTCAGAGGGGGGAACCTCTTCCAAGGCCCCCTTGTAAATATAATCATGAATGGAACTTACCAGTATAACCTGCCGAGCCACAGGAAGGGAGCGGGTCTTAATAAATCAGTCTTGAGCAGATGAAGAAAATCGATTGCATATCCCGCTGTACTACTTGCAAGACCAAAGGGTCTTGAATCTTCTCCTGCCAGAAGGTGAAAAATTGGGAGAGTTGTCCCCCAACAGGAGCCTCCGCCTCAGGAAGAAAACAGCTGGCGTCAAAGTTAGGCTTCTTCTTGTTCCCTTCTTTGGAGAACTTCCATCCAGAACCCCTAGACTGGTATCTAGGATTCCTCTAGAACTGAGGCTGTTGTTGGGAGGCCACGGATAGGTAATCTGCAGAAAAAGAGACTGACCTCAAGAATGATAATAGGTAATCTCTGGAGACTCCAAAGTCGATGTCCCTCTCTAGTTGGGCTAGATCAGAGCGCAACTTGTTTGATACCTCATTTGAGGCAATGGCCACCGAGGTCTGAGCAGAGGCCACAAAACAAGCCTTTCTGAGGCTGCCCTCCATGCACCTATCCATAGGGTCCTGGAGGTTGGTGCCATCATCCCCCAGGACCACCGTACAGGACATATTGACTTTAGGTGGGGGAACCCATCTGTCCAGCTGGGATTCCACAATAGGAAATAAAGCCTTAACTTCCTGGTTAAAATAGTGGCTCTTTCAGGATGTTCTACGCACTAACAGCAGCAAGTGATTTCATGCCCACAGTGTGTTACAGTCCACACAAACTAGGCCCCCTTTTTTTTTTCCCAAAACTCCTTGCAGGTTTTGAACCCAGGACTCTAGCGCTGCAAGGCTATAGTGCTAACCACTGAGCCACCATGCTGCCCAGAGCTACAACAGCAAGAACAGTAATCCAAGTGGAGTACTGAAGCCTTCCTCACTAAGAGACAAGCCATCTCCTGCAGTGAGATGAATGAGCAACTAGTGCACCACAAAAATCCCTTCCTCCTGCAAATTTTGCAAACCTTAATTCCTTGTACACAGAATTAAGCTAAAAATATACAGACCGATGCCAGAAAAGAGGTTCAGCAAATATAACCATGCAAAAGAAGGAAAAACTAAGCCGCAAAAAGTCCATCCAAGAATTAAATCCCCGGAAAACCGGAACACAAACAAAGGCTCCGGAGGAACAAAGTGACCGACATCCCTGCTGGTGGCCGTGTTGCTTGTAAGTGAAACGGCAATGCTCCACATCAAAGCTGCACAAGTGGCCTGCACTACAGGTCTTTGAACATTCAACTACCGCTGCATGTTCTACTGAAATCAACCTTTTGAGAGCAAAGGTTGAAAGCTTGGCTAGGCACAAAAAACTGCCTAAGTAAAACCCCCTTCTTTTCCATAGAAGCGTTCAGTGGAAGAAAGAAGAGAAGAGAGGTATAAAGATGACTCCCCAAGGTAAGTTAACAAACTTTAGGGGAAAAAACAAAATATTGGAGGACAAAAAAGACCTCCCTTCACCTGTCCCACCACACAGGACAGAAAAAAACACAAGGGGGAGGTCTCTTTTGCCCTCTTATAGGGTACCATAGTCATGCATAAATTATGTTAATTAAAAATTCCGCCTGTCCTAGCAACACACAGGGGCAGAAATTCCCCATATTGTGCTGCTGTAGGACGTAAGGGAAACATAAGTACCAATAGTGCTTAACATTTTAAATATATCTATCCCATTTTTTTATCCCTTCATTTTCTTTAATTTTGCAGCACTGCAACGTGTTATTTATAATGGTAAAAAATTATTAAAGTACCAGTTGGATGCAGGCCGGCCTCATTTTTAGGCCTGTAGCATTAACACCGCCTCCCAGATTATTTTGTCTGATTATATTATGTTGTGGAGCGCTGCAGTTAATATTTGGAAATGCATAATTGTGTTTTTTTGGGGGGGGTTTTTTTTAGAGGAAAAGAAAGTCTTTTTGCCTGAGGTTACAGCAATGGATGGGGAGAGCGCAGGTTCTCCTATTGAAGTAACAGGAGCTGCGAAGCAGCTCTATCCACTGCACAGTGGTGGTTCAGAGTCAACTAATAGCTCTATTCCTATTAGTTGATTAGGAGTTCCTGCAAGGATTCTCCATCCAACTTCCAGCACTCAGGCGCTATCAAAACAGCTGATCTATGTGGGTGCCTGACCCCCACAGATCACATACTGATGACCTATCCTGTGAATAGGTCATCAGTCTGAAAAATGGATTTGGGGCACACCCTTTAACACCCTAAGGCTACACATAGCAAATCGCTGGAAAAAAAACGCTGCCGAAAAGACCGAGCCAGAAACACATCATGTTTTTTTCTGCAGCTTTTTCACAGAAAGTCCGCAGAGTTTTCTGCTGCGGACTTTCTGCTTCTATTATACCTATATGGAAAATGCCAGCCTTCCTGCAGGCATAATTGACACGCTACGATTTGCAAAAATTCATGTTTTTGAAATCACAGCATTTCCACTGCAGATTTTTTTCTGCAATGTGTGGATGGGATTAGCCAGAATCCCATCCACGTTGCAAGTAATATAAAATGCATTGTTTATTGCCGCAGCATTGCCGTCGCGGCCAAAGCTTTGCTTTTTTATAACCCTCCTGAAAATGTCACTTTTTCATTGCAGATTTTGAATTTATGGCTCAAATAAATATTGCTGGAACATAACTCTCGTGCCTTATGTACATTTTAACCCTTTAGCGATCTAACACATATTAGCCTTACACCAACATTTTATCCTTCTCTGCATTCCCGCTTTCATAGTTTTTACATTTTATTTCAATGTAGCTTTATGAGACCTTGCATTTTGTGGGTAGATATGAATTTTTGATCAGTTTCTATTACTTTTTGAGAGGCGAAATGAACAGAAAACATCAAATCTGCCATCTGAATTTTAAGATTTATGGTGTTTATCATGTTGAATAAATAACATACTAATATTATTTTAGGGGTTGTTAATGTTGTGGCAATACTATTTGTGAGTTTTTTTATTTCATTAACAAGGGGGAAAAGTCTATTTTTGCTTTGACTGCAGCATATAAGGGGTTAAATGGCAAGTATGTTTACTGATTGATAGTGTAAGGCTAATATCATGAACAGATATCCATGGTATCCCTTCCAATGGGGTTATTTGAAGTGACAGAGAAAAATTAGAAAAATCCTCTTCTCCCTGCACAATGTCAGCTGTACATGTTCTCCTGGACACTGGTTGAAGTGAAGCTGCAAGTATATGCAGCTTTACTTTAACCAGTGATATCTCAAAATCTAGGTGGGCTAGAGTTAGAGCCATTTAAAGTGATTTCCTCCTCTGCAGTTTCAATGAATGTATCCTGCTTGGGGAAAACGATAATGTACTTTGCTTAAACCCAGAGCAGGATTAGGTCATAGCTGTGGGTGATTCAGGGCAAAACTCCAGCCAGAAGGTAGTCTGGACTCTGATTCTATTTGGTTTTATTGATATGCCTTCATATGGATTGCTGGCTCTGCAGTATTATACTGTTATATATTTTTGCTTCATGGATTGAATTTCTAGGACCTGTGAGAGCTGTTATACTTTATAAGGTGGAGGTTACAAGTGCATTAGCACCAGTGTATTGAAACAAAGCTCCAGGAAGATAATCTATAGACTTTTCACTATTGTTTGATGTATTCCTACAGCTATTTTTACACCTAAACTGTATGATTGTTATGGAAAAGGTTGGACTACCTTATACTATTGCAGCATTGACAGACTGTTATTTGGACTCTCTGTTTTGTGTGTTCATCTTAAATAGATTCCTGACTGACAATCAGTTATAGTTTGAAGGAAAATACAGGCTGTGTGTAACATATTCGGGGGTGCAGTTCATATGGAAGTCGGGGGTCTCTATGATGTTCATAGACCCTAATAGTTCACATTAAAGTTTTGAGCTCCCATCTCCCAACCCTATTAATGATGCTGTGAATTCTGGGTAATATTATTCTAGTGTCTCTGGGACTACGTTTGTGCTATTTCAGTCTAGTAAATGCAGGCTCTTTCAGTCAGCAAAGACATTGTTCACTGAGGAAACAACACTTCAGTTTTGGACAGAGTTATAGGCCTGTGCAATGAAGTCACAAAAAGATCTGTGGAGCATTTTATTTGCTTGGCAATTATGTTCCAATATTTGAAAAAAAAAACTTTTAAACTAGATCAGTCTATTTACTACTAAATACATTATTACTGGTATAATAACTTTGCTTTTTGTACCAAATAATACAGTTGAGTGTACTGAAAAAGATAAATTCTTATTAAAGTAAATTGCAAGAGATACAAAACAATATTTTAAAAGTTATTTCAGATTACCTTTTAAACACTTTCTACTGGAAAACACATTATATTCCTTCCTAAAAGAACAGTTACATCAGTTTTGTATCCTATAAGAATGCTTCATTATAATTGCTCTCCTGAAATACAATATATTCTTGTTTTGAAAACTCTCTTTGACATAAATTACTCCAGAATTCATTCTTGAAAACCCAGAGACATTATTTTTTGCTCTAAGACTTTACTCCATCAGAACTAATAACAATCATTTTAGTAGGCATAATATGGTATGTGTTAAAAAAGTATATTAGTTGAATTATACAGACAGACAGGTAGGTGCATTAGAGAGATTTAACTTACTGCACAAACAATGAGCCAACAGTGGGGAATCAAGGTTGTTATGGTTACTAGAATGCAGTAAAATATTTTCTCAGAAAAGAAAAACAAAATTGATAGATGCAAACGCAAATATAAACACTAGAAGTGGAAAATATATGGAAAGATGGCACACAATATCATCTACATTGCACAAAATTGGTGTAACAATGTTGACACCAGTGTAAAACAAGGCTTATGCTAGTCAGTCTTGGCTTGAGCCACTTGGTTTAGCAGAGTCTAAGGGATTACATATTTTCACCCTTTAACCCCTATACACTCCCACTATACGGTATGTCAGGGGTGATGTAAGTCTCAATGTTACCCTGATTACCTGTGTAATGTAGGGTCCAGGCTGTGAGGTGCTGGTAAACTTCAACTTTTCCAACTTGGTACTATTTCGTCTCAAAAGGCCTTGTAGCAGATTTCTTGCTTGTCTCAGGGATGCAGCAATGATGTCGCTGGGCTAAAGCTCTAATAAGAACCTTGACACAGTGACCTCATCTGAAGCTGTAACACGCTCTGTCTCGGTGGTGTGCTCTGCTGCTCACCGAAGACCAACTCAACTGATCTTAACAGACGACTCAGAGTCTCTTCCCCTTATCCCAACCAACCATTAGTTGGGCTGAACCAAACTCCCCCAAAAAGTTGGGGTGTACCAACTGCACAGGGAAATGTCCCTAAAAGGGAAAAACATACAAGGAAGTTGCAGAACTATGTACAGACAGATTACACTATGGCATAAATATAAAACAATGCAAACCAATTTTAGCAGTGTTCATTGGAGTGCTGCAGGATGCCTTGTGGGAATTCAGAGGGGTAAGTATGTTACATATGCTACAACTGGAATTACTCTGATTCTATTTAGTGAAGTGGCTCCTAATGAAATGGTCACTAATGCTCTTCCATTCTTAAACGCAAAACCTAGAGATGGTGGAAATCGAGCTTGGACTGGCCCACAAGTAAACAGATGAATCCCTTGGTGGGCCTCTGAGCCAGATGAGTTCCCCAACTCACCCTGGCATAGTACTGTCACTTATTGTACTTCATACAGATGCTCATCTAAAGGCATATACTGGGTAGTACTGGGGTTATTTAACTGCTTCCGACATCCGCCGTAATAGTACGGTGGATGTTGGGTATTTTAAATATAATGGCTGCTCAAGCGCTGAGCGGCCACCATAGCTCCGACGCTAATGCCCACAATCTGTGCCTACCCTGGTCAAGGGTATTAAGGCCCCTGACACCTCGGTCAAAGCTGCATAAAGGCGCAATTTTCCTGGCGGTGCATAGGGAGGATTGCCAGAAACGAAGGAGACAACTGTTGGTGCAATAGTAAGAAAATGGAAGAAATACAAAATGACTGTCAATCAACATCGATCTGAGGCTCCAAGCAAAATCTCACCTCGTGGGGTATCCTTGATCATGAGGAAGGTGAGAGATCAGCCTAAAACTACACGGGGGGAACTTGTTAATGATTTCAAGGCAGCTGGGTCCACAGTCACCAAAAAAACCCTTGGTAACACATTACGCCGTAATGGATTAAAATCCTGCAGTGCCCGCAAGGTCCCCCTGGTCAAGAAGGTCCATGTGCAGGCCCCTCTGAAGTTTTCCAATGAACACCTGGATGATTCTGCAAGTGAATGGGAGAAGGTGCTGTGGTCAGATGACACAAAAATTGAGCTCTTTGGCATTAACTCAACTTGTCATGTTTGGAGGAAGAGAACACCATCCCCACTGTCAAGCATGGAGGTGGAAACATTATGTTTTGGGGGTGTTTCTCTGATAAGGGCACAGGACCACTTCACCGCATTAATAGGAGAATGGATGGAGTCATATACCATAAAATCTTGAGTGACAACCTCCTTTGCTCCGCCAGGACATTAAAAATGGGTCGTTGCTGGGTTTTCCAGCAGGACAATGACCCAAAACATACGGCCAAGGCAAGAAAGGAGTGGCTCAAAAAGAAGCACATTAAGGTCATGGAGTGGCCTAGCCAGTCTCCAGACCTTAATCCCATAGAAAATTTATGGAGGGATCTGAAGCTTCGAGCTGCCAAGCAACTGCCTCAAAATCTTAATGATTTAGACACGATCTGCAAAGAGGAGTGGACCAAAATTTCTCCTGACGTGCGCAAACCTCATCATCAACTACAAAAAAATGTCTGACTGCTGTGCTTGCCAACAAGGGTTTTGCCACCAAGTATTAAGTCTTGTTTGCCAGAGGAATCAAATAGTTAGTTCTCTCTGCAAAATGCAAATAAATTTATAAAATTTATACAATGTGATTTTCTGGATTTTATTTATGATATTCTATCTCTCACTGTTAAAATTAATCTACCCTTAAAATTATATACTGTTCATGTCTTTGTCAGTGGGCAAACTTACAAAATCAGCAAAGGATCAAATACTTATTTCCTTCACTGTAAAAGCAAAAAATTACTGTGAAACAAATACACATTAGATATCCCTGTGTCTGAAAATGCCCGATCTACAAACTAAAAATATTTTTCTGTATGGTGAATCCCGTAGCTGTTTCGCCTTTTTGCATAAAAAGTGATCAAAGTGATAGACATTGACCTGGGAGTCAGGGGGCATAGGAGGTGCTGTTGATAGTAGGAGAGCCTCTATCAATGATGCCCTTTGTCTGGTAGTAGTCAAGTCTCTCTTTTATAGTTTGGGCTATGGCAGACATTGGATATGCCTCCTGATTCCCGGGTCCAGGTATGTTATCTACACAATGTTCTATGCCTCTCACTCTGTTTCTCAATGCCTCTATTCTTTATATTACACCGGGGATGTCTGTAAGTATACTTCCTTTTACATATCATGCCATGGAGTATTTCTATTACTCTATAGTCCTGATACATATCTACTTGCTGGGTTATTTAGTTATGTTCTTGTTACTGTTTTTTTTTGTTGTTGTTCTGCCACATGATTTGATCCTTTTTTTTCTGTTTCCCCCTTTTATGCATTGGTCTATTTCTTATGTTATGGCAATCTTTTATACAATGATGATAGCCCTCCCTTTACCTATATATTTACTGCCAACTATCCACATTATTTGTCCATTCTCCTTTGGTACATGGCACAAGTCCCCTCAAGTTTGTTCCTTCTCCCCCCTTTTTATCCCTTCACCCACTGGGTAGATGTTCCTTTCCTCTTCCTATATCTTTATCACTCTACTCTACTCATATCGTACCATATCATATTTATAATCATGTTTAGAACCAAAATACATCTTACACCTTGATATTTTGTTAGCATAGCTATGTGATAGAAGTCATACCTATTTGATAGTATTCACCAGTCCTAATATGCTCAATATTTTTGTTCCTTATTTTTTCTACAAATCAATAACTGACAAATATCATATACCTTTGGATTTTATATGTATTCTATGCATTATATCTCCAGATCAAGCCAGAAGAAGGTCATGATTAGATCAAAACATTGCACTATATTTTGATCTGTGTTCGAGCTTACACAAGTCTGTACTCCTTTTCATGGCGTTGTGATGTGATGAGTTGACGATTTCATACTTTTATCTGTTTCTGAAAACACAAAATTAAAAATGCTATTTGATGCAGCATTTGAAGTGTGTGCTGTGACATTTATCCTGTGCAAAGTGGGTTGGAGAACCCTTTCACAAGCACCACCATCACCACCGAGTGTGTGGAACCAGCACTATATATCCAGAATGTACTCACTGCAAAGCTCTACTGTTTCAGCATCACCTCCTTATGATTACAGAGAATAATTCCTCTACAAACCCACTTAGAATTTAGCAATACAGATATTTATGGTTCTCTGTAAATCAATCACATATACAGGAAGTAGAAAGTTGTTATGGTCAGTGGGTTGTAGACCCACTGCACTAATAAACTGGTTTGATTACGGGCCACCTCTATGGTAGTTGTCTAAGTACCTTCCCCAGTATTCACCCCTGTACAGGGACCTGGACTTTGTTGTGAGAAGACCGCTAGGTCACTACCTCCTGAGGTAGTCCCTTTATTGGCAGCATCTGGCCCAGCAGTCCAAGAGGCACTTTTGTGATGCACTAGGGATTAAGCTGGAGCAATGCTTCTAAAACTGCAGGGTGGACTTCACTGGTAATGTGCAGTTTACTAGTGAGGGGCTGTTCCCATCCAGTGACAGCTCCAACACAGCAGGGACTCTATAGCAGAAACTGCACTGATAATGCCAGCCTTGCATGATTAGTGCAGTCCACAGGTCCTTCACCTGGGAGCAGATCTGCTGGAGTCTGTAGGCTGAATGCTCTAATCTGGAGGAAGAGGCATCATAGAGTTATACAGGAGGTAGGTAGCTCTTCTATTATCTCTCTGTTGCGAGAATGCTCATTACAGTGAAGGGGGTATGGAACTGGGGAATAATTTGCTCCAAATTTAAAATGTTTTATTTGGGGAGAATGCTGCTACCAATGTGCTAGATGTGGAAACGGGGAGACTGTACCTGCCATTAAGAAAGCAGAATATTGGGGAGGGGGTAACGCTGCTACCAATTATGTTGCACTGTGGTGTTTGGTGCTTCTGTAAGATGGGGAAACAGCCCTCATGTTAGGAATGTACCTGTTTCCATAAATAAGTTTATTTTTTTTTATAAACTGACATTTGTTTGTTTGACCACAAGACGCCACTGTTACCTCAGAAATGGGAAGGACTGTAATTCTGTAATTCCCTGGAGTAGTGACGTGGAGACCCTGTTCTTCAGAGGTGGAACTAGAAGGAGTAGAGTATGTGTGGCAGCCATCTTAGGAATGTGCTTTGAGCTTTTAGAAGAAGAGGACTGAAGTGAGAGAAGAAGGATTCCTAAGGGATCATAAATATAGCAAAGTGGAGCTGAAGCAGAGACTGTTCCAAGGTTTGTTCAGACAGCATCCTAAGTTGAAGATTGCTATCAAGGACCCGGCTGAGAAGTGGCCCTGTCAGTGAGACCACATGTTTTTTGGATGAGCCCCGCTTCCAGCTGTTCTAGACCAAGGCTAAAAGGTACACAAGAGACCCGGGTCAGTAAGAGAAGTAATCGTGCATGCACCGCATTACATTGTTTTGCTTGGGACTGAGTAAGGGCCTGTAGTTAGAATAGTTAGGCTTACTCATCTTCACAGGCCACACTACTGGTAAATTAGCTACCTATTCGGCAGCAAGGACTCAGAGAATTCGATTGAGTTGTAACTCTCATAGAGGAGCTTCTGAGGAAGTCTAGAAGTGACATTTTATACATTGTCACATTTCTTTGGCTTGCAAGCTGACCTACTATTATATTTACTTGGTTGTACTTTGTTTGGGGGGAATAGGGGTATTTTGATAAGTTTGTAAGCTCTAGTGTTATACCGCTGGTGCCCCTATCACACTCACTGAATTGTTCCTGTGACTAGAGTGATAAAAAGGTAACAAGCGGCTGGTTAGTTGCAGTCTGCAGATAGGTAAAAGCTTAGAGGATATTGGAGCCACACATGACAGGGCACCGTACTGTACAACACAAGGGCCTCAGCTTACTGGCTGAGTGTATGTAAATAGTTGGAAGTGTTCTTTTTGGTAAAGGGGTGTTACTACACAAAGTAAAATCTTGTTTTTTCTAAATTGATTAGGAGTCGCTTCCTTTGTTCATGACTTTGCTGTATCCTGGGGAGCCCACCCCGGTAAACGACTTACACTTCTGCTTAGATATTTTATCCTGCAAAGTGATATTTGTTTGGTGCTGCTGGGGTGAAATGTTATACACTGTTGTGTTTTGTGCTTCTGTGGTGGTATTTAGTCTTGCATGGTGGTATTTGTTTGGCACTGCTAGGATGAGATGTGCACTCTGGGCTTTGGCATGCTGGTAACTAGTATTTTCTGGTGTTTAGCTCTTCTGGGCGGTATTTTATGCTAGGGGCTTGTATTTGGCACTGCTGGGGAGGAACATTATTTGGTTGCCAGTGGTGAAGCTATTATGTGTACAGCAAAGTCACATTTGTTTGCCACTCAGTAGTGGTATTATTTTGCTGGTAAGGCCCAAGTCAAGCTCTGGGCTAGAGAACGGTTAAGTCCATGCAGGTGGTCAGGATGAGTTCCAGGTCAGATATGGGTAGTGGGCAGAACAGAATAGCAGTCAGATATATAGTCAGAAACAAACCAGTGGTTAAATCACAGATCAGGCAGGTCAAATAACACCTTATAGCAGATCTAGCATGCTAAGAACCTTATTACTCAGGTGTAGAGATGAGAGAACCGATTCTGAACTAACTGATTTCACACACTTCTGGCTGATGCCACTGAACAAATCTACCACTGCATCTTCCTGCCTGTCTCCCTTGTTCCATTTACTGTATTGCTGATGTTGCCTGCTACCCCTACACATCATCTTCAGTAGCTTGGTCCATCAGGGCCTATTCCATACTGAACTGCTACTCACACAGCAAACACCTTCTCTGGTTTGTTTCGATCCAAACTTGTTCAGCTTCATCATTATGCAGATCTTTTTTTTTCTGAAGTAGATAGTGAATTGTTCCCTCCTCATAGACTTTGACTGCACTATTGATCTTCTCCCTGATGTTAAACTCTCAACGGGACACTTTGTGATTGTCTGTCTTGATGGCATGCCTGTGGTCTCCTCTTATTGGTCCTTTCACGTTAAAAATTTAAGATTGGTTCTCCAGATACTCAGAGAAAAACACTTGTATGCAAAGATTGAAAAATGTGTTTTTGGTGTACAGGAGATTATTTTTTTGAGGTGTAGTTTGCCTTCCTCTATGGTCTGTATGAATCCTGCCAAAGTCCAAGATATTGTACATTCGGTTTGTCCTACAACTCATAAAGCCTTGAACAGATTTTGGGGGTTTGCTAATTACTATTAGAAATGTATTCTCTCTTCCATAACAAAACCCTTAACCAATCTTATGAAAAAGGGAGCTGATTTAGTTCTCTGGAACCCAGATGCTATCTCAGTGTTATGATAGTATCTTTGGATCAAATATCAGAAATTGCATGAACTGGCTGACAACAAAGAGTAGTAGAACTAGTTGTTTAAATCTCACACAGTGCTGAGAGGTAGATCCCAAGCACCCATATGTCTTCATCACCAGCCTTGAAGCCATATGGAATTGTGCTGTTATCACCACAGAAACTGATATAATAAATAAATGCTGCACAAACTGAAGTCTAACCAAAACTCACATGGCAGATCAAAACCAAGAGGATGAATCAGAAGAGTGAACTTGTCAAAGCCAAAAGTCAATCCGAGAGGTAACCTCAGAGCTAGAATCAGAGGAGAAGCAGATTTCCAGTAACAAGCCAACGGTCAATATCAGAGCAGTCCAGCACAAACAATCAGGGTATAAAAGCTTCACTAAAGTACAGGCAAATAGCAGGCAACTGGATGAGAAGGAAAGGGTTTAAATATCCCCTTTCAACTGCTAATTGGATTAGCATAGGAGAGCCCTGAAAACTGCAGAAGCTTCACAGGTTGGCATCGTAACCTTAAAGCAACAGCAGCTAAACTAAGATTCCTGATACTGAGCTTTTGAGTCTCTAAAGCATAGTTTTATAGAAGCTCCAGTCTTGGTTCAACCTGACTTTTTCACATCCTTTAGCTGTAGAAGTTAATGCCTCAGAGATAGGCAGTATTATCTCAAGGTTCCACCTCTATCTACTAACCTGCGTCCTTGTGCTTTCTTCTCTCACAAATTCTCCCCCTACTAAAAAGAATTATGATCTAGGCAATCGTGAACTTTTAGCTATTAAATGGGTGTTTGAAAAATTGCGTCATTTGAGATCTCGCCTGTGAGATTAGAGGGAGTCAGCAATTAGCTCCTCAGACTACCCACGTAGGGAAATTATTTGTACCTCCACAATTTATATCACTGAGTGAAATGCATGATTCTGTTTTGTGTGGCAATCTTGGAACTAATGGTACTAAAACACTTGTCTCTCACCTTTACTGGTGTCTCGTGATTTCACAGCCTATGTCTTCCACTTGAATATTAATGACACAACACTCGGTTATCTATGGTACTGGTGCTCAGAAAGGCTTCTCATATCAATAAACCAATAGAACAAAAATCCCGGCACTCATATATTGCTTCACAATAATCTTGAACTTTTATTTCATCCAAACTAACTGAGACATTTCGGTCCCCATTTGGACCTTCGTCAGTCAACTAGAAACAAAATATAAAAATTACATATAAAATTTACAGTAATATATAGATTATAATCCATGTACAGTATAGATAAATGTAATTGAAGAATCACAGCCTATTACATCATATATGGGTCTCTATGTAAAGGATAACCATATCCAAAGTAATAATTAAAGAAAAACCGCCAGTAAGGAATATTACTGGTGATATCCCAGAGCTTTACATTAGACCATAAAGTAACAAAAAATAGAGCGACAAAAAACAGAGCGACAAAAAATAGAGGACTGGTGCCCAGCTTGCTAATACAAAGATAATCTGCAAACAATAAGGAATAAAATCCCTGCACAATCTTACTGGATTAATGGTGTATACAGAGGCATAGTCTGGAAGCAAGGAGTTCAGGTAGGTGTGTGGTGACTATAGAGAAAGTACTCCTTTAAATAGGAAAAAAGGCTCCAAGTGCCGTCAGACCGGAAGTGACGTCACCGGAAGTGATGTCACCGCCTGTCCAAGCGTCACCAGGCAACAGTAGATGCAGTAGGAAGCTGTGGGAGAAGATATAAGTGTCCCCAGGGGGGAAATCTACCTATAGAAGTGTCTCTATGCCCTAAAATGCAATGTAAAGCATACTTCCAGTAGTGGAGACCATTCCACCAGAAGTGACGTCATGCGTTCCACTGGGGGACCGCACTTCCGGTTGTGTGGAACGCAAACCGGAATTTGTGTTAAAATGAATGGGAAAAATTGTTAGAAGGTATAAGAGACTGCAGAATATCAAATTGCAAAAGGCGAAGGTGTAGGATTTGAAGGTAAATACCCCTAGAGGACAATTATGGCCAAAGACGTATGTTAAATAAGAAAAAAACAAAAATAAGAAGAAATAAAAGGGAGAACCAGAATGCATTAGACTACGGCATAGACAAGTGCGTATACTCTAATACCAAGAGGAAATAGTGAAGAGATCCGGTAATGGCGATTGCCCGGCACCAAAGAACCTCCTGTAAGCTTAGCGATTCTATGGAAAGAAAAAAATCGTGTCACTGGCATGACAACAGAATATACAGATCAACAAAAACTGCAGATGTCGTAATCCCTATTGAGACCTCTTGGCTCCAAAGTTTGAAAACGATGGATCCAATAATACTTTCCATTTGTTTCAGTGTCTTAACTCTGTCTCCACCCTGTCTTGGTTTGGGTATGTGCTCAATGACTTGAAACTTAAATTGGGCTACTGTGTGGTGCGCCTGATGGAAATGAAATGGAAAGGGTAATAACAATTTCCTGTGTGGATGGTACTCTTGTGTTTAGAGATTCTGTCCCTAATGCATTGTGTGGTCTCCCCTATATAGGCTAGACCACAAGGACATTTGATCATGTATATGACGAAATTAGTATCGCATGAAAAGAAATCCTTAACAGGAAATCTTTTGCCCATATGTGGATAGCTAATTGTGTCCCCTTTCTGTATATTGTTACATTGGGGACAATGAAGACATCGAAACGTACCATTCCTGTGGGAGCGCAAAAAAGTTTGACTAGAAACTGTTTTTTCAGATCCAAAGTCTGCCTTAACAAGTTTCTTTTTCAGATTATCTGCCCTTCTGAAACAGGGTAGAAAAGTCTGTGAAAAAGACGGTATACTGGGGTAACCTTGTGTAACAAGGGCCAGTGAGAGCGGATAATCCTGTGTATTTTATAGGCCAAAGGATGAAACGTATGGATAAAAGGTATCCTATTGTAATTGTCCTTTGTTTTTTTAGGTGTACTCATCCTCTCCAAAGATGTTATATGTGGTGGATAGCCTCTTTGAATGAATTTGCCCTGCATCTCCTGTAGTCTTTGGTTTCTGCGTGTATTATCGGAAACAATTCTCTCTACCCTTTTATATTGTGACAGTGATTTCTTTGTGGATAAGGGGGTGATAGTTGGAAAAGTGTAACAGTCCATTACGATCAGTTGGCTTTGCGTATAAATCTGTCTGTAACGTACCATCAGGTTGTTGAATGACCGTGGTGTCTAGATAATCAATTTTAGTTTGATCTCTGTGTATTGTGAATTGAAGTTCACTCCATACTGAATTGAGGAACAAATGGAACTGATCCAAGGAGTCCAATGTGCCCCCCCCATATGCAGAAAATATCATCTATATATCGCTACCAGAAGTGGCAATGTTGGCGAAATAAGTCATTTAAATAAATGTACTTCTCTTCGAAGTTGGCCATATAATCATTAGCATATGGGGGGGCCACATTTGACCCCAAGGCGGTCCCCTGTACCTGTAAGAAAAAGTCATCCTAGAACATAAAGTAATTGTTGGATAAAATTAACTCTAGAATCACCATACAGAATTCAATGGTAGCAGGTGGTTTATTTGATGTGGTCATCAGTATACGTGAGGCTTCTAGGCCCTTTTCGTGAATAATAAAAGTATACAGACTGTTCACATCAAATGTCACCAACCAGCAATCATTATCAGTAGGAAGTAATTGTTGTATCTGTGTCAGGAAATCACCCGTATATAAAAGAAAAGATCTGGTGTTCTTAATCAAAGCAGTCAAAATCTTTTCTAACAATATGGACAAGGGGGAGAGAGCTGTCTGTGGATGCCACTATGGGTCTACCTGGTGGGTTTAGTAACCTCTTGTGTATTTTCGGGTAACACATAAAACACTGGTACAATAGGATACTTGTTTAATAGGAAATCATAGGTCTTTTGATCAATTATATTCTTAGATAGGTACATTTTGACCACAGATCTGATCTTGTTCATTACAGTCCATGTCGGGTTGCTTGATAATTTCAAGTAAACCCGGGTATCTGACAGTTGAGATCTAATCTCAGTGATATAGGCCGACTTGTCCCAGACAACAACAGCCCCACCTTTGTCAGCTGGTTTAATAATGAGGTTGTAACGTCTCTGCCTGTTCAGGTCTCTGCGCCACCCTCCGCTCGCACGCTGCGGCGCAGGAGGCGTGTTCAGTTTGGTTCCTTGCTTAAGGTTCTTGTTGGTCAGTCTGAACACTGTCCTAGTACTACTACTATGTAATTGAATTTCAACCACACCCGTCTCCTGCACCTTGTTTCTTTCTGCTCCTCAAATAGTTAATCTCAGCCTTTGTGATTGACAGCCTGTCTACCAATCAAGTCTGGGGTAGCTCCTGGACTTCCTATAAACAGGTCATCAGCTCACACATGGTCGCTGGCTATTGTACTCTGTCCTGTGACTTTGTCCTTGCTAGCTTTCTACTTGCTCTACTATTATTCTGACCTCTGACCTTTCGGCTTTCCTTTACTACTCTTTTGGATTTCAATTTGGTACTGCTTTGTCTATCTGGTTTTGACCCTTGGCTTGCTGACTCCTCTTCTCTGGTGTTAGTCTTACTTGTTCTGTGCTTCACTTATTTCTAGGAAGGGTTTTGCTGCCCAGTTGCTCCTGTCATTAGGACAGTGTGGCAAGTAGGCAGGGACAGGGGCTGGGTTGAGTTTAGGGCACACTGTATCTGTCATTCCCTTCCTCCATTAGGGTTTTTAGAGAGTGTTGTTCTTCCTGGGTCAAGTTGGAAGGATTAAAGAATGAACCTTTTTTTCAAGGCCCGTGTTCAGAGTTTTAACATCCCTTTTTCAAGGCCTCCAGTGGAGTTATATACGGGCTCTTATTCCTAAGACCCAGAGAGTCTTTGTTCACCAGAGTCACAGTGTTAGTGGCCTCAGGTGGGACTGTCATCTCTTCTTTATGGAAATGTGCCTTTTAGGCGAACATTCCTAAGGAATCTCTCCACATCCATCTCCAGTTGGAAAGAGTTGAATTTATAGGCTGGACAGAACAATAGTCCCTTCTGTAACACTAAGCTGAGGGGGAGATAGACTTTTTGAGGAGAGGTTGACTACTAGGGGACTCTCATTACCTGAGAACGTGTTGTCATGCGGGTTCGCTCGTCCTCTCCTGCATTTCACACCCCGCCTTGTCTTCCTCTTCAGGGTAGTCTGTGGGTTCGACCTAAAAAAAAAGGCAATAATTCGAACAGTTGCCCGAGTATTCGCTTTCTGAACTGGAATTTGATGAGTAGCCTCCATAACAGGGGCCTCTTCTGAATGGTCGTTGATAATTGGAGGAGTCTTGCCATCTATACACTCTGTTACTATTGTAATCCTCTGTGTCTCTTAGGAATTTGGTTCGTTTCTTTTTCTCTTGTTCCTGTCTGGAAGGACCGTATCCACTCTGTTTTTTAATGTGGTGAAATCTTGGTCAGACAGTGTAGAGCAGAGTATGTTTTTAATGGTGATAACCATCTCCTGATGTTCCTGTATGGACTTCTGTAGAAAGTCTACCTTTAGGGTCATATGGTCAAGGGAGCACTTATTCAGGATCTGTTCAAACAGAACGCAGTAATCTTTGTTATCTCTCAGAATTCTTTGCCTGGTGACGCTTGGACCGGCGGTGACATCACTTCCGGTCTGACGGCACTTGGCGCCTTTTTTTCCTATTTAAAGGATTGCTTTCTCTATAGACACCACACACCTACCTGAACTCCTTGCTTCCAGACTATGCCTCTATATACACCATTCATCCAGTAAGATTGTGTAGGGATTTTATTCCTTATTGTTCAGTCTTCTATTTTTTGTTGCTGTATTTCTTGTTATTTTATGGTCTAATGTATGGTTCTGGGATATCACCAGTAGTATTCCTTACTGGCGGGTTTTTCTTTAATTATTACTTTACATAGAGATCCATATATGATGTAATAGGCTGTGATTCTTCAATTAAATATATTATATATACTGTACATGGATTATTATATATTACTGTAAATTATATATGTAATTTTTATGTTTTGTGTCTAGTTGACTGACAAAGGTCCAAATGGGGACCGAAACGTCTCAGTTAGTTTGGATGAAATAAAAGTTCATGATTATTGTGAATCAATATATGCGTGCCGGAATTTTTGTTGTATGTCTCCCACTTGTGATACCTGTAACCAGACCAAGATTCATCGAGTTCGCCCTGTGGGCAACTTCTTCCATTACCAGTCTCTCAAAGTCCATAAACCCATCTGTCTATGGATTTCATTACTGATTTACCCTCTTCTGAGGAGAAGCCTGTCATCTGGGTAGTTATTGACCGTTTCAGTTAAATGTGTAATTTCATTCAATTAGCTCAATTTCTTAATGTGAAGACTCTGTCCAGATTGATCATATTGTTCTCTTACATGGTATTCCAGATAATATTGTCTCTGATACAGGTTTTCAATTTGTCTCAAATTTTTGGAAAACTTGAGGTACAATTATCATTTTATTCTGCATTTCCACTGGGACCCGCACCTGCCTATTAAATGACTTCCATCCCCCCCATTTTTAGAGTCCCGCTACTAACCTGACTGCAACCTCACTATGAAGATATTCAGTAGTGGTTGGGCTTTATGGAAACAGCTGTAACTCTGAGCTATGCTCTTTCCGTAACTCCTATAGTAGTGAATGGAAGTTATAGAAACAACATAGCTCACTGTTCTACACTGTTTCTGTAACTTGCATTTATTTTTATGGGTGTTAAGGAAACAGAGAAGCTCAGAGCTACACAGTTTCCATAAACTCCGACCATAAAAGTCTTCACAGAGAAGTTACAGTCATGTAAGTAGTGGGGAACAGAGGTTGGGGGAGTTTATTTTACGGATAGATATAGGTGCAACCTCTGGGACCCATACCTATCAGTCATTTATGGCTTGAACTTTTTTCTGTGAGTCAGTTCCGTAAAAGCAGTACCCAATTTAGGCTAAGGCGACATGTAGCGTCCTGCAGCAAGACAGCGATGTAGGCATAACCACGGGGGCAACGCATCTCAGCTTTTCCTGCAGCATTTTTCACAGAAAGTTTGCAGAGGCTTCCTTTGCGGATTTTCTGCTTCAATTATACCTATAGGGAAATCGACGGCGTTTCCGTAGGTTTAATTGACATGCTGCGATTTCCAAAAACGCGTATTTTACCGCACTGTGTGTGGGGATGGGATTCACTTCATTTTTTTCCGCTGCGTTTCTGCCACAGGGAAATCGTGGTGTTTATGCCACGTGGGGCCCCAGCCTTAAACAGTTTATTTTCTACTACTACTTTGCAAAATAAAAACACTTAAAGTGAAGAAAAAGAAAATTGTGCCAACCTATTAAGGAGAAAAGTAACTGTGAAATCAAAGGGTTTAAAAAATGTACCACTGAATTTTTTAAGTATACAGTAGTAAGTACAGTACTAATGCATATTAGCACTTCAAATAACTATATTTATTCTTCAACTTGCAGCATATAATTGAATAAAAAAAAATCTCTAGTGTTTTCCTATGACTAGACAGTGAGAAGACTTTGAATAGGATTCAGCTGAGAATCATGAAATATACCCTACACTACTTTGGGTTTGGAGGTCCCATTGTCAAGGTTGCACTTTCATCATATGCTAACCCATAAGTTATGGTAAATATAGAAGGAACCCAGTTTGGCTATTTAGGAAAACAAGTGGAACTAGATCTTTGATATGGTTATAAAGCCCCTTGCAAACTTGATTTGGAATATTTATCAATTTGCAGGTTAACCAGTTTCGGACTGCCCATAGACTTTTTACATCCTGGTGGTCCACTCTTAACTCTGCTAGGACATGCTCATATGTCCTTGCAGTATTAAGCAACTGCACAAAATCGTGCAGCTGCAGAACTGGGGAGCCGACTGTTACTACAGCTGGAACTCCACTAGAGAAGGCAGGGGTGGCTTATTACCATCCCTGCCTTCCTGATTGCTGTATACACATGGCACATGGCATACACATGCCATGATGCTGCTCCCCCTCTGACTTGGCGGTCACATGATCCGCCGGGGATCAGAAACTGTTAGAGCTGCTGAGTGCTACAGGACCCAGATCAACTCGGTAGTTATGGGCAGAAGGCTGCAATCCTCGTGTAACTGGGGCTAAATGTATCATCCCCAATTACAGGTGAAATCAGATCCCACACCAAAAAAAAAAAAAAAAATAGTATTAAAATGCCCCCAAAGGTCTATTATGACCTTATAGATACACAATGTAAAATAAATAAATAAATAAAAAGGTAAAAAAATAAAATTTAAAGTAAAATTATTTTTGAAAAATTTTAAAAAATACTCCAATACCACGCCCATATCACAGGTTCTAGCCCCACCCCCAATGAAACAATACCAAATAAAAATGACTGTAATACTAATGCCTCACGTAGCAGGCCGTAGCAAAAAAGCACTGCGGGAAAAGCCGCGACAGCAATGCATCGCGGATTTTCCCACATCGCTTTTCACAAAAAGTTCACACTTTTTGCTTCCATTATTCCTATAGGGAAACCGCTGGAGTTTCCATAGGTATAATTGACATGCTGCAATTTCCAAAAATGCAGGCTGGAAATCGCAGCCTGTCCGCTGTGTGTATTTTTCCTCAATGTGTGGATGGGATTCCCTAGAATCCCATTCACTTTGCAGGGACTGTAAAACACCGCCGCCTCCTCTTTTTGTCTGCGACGTCTGCGTGTCAGCGTAGGAGGCGCAATGACGTCATTGTATCGGCGACTGCGCTGACATGCAGAGGTCTCGTAAACCAGCCCAGGACAGGCACTGCTCAGAGTTGCTTTTTTTTTTAAAGCGGCCTGTCCTGGGCTGGTTTACGGTAAATATAAAGTAAAAAATGCCGCCCCCCAGATAGTGATGGACAGTGCCGACTGAGGCGGCCTCCTCACTTCGCCTCATTAGCAGTGCGCCCCTGGCCGAGGGCCGCGAACCCCACAAACACTGCGATCATTATACTCAGGGGTCTTTTCAGAACCCCGAGTATAATGATCGGAGCCCCAGGGGAGGTGAGGGAACATAAAAACACTGCTAATTACCTCTCCTACACTCCGCAAGCTTTGGGCCTGTTTGGTGATGTCACATGGGCCGAGCCTGCGTCATTATGTGTCACGACGCCGGCCCGGCTCACGCGATATCTGGTCCAACAATGAAGATGGCTAAAGTAGCGGGGAGTGAGCCGGAGCCAGGAAGAGGTAGGTAACAGTGTTTTTTTTTGTGCAGGGGCCACTATGGGGCATAATACTGTGTGTAGGTGCCACTATGGCGCATAATAGTGTGCGCAGGAATGCGGTCTGTGCGGGGGGGGTTGGAGGGGGCAGTCCAGGGGGGGGTTGGGGGCAGCGGTTTTGGGGGGGGGCCCATGTCAAATGTTTGCCTTGGGGCCCAGCCATTCCTAGTTACGCCACTGGTCCCAAGTTTTAGACTGCAGAGACATGGTAAAATATTTACCTGAGAATAAAAACTTATAGAGGCATCTCCAATCCCCACAAGTCATATTGCTGGGAGAACCTCTCCCATAATGTCTTGCATCAGAGTAAGAATAAGAATGTTGCCTTGTCCTGTGAGTTTTCTCCTACAGTACCCTGGCAAATATAGATGCCGTATTGGTAACAGCTTCCTTAAATAGTACACACCCAATTCCTGTATCATCTTCGACAGTACAAGATGACTCCAGGATGTTGTCCCTATAGGCAAAAAGGCCTTATTAGAATAAAATGTTAAAGTAGGAAAATTTTATAATTCCAGCGGACTATTTACATGACAGGGTCGTGTACTTGTCCATGAAACAGTACGTTTTTCACAGCTGAGTGCATATCCAAAGGTAATCCACTTTAAAGGATTCATCATAGACTTGAGTTTATTGAGGGATCCGTGAAAACAACCCTAGAAATGACATGTTCTATCATTTAATGGTTCGCAAATGGACCGTTTAAAAAACGATCATATGAATAAATCCATTGATTTCAATGGGGTCGTGTGCTATCCTTGTGAAAAAAAGTTTAGCACAAAGCTGTGACACACTGTCATGTGAATAAGCCATAACTTTGAAAAAATCATGGGGGCAAATTTAATCATGCGCAACAATAATGTAGTTATCTAATGTAGTCCACCCTTTCTCTAAAGATAGCCCTACACCTGGAACCCCTAGATCAGCTTTTATTGCTGGGTGAAAATGTGACTGGTCATGCATTTATCCTGCAGTCCTCGCTACAAGAAATTCGGGTTTTACATGCAAGTCATTTAAACAATTAACCAACCATGTTATACAAAGACATGCCATATCTATGAGAGAAGGAGCCCTTCTTCATAAATGGTTTTTACTATGATTCATAAGGAGGGATTCCAAATACTGGATCCCACTTTATGACTGCCATAAGTTCAGCAAAGAGTTCTGGCTGGTGATACCATATAATAATGTAGACTTTAGTATAAAAGCCGCAATGAAACTTGCCACAAGTGTTTCTCATGCGGTACCCAGGAGCTCAGCAGTTGCATTTAGCTAGTTAATAGCAATAAAAAGTTGGTGTTTCCCAGATTCCTATTGAAGCATTATATAGAGAGGCATGCACAAAACACTGTGGGACATACTGTACTTCTGTGTGTCTATGCTTCTGTTTAGAGAACACTTTAATTTCAACAATTTATTGCCACAGTGAAAATAATAGGTGCAGTTATACCCACTATTTTGTACCCACTATGACTACAGTTTCCCATTTCAGTTTTTCATTTACTTCCTCTCAAATACTGTTTAGACAATAAAAACAAATACTGGTATGACATGGCTTTAATGTGGCCACATTTCAACATTTTGTACAGAAATTGACATGTAGGGTATGGAATTCAGATGCCAAAAATGCCTACCACAGAAAAGATATTTTGTGATGGTGTATTTTTATCTCTTGTGACTGTAACCTCTTTAACTAGGCATACCTATAAGTCAATGATTAACCCTTGACCATGAGGTCACTAACAATGTTTAAGTTCAAGTATAAGTTATGGTACAGTAATACATTGGATTAAAGGTTATCATATAAAACATTGTGATGCATTTTGATCCCCTTTTTCTGCTGAAAACCTTATTAGAACTTTATATAACTACATCCACTGCACTTGTCACTACAGAATTCAATAAATGTGCTTCAAATGCTTGGTGTTTTTTTTTTTTTTCTATATTGCCTAGGTTTTTTGGAGGACTGCCAACATTCTATTCAATCTGTCATTTTTGATTCTATCATACTGCCCCGTATTCATTAACCTCTGATGCAGAACTTTGTCAAATGCTTTCAGAAAATCTAATTACAACATATGATGTTCACGGCATTTCTCTTGAGTGCAGTGAAAGCAATATTCTTGTAGATACAACATATAACTCTACGATGGATGTTATTGGCCTAACTATTAGTCTAGTTTTTCATTTTAGAGGAAACATTAAAACCTTTTTAAATCGATCAATAAATTTCATACATATCAGTGATTTACTCAGTATTAGTATTGCAACAATATTATTGGGGCATCATTAAAGACTTATGGAACATAATACTTATACAAAATATGAATTCATGCCAATTATTTTCTGCATTTTCTGCTCAAAACACCTCCACAGAAGAACCAAACAAACACTAGAGTGAAGCATAAAAAATCTCCCCAGAAGACCATATGTCAGAGTGCAACATTGAAAAAACCATCAAATACCATATTACAGTACAAAATACCTCTCTAGAAACATCACAGTTCAACACCTCAAACCTCCTGGTTAAATGTCAGATACTACAGTGCACCATATGATACCACTCCAGCAGTGTAAAACACTACAGTAGAACCTCGGAAGCACCAAGCACCCATAAAAGCCAGATGCCACAGTAAAGCACAAAATAAAATCACCAAATACTGCAGAGGGGCAGAAAATACCTCCTACAGTACCAAATACCACTGCGCAATGCCCATACAATAGTGAAAAGCCACAAAAACTCTAAATACCATGGTACATTCCAAATACCTTCCCAATAACAAGTGTCACACCATTCCTCACAAGTAGGAGTAAACACATGGCAGCAGCTTTGTCCCCTTCATAGTCATCTCTACTGTCAGCAGCATTTACTTCCTTCCCAACCGTATCCCACTGTCAGCAGCATTGAACACCTCCTATTTCCCCCCACTTACAACAACACTGACCATCTTCCCACTACCCCCCAATGTCAGCAGTATTGAACCTTTTCTTTTTCCCACTGGCAGCAGCACTGACCATCTTTTCACCATTTCCCCACTGTAAGCACACTGTCAGCAGCAATTTCCCCCTTTATACCTCTCCCCCACTGACAGCAGAACTGACCACCTCCCACCCCCACTTGTAGCAACAATGTCCCTCTTTCTACTGGCAGCAACATTGTCCCCTATCCCACCATTCCCCCAGTGGCAGCAGAATTGTCTTTTTTTTTTTTCACACCTCTCCCACTGGAAGCAGCATTGTGTCACTTCACATCCCTCCTCCATTTGCAGTATCATTATCCCTTTCATCCCTTTCCCATTGGCAGCAACATTTTCTTCATTCCCCATTCAGAAAATATGACCTCCCCAGCAGCACCAAACAGTCATGAGACAAAGTACTGCCTCTATGAATTTTATGGTTTTACAATCAGGACATAATAAAAACCACCTGGTCCTTAGTAGGTGTTAAAATTAGGGAAATTCAAACTCAGATGAACAACAACACACTTATTTAGCAGCAATAAGTTGAAGGAATTCTTATCTGTCTGTATGACTTTAACAATCTTATGAAGAAAGATGTTCTTTCTAACATTGCTTGCGTTCATTGAGGTTTGTGGAAATTTGTTTATGCACAGCTCTAAGGTCACACCATAGCATTTCAATTGGGTCGAGGCCTGGATTTTGATTGCGCCATTGCAACACCTCGATTCTTTGCTTTTTTAGATATCCTGTTGTAGATTTGTTTGTATGCTAGGGATTATTGTCCCATTGCATGACCCAGATTCATTCAAGTTTTAGCTGTTGGATAGCTGACCTCACATTTGATTCTAGAATACTTTGATATACAGAGAAGTTCCTGGTTGACTCAATGACTGCAAAGTGTCCAGGTCTTGTGGCTTAAAAACAAGGCCAAATCATCACCTATACACCAATGTAGTTGACAGTGGTGATATGATGTGTTTGCTTTTCACTAAACATGGTGCTGTGCATTTTGACAAACTTCTCCACTTTGGTCTCAACTGTCCAAAGGACATTGTTCTAGAAGTGTTGTGGTTTGTTTAGATGCAACTTTGCAAATTGCATACTTTAGTATGATGTAAGTCAGGAAATCGCCTTATAACTCTCCCAGTCTGATAGGAAGTCAAAACATTTGCTGTTATAGAGACGGTCACTCTTGCTGATGATAAATTAATAAATGGCATTTGTTTATCAGCAACTGGCTGGTAAACTCTTAATTTCTATGAAAGCAGCAGAGGTAGACTTCATTTTTCACATACTGTTTCTGTATTTTGATCAAGTTTTCTTTTAACCCCTTCCCGCCGCAGGCATTTTTCAGTTTTCAACTCCCTGCCTTCAAAACCCCATAACTTTTTTATATTTCCTTTTGCAGAGCCATATGAGGTCTTAATGTTTGACAAATTGTTCTTCATAATGGTTTAGTTTAATACTGTTGGTGTGATTCCCGGGGATACCAAATTTATATAGTTTTAATTAGTTTAACCCCTAAAAAAATTTTCTTAGAGTATACATATTGTGATACCCATAGCTTTTTTTTTTATATTTCTGTGTACAGGGATCCATAGGGCATCTTTTTTTGCAGGGCCACATGTACTTTTAGTTATATCATTTTGGGGAATGTCTATTGCTTTGACCACTTTTTATCAGAGGCGAAACTGTGTAAAAATGATGGTTTGGTTCTTTTGATTTTTTTTTCCTGTTACGGTGTTCACCGTGTGGAAAAAAAAAATTTCATACTTTTGTAGAATGTGCATTTTCAGATAATGGGATACCTAATGTGTATGTGTTTCACAGTATTTTTTTACTTTTACATGTGTTCAAGGGAAAGGGAAATCCATTAAAATTTTTTATTCTTTTTATTATATATATATATATTTAAATATTACAGCAGATGTCGGAAAGGGGTTAAATAAATGATCACATGGTGGAATTTTTTGTTTCACATTGTTCATTAGAAGTAGTATTTACCTCTTTATTTAAATTGTGTCTAGCTATATAACACCATACAATTCAAAGAGGGTATACTTTGTTTAACCCATTACTATATGGCATCTTTTTTATCTATAAAATTTCTACAAAACTGTTTCCGGAACATGCAGAATGCTCTGCAGACTGACAAGGCTGGTAAAGGTTTCTTCTGTTTACTTTGATCATTTAGTTTGTGCTTAAGAGTGCTTTTAAAATAAGGCCCAATGTGTGCTCTTACACCTACATTGACACAAACAAAGGTGAAAACGGCTATGAAAAACATCCATTTTTCAGAGCTGTTTTGCATGTGAGGGAGGACCATTTTCACAGATCCCTCCTACATTGCAGTATATCAAAGGAGCCGTGAAAGCGGAAAAAAGTATGACCTATATTTTGACGGTCCATTGTAAATATCGATCATGTAGCCCCCATTCACAGACATTGATATTAATGCAGCTGTCACTGTCGGTATAAGTTTTAGGGTAAGTTAGGTGGTAAGCCGCAATAATTATAATTATTATACGGTCCTATTTAAATAATATCAGAAAAATATATATTGAGATTTAGAATTTAATTTAGATTTTTTTTTCTTTCTTACAGTGATATTTGGTTGTACTGTATTTGCAACATAAAGCATCACTGTGAGCAATAATAATTTTTTCTTTTAATCTCAAAGTGCAATTTTACTGCTGCAAATCACTAAGCACATTCACAGCACAGCAGTTATGAAGAAAGCACAGGCTTAAAATTCATCTGCTTTACATGCGGCATATATTTTTTTTATCGTTGGAGTATCAAATTGAATTTGCTATGCGAATATGCATGACTGATGAAGCATGGTGAAATAAAGTGCTTTATTTATCAAGATTAAAATATATGACCTCTTTTACAAAACATTTATTCAGGGTTGTTAAACTTAACATTATTTAGCTATTAATGATTTAAGATTAACATTAATTATCAGCACTTGTCCTAATTCAAGTTTTCATTGAAAAGCTTTCCTTTTATTTCTTATGTGTATGCTATGTGTCTTTCTATATAATAATATCAGAGCTACTGTATTGTAGTTTTCCATAGCATTATGGAATTCCAGGCTCATCCTCACGCTATTTGCAATATTTATGACCTGAAAATGGCTACAATATCCAGTGCAAATCCATGCAAAATTAAAAGAATCTGAAGTATATTGATCTGATAGCTTGTCGGATTTGATCCTTTACTATCAAGAAGCCATAACTTTGCCATTTAAGAAAATGGGTGCTAACATAGGTATCAGCCTGTAAAAAGGCCGAAAAGTATCAGTAAAGGAGAAAGTCACAGTAGAAATGTTTATATGCACATAAGTGAGCAGTGAACTCCCACAATGTACTTGTATGTATATTCAGAAATATACCGTATCTTCATTTCCAACACCTCCCCATTGACTCCACAACTTTGTCACTTCACTATGAGATTTACATTGGGCTGACATTAAACTTAATTTTTCTGGCAGAATGTTTGATGGAACATTCTAACAAAGACAAGTTAGAAATGTTGTTGAGTTATAGCACTATGCTATCAAAATGTGATAGGTTCCCTTTAATATATATGATGCAATTTATTTGTATATATTTTTATTCCATAATGTTTTAAAAAAATATTGATAATTACTCACACCAGAAAATATATATATATATACAGTACAGACCAAAAGTTTGGATACACCTTCTCATTCCAAGAGTTTTCTGTATTTTCATGACTATAAAAATTGTAGATTCACACTGAAGGCATCAAAACTATGAATTAACACATGTGGAATTATATACTTAACAAAAAAGTGTGAAACAACTGAAAATATGTCTTATATTCTAGGTTCTTCAAAGTAGCCACCTTTTGCTTTGATTACTGCTTTGCACACTCTTGGCATTCTCTTGATGAGCTTCAAGAGGTAGTCACCTGAAATGGTCTTCACTTCACAGGTGTGCCCTGTCAGGTTTAATAAGTGGGATTTCTTGCCTTATAAATAGGGTTGGGACCATCAGTTGTGTTGTTCAGAAGTCAGGTGGATACACAGCTGATAGTCCTACTGAATGGAGTGTTAGAATTTGTATTATGGCAAGAAAAAAGCAGCTAAGTAAAGAAAAACGAGTGGCCATCATTACTTTAAGAAATGAAGGTCAGTCAGTCCGAAAAATTGGGAAAACTTTGAAAGTGTCCCCAAGTGCAGTGGTCAAAACCATCAAGCGCTACAAAGAAACTGGCTCACATGAGGACCGCCCCAGGAAAGGAAGACCAAGAGTCTCCTCTGCTGCGGAGGATAAGTTCATCCGAGTCACCAGCCTCAATAATCGCAGGTTAACAGCAGCTCAGATTAGAGACCAGGTCAATGCCACACAGAGTTCTAGCAGCAGACACATCTCTACAACAACTGTTAAGAGGAGACTGTGTGCAGCAGGCCTTCATGGTAAAATAGCTGCTAGGAAACCACTGCTATGGACAGGTAACAAGCAGAAGAGACTTGTTTGGGCTAAAGAGCACAAGGAATGGACATTAGACCTGTGGAAATCTGTGCTTTGGTCTGATGAATCCAAATTTGAGATCTTTGGTTCCAACCACCGTGTCTTTGTGCGACGCAGAAAAGGTGAATGAATGGACTCTACATGCCTGGTTCCCACCGTGAAGCATGGAGGAGGAGGTGTGATGGTGTGGGGGTGCTTTGCTGTTGACACTGTTGGGGATTTACTCAAAACTGAAGGAATACTGAACCAGCATGGTTACCACAGCATCTTGCAGCGGCATGCTATTCCATCCAGTTTGCATTTAGTTGGACCATCATTTATTTTTCAACAGGACAATGACCCCAAACACACCTCCAGACTGTGTAAGGGCTATTTGACCAAGAAGGAGAGTGATGGGGTGCTACGCCAGATGACCTGGCCTCCACAGTCACCAGACCTGAACCCAATCGAGATGGTTTGGGGTGAGCTGGACCGCAGAGTGAAGGCAAAAGGGCCAACAAGTGGTAAGCATCTCTGGGAACTCCTTCAAGACTGTTGGAAGACCATTTCAGGTGACTACCTCTTGAAGCTCATCAAGAGAATGCCAAGAGTGTGCAAAGCAGTAATCAAAGCAAAAGGTGGCTACTTTGAAGAACCTAGAATATAAGACATATTTTTAGTTGTTTCACACTTTTTTGTTAAGTATATAATTCCACATGTGTTAATTCATAGTTTTGATACCTTCAGTGTGAATCTACAGTTTTTATAGTCATGAAAATAGAGAAAACTCTTGGAATGAGAAGGTGTGTCCAAACTTTTGGTCTGTACTGTATATATAGAACCACACACTTCTTTTCATGTAAGAAAAAGAAATCTTGGCTACGTCCAGACTAGAATAAAATCCCTTCCCATTGTCTTTGTACTGCAGCAGTCCCTCTTCATTATGACACTATCATCTATTTGAAATTGATCTAATGTATTCTATTTTAATGAAGAATACTGGAGAAGTCACAGTGGAAATCCAATGTTGTCTCCCGTCTGTACAGTTTACTTATCCTGAGCACATTTTATAAAATGGCCTGATATACACCTGTGGCAGATCTTTTATCATTAAATCGTCCTAGTGTAAGAACTGTGATGTACAATAAAAATAGATTACATTCTTTTCTAGAATAGAGAGCTTCGTCCACTATCAGTAGTAGATGAGTGACATCAGAGGGATTTCATTTTCTCATCACCAGAATAGGAAAGGAGCATTGAATAAATGATTTAGCTACATTGAATCATCATTTTCCTTCATAAGGGTACTACACAGAATCTCCTAAAATAAGCATACCAAATAAATAATCTAATGTATTAATTTCTCACAAAGTTGGAAATATTAAATTTTTTTTTTTAGAAATTTCTATAAATGTAATTTAGAACCAAAACTGATAATATCTATTAAGTGACCTCTAGCATTTGGTAATATTCTGTTTTATTTAATTCTAGCAAAACATGTTAGATTGTTTGTCATTGGTGAATTTTCCCAGTATGATTTATGTATCTCAATTCCAGTTCTTAACTACCCACAAGGATAAGGCCATGTTCACAATTGTGTTGTTTTCAATAGCTGTAGGATTGGAACAACAGACTGAAAAGTTGATAGAATGAAGGATATAGATGAAGCACCTCCTGTTTGCACTTTATCTTCCATTAAAAAATGGATGTGATCAGTCATCCAAAATCTAAGCTGTTTGTCTATTTGTATTTTTGGCCTCAGTAAAATGTTTAGGGGTTGGGAGGTCCATCCATTTGTCCAACATATATATTCTTGCTTTTAGTTCGTGTAGTCTTATCTAAATAAGGCAGCTTGCACAAACATTGCAAAATATAAATAACATGATCTGAGTTCTATATAAGGAAGTGTTTACTAGTTAAAGCTTGTAAAGTGGTAGGGTGTACATGCCACAACTCAGATGGAGGGAACCGGAGGATGGGAGTAGTGATGGCGGATGATGTGCCACCTGCTAGGCCGAGCACACTCAACCACACACCCCAGCCCCGTTCCTGGGCTGGACACTGCTAAGGGGGTCCTGCAGCACTACATGGATGGTGGTGGTAGTAGTTTCCACCGGGGCGCTTCCAGTTGGAGAGGGGACCTCTCCTCTGTGAGCCGTGTGATGGTGTTCAAAAGGGGCCTGATGGTGAAGCAGGCATGACTCAGGCAGCCAGTGGTTGCAGTTGCACAGGGTGATAACTTTATTACAGCAACTGGGAACAAGTACAACAGCAGCTTCCAAATGGGGGTAGTAGTACCATAATGTCCAATTCCCCAGCCTTGTTTTTTTTTTTTTTTTTTTTAAACTGTAATTTTTATTGAAAATTATACAAATAACACAACAATGAAGTGAAAAATCGTATGGAAATAAAGAAGGAAAAAACATTGGCATAACGCCACAACATGTGGCCAGAACTCCACTTCAGTGTAGGAACAACCAAAGACAAGTACACAAAAAAAATAAAAAATAAAATAAAAAGCAACAATACAAGCAGTACAAGTGGGGGAGGGCAATAAAGGAGAGAGGTAGGGAAGTAAGGGGAGGACCGTGATTAAAGACCTTGTAAAGTGCAGTACGCATCCCAAGATGACCACACGGCTTGAAAAGCCTCCACTGTGTGATGCAGGGAGGCAGTCAGGTACTCTAAGCTGCGCACATCCTACATGTGGGCAATCAGCTCCGGGCCTGCAGGGGTGGAGGTCTGCCTCCAGTGGAGAGCAATAAGCGTTTTGGCGGAAGTACACATATACAAAAATAGTCTGGAGGTCATCTTACCTAAATGTCTGGAAGGGAGATTAAGCAAGTAAACGAGGGGGTCTAAAGGGACACCCTGTAGAAAGAGAGCATTTGTGAGGAACCTGACCTCCAGCCAGAAGGGACGGATTCGTGCACAATCCCAGAAGATGTGACACAGCGTACCCACCCTCGCCTGGCAATGCCAGCAAAGAGAGGAAATACTAGGATTAAGTGAGTGAAGCAAGGTGGTCGTGTGGTACCAGTGCATAAGTAGTTTATACTGAGTTTCCTTGAAAGTAACACATGTGGAGGACTTAGCTGCACGGGATCAAATAATCTGCCATTGACCAGGCGAGATCTGCCTACCCATGTACTTATGAGTGGGAGGAGCCCGCCCCCCTGAAGAGGAGAAGAGCCCGTAGATACACAAAATCAAGACTCTCGTGGAGGTACCGGCTCGGCACACTCTCTCTCAAAAATCGTAGGAAACGAAACCTTCAAGAATCTGAACTGGGAGGCAAGCATAGTTCAGAGGTGAAATAGTCAAACGGTCTGAGCTCCAAAGTCGACGGGTCAACCAAATCCGCAACATGAAATAGACCTAGATTGCTCCAGGGCTTTACCATGGAGGCCGAGAGTCCACTCGGGAGGAGCAGGTTGTACATGAAAGAAATCATGGAGGAACGTGGTGATGCCAGGGGAAAAAGTTTAGAGAAAGTCATCCAAATAGCACGCGTGACGCGGACGGGCCGAAGGAGAGGGGTGGAGGTAAGAGGAGAGGAGCGGGACCACAAAAACACATTAGGGTGAACTGGTGCTAACCAGAGCTTCTCAATCTCAACCCACTTCGTGTAAGCCTGTGGCGCAGCCCAAAATGGAATACAGCGTAAGTGGGCCCAATAGTAATGCAAAATGTGTGGAACCGCCAACAACCCCCACTCACTCCTGCCAGATAATATCAACGAACGTGGGATGCGGTGGCGTTTACCATTCCAAATAAACTGGAAAATTGATTTTTGGAGAGAGGCCAGCTCAAACCTAGGCACTGCAACTGGGAGTGTTTCAAAATAATAAAGGAGTTTCGGGAGGAGGGTCATTTTGCCCGCCATGATGCGACCAATGAGAGAAATTTGGAGAGGGCGCCACCCATCCAGGAGGGAGCGGAGCTCACAGAATAGGTGAGGATAGTTGACTGAGTAGAGGGAGGAGTATGGAGACAACTGAATACCCAAGTAACGGAGAGAGCGCTCCCTCCACTGGAAGTCAAAGTTAGACCTAAGTAGCTGTAGTGTAGGGCTAGGAATGTTAAGGGGTAACGCTTCTGTCTTAGTGGAATTGACCTTATAACCAGAGAGAACACCATATTCCTTCAGCTCACGAAGAAGGCTAGGGAGGGACGTATGGGGGTTGGTGAGGGTCAGAAGAACGTCATCCGCAAACAGGCCAATCTTAAAGTCAATGTCCCGGACCGCTACGCCAGTGATGTCAGGATTAGACCGAATCCGAGAGGCCAGTGGTTCAATACACAGAGCAAAGATGAGCGGAAATAGGGGACAGCCCTGTCGCATGCCATTATGGATGGAGGAGGAGAGCGAATTAGGGAGTTTAACCCTAGCCGAGAGTATAATGTTCTAATTGCTGTGAGGAAGGCTCCTGAGAACCCAAATCTTTCAAGGGCAGCAGTCATGAACGACCAATCGAGGCAATCAAAAGCCTTTTCGGCATCCAGACTCAGAAGGAGGGTTGGGATGGCAGAGCGGTTGGCCACATCTATTAGATCCACAGTCCTTCTGGTGTTGTCTCCTCCCTGGCGACAAGGGACGAAAACCACCTTGTCCTTATGGACAAGAGATGGAAGCCAAACGTTAAAGCCTGTTAGCCAGAATTTTGGTGAAAAGTTTTAGATTGGTGTTTAGGAGAGCAATGGGACGGTAACTAGAACATTCCTGGAGATCCTTATGGGGTTTAGGGACTAGTGTAAAATGAGAATGAAGCATGGATAGAGGAATAGGGGCGCCATCCAGGAAGGAGTTAAAGAGGCAGCACATATGTGGGAGCAAGTCAGTTTGAAAGGTTTTGTAGTATAAGTAGGTAAACCAATCCAGGCCTAGTGCCTTGCCATTTGGGAGACCCTTGAGGGTCGCAGTAAGCTCCTCCTCTGTAATTGGAGCATTCAAGGAAACAAGCGCTGAGGTTGAGAGCTTAGGAAAAGGGCAAGAGTCGAGATAAGAATGCAAAGCTGAGGCCCGAGAGGCAGGATCGGAACCCAAACGAGGGGGAAGATTATACAGTTTAGTGTAGTAATCCCTAAATAGGGACGCTATGGAATCAGGATGATGGTGGAGAGTACCATGGGAGTCACGAATGGCATGTGGTATGGAAGAGGCCCGATGATCGCGGAGGATCTTAGCTAGGAGAGTGTGGGCCTTGTTGCCTCTTTCATAATAACACTGGCGACTGTATAGGAGGAGGCGCTGAGTGGCCTGAGTAGCGAGATCACGGAGATCCACTCTGGTCGCCACTAATTGGCGAAGGAATGACACCGAGGGGGCTTGGGCCAGGTGATCTGACAAGGATCGGATCTGGGCAACTAGGGTCGCCTCTCTAGCCTTCCTATCCTTCTTAAGCTCGGTAGCCAGAGCAATACAGTGGCTGCTCATAAGAGCCTTATGGACTTCCCACAGGGTGGAGTCAGAGGAGACCGAATTCACAATGTGGCTGAAATATTCCAGGAGCTGCGTGCGAAGGGTGCTACAAGAAGTCGGGGAGTGGAGGAGGGACTTGTTCAGACGCCAGTGACAGCGCTTAATCGGGACAGGGGTGGGGAACAGGGTAATCAATACAGGGGCATGATCTGACCAGGAGATGGGGCCAATGTCTGCATTGAACAGGAGTCTAAGGGCCAAGGTATTACTGAAAAAATAGTCTATTCTAGAGTGCGTCTTATGGGGATGAGAATGTGTATTTACAGGTAGTGGGGTTGTGGATGCGCCAGAGGTCATAAAAGGCATGAGATCTAATCTGGCAGCGGAATTACCTGGCTAGGTGAAGCTGAGGGGCACTCAAGTCCCATCAGACAGGGACAATTTGTCCATGCGGTCAGAGAGGGCCATGTTAAAGTCACCACCCAACAGCAAGGCCGAGTCAGAGAAGGCCTGGAGGCGGCGCAACACCCTCCGAAGGAAAGGGATTTGGGAAGTGTTAGGGGCATACAGGTTACAAAGGACAATGGGCCGACCATGCAGGAGCCCCTCCAGGATGATATAGCGTCCCCCAGGGTCTAGATGGGAAGCTGACACAGAGATAGGATAGGAACGAGAAAGCAGAATAGCCACCCCTCCCCTCCTGCGGATATTATAAGCAGAGTAGGCAGTGGGGAAGTACTGACGGTCAAAATTAAAGGTTCCCGTAGGGTCATAGTGGGTCTCCTGAAGGAAGGCCACATCCACCCGGAGGGATCTAAGCTCGCGTAGGACCAAAGGTCTCTTGGAATTGGAGCCCAGGCCTCTAACATTCAAAGATACACTCTTAGCCATAAAGATACAGTAAGAGAGGGGTACCAGCAAATGCAGAGGCAGACATAGTGCAGGCAGACCTCACCCAGCCCTGAGGGAAGAAGTTCAGCACAGGGGTTCCCATGGAGAGAGTCTTGGTGGTCAGTCGTCGGGAGCGAAAGACAGCATACCTGAGTCTAGGAGGGTAAAGGGAAGAAGGGGGAGGAAGAAAAAACAAACACAAGACAATCAGACAAATTTACCAGAAAACATCGAGTAATGGGCAGGACTAAATCTCCTGACCGGGGGCTGAGAGCAAGTGGTAGAGCAGATGAAAGCAAACTAACCAAAAGGGCCCAAAAACTGGGCCCCCAACTGGGTGAAGCCCCCACAGTAGGGGAGTGGGAGGGGACCATCAGTAGACGGACCAGCCAGAGGTAGAAAAGGGGCAGTGGGAGTAAAAACCCAACTAAGGGTAGAAACTACACCGCCAGGGGAAAGGGTAGCTACCTACCCTGCCTGCAAAAACTGGAGAACCACTAAAGAAAAAAGCCTAAACTATTAAGGGATTAAAAAGCGAGCGAAAGGAAAAGGGGGAAAACATAGAAAAAACATGCACAATAAGAAAAAATGTGTAAAACCACTAAGTCCACAAGTAGCAATCTGAAATTATGAAGACAGGTTGCAGTCTGGGACCTAAGAAAATGGAAAGAAGAAAGAAGAGACAATGCAATCATGGGGTTGGCAATTCCATCCATTGTCTTCGATGAGCAGCATCAGGTGACGGCAATTGACGTCTCTTTGACTTCTGGTGAGACCACAGGGGAGGTGGCGGTGGTGGATGAACGGCCAATTCCCAATCAGGAAGATCCGGAGGAGGTATAATGTCCATGGCTGAGCAGAAAGATTGCAGATCTGCATGAGAGCGTAAGGTAGTCGAGCGGCCATTGAGTCTAGCAGTCAGGGCGAAGGGGAAGCCCCAACGGTATGGTACTTGTCGGTCCCGCAAAACCTGGAGGAGGGGACGAAGATGTCTCCATTTCTGTAGAGTGTTCCAGGAGAGGTCCTGATAAAGCTGTATCTTGGCTCCATCAAAATCAAGTTCCTGAAGGAATCGGGCTTTCGATAGTATGGCTTACTTCAAGACAAAATCGTGCACACAGCAGATAATATAACGCAGGTTAGGACCAGAGCCCTTGGGGCGCAAAGCTCTGTGCACGCGGTCTAACTTGATTTTATGGGTAGGAGGTTCCTGCAGGACTATATTGAAGATCTCGTCCAGAGTAGCATGTAGGTCCTCTTCACGGGTAGCCTCGGGCAGTCCTTTAACCCTAATGTTGTTGCGGCGGCCTCTATTGTCCAAGTCCTCAATATGGCGCTGCATGTCGTTAGACAAGCGACATTGTGACACAACAGAGTCCTAAAGCTGGGAGATATAAGTATGGGTTTGGTCATGATCATTCTCCATGGTATCGAGACGTGATACAATATGATGAAGGTCCAGCTGTAGCGAGGAAATTTCAGCTCGAATCTCTGTGCGGATTTCCGAATGACATGCCTCAGTAACTTCTGTGAATAGCGAGCGAGTGAGGAAATGGAGCCACTGAGGCGGGAGGGAGGATGGAGGCAAAGCACTGTGGTCTTGCTGCTGGAGCTGGAGGAGGTGAGGAGGGTGATGGAGCTGCATAGGGGGATATAGGTGGTGTTGCCCCCAAATCCATCTGCCCCCCCAGGAGTGCACTGGTGAGGAGTGCCCAGGAACCAGAGATTTCACTTGTGAGGAGGACACTGGTAAAGGCAAGGCTGTGAGGGGGTCTTCAGGGGGGAGAGCAGAGGTAGAGGGGCGACCACTGTCAGACATTGAGGCAGGTGGTGCACATCTAGTAGCCTGAATGGGGAGAGGGTGAGAGTCAGTGCACTGTGATGGGAGAGCAGTGCTGAGGCTCTGAGGCAACTGGGAGGCAGCCGGTAGCTGAGCCACCGGCGGCGCCACGTTGGATTCCAGCGGTAGCGGGGAGGTGAAGGAGAGCGCTCCGCTCACAGCAGTCCCCGGAACCTGGGAAAGAGGACCCACCTGAGAGGCTAAGGGAAGGTCAGGAGAGAGCGGAGAGACGGTCCGGCCGCGAGGAGGGAGCGGTTCAGCCATCGGAGCACCAGAAGAAGAGGCTGGCAGGGCTGAAGCGGCCTGGCAAGATTGCCGAGGCCACGTGGATGCACGGAGGGGTGCAGAGGTTGGCACCAGGTAAGAGGCTATATTAGATTGCCCCGGCGGTCAGAGGCAGGGGTCCCAGAGATAGAGGATTTAAGCATTTTCTTCCCTCTCAGGGCTGTCTTTAGATGAGCCTGCGGCAGATAACAATCATTCTAGAGGCTGTTTAGGCGGCCGTTGAGATGCAGTGCTGGTGTTCTCACTGCACAGTCCAGCATGAACTGCACAGGATAACTGCTCTCACTAGACTGACCTGTCAACGGACGCCCTGGAGACCTAGATCTCCTACAACCCTGCCCAGTGGCCTGTGATTGGCTAGGGCTGAACCAAGGGAAGGGGTTTGAAACACTGAGTGGAGAACAACAGGAAAGCTGCAAAACAATGACATATAACACAGAACACAGAGGACGGAACATATCAACACAACCCAGAGGCACAAAAGACAAACGCTTAAAGCAGTAGCACTCTGGAATGCTGCATACAAATTTATCCCCTCTAGTTATCAGGGAACAGTTAATGTGACTGATCATTACTTAGTTACATGTAGATAGAAACAAAAGGTATTCAACACAAATTCTTCTCCCTGCTTGAAGAGGCAAATAAATGCCTTTCTGTTCCAAGATTTTATTCTCCGTCTATGTTTAGATAATCAGTACCTTTTGATAAACCCTGGACTTAAATTTGTCTGCAATCACATCAAGTTGTACTTCAATCTTATCCATTTCACTCACGATCCTTTTTACTCTAGTAAACTGATAGGCAGTGATATTAACCAGAAAAGCAAAATTGCTCCTTTTAGATAACTGCTCGTATTATTGGTATAATTGTTGCCACTATTATTACTGCTGCTGGTACTAATGGTACTACTTCTGGCACCGTTACTAATATTGCTAGTACTATTGGTACTACTGTTGGTACTGTTACCATATCTGTTGCATAATACCAGTTACTTGGGGGATTTCTCACATGAAGAATTCTCACTGTACTAAAAGTATGCAGCCCGTTGACTCTAGTAGAAATGTCGCCAATAGTATTTCACAGAACGTATTTGCTACCAATGCATCTTTATACAATATATCCTTCCACTATGCTTTGGAAATAGCAGTGCTACAGGTACAATGTACCATACCTAGTGGGCATGGCCTATTGTGGGAGGTTTCTCAACTTCCATCTGTGGACTCCTGTTAAGAGATAATCCTGCTGCCCTATGCCATGCCCCTTTTACAATGACACAATTTGTTAATTTAGCAGCCTACATTCATATTGCCTCTCAGTGGAGATCTGATCACCTCTCCTGCTCAGGGGGCCAAAACTGCATAAACCGTATTGCCTTATATGAAAAAGTAAAGGCTATACACACAAATCAAATAGAACTTTAATATAAGGTCTGTCAACCATGGATATCCTCTTCCCACTCCTCCTCTATATTTCTCTATAACAATGTCCTTGATATCTCCTGGGACACATTCCTCTCCCTCATTGACTATGCCCATGTGGATTTCCATATGGAAATACATATGGACTGTGGACAATTTCAATAGGACAAATACTCCCATGACACTTACTTGTTATTGTTATATAACAGTTATTTACAATTTGTCCTTCTTATTTGCGTTTATTTTTCTTCTCCCTGATTTTGGCCCTCTTTTTCATACCCATATATATATTTACAGATTTGTTTGCATACCCCCTGCTGGGACTTCATATTCATTTATATATCCTCTGTACCTGTTTTCATGCTTAAAATTCAATAAATACCTGGCTCACGTAGACTATCATTAGATAGGGAGAGGGAGGATGGAGAAAATTGTCTTCTGCTCTGACTGTTTTCCTTTTTTTTATTTTTTGCTCTGTAATTGTGACATAAGACAAAGACGAGAGCAAGAAAAAGGAGATAAGGAGATGATGTGAGATATCATATAGTCAATTATTTATTCATTTTCCTTTGTTTGCATTCTGGGTTTAAAGGTTCTTTAATACCTATGATTTTATAAGGGGGTGTTATAAAAGTTCCTTTAGGTGTAATGTGTATGGGGTCTCTCTCTCAATGTGTATATAGCAAGAAAAACACAATCTAAGGGGTTAACCTGGTTGTTTATCCCCTGTATATTGATTGTGTCATTGTGTATTGTATCAGGAACTGAAGTTTAGCTTCATTGAAGTTAATGGTGCTAAGCTGCAACATCACTCACAATCTGTGGACTGGTGTGACTATGTTTCTGGAACAAAACAGCCATTCTTTTCTAATCCTGGACAACCCCTATAAGGACATTATTGTAAAGACCTCACACAACAACGATCTTCCACAGTAGTAGTTGCAGTGTGAAAGGCAGTTTTCAAAACTTTGCAAAGTTTTTACAGCTGTTAATCCTCCAGTATTTTTGGCCGTTAGACCACTGAAATTTTATTTTTTTATTTTTCTTGTTATTTTCTACACAAAATATATAACAAACACACAAATAAGAACAACAGAAAACAAAGTCTTTTTACTATTATTTGTGTTTTTGCTTTAGGGCTGCATTGATTTTTTTTTACTTTATTTTGTCTGTGGTTGATTAATGTTTCAAGAATACGTCAGGAACACTGCTGCCGAGCTGACAAAAATCATTTTGACTGCTAAAATATTAACAGTTAGCAATACAGCATTTAAATTAGCAGGATATATTACAAAAACTCAATCCAGCATCCAGAAATGTGATTATTTTCTGCAAAGAATGCCTGTACCTTGCATTTAGAAAAGGCATAATTTATTGAAGTACATAAAATGCTAAAGTATATCTTATATTTTTTAAAGAAAAAGTTCACCATTGAGCTCTATATATCTTTTTTTTCACCAAAATAGATCCAAACTAGTTGGTGATATTTTTATAATATACTATTAAGTGATCTATAACTTTTCAGACAACTTAGGTCATAGAGCATGTGATTCTGGACCAACAAATAATCATTTTAATAAAAAATGTGTCTGCTTTCTGCCTGAAAAACCTCATTTCAGGCTAAGGCCCCCCGCAGCCAAAGAGTACTGTGAGAAAAACTGCAACAAAAACGCATCACGGTTTTTCACACATCGCTTTTCACAGAAAGTCCACAGATTTTTCCTCTGCAAACTTTCTGCTTTAATTATACCAGTGTTTCCATAGGTATAATTGACATGCTGCATTTTCCAAAAACGCGCCGGTTTTGGAAATCGCAGCAATGTGTGGATGGGATTCACGGTAGAAATGCCTCGTTTTTTGCCGTGGCCTTTCCACCGCTGCCAAACCACGGTATTTATGCCATGTGAGGCTTCAGCCTAAGGCTAAGGCCGCACGCTGCAGAAATGCAGCATTTTTTACTTCAGATTTTGCTGGGTTTTTTTGAGACAAAGTCAGGAGTGGTTCACACTAGCATTCAGGTTTCCGTTCTTCGGGTCTGCTTGGGGACCTTGAAAAATGGAACACTTTCCACTTAAAAAGGATTTTTCTCTCTGCATATTTTAAGCAGAATGGGGGACAGAGTCCGCGAAGTCTAGTGTGAACCGACCCTTAGACATTTCCCTTCTTTTAAATACATTCCTGACTTTGGCTCAAAAAACTGCAGCAAAATCTGCAAAAAAACCGCTGCATATCCACAACGTGGGGTCTTAGCCTGAAGTTCATGTCACAAGGTGTCTCCCTTCTAGCTAATTTACTGTTTATTCTTTTTTTTTTTTTTAACTAAGGAAGTACATCCCTAGACACATGACCAGGGTATTGCCAAGTCGCCCGCTCTTCTCTGTTTTCTTTACCTGAAATAAATACTCGACACCGATGTTGGATTAAATTGGCCACAGCAGCCAGTTTATTAAAATAAAATAATTTAACCATTTAAATGCCACAACAAATATTCCCCAAAACACAGTAAATAACCCGACCCGACGACGGAGGACCTCGAGGCCCCAAAACCCAAAATGTTAACCCCATACTTCCTGAGCACCAGCTGTTACCCCTAGCCGTTCCACACCAGCTCAGGGGCACCTATTTAAATAAATCTGCTCGGTGCTCTATTTCCTAAGGCCATAAAGCCCTTAATACCCTTTAACCCTACCGGAGCCATCCAGCCACAGTCCAAATGGTCTGGGGAGTCCAGCCCCTACCGCGGGGCCCTCCCCACCACGACCATTTCCGATATCCCAGCCTCGAGGACCCCCACCGCCAAGGCCACTGTGACAGAACATCCCGACTAAAAACAACCCGTTCACTGAACCAAACAAAAAAGGGGTGGGTGGGCGGGGGCTTCACTCATTCCCTGCTTTCTCTAAAGTGGCGGAAGTCTTCCTGCCTTCACTTTAAATACTCCCTCCCCCAACCCCCCCCCTTTCCCTGTTCCCTCCCCTACGCTTCCTCTAAATGGCCAACTTAACCCTTTCCTGTACCCTCAGCTTATGCTCCTGGCTAAACTCCTGTCATGCAGGCCTCCCCTTCCATCCTTCGTCCTCGGTCCGGCCTCACTTTCAATTCAGTCTTGCTTATCTCAGTGAGTATAGGGGGGCTCCTTGCAGAATGGCAGAACATTATTTGCAATGGATGGGGGAGGGGCAGACTGCTCCTTATTGTACACACCCACAGCCTCAGACAAAAATGTAAACTGTGTTTCAACCATAATGTGATTATTAGCAGCAGAAAAACTTATAGGACACCATGAATGAAGGTTTATACAGTCATAGAACAGACTGCCCAGCAAGACAGATATTTCAACTTTGCAAGAAAATTCAGGTACCCTTCAAATAAAAAGAGGGGTATGGGGTGGCACTCGATTAATACAACTCAGGATGGGTGCACGTTCACTACGGGAACTGAACAAACTCCCAAAAAAGTTTTGTGACTGCACTCCAAAATTATATCTGCCAAGTATTTTATTAACAATAGTCACATAACAAACGTGTATAATTCAATTATCCATAATTGCCAGATTGCAACGTTTCGGGGTCAAATCCCTTCATCAGGCAAAGGTCCAATGTTGAAGGACCCAGCAATATGATGTCTGTGAAAGCAGGGGATAAGCCATTGGTCGGTGGTGAGCAGGGATTGCACAGTGTGATAAAACTTTTTTCTGAATGCACAGAGTGATGTCTAAGTACAAGGAAAATGTGCACAGTGATGTCATGGTACAGAGATAAGTCACACAATGTCTTGGTACAGAATTAACGTGCACACTAATTTCATAGTACAGAGAAAATGCACATAGTGCTGTCTCAGTATATACTATATATAATCCAATGATGGCATAGTATACAATGTACTCAGTGATGTCATATTATAGGCATAAGGTGGACATCATAGCACATTGACAATGTACACAGTGATTTCACAGTACAGGGGTGATGCACAAAGTCATATCATAGTACAGAGAAAATGCACACAGTGATGTTATAACAGAAGGATAATCAGAGGCATATCCTGAAGCTCCTGGGCCCCATGTAATAATATAATACTATAATACTGGTGTCTTTTTATGATGTAGTGAATACATAGCTATGAGTAAATATGTTCACCTTGTGCAGTTGTGATAAGCCCACAACTACCCAAATAGCTTGTAGTAAAATCCCAATGGGAATGGAGGTCTTAGAGCTCCTGGGTGCCTTCTATACTCATGATGGAGCATCACATGTCAAATAAATCACAATAGTCCAGATGGTGGGAAAGGTGTCCCAAAAAATCAGGCAGTCAGTGCTGGTCCAGTAGCGATTGATTTATTGAAGCTAAAACACTATACCTTTCGGGACTAAGCCTTTTTTCAAGTGTTTGAGGTAGCATAACAAACATTTCAACTATTTATGACAAAAAAAATATTCGGTAACCCGGTCCCTAAGGTCAAAGAGGCAAGGGTCAAAGGTGAACAGACACAAATTCAAATATATAAAATATAAAGTATATATAAAACAACTGGCACAAAAGATTGAACCGAGTTGGAGATAAATTTATATACCATGTATCTAAATAGCGCTTAGCCGCTGTCCAAGACAACGGGAAGCGATGGTATCCACATGTAGACCGGTAAGCGGCATGCACACTGGAACTATTCAGTCATCTAGCTAGGAGCTGCGGCCGGTCAGAGTATGCCAGAGTGCACGCATGCGCACTAGAGCTGGAGCGTCTCCTAGTAACAAGACGCTACAGCCGGCACATACACGCTAGGGGAACTCAGACGCTCATGGAAGGAGAGAAACCATGGCACGTGTGCACTGCAATGACCAGCCTCCTCACAATAAGGGGAACCAAATGCAATAAGTAGGAGCATAATTAAGTAATAGTCTGCTAAAACTTAAAAATGGGTGTATATTGCAAAATGAAGGATGAAAAAGGGGGGGGCTGGAAAATAGCAGTAAGTAAGTACATCAGGGGATATAACAAGGAGCAATAAATAAATAATTAAATATATGTCAGGATAATAAAATTAAATACATATAGTAAAACAGTATAAGGGTGGTAATAAAATAATACAGTAGGTAATATGAATGAATATATACATATATAAAGTCAGTACAAAAACTAATAGTGGATAAAATAAGAACTAGTATGGAAAGGATGGGACAAAACGAAACAAATAGCACAGAGCCCTTGTGAAGTGATAATATGTTTAGAGTAAGTGACAATGTGCTAACAGAATTATAATAGAATCATAAAAGAATTACAAAGGGCCTTAAAAAATATTTTCAGATGCTTCATTAAGGTCAGCTGGTACCATGTTATCGAGTTTATAGATCCAAAAGTATTCCCTTTTTTTCAAGAGGTCTAGTCAGTTAAAACTGTGGGAATCTGGTCGACTGGAGTGATGCAAAAATCTTTGGGGTTACAGTTATAAGTGGCAGCATGTCTGGATAAGCTATGTTTCTGAAATCCCTTTGTTATACTGGATCTGTGTTTATTGATCCTTTCCCTTAGGTGCATCATGGTGCGTTCAACGTACTGGAGGCCACATGTGCATTTTAAGACATAGATGAGGAATGTAGATGTACATGTAAGCACCACCTTAATAGGGAAGTTATCACTCGTGGATCTGCTGGTGATGGATATTTTACCATGGGTGATGGATGTATAGTATTTACATCTGGGGGTATTGCAATGGTAGCTGCCATCAGGCTTGGTAGAACTAGAAGCTAGGTAATTGGTTTTAGTTTTGTCAATCTCTCGTAATTTACTTGGTGCCAGGAAATTTCTAATCCGGAGTTTTAGGTAAAATAGTTTTCAAGAAGGGGTCATCCAATAGGACCTGCCAGTCTTTTGTTAGATCTAATCCAATTGTGATCAGAGTTATAAGTAGTGATCAAATTAACCTGAAAGTTATTATTTTTTGATCTTGTAGCTAGCTTGATACAATTCTTTTGGGACAGAGTTTTGGCATGTGCGTGTGCAGACTGTATTATACTCTTAGGATAATGCTTCTCTTGAAACTTTGGATTAGCACTAGGCTCTGTGCTTCAAAATCATCATCTCGTTTACAGTTATGTCTCAGTCGGAATTGGCCGTATGGCACATCATCCTTCCATTTTTAAAAATGTAAATTATTGTAGTCCAATAGACTATTGCAATCCACTCTTTTAAAAAACGTTTTGGTGTAGATATTTGCTCCATCAGTGTTGAGTATAAGATCAAAGTACTCAATCTGCTCTGTGGTAGAGGTACCTGATAAGGTAATGCCCCATCCCATTACATGACTATTCAAATCTTCAGTAAATATAATGAAAGATTCTAGTGTGCCATCCCAGATAAAGAGCAGGGATATTCAACTGGCGAACTGGCCAATTGTCCTGACCTCTGCCTCCTGGCACTTTCATTATGACAGCAGACAGCAACCTGCAGCAGTGACCAGTAATCATCCCTGCTGCCTTCACATGTTGCATAGACAGCAGGGACGATTTCTGATCCCTGCAGCTGCTTAGTGTAACAGATCAGGTCTTTAGGACAGCGGGCAGGAGATGAAGTTTTTTCCCGGGCGCTGTTAATGTTAAATATGTGTGGGGTACTAATGGGCAATTATACTGGGGGGGGGATACTAAGAAGCATACTGTGAGGAGGCACAATAAAGGGGCATTATACTGTGTGGAGGCACTAATGTCCCATTAGTGCCCCCCCACAGTATAATGCTCCTTAATGCCCCACCGTATAATGCTCCTTAATGCCCCCACACACAGTATAAATCTCCTTGGTGCTCCCATGCACAGTACAAATGCTGCTTAGTTCCCCTACCGACAGTATAATGCTCCTTAGTGACCCCCCCGCAACAGTATAATGCCACATTAGGAAATATAATTTCCTATTTTTTTTTGTGCATCTTATATTCAGACTCTTCTTTTTGTCTGAAAAATATCATAAATAGTTCTGCTTCTTTTCAACTTGGACCTCTACTTGATGGCGGACCCCGGTCAACGGACCTTTACAAAAAGTAGTTTAGTACTCCTGTTGTAGAGAGTTATTTGGTCCCTTGAAAATCCAGGGCACAATAGTGATTGCTATCTCTGCAGACCCTATAGCTACATTTCTGTTATCCATATTAAGGGGGCATTATACTGCGGGGACCATATTAAGACAGATATTATACTGTGAGGGCCATATTAGGGGCACATTATACAGGGATAATATAGAGCTATATTAATGGTGGTGTTATACAGTAGAGTCATATTAAGGGAGCATTATAATGTGGGGCCATATTAGGAGGAGAATTATACACTGAGGGCATATTAAAGGGGATGTACATTGTGGACCACATTGAGGGGGAAATTTACTTATGGGAGCACTATACTGTGGAATCTACAAAGTAATGTTATACTGTGCAGGGACCATAAGGAGCATGATACTATGTCAGGGTCACTAAAGTGGTATTCTTTGTGGGGGGGGGGGACACACAAATGGACATGGTTGGGAATGGGTAGAGCCAAAGAAGTCATGGGTTTAGTTAGAGGTGTGGCTTACAATACATAAACACTTATTTTGAACCAGAGAAATAATCAGGTGTTAATAGCAAGCAAAAGTTGTTGCCCTATGAAAGGGTTTTAGTGCTCTTACTACCTATCCCTTACAAAACATAAAGGATTCATGGCCCAAGAGCTGTTTTTTCTCTTTTTTCAATTGGTAAAGAGAGGAAGAGAAGATTCAATGTCTTCTCTTACAAGGAGAGACTAACTGTTTCCTCTCCATCATTGACTCTCTGTCAGGGTTGTACCATGGACACACTACCCATTCTCTAGTGTTTTGGTCAGTTTAAGGACACACACATGTTTAGACAAACAAAACTATCCTAACTTTTTGTAGTGTTCCTAGTAGAACACTAGACACACTACTGCTCGCCATCCTGCCTTTATGGGACAATTTTAATAATCTCAAAGCATTCACGATAGCTGGTGCTTTTAATTCTTAGCAGTCTATGCTAGGAGTGCAGTATGTGCAAGTTTAATCTCTCATTATATCTGACAGTGATTTATGAAAATGATCATAAGAAGGATTTCACAATTTATAATAAATGACTTACTCATCAGATTAAGCTTTAATTTTCTCTATGCAGCCGATACTCCTGTGTGACACAAGAAATACTCCAATGTAGTGCAAGAATAAAAACTATCCAAGTGCATCAAAGGAGATGTATCAACATAATAATGGAGAGATTACAGTGGACTTTATCTGCAGGTAATCAGTGTCAGGGGTGATTTTAGACTTTGGCTTCTGAACTGATAGGATTGAATCCACTACCACATTTATTTTACATAATGTAATACTAACTGTGTAATAACATTATTCACATTGCTCCCATTAGTCATACCACGAGCACTCTCTTATAAAAATAAATATGGATTTTCTCAAATTACTCCCGCATAACCTCTTAAAACATATCCTTAATAAAATTGCTATCACACATCACAGATGATTACCATTTATAACACCAGGGGGCAGTTTTCTTAACAACAAAAAACATTTATGGCTGTAGATGTTCATGCATAGTAAGACCAGTACCGTTAGATGAGCTTTGGCGAGAACTATTGCTTAGGGATAATTAAGATATGATAATAGTCCTACTATGATGGTTGCTGCTTTTATTTCCTAATAATGGTAATAGACCCAGACAGAATATAACTTTCTTTGATTAAAAATAGACTGTTGGGAGCTATCACAGGTAGTCACATGTGAAGTCTTATTCATGTATACAATATATACAATATTGCTGAAACAAGTGAAAACCATCCCATCTCTGCAATTCACATGCCAAGCACAGTTTTAAAGATTTGGATATCATCGATAATAAAAGTTTGCGAAAGACAGGCACTAAAAACAAAGAAGAAAACTGTTCACTTATTAAAAAGCGGGTGTCCCTTTTCTAATGCCATTTATTAATGAATATTTGTGTCTGATATTCAGATAAAATGTAATATTACACAAAACAAATCAAAAGACCCCCACTATTTTTTTTTAATAGGTTCCTGCTCTTCCACTCCCCAACTTGTAGGTTTTAAGCCTGTGGCCTACAAGCTAAGCACCAATACTTACCTGTCTGCTCTCCAGCGCCTCCCGCTTCTTCCTGCTCCAGGAGCACTTGACATCACAACAGTGCACTTGGAGCAAGAAGGAGCAGGAGTGGGGAGCAGACAGGTAAGTAATGACCCAGTAGTGCTATAAGGGGGACCAGTGCCCACAGTACCCACTACACTGGTCCCCTCCATATAGTGGCAGGCGTCTTACAGTCACTGCAAGGTGGATGTGATTCAGGCAAATCCCATCCACACCTTGGAGAAAAATATGCGCAGCATGTCAATTATACCTATGGAAACGCCGCCGGCGCCAGCATTGGCTTTAAAGGGGTTTTCATAGCTAGGGGTTAGTTTTTATACTAATGAACTATCCTCAGGATAGATCATCAGTATTAGATTGGTAGGGGTCTGACACAATAATTCAAAAACCTGGCCCCACTGTTTAGCAGCCACGCCCGTGTACTGCAGCTGATATTCAGGTGAATAGGCCCAGAATTGAAGTACTGGAATGGCCCCCTATACAGTGGTACCATGCCTTAAGAGCTGTCCCCTGTATAGGTTCCAATGCAGAAGGCTGCTCGGAAACAGGTGATCCGTGCTAGATACTGGTATCAGACCCCCTCTGATCTGATGACCTATCTTGAGACCCCAAGGGCAAAGCATTTTTAAATTTTTTCATCATCATATTCCAAGAGCCCTTAACTGTATATGGGCTTGCTCTTGTGGAAAAAGTTATGTTTTCAATTAAACCATTTTAACGGTATATATAATTTACAAATTCACTTGTCTTAATATTATTATTATTTGTATAATATTATTTATTATTATTGTTCCAAACACGGTTCTACCAAATATATGAAGCTTTTTTATTTTGACATTTGAAGCCATTTTAATGGAGAAAACGGCTTTTTTTTAGATTAAGATTAATGACAGAAAAAGACAAAATGACCCATCTGATGTGCCTTTATATTATTTCCTTCTTGAGGCTAAGGCCCTACGTAGCGGGCCACAGTAAAAAAGCGCTGTGGAAAAAAAAATGCGGTGGCAATGTATCACGGTTTTTCCCACAGCTCTTTTCATAGAAAGTCCACAGAGGTTTCCTCTGCGGACTTTCTGCTTCGATTATATCTATAGGGAAACATCCGGCATTTCCGTAGGTATAATTGACATACTGCGATTTTCAAAACTGCAACGGTTTTGGAAATTGCAGCATGTCTGCTGCGCATATTTTTCCACAATGGGTGGATGGTACGGCGGCACGGTGGCTCAATGATTAGCACTGCAGACTTGCAGCGCTGGAGTCCAGGGTTCGAATCCTGCCAAGGACAACATCTGCAAGGAGTTTGTATGTTCTCTCCGTGTTTGCATGGGTTTCCTCCCACACTCCAAAGACCTACTGATAGGGAATATAGATTGTGAGCCTTATATGGGACAGTGACCACAATGTCTGGAAAGCGCTGCAGAATATGATGGCGCTATATCAGTAAGTACTGTATAATAAATAAATAAATCCCATCCCTATTTTCAGGGACTGTAAAACGCCACGGCCACACATTCACTTAATATACAAGCCTCAACTATTCTTTTGCTAAAATATTTCATGACTTTACTTCTGATCAAACTAACTTCAGATTTGGCCCCCTTCGTTTTCAGTTTAGTTTTCAGAATTGAAAAAAATATATAGATTTCAAAATTTTATTTTTTTCAACATAATTCATATTAGAACATTTTACCATTTAAGGGCAGTATAAAACTCTGCAACACATATGCCTGTTGCAAAATTCTTACAGGCATTCTATAAGGACCTACCTCTGTACTATGATAGCAACCAGGGGGGCTATTGTTAGGATCTTGTTGCCATAGCAACTCATCGTCAATCTTTGATCTTGTTGAGGGACTGCTGTTGGGGTTGTCAGCTACTCTGAAAATACCTTAGATTCTGTGGTTACATAGTAGATGAGGTTGGATGAAGACACTGGTCCATCAAGTCCAACCTATAACCCTGTAGTATTGACCCAGAGGAAGGCAAAACCCATGAGGCTGATGTCAATTGACCCTTGTCAGGGGAAAAAAAATCCTTCCTGACTTCAAATCAGTAAAAAACCCTGCATTAACTTGTCTTTACAAAAACCTGTGAACTGTAATATTTTTACATTTAAGAAAGGCATCCAAGACCCTTTTGAACCTGCACAGTATATCCCCAACATCCTGTGGCAGTGAGTTCCATAGCCTCACTGCTCCTAAAGTAGAATCCCCATCTAAGATACTGGTGAAATGTTCTCTCCTCTAGGCGTAGAGGATTTCCCCTTGTCACTGTCACAGACCTAGATGTAAAAAGATCATTAGAAAGTTCTTTGTGCTGTCTGTTCATGTATTTGTACATTGTTATTAGGTCTCCCCATAGACATCTTTTTTCTAAATTTAATAAACCCAAATTAGTTAATCTGTCACTATAATCCAATCCACCCATTCCCCTAATTATCTTGGCTGCCTTTCTCTGCACTCTCTCTAGTTCAGTCATATCCTTCTTATACACTTGAGGCCAAAATTGCGCACAAAATTCTATATGTGGCCGTACCAGTGATTTGTATAGAGACATAACTATATGCCCCTTTTGATGCATCCGACAACTTTATTTGCCTTGGCAGAACATACCTGGCACTGGTCACTTAGAGTAAACTTACTGTCCATCAAAATCCCCAAGCCTCTTTCAGTGGGAGACTTACCCAGTAATTTACTATTAAGTACATAATCATACATTTTATTGCTTCTTCTAAAATGCATAACCTTACATTTGTCTATATTAAACTTCATTTGCCAAGATCCCCCATGTAATATTCTACTATCCTCCTCAGTTTTGATTACTTTGCAGAGTTTAGTATCTGCGAATATGGACACCCTGCTCTATAAACCCTCTACCAGGTCATTAATAAACATATTAAAAAGGAGAGGACCCAATACTGACCTCTGTGGCACCTTACTAGTGACTGTGACCCAGTCTGAGTATTTCTACCAAAGCCTCTAAGTGGTTAAACAGGCATGCTAGTTGTGATTATTGTCTAGGTTGTTGCAGGCTTCTATTACATACAGTAATGGTGACTGCACTGACTAGAAGTCATATTCTTGCAATCACCATCACATACATGTACATTGGAATTCTCAATGTACATGATTATGTACTAAAGTATTAAAATGGAAAGTATGCCTTAACCAATCAAATAAACCAGATCACAAGGACTTGGTGCACTTTACTCAGAATTGCGGATTTTGCAGATTCATTCACTGCCCTGACCTAGATCTAGTTCATGAAAGGTAGTGGCATTTGGGGAACTAGTAGCCACAGAGGTGCAATAGCTCAAGCCAGCTCCACTAGAAACATGTGAATGGTGCAGCCTTACATGTCTTTGGACTTGTGAGGTAAGTTTTGTGGTAGAGGCTTGTCCCTATGTGACTGGTGGTAGCACTTTGTAAGTGTAACTGTAAAGTCATATTGGTACAACCAGTACTTTATGTGATTTCAGTGATGGTTGAGGTCATCAGTTTCAGAGTAACTCATGAAAGGTTTCAGAGTTGAAACAACCTGTACTAGATTTCCTAGTACTACTTCACACCCTTACAAATGTAATAAAACTGCTTGCATCATCTTTATCCGCCATCCCTTGTATAATTCCATCAATATATTTCATGCAGTAACTGTTCTTTTGAGCTCCTGCGACATCATTTTTATTGTGTACGTATCAGATTTTCTCTAGTAGTAGATTATTGTATCATTTTAGTCATTCGCAGAGACAAATTGTTGTATATGCCTATATCTTGATTGTAAAACATTCTACCCATTTTTAGACATAAATAGTAGTTATGTTTATTTTAGTAACTCAAATCATTATTTTGTTTTACCCATTTTAATGTATTCAGTTAATCACAATTACCGAATCTAATTAAAAATGAGAAATTATTCTTCACATTCCCCTAGGTTATATTTGTCAAACTGATATTTTTTAGACATGACAGTAGCAAAAATATACTCAGGCTGCACTGCACAAGGAAAGGAATAGGCACAATTCATGGGTCTTCAGCCATAAAATGGAAAATTAGATCTGTCGTGCCTGATAAAATACAGAAATTCATTTTGGACAAAGGCTCAACTTTGTTGTTATTTGCTATCTTTTCCTTGTTTGTGCCCTTGGCAATGTCAGATCTCCAGTCGTTTTAAGATTTCCCATTGAGCTCATTTCACAAATATTAGTGGAAGATTGGGACATAATATATAACCAAATACAGGCTGGATTTAGGTTAATAATGTAAAATATAATGAGTTACATGTAATTATCTAACAGATAATATAAGTATCTAGAGAAGTGTGGACAAGGGTCAAGGTCATAACTGAAATATTTTCCCATTACTTAATGTATTTCTGCATTTAGGCCTTATTCACACAGTCAGCGGTCAGTAATTTGCATCAGTTATTGTGAGCCAAAACTAGGAGTGGGGCCTGAACAGAGGTAAGGTAAAATGGAAAGATTTGCACCTATTCCGTATTTTCCACCTGTTCCTGATTTTGGGAGAAAATCACTGATGCAAATCACTGACCAAAACGCTGACGAGTGAATAATGCCTTAGGTCTCCTTCACACAACTGTGTTCAGCGTACGGGTCTGTGAAAAAAAGTACAGATGACACACAGATTGGTATCCATGTATCATCCATGCTTTTCACTAACCCATACATTGAAGTGAATGGAGCAAGCTGCAGGTACAAGACCTGCTCCATATTTTGTGGCTCTTCATTACGCCCCAGGCACACAGCTGTAAAAACTACGGCTGTATGTATGGGCCCATAGAAATTGCGGCTCAAAAGCACAGTCATGCGAAGGAGGCTTTAGAAAGTGACAGTCCGGTTATATGAAGGTTCAGAAAACCATTTCTCTGAACTTCATGTTCGTTGATATTAGAGGTACTAGAACTGACCTTTACTTTTCTGATTGCAGAAATGGAATGGCATGGTCTAGTATAAGACTGTATATTATCTGGATCGTGAACATATCTTCATGCTGTTATATGTAGCACATATGAACTCTTCACGTACGGAGCTTATATATAGTCACACGCTATTCTCATGACCAATATTTTGACGGTCCATTATAATGTAGGTCATACTCTATTTTCATGGATTCCTCCATACACTGCAATATATGGGGGATCCATGAAAACGGGCACTCCTCGGGTGCAAAACGGCCATGTGAGTGTAAGCTTAAGAGGTGCTATATGTGTTGGGCTCTGCTTTTTTAGCTACAAATATTACTTTCTATGCATAGTTTACAAAATGTTACATATCAAATCAAAATTGCATGAAGGTGCATTTTACTGTAAAGTAATAGATGTCTACTTTGAGAGAATATATAGGTATCATAGTATACAATATTTTTTTTAGATTTTGTAATTTAGGTTTTATTTTTTTCTTAAAAGGGGTTGTCCCAAAATTGCAGATGTCTACAAGGAGGCCAGGGAAGGTGAAAAATAAAAAAAAATACATACTCACCTGTCCCCGGTGTTCCAGGGGCCACCTCTTCTATCCAGTCCAATGGTGCCCAGGGGCTTGTTTTGTTGGAAGTTCTCACCGCATGTGACCTCTGAGCCAAATCAGTGACCTAAGGAAAGGAACTGGGATGTCACTCGAATATGTCACCTTTGACATTCCTTTCCTTAGGCTGCTGATCGGCCTTAGTGGTCACATGCTGTGAGGACTTCCGTAAGACCAAGCCCCCAGGCACCAATGGACCAGACAGCAGCAGGGAACACCGGAGCGCCAGGGACAGGTGAGTATGGGTTTTTTTTTTCCCACTTTTCCCGGGCTTCCTGGCAGAAATCTGTAATTCCTGAACAACCCCTTTAAGCTAAGGCATTTAAAAATGTTAAGGTTCAAAAACTTTCAGGTGAAATTGAGTGTAATAGATTACATAATACAATCACTGAATAATTAACTTTTTAGTGACGAGGATCTTCTAGACCTTAATGGCCAAACCATTTTTTGCATATTTCTTTTATCACATACCAAGCCCTATAGCTTTTTTATTCTTCTGTCAATGTAACTGTATGAGGGCATTATTTTTTTCAGGACAAGTGATAGTGTTTTTTTGCAGGAAGACCTGATGTTTTTCTATGCCATTCTGGGAAGCATAACACTTTTTGATTACTTTTATTTGGGTCCTTACGGAGGTGGCATTGTTCTTTTATATTTTTATGTTTTATTATTTATTAAACATTTTGGGATGGGGAAATTAATGTGTTAATTAATCTGATTTTAACGGTTTTGTTTTTTTAAATTTGTTTTTTAAATTTCATTTAATATTTTTAATACTTTTTTTTTTTGTCCAGCTAGGGGACTTTAATTTGCGATCTTCTGATCACTTTTATAATGTATTGCACTACCTATTGTAATACTTTATACTACCTGTCATTTTCTTACAGGAACGGCCTAAAAGAATTATACATACACAGCCCTGGGGGCCTTCGCTAAGCCAATCGGCTGCCATGTAAAGGCATTGGACTCCTGTGACCTCATTAACAGGTGTTCAGAATACTAACAGAAGGAGCCTTTTCCCTTCAAAACCCCTTAGATGCTGTGGTCACTATTGCATTAGGAGCCGGACATCCGCATGGGAGCGTGGGGGAGACTCTGCATTATTCTGCCGCAACTGATGTGGAAAGTCAATAGCAGTGGAAAGTCTATATGCCAGTCACTAATGGGTTAAAGCAAAAAGACAAAAGAAAACATGTTAAAGATGAAGAAACTACCACTGGAAAGGTATTGACAATTTCTCTGACAGTCCGCAATACCTAACTCAGTTCTCCAGCACACAGTTATGCTCTATTCAAAAATTACAGTTATCAAAAAGGCACTGCAGGCCCACTTAAGTCCGGGGCCCTATGTGGTGTAAACATCACAGTTTGGCTGCAGCAGAAACGCGAATCCCATCCATACACTGCGAAAAAATACACGCAATGGACACGCTGTGGTTTCCAAAACCATTGCTATTTTGGAAATCGCAGCATGTCAATTATACCTACGGAAACGCCAGCATAATTGAACCATTAAGTCCGCAGAGGAAACCTCTGCGGACTTTCTGTGAAAAGCGCTGGGGTCGCCATCTTTTTTTGCTGCAGCTATGTGGGGCCTTAGCCTAAAGGAACACTAAATCTAAACATGAATATAGAGAGGAAATAAACTTTCCCACAGTGTCTGAGGGATTGTCTGCATGATCATAAAACAAACTGCCTTGTAAAAATCTTTCATGAACACTGAGGTTTATTTCCAGCTGATCCATTCTTTGGGTTATGACAATCTTTTTGTCTTACTGCAGTATGAACAAAGAGGGAGGCTCCTGATGCACACAGTTGTCTTAAAACAAAATTATTATTGTAAGCAAGGTGAGGGACATGGCTGATCTCCTGGGACACCTATAGAGGATGTATTTAAATACTTCACAATTTTATTTGAAAATGAGGCACAATAGGATTGAAGGAAAATGAGAGTTTAATGGAGGACTTTCTAAAATATATATGTTGTTATGAAATTTTTTGCTTTAGTGTTACTTTAAAAAGACGATTTTTTTAGACATACGTGTTTTAGGCATAACTTGTTACTAGACAATTCTAGATGAAATTAAAGATGCATTAGCAATAAATTTACTGAGCTTTTGCAATGACAAAAGCACCAGAAGTTGCTGTTTGAAGCCTCCAGTATAGGGTTAAATGAGGACAGCAACACATGGGATCTATCAAGTTAAACTCACTTCTTAAGAGTATTCTTTCAAATGTATAAACTGTGAAAATACCTTGATGATTAAAGTGAAGGCAATGAATTGAATGCCCTATATAACTACAAAGAAACTGCTTGCAAATCAAATTTCTTTTATCTTGCTATTGCTTTATTTAGACTTTAAGGAAGTAGGAATCAACCCTTAGTATTTTAAAATGGAAGCTAGCATTCATTTTAGCTGTTTCAATACTATTTATGCAAATTAAATGTAGAAATCTTTTAAAATACTGTTGCATAGAAAGAAATAATATCTTTTTTCTTATTGCTGTATTTTCATATATTTGCCCGACTTTGCTCTAAAATGTGTGGGTTTTTTTTAAAGTAGGGCTAACTGTGTGTGGAAGAATATAAGAATAATTTCACACAACCTGAAATTCAGATTGGGGTAGTAGACCAATGTACATCGTCTACATGTAGCAACCTGCTGCGGAGAACCCTAGCAACTGGGAGTAGTAATAGAAACAACTCCTGTTATGGTGGCTTGTAGACTCAACCAACAACTCCAGCTCTCTTCTTGAGCTGGTTCAGAGCTAATGGGTCTTCAGGGTTCCTGATGGTGGCGACAGTCTTCCCACGGGGCATGTCCTAAAGGTCTTCAGTCCTCACTCTTCCTGCTGTGGTACAGCAGGTCAGTACTCTCAGGCCTGTTTTACAAGTCTCCTTAGACTTCACAAAATAGCACTAAAATACTCCAAAATTTCTCCTACCAGATTAAGGTAGCTAGCTTCTCTCTTTCTCAGGGCTGGAGCACAGTTTTACACGCGTGGCTCTAACTCCAACACTTTCTTCTCTCTCAAAGCGGACTAGGATACTTCCTCACACTTTGGAAGCTAGATGAAGACTCACAGTCTCCCCCCCCCCCCCTTTTCAAAACTCTTGTAGCTGGACTATGCTATCTGCTCACATGACCACTGAGGCCAATCAGAGGCTTCAGCACAACTCTGGAAGAGACCCTCCGGAGCAGGAGAACAGGGAGGCGCGGGAGGACACTGGAGCAACGGGGACAGGTAAGTATGCATTTTTTTTTTTTTCACTGCCCTCAGCTGATTTAAACGTTAAAAGGGTTGTTAAAACTTAACTTTTAATACTTAATTTAAAAAGTCACCAATCCTGTAGTGAACTTGTGGAAGTACCAAAAGAAGAAAAAGATTAATGACCATACAATTTTATAAATGACCACAAAAAAAACCTTCACTCTTGCTCAACAAAATTACAAGGAAACCAGTGGAATTACCATGTATTTATTGCAGCTGGTCTTGTTAATAAATATAAGGGCTTGTCCAGGGGGATAAATTGTTAACACTAGTCTGGCAATAGGTGAGGACTTTGGCAATAGGTGAGGTGTTGTGTGGCAATAGGTGAGGTGTTGGTAGCCTTTAGGGAGTGATTTATGGGGACTGTTACCCTATAAAGCCCTAGCCAAACACAACCTCAATTCCTAACTTCAGCCACAGCCTTAATCAACTGTGGCCCTGATCGGAACCTAGCCCTAGGTACACTGGACCATAGTTGACCCTACCTATGTAAAAAAGCATTAATGTTATTACATTAGTTATTAACAAACAAAAAATCCCTCTCAAGGAAAACAGTAAATCCTGACATGTATGTTTTACCTTCTAAACTTAAGGCTCATCAGGGGATGCAACCATAAAACAGAGGGAATATAGATCATTCCAATAGTCATATTAATGCAGCGACATCAAAATCAAACAACATAACCAGATAGAGTCTACAAAACACCTAGAGAAACAGTGACAGGAAATTGGAAACCTACAAGCCCCAGGGTATACCTCGATAATGTGATAAGAGGAACAGGGGGCTAAACAAGACAGCAGTATATATTATACATGCTATCCTAATGAACACATCCCCTCCGTGTAGATAGTGCTGTAACCCAACTCATCCACTGTATTGTCGATATGAGTAGGGGGGTAAGACAGTCAGAGGCAAAAAATACAAAGCGGTCAGTGGCAAGTGGGCAATGTTATAAGGATGACTGGTGCTCATCCTTATAACAGTACCAGCGCACCAGAGAAAAAAAAAAGCTCACACATGTACACAAGTCTCGCTTATGTGCAATAGTAAAGGAGAGTACCCATATTGGGGACACAGAGGTGCAATGGTGCCCTTTCCTCAAGCCAGCCGATGATGTGATTGATGACTTTTAAAATGTAGTATTATTAAGAGTTACTTCACTGAAACAGTGGAATAAAAAAAATCAGCAAAACATGGGAGGTACATTCCCCAGACTCTCACAATCACCAGAGGTTCTTTCTATCAGTAAAGGATTGTGCAAAGTAGAGTACACTGCAAGTAGTACTCATACCGTCAGCAACGATCACTAAAAAAAAAAAAGCGCCAGTAACGACTATAGTATAGCATAGTGTACATACTGTTGTAAACTCCAAAAACTAGTGCACAACAGTGCCATAATTCTTCATCCTGAACACTAAGGAGCCTGAGTTTGCTGAGTCTGTGTCAATGTATATCAATAACTGTTATGTTTCCTTTATGTTTAGTTAATATTAATGAAATGAATATGATTTTTCAAAATTTTCCTCTGTCTAGTAGGGCTCCTTTAAGTCTACAGTATTTCTGTTACTGCTTGCTTCTTGTCCTTTATCCTGTTTCAGTGCCTTAAACAAGAAATCTTAAATTAATTGTGTATCTAATGCTCTCTATGGATTTCTTATTTCATTTTGTTTGTGAAATTTAAATTTCTCTTGATGTTTAATCCAATTTCCTTTCCCTATATTTAATCAATATTTTAATCAGCTTTAAAGAACATTCATCTAAAGAATGTTCCTATGTTCTCATCAGTCCAATAATCCCTAATAGGTATGATGGTGTTCTTCTGATCTTAGCACCTCCAGGAATAATAATCTACTTTAACCACTTCTCTCACGACAGTATAATACTTTAATACAATATTTATACAACATTATTCTATATTTTAGACAGAATATAACTAGGGGATGAAGACGTTACAATCACGTCAGGTCCCTGGAACCATAGATGTCCCAAATCTTTTAGAACTATTATTGAGACTCTTCTACTTCAAAACAACTTCAGCCTAAGGCCCCACGTAGTGATATGCAGCAAAAACACAGCGGAAACACACTGCGTTTTTTTCCTGCAGCATTTTTCACAGAAAGTCCATAGGGTTTTCCTCTGCGGAATTTCTTCCCCTATTATACCTATATGGAATACACCAGTGTTTCCTTAGGTATAATTGATATGCTGAGTTTTTTAAAAACGTGAGCATTTTTGAATACACAGCTTTTCTGCTGCTGATTTTTTTCTGCAAAGTGTGGACGGGATTGGCCAGAATCCCATCCACTTTGCAGTTAATGGAAAACGCAGCGTTTTTATAATGTGGGGCTCCGGCATCAAAAGCAATTTCTAAAATGCTTGAAAATTCTCCCATTTATTTTAATGGGAGTCAGCTAGCTTCTTCTTCAAATAGCTTAAAAAGGAAGTGTCCTGCCCTATCTTGAGGAAAAGACGCTCCAAATACCATTGAAATCAATAGAGCACTACAAAAGGTCTCAGAAAATGCCTCACAAGTCAATCTGAGCACATGGAGTGGGGAAAAAAGTATTTAGTCAGCCACCAATTGTGCAAGTTCTGCCACTTTAAAAGATGAGAGAGGCCTGTAATTGTCATCATAGGTAGACCTCAACTATGAGAGACAAAATGAGAAAACATATCTAGAACATCACATTGTCTGATTTTTAAAGAATTTATTTGCAAATTATGGTGGAAAATAAGTATTTGGTCACCTACAAATAAGCAAGATTTCTGGCTCTCACAGACCTGTAACTTCTTCTTTAAGAGGCTCCTCTGTCCTCCACTCATTACCTGTAGTAATGGCACCTGTTTGACATTGTTATCAGTATAAAAGACACCTGTCCACAACCTCAAACAGTCACACTCCAAACTCCACTATGGTGAAGACCAAAGAGCTGTGGAAGGACACCAGAAACAAAATTGTAGACCTGCACCAGGCTGGGAAGACTGAATCTGCAATAGGCAAGCAGCTTGGTGTGAAGAAATCAACTGTGGAAGCAATAATTAGAAAATGGAAGACATACAAGACCACTGATAATCTCCCTCGATCAGGGACTCCACTCAAGATTTCACCCTGTGGGGTCAAAATGATCACAAGAACGGTGAGCAAAAATCTCAGAACCACACGGGGGGAACTAGTGAATGACCTGCAGAAAGCTGGACTAACGTAACAAAGGCTACCGTCAGTAACACACTATGCCGCCAGGGACTCAGATCCTGCAGTGCCAGACATGTCCCCCTGCTTAAGCCAGTACATATCCGGGCCCGTCTGAAGTTTGCTAGGGTGCATTTGGATGTTCCAGAAGAGTATTGGGAGAATGTCATATGGTCAGATGAAACCAAAGTAGAACTGTTTGGTAGAAACACAACTCTTCGTGTTTGGAGGAGAACGAATGCTGAGTTGCCTCCAAAGAACACCATACCTACTGTGAAGCATGGGGGTGGCAACATCATGATTTGGGGCTGTTTTTCTGCAAAGGGACCAGGACGACTGATCCGTCTACATGAAAGAATGAATGGGGCCATGTATCATGAGATTTTGAGTGCAAACCTCCTTCCATCAGCAAGGGCATTGAAGATGAAACGTGGCTGGGTCTTTCAGCATGACAATGATCCCAAGCACACCGCCAGGCAAACGAAGGAGTGGCTTCGTAAATAGCATTTCAAGGTCTTGGAGTGGCATAGCTAGTCTCCAGATCTCAACCCCATAGAAAACCTTTGGAGGGAGTTGAAAGTCCGTGTTGCCCAGCGACAGCCCCAAAACTTCACTGCTCTAGAGGAGATCTGCATGGAGGAATGGGCCAACATACCAGCAACAGTGTGTGCCAACCTTGTGAAGACTTACAGAAAACGTTTGACCTCTGTCATTGCCAACAAAGGATATATAACAAAGTATTGAGATGAACTTTTGTTATTGACCAAATACTTATTTTCCACCATAATTTGCAAATAAATTCTTACAAATCAGACAATGTGATTTTCTGGATTTGTTTTCTCATCTTGTCTCTCATAGTTGAGGTCTACCTATGATGTCAATTACAGGTCTCTCTCATCTTTTTAAGTGGGAGAACTTGCACAATTGGTGGCTGACTAAATACTTTTTTTCCCCACTGTACATTGCACTACATCGGCGACCGCTGTGCACATGCGGCCCTGATCAGCTTGGATCAGGAGAAGGCCTTCGATCGTGTCTCTCACGACTTCATGGCAAAGGCGCTCCGCCAACTTGGTATGGGTAAGATGTTCTGTCGTTATGTTAAGCTGATGTACTTTGATATCCACAGCTCGGCGTGGTGAACGGCTGGAAGACTGACCCCTTTCCGGTGCTCTCTGGGGTCAGACAAGGCTGTCCTCTTTCACCTCTCCTTTTTGTTTGTTTTATAGAGCTCTTCACTGAGTCTATCTGGCAGAATGGAAGGATTAGAGGAATCACCGCACAGGGTCCTGGTCGTCATGAGGTCAAGTGCTCGCTGTACATGGACGACGTGACCGTCTTCTGCGCTGATCAGTGTTTGGTGACTGCACTCGTCCAGACCTGCGAGAAGTTCGGACAAGCTTCAGAGGCCAAAGTCCAAAAAGTATATAACGGGGACCAGGATTTCAGGGACTGCGCGGGATCAGTATAATTTGGACAAATCTTTTATTTCATAGAAATACACGACGCGTTTCGGGGTCTTTAGTACCCCTTTTTCAAGTGTGTACTTAATTGGAGATCCACCACAGATGGGAAGACAGTCCAAAAAGTGACACTCTTCTTGGTTTCAGGGAGACTTTTTCAATCCTCATAAACTTAATCATCTTTTGATTCCCGCCGTGTCTCTCATTAGCGTGTTTCGTAATAGGAGTCTCTCTATCTTATGGGCAATGTCCCTCAGATGATCTCCCAACCCTTCTCCTCAGTTCTTGTCGAGTCTTCCCTATGTATTCAATCCTGCATGTACAAGTCATTTTGTATACAATCCCCATGATTTTGCAGTTAATAAACTGCCAAACATCATATGATTTCCCCGTTACCAACCTGTATAAAGGGACAGGCTATACAGCGAGCATTTACGGATATTCTGGATATTTTACGGTACTTTCTAGATATGGACCATACATGTGAACTGTGGATTTAGGTCCTATTCACTCTAAGCACTATTACAGACTTATATACTGCATTATACACCTTTAGGCATGAGTCATGGTCATTACAATTATATAGCACATCACTAGTTTTATTTAGGTACCATACTTATTCATCATCTTATGTGTAGTATTTTTCTATATGTCGATGTGGGCCCTTATGTCTATATTGCAATTATGTGTCATCATGTGTGTAATATTTTCTATATGTCCATGTGTACCCCCAATGTGAACCGAGAGCAAGGCAGGTGGTTTGGTCTCCGCAACCAGAAATGAACGCACACGCGGTAGTTCAAGAAAAGAATATATATTTACTATAAGTTAATAAAGACTATTTGAAGGTAAAATGACAGGGATAAAGACAAGCAAAATATACAATATAGCATGAACAATTTCAAGGCAAATTCTGCAATGGTTTCTACTTTTACTCTGTCCAATTCTGCAGTATGGACACTGAATGAACAATATACTCAAAACTATCCCTAACTGACCCTGACATCACATTTGGGTGCACCCCCTTTTCCCCAGTGGTCCAGGTGGACCGCTTACAGTCTGTAGAAGCGCGCGGTGGGGCCCAAAGTCGTTCCTTTCTTTTATAGTGAAACGTCCTCTCCTCACTGTTATCAGGATCTTGGGAGAAATGAAGTCCTCTTTAACAGGGAAACCCAATGAATGCAATGTAATCCAACAGCAGATTCCACTCAGCACACTGACAGTCCTGCCGAATCCATACACTGAGCTGGGATGTAAGCCGGGGTTTAGCAGGTGCCGTCCAGTACATCAACAGCACTGCGAGTCTCTATCTGTGGTATCCATATACACAGTCACAATGTCAGTCTCACTGATCAGCCACTGAGCACAGTTCCTTTCACGTGGACTCACTAGTCCTGTTGTCTCTTTACACTCTGTTTGTCTCTGGACCAAGATACAGCTTAGCTGTACAGAAAAATATCCACACCAGTTCAATACAACACTTGCCAAAATGGCTGCTGCTCTCTGTCTCGTCACTTCCTGCTTCTCTGCTCACATTCTGTCTGCAGAACAGGCAAGCTGACATAAAAGGGGGGGGGGGGTCTCACTCCAGCATCATGTCACAATTACAATGGCTGCTGTCTTAAAGGAACAGAATCACAGAAATACATTCAACATTAACAGTTTATACAGACAAATGAAGCTTAGGACAACATTGGCTGTCTCTTACATATTCCCCCCCACTTTAAGATTGGCAGTCCCTGCCTATGACTGTATATCCAGAGGGTTGTACTTTTATGCACAGGGTGGTAGTATACCGATGTATGGCAGGCCAAACAAACTCATCCTGCGCATACCGAACAGGGGGAATACCAGCATTTGGCCTAGTGGTCCGTCTGAGGACCGGTGGTATATTATGGGGTGCTGCAGCTATGGGCTGAGAAGGACCAGCGGATTCCGCACCAGAGGGGGCACAGGCCGGAGATACAGTAGTCACAGGTGGAACATCCCCAGGAGCAGGGATCGGCCAACAATCATCCTCCTCGTCTGAGGCCCATTCCGCACCTCCATTCTCTGACTGTGGTAGCTCATTCACATTGGCAAGCCCATCATGATTTGTCCCTTCAGAATGACACAGGCGCAACATATTTCGGTGAAGTACTCGAACACAATCAGTTCCTTCTTTCTGGACCTGGTACACTGGCCCATTCGCATACTTGCGGCCAACAACACGATACGGCAAAGCCTCCCATCGGCTTTCCAATTTCCCTTGGGGTTTCTTGACACGAACTAGCACCAGGTCGCCTGGTTGCAATGGTGCTTCTTGCACTGGGGTCTTATCAGGATGGAGATGTTCTTGCAGGCGCTGCCGCACCAATCGATGGATCGTCTCAAGTCTCTGCCGGTGCGCCCGCACCCAAGAGGTTGGATCCCTCGGAGGGAACCCATCCACATCATCCAACTGTAATTCTCCTACACTTCGCCCAGACCGCCCAAAGAGAAGTGTATAAGGAGAGTACCCCGTTGTAGAATGGACCTGATTGTTATAGGCCCACACCATTTCAGACAAGAACTGAGGCCACTGTAACTTCTTGTCTTCCTCCAGAGTCCGCAGCATCTGTAGCAGAGTTCTGTTGAATCTTTCACAGGCCCCATTTCCCTGAGGGTGGTATGGAGTCGTGTGCGACTTCTTTATCCCGTAGATACGTTGAACTTCTTTCATTACGTGTCCCTCAAAGCAGGCACCCTGGTCGGAGTGGATGCGTTTAGGGCACCCATATACTCGAATGAAATCTTGGCACAGAGCACGAGCTGCTGACTCAGCTGTCTGGTCCTTGGTGGCGGTTACCACCGCAAATTTGGTGAAGTGATCCACCATTACGAGGCAATACTGGTGTCCGCTATTGGATGGGCCCACCATTAGATAGTCTATCATGACGATTTCTAAAGGTTCCTGGGTCACGATGGTTTGCAGGGGAGCTCTCTGTTCTATTGCCTTATGGATCTCACAAGTTCGACAGCTGCGGCATACTTCTTCGACCATTTGACGAAGACCAGGGCAGTAAATCAGTCGCTGTAACCAACGAAAGGTCTTCTCATGACCAAAATGTCCATTCTTATTATGAGCCTCAACTGCCAACGAGCGAGCCAGTTCACTAGGCACCACAATTTGGTATCGAATGTCGATCTCAGAAGGTAAATAGACCTTTCGGCATAGCACTCCATTTTTCATCTCCAACTTTTCCCACTGACTCAGAACAGATAATATCTCACGTGTCAGTCGTTCTCTTTCCTCTCTACAGGGCTTCTGGCCTTTCTCAACACACTTGATCATCTGTGCCAGCCCCTCATGGGTCTGTTGTATCTGTGCCCATTCCTGTCGTGAGGGACCAAAGAAAGGAGCCATTTCAGTCCCCTCCAACTCAAACTGATTAGCGGCGGCCAAGGCCTGTGAAAATCTGCTGAAGTCGGGCACCTCCACATGCTCCAACTCATGATCCACGTCTACTGTGGGGGTCTGGGCGGTTACCCTAGAAAGCCCGTCAGCATTCTGGTTCTCTGTCTTGGACCGATACTTAATGCGGTAATTGAACTTAGTCATTCGGGCTATCCACCTCTGCTCTAACGCCCCGAGCTTGGCATTTTCCAGGTGAGCTAGTGGGTTGTTGTCAGTCAGTACTAAAACTTCAGCACCGGTCAAATATTCAGAGAATTTCTCGGTCATGGCCCATACCAGTGCCAACAGCTCCAACTTAAATGAACTATAATTCTCGGGGTTTCTTTCAGAATCTCTCAAAGACCGGCTGCCGTACGCTATGACCCTCTCCTGGCCATCCTGAAGCTGGGAAAGCACTGCTCCAAGACCATACAGGCTTGCATCCGTATACAGCTGGAACGGCAAGTGGTAATCAGCATATGCCAAGATTGGGGCTGTTGTCAGTGCATCCTTTAATGCCTGGAAGGCTTGTTCCTGTTCAGGTCCCCACTTCACGGACCGGTTCTTTGGACCACCGGATGTGCCTCGTAGGAGAGCATTAAGTGGTGCTGCTACCTTGGCGAAATCCTTAATAAACCGTCGATAGTAACCGGCTACTCCAAGGAACGCCCTCACTTCTCGCAGGGTAGTCGGTATTGGCCAATCTTGAACAGCCGCTATCTTGTCTCTTGATGGTCTCACCCCTTCTCCTGATACGCGGTGACCCAAGTAATCAATTTCAGATTGGAACAACCGACATTTACTGGGTTTCAATTTGAGCCCATGTTCCCGCAATCTTCGAAATACTTGCCCCAACTGGTGGAGATGGTCTTCAAAGGTCGCAGAATACACTATAATGTCATCCAAGTAGATGAGAGTGAACTCAAAGTTGAAGTCACCGAGACATTTCTCCATCAACCGCTGAAACGTTCCGGGTGCATTTGTCAACCCGAAGGGCATCCGGTTAAATTCGTATAGTCCCATGGGCAAGATGAATGCCGTCTTCTCCTTGTCTTTTGTGGCCATCGGCACCTGCCAATACCCACTAGCCAGATCTAGTGAGGAGAAGTACCGGGCTCTCCCCAGCGCTGAGAGGGACTCCTCAATCCGTGGCAAGGGGTAGGAATCTCGTACGGTGCAAGCGTTTAACTTCCGATAGTCTACGCAAAATCGGATGGACCCATCTTTTTTTCTTACTAACACCACAGGAGCTGCCCAGGGACTCTGGCTTTCTTGGATGATCCCACCCTGTAGCATCTTAGCTAACAGTTCTTTTACTTCCTGATACAACTGTGGAGGAATTTGTCGGTAGCGCTCTCTAATTGGAGGGGTGTCTCCTGTGGGAATCTCATGGTAGATCCCTGTGGTACATCCAAAATCTTCAGCATACCGTGAAAAGGCGGCTCGGTTCTCCCACAACAGTTCATCTACCTTCTGCACACATTCCAGAGAACATGAACTTGCATCCATCTTCATCTGTTCTCGAATTGCACAGCCATTCCATTCAGAGGTGGGTTCCTCATCTTCTCCCATGGACACAGTTACGGTCCACTCATCCCTTTCAGTCGGCTTCAGCTGCATTGGAGTTACTTTCCTTACTTCCTCCGGAGTCACATAGATGTTAGCCAGCAGCCTCCCTGGGGTCAGGTCCACACTCTGGTCCTGAGTGTTTACACATCGAAGTGGTACTCTTCCATTGCGAACTATTGCCAAGGAACGGGCCACTAGCGGATCAACACCTCCTTCGGCTGCCTGCAGTGGTTCTACCAACACAGCTATGCCCTCTAGTTTCCGACAGGTGCCTACGGGCATAGACACTATTGTCTCCCGACTGGGTGGCAGTGTAACTTTTGTATGCAAAGGAACTGAAATTCGAGCCAGAGGACGCTGCGCATCCGAACTTTTCTGTAAGCCACATGTCCGGATCAGCCGCTGGAAAGCTGTTTGAGTAGGCCGATGGGTGGTGGTTTCTTTCCAATAACCGTGACCTTTCTTTTCAAAGAGGATCTGATCTAATTCTTTTAACACATTCATCCCCAAAATGACAGGGACCTTTACTTCATGTGACTCCTGTACCACCACAATGCCTTTCCTACCCAGATCTTGGCCACATACCCGGACATTCATCCAGGCCACTCCCACGACTGGAACTGGTAACTGGTTAGCTGCGACCACTCGTACGAATGTATGGGGATCATATTTCACATGTTGCTGGAAGTACCGTTCATAACAGTCTCTACTCAAGGTCGTTACTTGGGAACCCGTGTCAATCATCCCGGTAACCGGAATACCCTCCATTTCCACCTGTATAACAGGACTTGCAGCGATCAGGTCATCATTAGGGCATTCTCCCCACATAGTCTCCTTGTCAGTCTCCCCTACTACACGCCCTACAGCAGCAGGGGACTTCAGTTTAACGGCGGTCTCTCATAAGTTTGTCGCTGCTCTGGACATCTAGCAGCAACGTGGCCCATCCGTCCACACTCCCAGCAGCGTATCTCCCGTCGTTCTGGCCATCTGTTTGGGCCCCTTCGGTAAGCCCCTTCGATTTCTCCTGAGCACTGCATTAACTGATTTGGACCCCTTCGGTAGGTCCTATCCTCACCCCTCCAGCGGGGTGGTGGGTGATTCTGACTTGCTGGGTATGGACGGCTCACCCTTTCATCTCCAGTTTTCTGGAAGTCTGCAATTTTCATAGAATGTTCATCACAACGGGTGTGCAAGTGTTCCATTTGCTCTTGCAGTTTCTGCATTACTGTGAGAATTTCTTTAACCGTCCCCTTTTCTACTGTCTCTGAGCCAGAACTAGCCCCCTGTGACAAAGTAACTCCAACTGCGGTCTGGGGCTTCGGGAACATACTATTGGCACGGGAGATGGCCTCTACCTGTACATCATGGAATTTAGCATCAGTCTCTCGTCGTATAAAATCCTGCATAGTCACAGTTAAACTGCCGTCACGTATCCCCAGGACAAACTGGTCACGGAGAGTCCGATCAGGGTTACAGAAGGCTGGCGAGCCCCCTCTTTCCTTCACTTGAATATCTCGGAGCAGTTCTTGTAGGGCATTTGCATATTGGGGAAGGCTTTCATTCTCCTGTTGTACCCTCTGGAAGAACCGAGCCTGCAGAGACCCCAGCAATGCAGTTTCTCCATAAATGGTTTCTAGAATCTGGACTACTTGCTCAAATGTCTGCCTTTGTTCAAATGGCCTCAGTATCACCGTGGTCTTAGCATCCCCTTGTAATGTCAATATTGCTAGCTCTACTAGTACTTCTGGTGCGGTCTGGTACATTCGCTGTATCATTCGTATCTGTTCCACCCACATACTCACTGACATATTATTGCCATCAAATTTAGCTAACTGACTCATTATAGCCCCTGCTGGCATTCTTCCTCCAGCACCATTCTCCCGAACGGGTGCGTCACCATCCATTCTGGTAAGCGGATCCTGCCGACTACGCCAATTTGTGAACCGAGAGCAAGGCAGGTGGTTTGGTCTCCGCAACCAGAAATGAACGCACACGCGGTAGTTCAAGAAAAGAATATATATTTACTATAAGTTAATAAAGACTATTTGAAGGTAAAATGACAGGGATAAAGACAAGCAAAATATACAATATAGCATGAACAATTTCAAGGCAAATTCTGCAATGGTTTCTACTTTTACTCTGTCCAATTCTGCAGTATGGACACTGAATGAACAATATACTCAAAACTATCCCTAACTGACCCTGACATCACATTTGGGTGCACCCCCTTTTCCCCAGTGGTCCAGGTGGACCGCTTACAGTCTGTAGAAGCGCGCGGTGGGGCCCAAAGTCGTTCCTTTCTTTTATAGTGAAACGTCCTCTCCTCACTGTTATCAGGATCTTGGGAGAAATGAAGTCCTCTTTAACAGGGAAACCCAATGAATGCAATGTAATCCAACAGCAGATTCCACTCAGCACACTGACAGTCCTGCCGAATCCATACACTGAGCTGGGATGTAAGCCGGGGTTTAGCAGGTGCCGTCCAGTACATCAACAGCACTGCGAGTCTCTATCTGTGGTATCCATATACACAGTCACAATGTCAGTCTCACTGATCAGCCACTGAGCACAGTTCCTTTCACGTGGACTCACTAGTCCTGTTGTCTCTTTACACTCTGTTTGTCTCTGGACCAAGATACAGCTTAGCTGTACAGAAAAATATCCACACCAGTTCAATACAACACTTGCCAAAATGGCTGCTGCTCTCTGTCTCGTCACTTCCTGCTTCTCTGCTCACATTCTGTCTGCAGAACAGGCAAGCTGACATAAAAGGGGGGGGGGGTCTCACTCCAGCATCATGTCACAATTACAATGGCTGCTGTCTTAAAGGAACAGAATCACAGAAATACATTCAACATTAACAGTTTATACAGACAAATGAAGCTTAGGACAACATTGGCTGTCTCTTACACCAATACATATGGTTATCTATAATATGTACTAAGCAAAAAATGAGCGATAGTGTAGATCTTGTATCATATAGTCAGAAATGTACACCAATTGAAACAGAGTTTTTAACATAGTACAGAGTACTGATGCAAACAATAAAACTTAACACTTAATAATTATATTAAAATGTCCAAGGGTGGGGGGGCGTGGCTTGACTCCGCGTGTGATGGTTGCAGAGTGAGAGAGCTCTGCAGCTTCACTCGCTAGAAGCGGCTCACAGCCTTGCGGAGACCCTCTATCCTCCTGGGACCCTGGGACTGAAGGGGATGGCGAAAAGGGGGAAAAAAGGCCCCCCCGAAGCGGCTAACTGATTTTTTTGCGGCGCCGGCCAAAATCCAAGATGGTGCCGGCCCGTCTTCTCTTCTCCTGCTCCAGCACGCTGATGACCGCCTCAGCGCGGAGACAAGCAGTGCTTCAGGTGAGGGATTGCAGCAACATAGCCCACTACATCTGGGATCACCTGGGGACAGCAATGACTCCCGAGGGAGTCAGAAAAGTGGCAACGAGGGCCAGCATCAGACCTACAAAAGGGGACTGCAACCCCCATCAGCTCCCGCCTCTGTTCCTGCCTGCAGGCCTGACATTTCCCCTACGATGACCTCCTTCCAAGCAGGTGTCATTACTCCTACGCAGAGCCCTGTTAAGCAAAAGATGAGGTGGGACACTACATTTTGCTTTGATTCCCGTCCATCTACAGAGGAGCCCCAACTAAGCGACTCTGATGTGCTACAGGCTATCCCTGCAGGTACTCAATCTGCTTCTGAGTCCTTCTTGAAAGATATCATGCTAGCCTTGCATAGATCTATTCAGAAAGATATGACTAAGGCGATTATGTCTGTCTCTTCCACGGTCGACTCCCTTGGCGACAGACTTAACCATGTTGAGAATAAAATGGGCGAATTTGCCTCAGCACATAATACCATAGTGGACGCCCATAATGATCTTGAGGAGGAATTGGCAGCAGTCAAACTTAAGCTTGCTGACATGGAGGACAGAAGCAGACGGAACAATGTTAAGTTCCGTGGCATACCGGAGTCAGTCGCTGCCACGGACTTGATTCCTTTCTTGCAACGTTTAATGAAAGCAACCCTGCCACATAGCTCGGATGCGGACCTGATTATAGATAGGGCTCACCGCCTACCTAAGCCGAAAGGTATGCCTGACCATATTCCTAGGGACACTCTCGCCCGCATACACTTCTACCATGTCAAAGACCGTCTCATGTTTGAATCAAGGAAAAGATCTTCTTTGCCTGAACCGTTCAAGGCGATTCAACTATTTGCGTACCTTTCTCAGGCAACCATCGCTGCCAGAAGGAAGCTTGCTCCTATAATGGCGGTCCTACGTTACCACAATGTTCCCTACAAGTGGGGATTTCCTACTAAAGTTCTTGTCCTCAGAAATAGGGTGACCCACTCATTTAATTCCTTCGAAACTGGGAAAAGTCTGTTGCTAAAATGGTACCTGCCACCGCCTGCCCCTGATGTCCAGAAAGCTTCAAGGCCTCAATCCTCCAAATTGGATCCTCCGTGAAAATCTACTGTCTCAGCTGAGTGAATTGCCCATAATGGACACACTGCGAGTCACTCGTGGTGCGGTATGTGTCCCTACCCTATGGCAAACTTTCCCCCAAGTTCGCGCAGTATTATACTGCCCAGTCCTGTACAACCTTTTTTCCTATTGCTGAAAAGTTGTATGTTGAACAATGTTCTTAACCAGTTTCTCCCCCTTAGGCCTTATGGTTTTATTTTAGGAATCACTCTAACACTTAAGTTCTCCCGCTGCCGGTATGTGTTATTAATCCTTGAATGTATCAATGGGAGTTAAAATCTTATCACTTATTGTAAGAGGCTTGAACAGTCCCTTTAAGTGCTCACTGTTGTGGAAGGAGGCTCTCAGATCTGCAGCGGATGTACTTTGCATACAGGAAACACATTTCTGTGACCCTCGTCCACCGAGGTTCTCTCATAAATTGTTCCCTCACATTTATTGCTCTAATTCTACTAGGAAGGTTGCGGGTGTTCTCATAGCAATTAAAAATACAGTTTCCTTTCAACTGATACAGGTCCTTGCAGATCCTAAGGGCCGTTACGTAGCTCTTATATGTTTGATTGATAATTGTCCTTTTACTATCTTAAACTTGTACTGTCCTAACTCATCTCAAATATCCTTTTTAAATTCGATATTGAGGAAGGTTAGGAAGCACGCACAGGGCCAGGTTCTCTTATGCGGTGATTTTAATATCGTGCATGATGTTGCTGTAGATTCTACCTATCGCGGCAAATATACGCCCCAGCAATTGGGATCCTGGCTCCAGCAAGAGGAGCTTCATGATGCCTGGAGATGCTTACACGCCTCCGAGAAAGACTTTACCTATTATTCTGCCAGGCACCACTCCTACTCCAGGATAGACATGTTCCTGGTCCAGACTAACATGCTGCTTAGAATGCAAAGTTGCAAGATAGGTAATATTACGTGGTCTGACCACGCACCTATTTCTCTTACAATCCACTCTGGTGCTACGACAATCCCTTCTGTGTCATGGCGCAATAACACCTATGTTATGTCCCTCACATCAGTCTCTGAGAAATTGACTGCTGACATTACTGAATTTTTTAATATCAATTCCCCCTCGGTAGAAGACAAGTTTTGTCTTTGGAATGCCCACAAGGCCTTTGTCAGGGGCCTGTTGATACAGCATACTTCACGCTTTAAGCGCATGAGATTGCAAACAATGAAGGAGCTACTCACTTCTATTGCAACTCTTGAACAACAACATAAAACTGCCCCTAGCCCCACCCTATTTATTGCCCTGCAGAAAGCTAGAGACGACTTGAGAACTCACCTACTGGTGGATTTTGAAAAACATTCCAAACTCTTGAAAGCCTCTTACTATCGGTTGTATAACAAAGCGAGCAGATTAATGGCACAACGAGTTAAAGCGGCGAGAATCAAATCCAAAATTCCATTTATTTTCTCTAAATTGACCAATACAAAACTTCTCCATCCTCAGCATATTGCTGACGAATTCAGTAAATACTATCAGGACCTGTACAATCTGAGGGAAGACCCGGACACTGCGTAGCCTTCGAGGTCAGACATTAATCAGTTCCTAAATTCCTTGCACCTTCCTTCCGTCACCTATACTCAGCTTCAGTCACTAAATGCGGTTATAGCTACTCAGGAAGTGGCTAAGGCAATAGATGGCTTGAAACTTAATAAATCCCCTGGTCCAGATGGGTTTTCTGGGGAATATTACAAACTATTTAAGTCACTTATCCTTATCCACCTTACAGAGGTGTTTAACCTAGCTAGGTCAACAGGTAAATTTACCCTAGAGATGTTATCTGCAACGATTGTGATGTTACCTAAACAAGGCAAGGATTATTCTCTTCCTTCTAGCTACCGGCCCATATCATTATTAAATGCTGATGTCAAGTTATTTGCCAAGGTACTTGCAAATCGACTCCTCGAGGTTATGCCTACATTGATAGGCCGTGACCAGGTGAGATTCACCAAAGGGAGACAGGCCCGGATCCGGCGGATGCCTTCTCTGCTCCTGTCCTTGGATGTGGAGAGGGCGTTCGATAGGGTACATTGGGGATACCTTTTTGATGTTTTACATAAATTTGGTCTCTCGGGCCCCATAGCTACTGCGATTTCCGCACTCTACTCTGGCCCATCTGCATGAGTGCTGGCGAATGGGGTCCTATCCCGCCCCTTCTCTATCACAAATGGCACGAGACAGGGGTACCCGCTGTCACCCTTAATATTTTCCTTAGTGATGGAGCCCTTATTTGCAACAATTAGGTTACACCCTGGGCTTACTGGGGTTAAGCTGGACCAGACAGACCATAGAATTAATTTGTTCGCGGACGATGTGATCCTGTCTCTTTCTTATTTTAATAACACACTACGCACTGTATCCCCGATCCTATCAGATTTTGGAGCACTGTCTTTTTATAAAGTTAACGAATCAAAATCCCAGATCTTGGGGATCGGCCTAACAGCACATAACATACGTCATATAAAAGACTCATCACTCTACCAATGGTGCCCACATTCTCTACCCTATCTGGGAATTCAGCTGACCTCCAACCCAAAAGATTTGGTCAAGGCCAATTTTCCAGGTTTATTGGCTACCCTTCAGAAAGAGCTTGATGTTCTGACTAAATTTGAGCACAGCTGGATGGGGAGAATTGTACTGTATAAAATGTTGATTCTTCCTAGACTACTTTATTATTTAAGGACTTTGGTGATCCCGATTTCCAAGTCTGTTTTCCAGGGCTTCCAAAAACAGATGATGGCCTTTATTTGGAATGGCTGTAAACCCAGGGTGGCTTTGCAAACACTTTTTAAGGCAAGAGACAAGGGAGGTATGGGAATACCGAATCTGTACCACTACCACTTAGCCATAACTTTGGTTCAACTTAAATTCTGGCTTACATCGAACCATGACAAATTATGGCCGGATATGGAGGCTCAAATGGCTCAGGTCACTGACTGGGAAGGTTTCTTGTTAGTGGCAGGACCCAGCAAACAGACACCCCTCTCTGCTCCACCGGCTGTACAGGCTACGGTTGGGGCGTGGTGTGCCTTCTGTGCTGTTTCGGACAGTGATATCCCTGGGGTCACATTGAATTTTCCTCTTACAACGCTCACTCACAAAATCCCTCATTTATCCCTAGATACATGGCGCAGCTGTGGGATAAGGTATATTTATGACCTCTACAGAGGCCATACCATTTTGCCCTTCTCCGCTTTGGAGGAGAAGCATAATCTACCTGCCAGGGAGACCTTTACATATGCTAGATTAGTTTCATATCTGTTTGATACTCCCTCGACTCAGCTCGGCCGCTGACCTCTTACACCCACAGACCTCTTTAGCTGCTTACTACACTAAAATTCTGTATAGTACTTTGAACATGGAGGGTACCTTTTGGAAGACCAAACCATGTGTCTTTGGGAAGACGATTTGGGCCGCAGATTTGAGTACAGCTGCTGGCAGGAGGCGCTTAGATGGGCTAAGAAATCCACAGTATGTGCCTCACACTGGGAGCAATATAGCAAATTGCTTTTACGCTGGTATTACCCTCCCCTTCATCTAGCCAAGTTCTATCCTAATTGTCCCTCTTGCTGTTGGAGAGGCTGCAGAGGGATCAGCTCATTGTTCCTCGTGTTTTGGCACTGCCCCTTCATCCAGCCCTTTTTGGTATCGTTGATTATATTGTTAATCTGTTTTCCCTTAGTCCTAACAGCAGCACAATATGGGGTATTTCTGCCCCTGTGTGTTGTCTAGGACAGGTGGAACTTTTAATTAGCACAAAAACGTGCTTACTATCCTGCCCTATAAGAGGGCACGAGAGACCTCCCTCACCTGTGTAAATTATAAAGTAAAAGAAAACAAGATTTTAGGGAGGGAAGCCTTGTGCTGCTGTTAGGACTAAGAGAAAACAGATTAACAATATAATCAATGATTCCCTTACGTCCTACAGCAGCACAATATGGGGATATAGCAAGTAATTCCCCTAGGGAGGGTTTCCTCGCCTTACAACCTCAAGAACTGTCTGACCAAAGGCAGTCGCCTCGGAACTGCGGATATCCAAACGATAGTGTTTGACGAAAGTCAGCTGGGATGACCAAGAAGCAGCCGCACAAATTTGATCTAGTGGAAGCGAGCGATTCTCAGCCCAAGAAGTTGAGACAGCCCTGGTCGAATGGGCTGTACAAAAAACTGGAGGAAGCAACCCTTGAGCAAGGAAAGAAATTTTGATTGCCTCCTTAATCCATCTGGACAAGGAGGGTCTGGAAGCTTTAAGACCTCTGTCTTTACCATACATGTTGATTAGGAGATTTTCAGCTCTTCTGAAAGATTGTGTCCGCGATAAGTAAATTCGCAGACACCTTACCACATCCAAAGTATGAAGTTTTACCTCCTCTTCTGAAGATGGATCCGGAAGGAAAACAGGCAAAGAAATCAGTTGATTATAGTTATTACGTGAAGGAACCTTAGGGATAAAGCCAGGCAAAAACCTAAGGTGGACCCTATCCGAAAAAAAATACAATATAAGGTTCTTTGGAGGAGAGCGCCTGTAGCTCTCCTACCCTTTTGGCAGATGTGATGGCTAACAAAAAAGTAATTTTAAAGGCTAAAAATTTTAGCTCCGTAGCTTCCAGAGGTTCAAAAGGAGGACGCCAAAGGCCTGAAAGGACCGTCGCAAGGTCCCATTGGGGAATAGGAGAAGATACCGCAGGTTTCAACCTCATCGCCCCTTTAAGGAATCTTGCAACCAGGGAATCCTGGGACAACCGTCTGTTTAAGTGGGCGGATAAAGCCGATACCTGTACCTTTATAGTAGCAGGGGCAAGGCCCCTGTCCAAACCATCCTGAAGAAAATCCAAAACATCAGAAGTCAAAGGATTAGAAATATCAACGCCTTTTGGTGGATTCAACTCTAGCACAGGAAAGCGTCTTCAGGACGGCTTCTGACAGTCCTCTATACATTCGTAGAGACTGGTCAACCTCAGGGCTGTCAGGTTGAATCTCCTCAGATCCTGGCACTTCAGTGATCCTTGGGAAACCAAGTTCTGGGTGGGGGGAAGCCTCCAATATATCCCTCAACTCATCACCATGAGCTGGGAAAACCAAGCTCTTTTTGGCCAGAATGGAATGATGGCTATTACAGAGGCTTGGTCCTGTCTTATTTTCATCAATACTCTCGGTATCATAGGAATTGGAGGGAAAATGTATGACAGCCTGGACCTCCAAGGGATGTACAGGGCATCCACTGCCAAGGGAATGTCCTCCTGGTACAGGGAACAGAACGTCTCCACCTTGGCATTGAGTCGGGTTGCCATGAGGTCTATCTCCGGGAGACCGTATTTCAGGGTAATCTGATGAAACAATTCTAGATTGAGTGACCATTCTCCTGATACGGCAAGACCCCGACTCAACCGATCCGCTACTGAGTTCAGGGAGCCCTTGATGTGAACCGCGGATAGATGGGTCAGATTTTTCTCTGCTCAGCTCTGAGCTCCTTCCAGTTGGACGACGTCCTTCCTTCTGGAGTGCTCCAGACTCCCTTTATGGAGTTTCCGTCCAGATGGGCTCCCCATCCCGTAAGGGATGCATCTGTAGTAAACAGGGTCCAACGAGGTTGGACCGTGGACCTTCCGTCCTTGAGGTGCAACCACCATCTGAGAGAAAGACGGGTCCTGGGGGAGAGTCGAATCCTCCTGTTGAGACCGGGAAGAGAGCGATCCCAAATTCCTAGGATTTCCATCTGAAGAGGATGTAGATGCCATAAGGCCCAAGGAACCGCCATGATGGAAGATGACATCAGACCTAGGATTTTCATCAAACTTCTGATGGATGCTCTCGGCCTCCTGAAAAGTTGCCGAACCGCTGTAATTAATTTCTCTTTCCTTGCAGTCGTCAAGGAGATTTCCAGCCGGTCTGAATCTAGGAAGTAACCAAGAAACTTCCTTTTGGTTGAGGGGAAGATTTCTGATTTCTCCCAATTTATGAGCCATCCCAGGCTTTGAAGCAGGGATATGGCAATCTGTAAATGCTGGAGCAGAACACAAACTGACTGGGCTTTTATCAGCCAGTCATCTAGATAAGGGACCACAAAGAGTCCCTGAAGCCTGAGGGCGGCTACTATGGGAGATACCACCTTAGTAAAGGTGTGGGGAGCCGAGGAGATCCTGAAAGGGAGGGCCGAGAACTGATAATGCTTCCTGTGGCTGGAAACTATAACCGCAATCCTTAGAAACTTCCTGTGCGGAGGGTAAATTGGCACGTGCAAATAAGCATCCTTCAGCTCTAGGGTGACAAAAACGTCGCCCTGGAGAAGAAAAGAAGAAACTGAGTTTATGGTTTCCATACGGAACCGTTTTTTTCTGATGAAACGGTTCAGATACCTCAGATCTATAATCATCCTCCATCTGCCAGCTGGCTTTGGTACTAGAAAAACGGGGGAATAAACCCCCAAACCTTCTTCTAGAAAAGGAGCTTCTTCTAGAGCTCCTTTGCGGATATACTCTTGAATGGAGCGTTCCAAAATACCTTGCTGAGACTCGGGAAGACGGCGAGTTAGGACGAACCGATCTCGGGGAGGACAGAGAAATTCGATTGCATAACCTCGCTGAATTAACTGTAAGACCCAAGGGTCCTGAATTTTTTCCTGCCAAGCGCTGAGAAAAAGGGAGAGACGTCCCCCGACAGGAATTTCGGCCACAGGAAGACAGCTTCTCATGTCAGAAACTGGGCTTCCTTCTATCTTCGGTTTTGGGGAATCTCCGTCCAGAGCCTCTAGAATAATACCTAGAGCCCCTCCGGGACTGCTGACCACGTCGAGGTGGAAAACCTCTGCTGCGGCCAGGGCCAAATCTGCCCCTAAAAGACTGAGGCAGAGTTTTGCCTTTTTTATCAGCCAAGCCTTCTAAAATTTCATCCAGGCTACTGCCAAAGACTCTTCCTGGCTCAAATGGTAAGGCACAAAGGTTATACTTGGAGATAAAATCAGCTCTCCAAGGTTTTAACCATAAGGGTCTCCTTGCCGCCGTGGAAAGCGCCAAGGACTTTGACGCCAGCCTTAATTGATAATGGGAGGCCTCAGCTAGGAATTCTGCCGCCAAAAAAGTCGAAGTTAAGAAGGAAAGTAACTCGTCTCTGGAGACACCAGAATCGATGTCCCTCTCAAGCTGGAGCAAATCAGCCCGTAGTTTGGCTGAGACTTCACATGACGCAACAGCGACCGAGGTCTGAGCAGAGGCCGCTGAGTAGGCCTTCTTGAGAGTACTCTCCATGCGTCTGTCCATAGGATCCTGCAAATTTGCTCCATCCTCAGATGGTACTAGAGTGTGTTGAGATAGCTTGGCTACCGCTATATCCATCTTAGGGGGAGGACCCCACTGATCCAGTTGAGACTCTGCGATGGGGAACAAGGTCTTAAACCTACCAGTAGTTATAAAGGGTTTCTCCGGAAATTTCCACTCTGAAGACATTAACTTTTTTAATGTCTCGTCCACTTGGAAGACCCTGGGCCCTCTATAGGTGGACGTGGAGGCTTCCCCATGAACATCACAGTCTTTAGACCGGATGGACTTCAGCAGCCTATTGACTTTCTCGAATGGGAAGAGAGGTCTGCTGGTATCTTCAGCGGAGTCATCAGAAGACAAAGTTTCATCCACAACCTGAAAATCTTCGTCCGAGACCCGCAAGAGAGGATGTTTTTGAAGACGTGGTCTCTTGGCGATCTGGGAGATAGAATTCCGGATCTCCTTGAGAGAGTCCTCCATGTATTCTTTCACCCATGTCACAACCTCACGTATGGATGGCTCCTCAGAAGGGGGGCCACGACACTGGCGACAGCGGGTGAATTCGTAGCCGTCAGGCAAGGGAGTCTTACAATCTAAACAGGTTAAATGTTTACGCTTGGAGGATTTCTTCCTCCTAAAATCTCCATCACCAGAGCCGGAAGCAGAAGAAGACATCTAAAAAGACCACAAAAAGTCACAGACAATAACAATACCAATATTACAGACCGTAACCAGAACCAGAAAAAGAGGGGTACCTTAAGGAGGTCGGTCGTCGCAAAAAATGTAGCAACAGCACACGCAATAGTCAAATAGGGTAATCTCTGAATCACAGAAGAGAATTTCTACTCCTTAGCAATAGGAGGGCCAGAAAATCACAGCCCACAACCCAAATGGACTATGGGACATTTTAAAGGCAACCATAAGTGGAGGCGGAGCCAAACACAAAACTAATCCACAATGAAAAAACAAACAAACATAGGAATTCATGCAGAGCAAGGCCAGTGATATGAATCGACAATTCATATAATATATATAAACAAGAATAAATAAATAAATATTACTTACCCTCCTGAGATTTATAGCACCAAAACAGGTCAAAAACCATAATGAAACATAGAGAAGCATAAGCCTAAGTCAGAGGCTCAAACAACAAGCAGCAAAAATCAATTCTATATTTTGCCTTTAAATTTTAAATTTCCAAACTTACCGCACTTTTTCCGAGAACCGGAAGTAGGCACAAAGGAGTCCGGCGAAATCCACCCGCACGGAAACCCGGACACTGAGAAGAGTTCTGGCCGTTGCAAAGTCCGACGTCACCTCCGGGTAGGCCCAAGCCTACCGCCGGCCGAAGATTTACCGACAGAAGCGCTGAGAAGAACGGACAACAGAAGGAACGACCACCTCAAGGTAAGAAAAAAAACCCCTTAACACTAGAGAGGTCACAAGAGACCTCCTCCACCTGTCTCACACAGGACAGAAAAAAACACAGGTGAGGGAGGTCTCTCATGCCCTCTTATAGGGCAGGTTAGTAAGCACGTTTTTGTGCTAATTAAAAGTTCCACCTGTCCTAGACAACACACAGGGGCAGAAATACCCCATATTGTGCTCCTGTAGGACGTAAGGGAATCTATTTTTTCACTGATTAATAAAATGTGTGGCGATGGGGTGGGATCTACACCTGAGATGGCGCTGCTCCTGCTGGGTATTCACGCGACACCGAGCAGACACAGGACTGTCGTGTGCCAGATACTTGGGGCTGCTCGCCTACTTATTGCACGTAGATGGAAGTCTACCTCCTGTCCGACATTGACGGAGATAATTTCTGTAGTGTCGTTGAATTACCAGTTTGAACGAATCTACGCATGCAATGGTGGTAACTTGGCTAAGTTTAAGAGGAACTGGGAGATATGGGCGACATCATTCCCTCCACCGAATGCTCATTGACAAATGTGACTATTCTTAGAATAACCTTTAAACTATCTCAAATATCAATAACTGGTAGCGGGTCGGTCTGCGCATGGGCCTCCGTGGCAGACCACCAGCCGTATGGGTCGTTCTAGAGTGATTCGATTCATTCATTTTATTCACCCATTTTATTTCATTGTATTTAGCTCCATAGGCCTGTCCGTTCGTTTGTTTGTTTATTTTCACACTTGTTCAGATCTTCCCCCCTCCTTCGTGTGGCTACCATTTGAATAATGCTTTTTAACACTGCTCTACCATATATGGCTATTAAATACGACTGGACTCAATACATATTATTAGTATGCATTCTCATATGTATCCTTGCTCATGATGTACTTATCCTGAGTATTCTGTACTCCCCCCTTTGTATATGTAGATTGTGAAGCCATGAATGTATCCCGTGTTTCCTATTTTGTTTTGATTTTCTGTATTGCATTCATGTACAAATTCAATAAAAACTATTGACACAAAAAAATGTCCAAGGGCACCTAAATATAAACAGACCATCACAGGATCACCACTATATGATGCGCTCTCACTGTGTCTACTCCCATCATCAGCTTTTGGTAAGATCGTTTTATTTTCAATTCTTTTGTGGCTGCCACATCACAGACCTTTTTATGGTGGCGATTCTATGATGGTCTATTTATATTTAGGGGCCTTTTTACATTTTAACATAATTATTAAATGTTTTATTGTTTGCATCAGTGCTCTGTACTATCATCCATAATATGGAAACGTCTGTCTGCTTTAATCAGTTCTATGTAGTAAAGAACCCACACCTGTATATATTTTCTTTTATTTTAATTTTTTATCTATATGCGCTCCTGATACATATGGTCATTGATAATAAGAGATGTCTGTCTTCTTTAACTAGGTTAATGTAATAGAGTGGCCATATACAGTGCTGGCCAAAAGTATTGGCACCCCTGCAATTCTGCCAGATAATACTCAATTTCTTCCAGAAAATGATTGCAATCACAAATGCTTTGGTAATAATATCTTCATTTATTTAGCTTGAAATGAAAAAACACAAAAGAGAATGAAAAAAAAGACAAATCATTGATCATTTTACACAAAACTCCAAAAATGGGCCGGACAAAAGTATTGGCACCCTCAGCCTAATACTTGGTAGCACAACCTTTAGACAAAATAACTGCGAACAACCGATTCCGGTAACCATCAATGATTTTCTTACAATGCTCTGCTGGAATTTTAGACCATTCTTCTTTGGCAAATTTCTCCAGGTCCCTGAGATTTGAAGGGTGCCTTCTCCAAACTGCCATTTTGAGATCTCTCCACAGGTGTTCTATGGGATTCAGGTCTGGACTCATTGCTGGCCACTTTAGAAGTCTCCAGTGCTTTCTCTCAAACCATTTTCTAGTGCTTTTTGAAGTGTGTTTTGGGTCATTGTCCTGCTGGAAGACCCATGACCTCTGAGGGAGACCCAGCTTTCTCACACTGGGCCCTACATTATGCTGCAAAATTTGATGGTAGTCTTCAGACTTCATAATGCCATGCACACGGTCAAGCAGTCCAGTGCCAGAGGCAGCAAAGCAACCCCAAAACATCAGGGAACCTCCACCATGTTTGACTGTAGGGACCGTGTTCTTTTCTTTGAAGGCCTCTTTTTTTTTTTTCCTGTAAACTCTATGTTGATGCCTTTTCCCAAAAAGCTCTACTTTTGTCTCATCTGACCAGAGAACATTCTTCCAAAAAGTTTTTGGCTTTCTCAGGTAAGTTTTGGCAAACTCCAGCCTGGCTTTTTTATGTCTCTGGGTTAGAAGTGGGGTCTTCCTGGGTATCCTACCATAGAGTCCCTTTTCATTCAGACGCCGATGGATAGTACGGGTTGACACTGTTGTACCCTCGGACTGCAGGGCAGCTAGAACTTGTTTGGATGTTAGTCGAGGTTCTTTAGCCACCATCCGCACAATCTTTCGTTGAAATCTCTCGTCAATTTTTCTTTTCCGTCCACATCTAGGGAGGTTAGCCACAGTGCCATGGGCTTTAAACTTCTTGATGACACTGCGCACGGTAGACACAGGAACATTCAGGTCTTTGGAGATGGACTTGTAGCCTTGAGATTGCTCATGCTTCCTCACAATTTTGCTTCTCAAGTCCTCAGACAGTTCTTTGGTCTTCTTTCTTTTCTCCATGCTCAATGTGGTACACACAAGGACACAGGACAGAGGTTGAGTCAACTTTAATCCATTTCAACTGGCTGCAAGTGTGATTTAGTTATTGCCACCACCTGTTATGTGCCACAGGTAAGTAACAGGTGCTGTTAATTACACAAATTAGAAAAGCATCACATGATTTTTCAAAGGGTGCCAATACTTTTGTCCACCCCTTTTTTATGTTTGATGTGGAATTATATCCAATTTGGCTTTTTGACAATTCTTTTTGTGGTTTTCCATTGAAGACAAATTAAATGAAGATATTATTAGCAAAGCATTTGTGATTGCAATCTTTTTCTGGAAGAAATTGAGTATTATCTGACAGAATTGCAGGGGTGCCAATACTTTTGGCCAGCACTGTATATCCTATCTAGAAAAGGTTTCATTTTAGCTCCATTTGAAAGCTTGCTACTTGCTTGGTGCATAGACATACTAATAAGAAGAGGAATATACTTAGCCTCTATTGAAAACCTACTGCTTACCTGCCAAAGAAACTATGTATAGGCTTAACTAAGCCAATCGACATTAAATACTCCTAGGATGAGCAGTGTCTAGGTGTCACTTCAGCATGAAAAGCTATCTGCCTAACTTATGTGACTATGAGCTCTGGCCACAATGTATTTATCACCAGCAGCTGGGAGTGCACATGTCTGCCCCACCCCTTCGTCTTTTTAAGCCCCAAGAGCCCTATATAAGGCGCAACTTTTAGTGGCGTCGCAGACTGCACATGTCCTCCACTTTGAGGATGTTATGCTCCCCTCCACCAGTTGTAGAGCAAAGTAAGGGTATTTTTGGACCATATATACCCTGCCTTGTTGTCTCCTCTTTAGCACAGCATCAACAAGTAAGTGTGGGCTTTCTTAACAAGACATGTGGGAATAAGGTTTATTTCCTAGCCATTTGCCCTATGTTTTTGCTATATGCTGAATTTGAGAATATACAATTAGTTGGTCTTTAGATTTTAGATCCCCTGAGGAATGCCTCCCTCTTATGAGGTAGTCAGGAAATGCATGAGGTAAAGGAGTGCTTTTGTGAATAGGGTTGTGGTAACCAGGGGTAACCGGGCTAGCTGGAACGGTGTCACGTGGCAGAGGGGAAGCAGCCCTGGTATTCCTAGTACCTCACATATCTTAATTCTTCTAGAGTACCCTTGTGCAGTGTGCAGGCTAATGACTTCTGACACAAAGTTGAGGTGAAACCAGGAACTAAATCTTTACTGAAACAGTAGTGCAAATAAACAGTTCTCCAGACTTTCAAGTAAAGGCACATGCAGTATGTCACTTTGGTGATGCAGTCAAAATCAAAGCACAGCAAGAGATAGTCACAAGCTTGGTCTAGCCACACTTTCTTAGATGTCTTCTGCAAATAGCAGATTTTGGGGGTTGGTTACTACGGGCAACAGCAATGTAAGCAATATACATTCTAAGGTGGGTTACTACGGATAAGAAGTCTTCACGGCTTGGCTCACCATGGACAAAGAAGGTTCTACTCACTCTTGGTGGTTGTAGCCCTTTTGCGGTGCCCAGGCTGGCGGAACCATTAAAGGCCTGGAGCTGGCAATGGGGCCCAATGACAATGTTCTCCCCACTGGCTATTGCAACATTTATCAGAACAAGGGTACTTCCCCCGCGTGGACTGGGGGATAGAGAAAGATGGCGTGAACAAGTCCCTTTTAAAGTAGCGCTCCAGCAATGCCACCCGCAGGATCAGAGGTTAGCTCTTTGGCCAGGCTTGACCTTTGGATGCGACAATCTCAAATCCCTCAGCCGGTACTACTAGGGATCTTGTCAGCTTGTGCAGAAATGCAGTTTTGCAGATATATGTAGTCTGGAATGAAGATTAGGAGTAGTAGTAGCTTGGAGCTCAATCCCAGAGGGGGAGAGCTTTGTAGGTTAGATGTTATCCTGTCTGAGGACAGCTCTAGACTCCCCGAGGGACCTGGAAACCCACCAGGTCTCATGGAACTTTCTGGAGGCATCACTGAGATGCTGTGGGCTGGGCTTCCCTGGGCAGCATCATGTGACCAGACCTAGGCTTGTGACATCACAGTTAGAGAAATAGCACACAGGAATATGCATAGAAAGACAGTATTAATAAATTTCAGTGGATCAGGAACCAGATGTAAACATGAGTATGCATTTTCATAAAGAGATTGTGAAGCCTTTGCACAATGTTATGGAGGGGTGAACACTACATAATGTCCTAATGCATCGCATCGGCCCAGGGCACACGAGGGCCTAAAAATCAGACAATTAATGGCCGTACTGGGACATTACAGGGTGATTAATAGGGAAAGCTTGGGACTATCAGGAGCAACTAAAGTATAGAGGGTCAGACTACACCGCTTCCCACTAACCCAAGAGTTGGACTCCACTCCATCTTCCCTTTACAGAAGATTCACAGGTTAGAATGTTCTGTTTCTACTGAGCACACCAAAATCTACCTTTATGAAATGTAGCATATCCTACTCTCAGTTTCTAGCAGGACAGAACAGAATAGGAGCCCTTGCATTAGCACACAAATGACAACCAATGACAGTTTCATTATGTTGCTGCTTGTGCCTTGGGACCATCCTAGACAGGGTTCACTAATATTACACAAGTGTCATTTGTTGCCAGTGCCACACCTACCCATAACACTCAGACACAGACTATCCAGCCTGTTGTGAGTTCGCATTAGGTTTAAATGGGTTTTCCCATCTTTCTCTCTCACCAATTTGCCTGCTCTTTATTCTTCTCAATTTCTGTATTCTTCAACAAGCTGGTGGGCTTTGAGTGTTTGAGTGTTTCATGGACAAGGACAGAGAGTGGTATTGCATTAATCTCAACACTTATCTGTGTGAGATAACAGGCACTAAGTAAGACTCAGGTTTAAGCCTTTATCAGGAAAATGCAGTTAGGTGACCTGATAAGAGCAGGAGATAACAGCTCTGAAAGCAAGCAAGAGCTGGAGAATTCAGCATACCTCCCCACCCCCCTTCTAGAGAGCAGTGAGTTAGTCACCAGTCCTGAGATTAGATAACAGGCTGGGAACCAAGGAAACATAGGCTAAACAATGGGAGGAATAATCTCACATAGCAGGTAAATGAAGCAGTATTTCTAAAGCAATGTATTTAGGAAAACTCTTGAATTTACATAAGATAGTAGTTTAGGATCCTTGAGATGGAAATACGCCGTTAATTTTTATGCATCTCTGGCCCTAGGACACCCCATGTAAGAGAGAGGAAAATAAGGGGGTGGCTTTCTAGTTATTCGAGGGGTGTGGTATAACAGAAGGCAGTACTATACTGTTAAAGGTGCTGGGGATACTGTGATATAGCTGGAAGGTTAGTATTGCTATTATATAGACACATGTATATTTACTATTGCACTAAACACATATGTCTAGAACTGTGATTTTATACACTATTACTTCTTCAATGTTGGACTTTGAGTGGACATCCCATCCATCAGAGGTTAGCCTCATGATATCATAAACATCCAGCCTACCAGGATTTCTCTGAGTAGAGTCGATATCCTATCCAGCTGTGACTCCAGAGGACTAATTTCCACTGCTTCAGAGTCCAGTGAAAGTGTGCTTTAGGTGTGTTAGTCTTGTGAACAGCTGCTCAACCACTGAAACCCACTTCAGGCTGAGGCCCCACGTTGCGGAAACGTTGAGCCAAAGCCAACAATAGCTACAAAAGGAATGGGGAATATACAGGAAGTGCTTATACTTGTACCTAGTGCTCAATCCACTCCTGGCTTTGGCTCAAAAAAAAGCAACAAAATCTGCAACAAATAAAGCTGCTTTTCTGCAACGAGGGGCCTCAGCCTCAAATATCTTCCACTGTTCTAGAGACAATTTGAAACTCTGCTTGATGTATCTGGATTTATGTAAACCATTTTTACGTATAAGATACTACAACAAGGTTTTATACATGAACATGTGTCACTGATTTATGAAAAACATTATAATGATTGGTATAGCTTAAATAAGTTTAAATATACAATTTATTTTCATTTGGCAATACGAAATAAGTTTGGGCATTTTCAATCATATTATATACCTATTAGACTCACATTTTCATACTATTTACCATATTTTTCAGACTATAAGATGCACTTTTTTCCCCCAGATTTGGGAGGAAAATGGAGGGTGCGTCTTATAGTCCGAATGTGGGTGTTTGGGGGGGGGGGGGGCAGAGGAGCGGGTGTCCCAGTGGTGCAAACCCATCCTGACATCCGCCGTGCTATTACCGCAGATGCCTGGTCTGTAAAGATGATGGCGGCCACTCTGCTACAGAGCAGTCACCATAGCTACCGGGTCTCCACTGTAATGTACAGTGGGGAAAAAAAAGTATTTAGTCTGCCACCAATTGTGCAAGTTCTCCCACTTAAAAATATGAGAGAGGCCTGTAATTGTCATCATAGGTACACCTCAACTATGAGAGACAAAATGAGAAAACAAATCCAGAAAATCACATTGTTGGATTTTTTTTTAAGAATTTATTTGCAAATTATGGTGGAAAATAAGTATTTGGTCACCTACAAACAAGCAAGATTACTGGCTCTCACAGACCTGTAACTTCTTTAAGAGGCTCCTCTGTCCTCTACTCATTACCTGTAGTAATGGCTCCTGTTTGGCATTGTTATCAGTATAAAAGACACCTGTCCACAACCTCAAACAGTCACACTCCAAACTCCACTATAGTGAAGACCAAAGAGCTGTGGAAGGACACCAGAAACAAAATTGTAGACCTGCACCAGGCTGGGAAGACTGAATCTGCAATAGGCAAGCAGCTTGGCGTGAAGAAATCAACTGTGGGAGCAATAATTAGAAAATGGAAGACATACAAGACCACTGATAATCTCCCTCTATCAAGGGCTCCACACAAGATCTCACCCCATGGGGTCAAAATGATCACAAGAACGGTGAGCAAAAATCCCAGAACCACACGGGGTGACCTAGTGAATGACCTGCAGAAAGCTGGGACTAACGTAACAAAGGCTACTGTCAGTAACACACTACGCCGCCAGGGACTCAGATCCTGCAGTGCTAGATGTGTCCCCCTGCTTAAGCCAGTACATATCCGGGCCCGTCTGAAGTTTGCTAGAGAGCATTTGACGTTCCAGAAGAGTATTGGGAGAATGTCATATGGTCAGATGAAACCAAAGTAGAACTGTTTGGTAGAAACACAACTCGTCGTGTTTGGAGGAGAGTGAATGTTGAGTTACATCCAAAGAACACCATACCTACTGTGAAGCATAGGGGTGGCAGCATCATGCTTTGGGGCTGTTTCTCTGCAAAGGGACCAGGACGACTGATCCGTGTACATGAAAGAATGAATGGGGCCATGTATCGTGAGATTTTGAGTGCAAACCTCCTTCCATCAGCAATGGCATTGAAGATGAAACGTGGCTGGGTCTTTCAGCATGACAATGATCCCAAGCACACCGCCAGGGCAACGAAGAAGCGGCTTCATAAGAAGCATTTCAAGGTCCTGGAGTGGCCTAGCCAGTCTCCAGATCTCAACCCCATAGAAAACCTTTGGAGGGAGTTGAGAGTCCGTGTTGCCCAGCGACAGCCCCAAAACATCACTGCTCTAGAGGAGATCTGCATGGAGGAATGGGCCAACATACCAGCAACAGTATGTGCCAACCTTGTGAAGACTTACAGAAAACGTTTGTTATATATCCTTTGTTGGCAATGACAGAGGTCAAAGTATTGAGATGAACTTTTGTTATTGACCAAATACTTATTTATCCACCATAATTTGCAAATAAATTCTTTAAAAATCAGACAATGTGATTTTCTGGAATTATTTTCTCATTTTGTCTCTCATAGTTGAGGTCTACCTATGATGACAATTACAGGCCAGCTGCCAGCTTCATCTTTTTAAGTGGGAGAACTTGCACAATTGGTGGCTGACTAAATATTTTTTTCCCCACTGTACAGCGGAGACCTGGAGCTAATGCCCGCAATCAGAATCCACTCTGATCACGGGCATTACTACCCGTGAGGCCCCCCCCCCCCCAAAGTAAAAAAATGTCCTTGGTACCTTCTCTGTTGTCTGTTGCAGATCAGCTCTCGCAGGGCGAGATTGTGGGAGCCGACCTGTTCCTGTGACAGCCGGGAGCCTTATGAAGGCTCCCTGACTTATCATAGCAATATTACTATTGCGGCTGGTCTATGTACAGAATCTCTCATAGACTGCAATGCAAAAAAAAAAAAAAAAAAAAGTTTAAAAAAATAAAAGTTCTAAATCACCCCCTTTCCCTAAAATACATATAAAAGTAGAAACTTACTGTGAAACATATACGCATTAGGTATCCCTGTGTCTGAAAATGCCCGGTCTATAAACTTATAAAAATATTTTTCCTGTAGGGTGAACGTCGTAGCGGGAAAAAATTCAAAAGTGCCGAACTGACGTATTTTTCACTGTTTCGCCTCGGATTTGAATAAAAAGTGATCAAAGCAATAGACATTCTCCAAAATGGTACAACTAAAAAGTACACCCAGCCCCGCAAAAAAAGATGCACTATGCATCCCCGTAAGCTGCAGGGTCACATGTCAACGTGGCCTTGCAGCTGTTGCAAAACTACAACTCCCATATGTTATTAAATATTTTACCAATTTTTTTTGCTTCCAAATTTTTTTTCCCTATTTTCCTCCTCTAAAATATAGGTGCGTCCTATGGTCCGAAAAATACAATAGTTTTCTCACAAATATGCCAGTCATTGCTAATTGTAAACATTTAAGATGGATAAAATTACCATGAAAACAAAATAATTACACTAAACAAGTAAAATCAGGTATGTACATAAACATTTATTTCCATATTTAAATTGTTTCTTTGGCATTTTATGGATCGATTTATACACCGTAATATAATTTCAATAGTTTCAAGTTATAAAAATTTCTAATCACCATGTGGATACTATGCAAGACTAGACAACAGAGAAGAGATACATTAAATGACACGACATTTATTTACAACACAGATAGTTTGCTTATTTTATGACTTGCTTGGTACTGACAACTCAATAGCCCATAATATAACATGGATATTGTAGCATACTGACAGACTTTCTTGTTTTCTCGCTCTGGTAATATTTTTGCACTAATGTATTTTCAACAAACAACACTCATATAAGAAGCTTTTTATTATTTTACATAGTTTCATTAGTGGCTAACTTCATGAAGGCCAACTAACTTTGCAAACATTTTTAATCTCAAAATAAGGGAACAAAAGTTTCCTACCATTTTGTTTCTACAGCTCCTGTACAGATTATGCATTTCCATGTTAACAGACTGCAAGCAAAATCAGTAAAGTCTAATCCTTCAGTTTTAATCCCTTCTATCTGTCCTTTACTGTTGGCTAACCTGCCAAAATGTATTTTAAAGGACAAATAGAAGAAAGTATGATAATGCAAGACTGTAAGATTACACTCTACAGAATTTGTTTGCTGTCTGTTACCATGGAGATGATTAGTCTGTATAGGAATTGTAGAAACCAAAAGATAAGATTTTTTTAAATTGAGAACTATTGCTAAGAAGCTAGATTTTCTATTTTAGATTTATTGATAACATAGGAAAATACCCCTTTAAAGGGGTTCTCCAGTTTCAGTAAATAAATGTTAGTTATTGTTTGTATAATGAGTTATACAATTTTCCAATATACTCTCTCTATCAATTCCTCATGGTTTTCTAGACCTCGGTTTGCTGTCATTTATGCTGCTTTCTATTACTGTTTGCTGTCATTCATTCTGCTTACTTCCAGTAGATAAAACTCAATCCATGGTCTTGTGACATACAGTCCATGGTCATGTGATGGACACACAGGTGCACCGCTCATTACTAGGTAATGCCTGATTACTGTGCTGTGATTATAACAAGCTGTGCACCTGTGTTTCCATCACATGACCATGGACTGTATATCACATGACCATGGATTAAGTTTTATCCACTAGAAGTAAGCAGAATGAATGACAGCAAACAGAGATCTAGAAAATGATGAGAAATTGATACAGAAAGTATATTAGAAAATTGTAGAACTTTTCATTACACAAACAATAACATTTATTTGCTGAAACTGGACAACCCCTTTAAGGAGAATTCATACTATGGAATGATTGAGAATGCATTTCTTTATTGAAAGGATTTTCCAACTGATTCAAAAATTTTCCCACCTTTAAAAATAGTGATAAATAAAAGAAACTATACTCCACTTACCCTTTTACCAATTTATTCCTTGTAGCTCCAGTACTGCCACTCTGCTCCTCCCCTCCAGGATTTGTTTACCTGATCGCAGCATTAACTTTCCCATATACCCCACATGATTGCTACAGAAAATCACTGGCCTAACCAGTCTTGTACTGTATACTACTGAGGCCAGTGATTTGCTGAAGCAGTGACATGGGGTACACTCATGAGGAAAATGATAATGTTTTGAACTTTTGACTTTCATACTCCATATCTCACTATCCACTACAGCTTTCAAAGTGATACTACTGTCATTTTATGTTAGTCTATCTCATGCAAAAATTTGACTTGCAACTATTTAGCATATGATTAGTTATGCAGATTCTTGTCATAATTAATTTTAATTTTTATTATTTTGTAAATCTTCCTTTAGCTTGCAACACTGCCTAAATCCTTCTGGGCATCCATCAGATTCAATCATGTTTCAACCAAAATCTGATCTCAGGTCTCTTCTACATATTCCCAATGTTGGTGCATACTGGTTGACTCTCTTGGATACGAATACAGCTTTTTCGTCAACTCTACTCACAAGTGATTGATTGGGTTGAGATTTGGGGACTGTGGGGGCCAATCAAGCACCTCTACTTCATTGTCATTAAACCATATCTTTGCTAATCTCAACGTATGCTTTGGGTCGATGTCCTGTTAGAACACTATGTTGTCCTTTTCATACCCATAGTACTCGAATATACTAAGTAAATCGTCTTGTAGCATCAATCCTGGTCAAGTATACAATGGCTTTAGGTGTGAAACAACCTCATATCATTAGGCTTTCTCCACCAAACGTGACAGTTCTTTAAAATTTCTTGAACCATTAGACCCCTTTTCCCTTGTTTATTCCAGACCATTTGCACCCCACAGAGCCCAGTCTATTGACTTTAGTCTTATCTCTCCAAAGCACCTGTTTCCAATCTTCTACTGTCCACTATTCATACTTTTTTGCAAACTTGAGCTGGCGCTTCTTATGACAATGTTGAAGTCTATACTTCACCTTTTTTCAGGCCACCATTGCAGACTTTTGTATTGCACGTTGCACAGTGCTTGCAGGGATGTCTGTGATCTTACGAAGCATAAGAGCCACCTCCACTGCCGTGTTTGCCACACCAGAACTGATAGACCTTGTGATGAGCCGACTTGTTTGCCTGGACGTCCACCTCTTGGCTTTTGAAAGGATGGACAGACTTCATTTCGGATTCTTCCAACTGCCATTGCACTCACATAATGCAGTTTGGCAATTTTCTTGGCCGAGAGACCACTATCGATGAGCTGGATGATGCGGTTTCTCTTTTCTTGGAAAATCTTCTTCATGGCTGATCCTCGATTTGAACCCGTGACATTTCTCTTGGGAATCAACCTAAGAACACACTGAGCTATTAGGGAATGTGAGAACAGGTTGTAATTTGTAGTATACAAGAAAAAAAGATTTCAAAACAATAACAATGAAGTTACATGAAAAGAATCTGCTTATAACTAAATCATATGCTAAATAGTTGCAAGTCAAATTTATGCATGATATAGCCAAGATGATTATCTATAAAATGATGGTAGTCTCACATTCGAAGCTGTAGTGGATGGTGGGATATGGAGCCTGAAAGTCAAAAGTTCAAAACATTGTTACGCTTTTGCTCATCAGTGTATGAGGTCATGTCATAGCTGCAGCCAAGTAAACAAAGGTCTAGAAGAAGAGGATTGGAGTGGTGGAGGAATAAATGGGCGATTAGATTGTTGCTGTAATGAGCTTCAAGTGACATCACTATCTAGTCTAAATATCCCTTTACTATAACTGGAACAGTCACAAATGTACAATATCTTATGAGAAATGTATAGAATACAATAACTAAAGAGTGTTCAATATAATCTATAGACAAGAATAAAAGTTATATACAGTATGGTAGAACAAAAAGTGCATATAAGGCTCTGTACACATTGTGTTCAAGCCTTTCATTAGACATATAGGTGGGGAGTTTTTCCCAATGTGTTCCTCTGATGGAATGCTCCATATTATGCTCCTGTATGGTTATAAAGTGGCATACCTCGCCCATTCATTTCAGTTGTAGAAAAAGAAAAAATGTATACCATGTGGTTTACCCTTTTCTGTGGTACTCTCTGGTACTTAACTTTTTCACAGCTCAGTATGTACAGAGCCTTAATTACATGACATTAAGCATTACATACATTTATTGTTTTACTATAGAGAGAACATGGAAAAGCAGCACCATTGACAGGGTTTGTCTCATAAGGACAATCCCTTTTTAAATAGAAAATTTGGCCTAACAATCGGCTGATCTCAGTGGTTCAACGTTTCTAAGACTGATGGATCAGTCAAAGGAAGTTGTGTGTGGCCATATATTTCCACTGTACTTGATACCATCCATATGACTGCCATCCAAATGAATGGCCAACCATGTAATATATGGATGGGCTGGGTCTACTAGTGCTATAGTCACTCTTTGTTTGTGGCTCTCCTTGCTGGCTCTTGAAGAGGGGTCCTTCTATGAACCATATGATAAACGGCTATCATCACGGACCAATGAACAGACTAGGTATAGCTTGACACTCCGGGAGTGTAACAGGCCCCCCTTCTACCATGGAACATTTATAACACTGGTTCCTCTTATGTGGTAGAAGGGACTTTAGGCTACCTCTGCACCCTCTTGTAGCTACCCTGCTACCACAACCAATTATTAATAAGGTTAACCAGTCAAGCTGATAACTCATTCATATTTCCCTGAGTTTCACTATGCCACCATGAAGCTGCTTGGATTTGCATGTAATAAAAATTGCTTTCTCTACATCTATTTTGAACAATTATGAGTTGTGAATCAGTGTATATTAAAGCTAAGGAGACTGTACATGGAATTTGCATAATTTCACCTAAGATTAGTCAAAATAGATGGTTTGCATTTGCTATTTTATTATGGCAAATATGCTGTAACCTATATCTGGCATCTATCAAAATATGTGGTATTTTCAGTATACACAAACAATACTGTCCATCTTCATTTAATGATCTCTCTATACTTTAGATTGCTCCCTTGCTTAAATATTCATTGATTTTATTTGTATTAATCATTCATGACCAAGTGGAGATTTGCACTGCATGTATGCTTTTACTAAATATATAAAGGAATGATCACATTCCAGAATCAATTTAAGGACGGTTTATTTGCAATATATGGAAAGTGCAAAGTGAGACAAAATGAGAGAGTACAGGTGCAACTAGCGCCCACTTTCTTCATCGGCAACACATACCCACAGCACCACCTATTGGTATCAATAGCTGAAAGAGCTTTCAGGCTAGGTTCACACATGCTCCTGGATTCCGTTTGGGGATTCTGTCCCCGAATCCACTTGAAAAATGCGGAGAGAAAAGTCCTGCAAGCTTTTCTTTTCACGTTTTTCAGGCGGAAACCCAGCGGACCCCATTATAGACTATGGGATCCGCAGGTTTTCGTAGGTAAACGCTTTTTAAGCAGATGGGGACCCGAGAAACGGAAACCCAAAGTGGACCCAAAGAACAGCAACCTGAATGCAGGTGTGAACCTAGCATAAACCTGATTCTAGCAAGATTCCCAAGCACTGGATGATGTTGTTTTGTGCTTTGGTCATCTCAATACATTTGGTTCATACTGAAAACAGTGAAGAAATGTTTTTTTGCCTATTAAATGAGATGTGTAAGGAAGAAAGAAATGTGTAAGGAAGAAACTTGTACCTATAATACTATTTGTCAACAGCTTGAACTGGCACCCTGCTGAAGTCCCATTCATGGTACAAAAGTACAAAGAATTTGTGGATAGTACATACTATAGTTAAATAGATTCATATAGACCAAGAAACTGAGTGTTTCAGATCAGCTTTTGATGGTTTTCTAAAAGGCCAAAATCTCAAATAAGGGCAAAATTTCCAGATAGGAAATTTCATTGCTTAACATTTTATAATGTTATCTACATTAGGCACTATATAAGAAACTCTGCTGTATAACAGTACATCAGATTTTCTTATAAAATTTCTGTTATGCACTATGTTACAATTAATGTGATGATAATAATATGAATAGATTTATTTGGTATAAATATTATATTCATTACTTCTGTCAGTGAGATTTTGGTACTTAACATGGTTTGGTGAAGTAATAAAATGTACAGTAAGCATTATTCTTGAAAATTTACGCAATTTTTTTTCATTGCAAATCCCATCTCATATTTCAACATTTAGGCTAAAGCCCCACGTTGCAGAAACGCAACGTTTTTGCAGCTGCAGAAACGCCGCAGAAAAAAACACAGCATTTTACAATACCTGCAAAGTGAATGATAGTCTGACTAATCCCATCTACACATTGCAGAAAAAAAAAAACATTGCGCAAAAGCTGCGTTTTCAAAAATGCCCGCCTTTTTGAAAATCGCAGAATGTCAATTATACCTATGGAAACGCTTGCATTTTCCCTTTAGGTTTAATAAGAGAAGAAAATCCGCAGAAAAAAAAACGCTATAAAAAATGCCTATGGAAAAAAAATGTGCTGCGTTTCCTCTGCGTTTTTATCTGCAGTGTTTTTTAGCTGCATTCCGCTACGTGGGGCCTTAGCCATAACCACAAAATGTCTTATTAGAGGCAATGACTTATGAAACCAAATTATTGATTTGTGAAGTCATTGCTGATGATCTGATGGTCATTTCCAACAGAAGGATCATAATGAGCAATAAAAGATTCCATAGTGAATGTCTTTGTCCTCTAACCTGATGCAGAAACAGACAATACCTGGAGTCAAAACTATATTTCCCAGAATGAAGCTATCTATAGCAAGCTCTTTGCACACATTCAGATAGCAAACAATGCTGTGACATATGAGCTCTGAAACCCACAGATTTGCGAAAGCAGCTCTGATCTGCATCTCAGAATCTGTACAATTTACAGTGGCAGCCATGATGCTGTGATGGATCCATCATACAACTTAACCCAATGGTGTACAATGGACAACTTTGACTTATAAGTGAGTCAGGGGTTGTAGTGAGGTTTCTGAAGTTTTGATGGCACTGTAAGCTGAACTATTCTTCCTGTCAAAAGAGACAGGAACACAATGTGCAAATAAATAAAAACAGTTGGGGGTAAAATTACCAAGTCCTGCACCTCCGGAGTAAAAAAGTCACAATGCAGAGATTTGCGACCCCTTGGGTGTGGTTAGCCTGTATAGCATTCTGGACTCCATAATTATCAACTTTAAAAAGTCACAAAAATTGTTGCAAACTCAATCCAGTCAGTGGGTAACATAAAAAGTGACCTAATATATCAGGAAAGACATGTCAGATGTACCTAATTTATATGACATTTGATTATTTTGATGAAAATTATGCCAATGCAGACTCAAAATTGACTTTAAGAATTCCCCTAAATGATAAATCTCCAAAGTATGTAAATATGAACTGTAATATTGTGTTAAAACTTAAACACGCACAAAGAAGTTTATGCTCTGTTTTATAAGATTACTTTCTCAGGACGTCTATTTAAAGGAACTCCCCCCCACCCCCCACCTATGGCCCGAACAAGTGTGATAGATCCACCTATGCCCTTGAAAAGGATCACACAAAACATGCACTAAGTATAAGGCCTGCAGACAAGGCTAAGAATAATTGCTTTAGCTAGATTCAGTGATTATAGAACAGAAGCACATTATTGAAAGATGTGACTAGCCAAGTCTATAGCTGCAGGGTAGAATACATGTTAATTTGGTTGAATTAAATAACTTATTATTGAGAAGAGACTCTCTGAACATTCAACAAGTACTTAATGCACCAGAAGTTAGAAGAAGTGGAAATGACTGAAGTGTGAAAGGAGTGATGCATCCTCATAATCTTTAGAGGGAGATTTGCTACCTTTCTGGAATACATTTAAAATAAGAATCAGAGCAAAAAAAATACACATAGGTAAAGATATAGGAACAGACATGATAAACATCCATGTTTTTGCAAATGTTCATGCATAGATTATTTTTGTCCCTGATTTGATATATTTTTCATGTCCTCCACTCTCTCCTTTACCACCTCCAGTAGCACTGCCAATCTGAGGATAAAAGGGCAGGAGTAGGCTTGGTAAGGTAGACAATACATTAAGGCTCTCATAGAGGAACGGATGGTTTAACTAATCGAAGTTCGCACTAGGAGGCCAAATCTCATATTCAATCTCATATTCAGTTTGTTATAAAGACCTCATTTTATGCATAATGCTAGCAGCATCATTTCGAAAGAATGCAAAATCAAACTACTAAACTTGCCTGATGATGGCGCCTCTGTGCTCGAAAGCTTGCAATATCATTTCTCTTGTTAGCCAAGGATTTTACGTCATATAGATTTTATTGCTAGCCACACTAATTATTATAGAAAATAAATCTTATTCAAGTGAAGCAGATTATCATATGATAAATCCACTGGACTCACTGGGAAAAAATACTATTTTGTATTATTGCAGCTAAAAAGAATGTATATCAAATTCATAATTATTCATTCATGAGCCTGGTGCTCCCCCTTCCTGCTTCTTTATCCCCTCACTATAGACTAATGGCCTAAGACCAGTTTGTATATCACTGGTAAAGAGGCAAGGGGAATATATAGAGGACTATTTCTTAGAAAATATTATACAAAATTCCACAGTATTTTTTTACCATTTGCTGCTATACCCCAGTGGACCTGCACTCTTAAATATGGCACCATATTATGATGAATAATCTAACACAATTGACTGATATAAAACATAAGGATCAAAACAGTGCAGAAAATAATCAAATTAATTTTAATATTATTACAGTGAAAATGTGTTATATTAGTTTGTATTTACAAAATGTTTTCTATTATACGGCTGAGGGCTGAAGCACACAGACATACAAAGGTTTTATACAACCTCCATTATATACTGTACAAAGCTGTAATATGGCACATATAGAACTCTACAGGGACATACTGTACCCTAGTATGCTTCTGACATATGCTTGGAGCCTACTGTATGCATTGTCTTATTCTATTGAGAATAACGGTTTTCTCAGCAACGCAGAAAATAACCTGTACTGATGACAAAGATCTTTCTTTATAGTTGCTTTTTGTTAACAAATGTCATTTTTGGCATAGTTTTTCCCCCAGGATATTACAAACATAATACAGGACATCTCAAAACAACTAAGAAATGTACCTAAATGTGAAATATTAATATCATAATATTCATATTTATATTCATTACATTTGTACTTCAATGCTACACATAATTAAACAATATTTTTTCAAATTTCACAATTGATATGAAAGGCAGTTTTATGTTTCAAGTCATTGAATACTTGATGTCAACACAGGATCAAGTAAAATATTTTAAACATATAGAATAGGTAACTTGCTTTTTGTTATTCTGACTGCAGCAAGTGTCCCTAAACTTTGTAACATTAATTTCATGATATATAAATTCAATGCAGAAATCAGAAATGTTCGCCTGACTCCACAATAACCATAATCATCATAAAGTTCTAAATAATACTTGCACATGATTCAATAAATAGCAGTCCATGTTATATACTAGTTTCTCTGTCTGATGAATTAGCCTGTGCATCAGATTTTTTGGTCACATCAATGGGTTCGGGGTTGTTCAAAGGTTCTGCCTCCTTTGTTCCACTTTTTTCTTTTTCTGCCAATTTCTCCTTTGCTAGTAGTCTGTAGTTGATAGCATTTCCAATAAATAACCATATACTTGCAAAAATCACAATCATGCCACATACAAAGTACATGTATTTATAGTCTCCAGTCATATCCACCAGCCAACCTAAAAGACAAAAAGTATATTAAATATATTGATATAGTACATATAATACTACAAGTGGATGCAATAGTCTACATTAGTCTACTACACAGGGATGTAACTAGCAAAGACTGGGCCCCATAGCAAATTTTGACTTGGGCCCCCCGCCCCACGGCATAGCACCCCCTTCCCTGGTCCCCACACAGTGTAATGCTGCATTTACACACACTATAATGTCCCAAGTGGCCTCCAGATAGTATTCCATAGTGGTCCCTACACACAGTTTAATGTGCCATAGCAGCCCCTGCACACAGTATAATGTCACATAGTGGCCCCTCCACACAGTATAATGTGATATAGTGGACTCTCAAATGATCAGAGCCCCAGGGTAGGTGACAAACATAAAAAACTGTTTTACTCACCTCTCCTGGGCTCCAGTGCGACTCCCTGCTGTTTTCGTCCCTCTTCAATGATGTCACAGACATGGGTTACGTCGGCGTCATTATGCATTATTAGGCCAGACTCACGAGAAGTCTGTGACATCACTACAGGAGCACGAAGACAGCTTGGAGTCACACCAGAGCCCAGAAGAGGTAAATAACACTGTTTTTTATGTTTGCTTACCTCCCCTGGGCCTCCAATCATTATACTCCAGAGTCTAAAGAGACCACCGCAAATAATTATTGCAGTATTTGTTGGGGGTTTGCCCAACAAATACTCTTTCCGCGAACCCGCGGTCTTACTTAGCGATCCCTGCACCTGCTCCTGGCTGCCTCAGCTTCCCCTTCTTCCCTCCAGGAGGCCCCGTGCATCCCATATCACGTCGCTGGGACGCACAGGGCACCCTGTAGGGCAGAAGGGGAAGCGGAGGTGGCCATGAGCAGGAATGGGGATCAGTAAGTAAATAGGACCCATAAACTGCTGGGATTACTCCAGCAGGTAATGGCCTATATAAAAAAAAAGCAGCAGGGGCCTGCTACTACATGATTTTTTGAGATAAAATAATAAAATATATATTATAAATGCCCTCATAATGTCTTTTCACATTCAAATTTGTTGTAATAATGCTGCAAATAAGAAGAAACATACATAAATGTCTGCAAGCCTCTTTCAAATGGAATGGCGGCAGAAATTTTTGCCACAAATCTACAGCATGTGAACATCCCCTATAACGGTTCTCTAGTTTATTAAACACACAGGGGGAGATTTATTAAGCAAAATGTGCCAGAACCCTGGTGTAATTTGCACCAAAAAATTGTCTAAGACTAAGGCCCCACATTGTGGAAACACAGCTTTTTTTGTTCTAGATTTTGTTGCGTTTTTTCGAGCCAAATCCAGGAGTGGATTGAGCAAAAGGTAGAAGTATAAGTAAAGCTGTGTTTCCACAACGTGGGGCCTTAGCCTAATATGCTGTGTGCCTCACTTATCAAGTGTTGCAGCCACTTGTTAGACACTTTTTCAACTTTTGCGAAAAAGGGTATGGTCTATCGCGAAAGGGACATGGCATTGTGGGAAATGGTCGTGGCCTAGATTGTGACAAATAGGAGGTGTAAAATTAGACTAGGCAGTCTAACAATACAACAGATTTAAGATATGGCATCAGGCACTTTGATAAATCTGGCGCGGTTTAAGACTCTCTAAGCTACAGTTGCATTATTAGACACTATTAGTAAATCTGCCCCACTGTTCTCAACTGGTTGCTCCAGAGTACACAATGAAGAGCTAACATCACATCAGGAAGAACCTGCTCATTCAGCAAGCATATATAAACATTTACATAAACCAGAAGAGGATAGGACAAGAGACCCAAATGCTGCTTAGAATTTTCTGCTTCTAGTATACATCTACAGCAGCCTGTAGAGTGATAGCAACAATAGCTATGCTTTAGATAACATTATTTCCTCTAATCCTATTAACAGTACAGTAATCTAAAGGCAAAAGCTAGTATTATCCTGGGAGAACCAAGAGAAGTGCCATTTACAGACTCAAGTATATACTTTATACTCCTAAATATCATTATACAGTATAATAGTAATTCATGACCTGGGGATATGGAGCCCCTGCATAAGATGTAATGTCGATTTTAGCTGTACACTTGGCTACACCTAAAAGCTTAACATATATTGAAAAGAACCATCTTCAGCAGACAATGACATGACAATAGTCCTAAAATAATACATTTATACTTCATACCTTTAGATCAAGAACTGCATTCATCTTGTCTTTAGATGTAATAATTGTTTTATATGTAGGTTTGTTTTTTTTATATTTATAGAATGGTATCTTAGTAGTGAGATTGATGTACTATAGACCATGGAGATTGCACAAACACCTTAATAACCTGGACCATTAAACAGAGGTGAATTTTCTTTTTCTATTAAGACAGTTCTATTTACTAGTATTACAATTATGTTTTATGTTTCTTTACATAGCCATAATAAAACTAACACTTTTAGGCAAATCATCTTAGACACAGCTGAGATCAAAAGGACTGGGGTGTTGTATTGTATTGATTTTTATGTATTGCACTATTATACAGTGCCACTAGAGGGTGCTGTTTACTGGTGGTTTATCAGTGAAGCACTTTCAGTTAATGGTATGTTCTATGTAGACTTTTTTGCTTTTTCCCTCCTCGATGTTGATGACCAGTAAAAAAGAAAATTAATTGTTGTTGTGAAAACTGTTACAGTTACCAATTTTTAGTAAACTGAGGATATAATACTGGAACTACTGTATACCAGGCCTCACCAGCTAACAGATGGCTACTTTGCATTCTGTTAATATAATATAGGGTATAGTAGCCATAGATGTTAATAAAATATTTTTAGTTTGTATATACAGTTGTGTGGATACTCAATGAAACAAGTGAGGTTGCTGCTCTGATTTTCTTAAAGTATTATTGCTATATATATATATATATATATATATATATATATATATATGGCATATACATATGCTATAATTAAAGGGGTTGTGCCTTTAAGGACACTTGTGCCATTAAGGTCCCACTTGCGATCCTTGTGAAGAGTTTCATAGCGCTTGTGTGACAGGTGCTTCATTCACTTCTTAGGGGCTGCAGGCACTGCCGGAGAATACAGTCCTGGCAGCCCCATAGCAGTGAATGGCGCTCCAGTGCACTCGTGTGAACAGCGCTCCTTTCACAAGGAGGCTTTAGAGGGATTGTGGGTCCCCTGTTCTCCTCATCATTGGGTGATCGGGCGGTTGGGCCCCCAGCACTCGGACACTTATCCTCTGCCCTGTGGATCGAAGATAAGTGTCCTCAACACCACAACCCCTCTAAGAAAATAATACCCTTTAGTTATGATTGTTGGCAACCTTGACTGCATTTAAAGAAAATAGAAATTTAAAAAAAAAATTGAAAATTGTATATATTTAAAATATACTGCCAACTAATAGCATAAACTAATAGTACAGTACATTACAAAGTTTCTTATATTCACCTGTATCTTTTTAAAGGGGAAGAGGAGGCTTAAAAAAACCAAACATATTTCAGGTGCTAAACTGTGATACATGGTAAGTGCCGAAGCTCTTTTGACACAACCATATCTTTCAAGATAAGGCTCTAACACTGAACAGAATGAGGCAATGCATTAATTTACTAGCTGGCAGAAGCTTCCTCTTCCCCTTCGCCTGAGTGTGAGGCGGAAGATGGATATGGGCACTATTAGAGAGAGTCTGAGTGAAAGGAAGCATGAGTAAAACAGCATTTTAAGTGAAGAGGGAAAGATATTTCTTTAATAAGAAATGTTACAAAAAATCTTGGATTTATCTATGATTATATTATCAACTACAGACTTGATGCTATAACACTGACATATTAACATGCACTAATGTTATCCTCCTGATTCAATAGTGCTTCTGTCATGAAACAACTGTATTTCTTGTACTGTTTGAGTTAATTTCCTATTGTTATTCATAGACACTGAGAAGGGATTCTTACCTCCCAAAGGGGGTCCAATTAGAACAGGGCAACATTCCACAATGGTTGTGAGTCCAACAGCACTGGAGAATCTTGCTGGTCCAACAAGATCCATCAGAGTTTCAAATAGTACACTGCTTACCATACCAAAAGCAAATCCAAAAAATACTGCGTATATGACTAGTCCAGTATAATCATTAGCAAAAGGGCATAAAACATGGCAAATGCCATTATACAGAATGGCAAAACTAAAAAAATATTGTATCCTTGGACGTACATATTTAGAGTTTGCAACCATTCCCATAGAAGGTCTTGCAACCATATCTACAAATGCTAGGATAGACAATAAAAATGCAGATGAATATTGGTCAATTCCCATATGCTTAGCATAGGGAGCCAGGAAAACAATTGGAGCAAAGAATCCTAGGAACATAATGACGTTCCCAGATAAATAAATTAGAAATCCACGGTGTTTAAAAAGTGACAAGTCTAAATACTTGTTAATGCTCTGACAAACTGTTAACTTCTCTTCCTTTTTCTTAAGAGGTTTCTGGTCCGCTTTTTCTTCATCTATCTTTATGGGCTTAGGTCCAATGGGCCTCATGAGGGATCCAGCCACACAGCAGTTTAATAGGAGACCTCCTAAAATTAAAAAGCTACCTCTCCATCCAAATTTGTTGAAGAGAAACTGATTAAGTGGAGCCAATGTGCTTAAAAACACTGGGCTTCCTGCCATAGCCAGTCCATTTGCAATAGGACGTTTTTTGAAGAAATACTTCCCAATAATTGTCAAAGAAGGCTGGAGATTAAATGCCAATCCAAAACCTACATGGAGAATAAAACATTGTTCAACTGGAAATAACTTATCAAGCATTTATCAAGGCAAAGTAAAAAAAAAAAAATAAAAAAAATCACAAGCATTATGCATCGGCAAAGAGAGATCAAATGCAGATTTACTTATCTTATGTCTTTTTTTTGTATCTTATCTGTTTAGTAATAATTCAGAATAGCAGCATATTTTGCTTAAAGTTGCTAGCATGACAATGTGCATGACGATTGTGGGTCTGGTTTCTCTAAAACCACCATTCCACTGTTATTGCTGGGGTTAATATCCTCTTATTAGAAGTATGCTGGTCCATTTAATGCATGGTTGGACCAGGGCTAACGAACTCACGTGTCCTTAGACATGTATGTGGCCTAATAAGGCTTATGGACAGGGGTTGTTTTCATGGTTAATGTAACTACTGTGGTTCTCATAATAAATATAGGAAGAAAGGATTGTGGCTGAGCAACCCCCATCAACTGCTACTATTAGACTGTAAAGAGTTAGAAAGATATATTTGTCCTATCGTATATGACATCTACTGTCCTACACAAGTACAGGTGCATCTCAATAAATTAGAATATCTCTGAAACGTTTATTTATTTCAGTAATTAAATTAAAAAAGTGACCTCCTATATTTTCTAGATTCTTTACACACAGAGTGTTTTATTTCAAGTTTTTTATTTCTGTAAACGTTGATTATGGATTACAGCTAATGAAAACAGAAATCTAAGAAAATCAGAATATTGTAAAAAAGTTCAGTATTATAAATTCAGTGTGTCACCTGCCAAGGTTTCCTAAGCCTTTAAATGGTCCCTCAGTCTGGTTCAGTAGGACACACAATCATGGAAGACGCTGATTGTGAACTGAATTACTGAATTGAATGAATGTTTCAAAGATATTCTAATTTATTGAGATATAACTGTAAGTCTCTCTCAGTAACAGAGGTAATATGTAAAATATTGTTTTTGTTACTTACCACCAATGACACCAATACAAATGTATAGTTCGAGCACACTGTTGCAGAATGATGCTGCAATCATTCCTAAGGAGCAGAGCATACCTCCTGATATTACAATGGGACGACTGCCATATTTGTTTACCAGGATACTGCTTATTGGACCTATAATATAAAGAGCAAATAGGTTTTTTCACACTAATATATTGCAATTGAGGTTGTATAACAATAAAAAGAAATATATAGAAAAGGCTTGTCTCCCTTCTCCAAATGACTACTGCAGGGCAACTTTAAAAAAGCCCCAGTAAATAAGTAGCATTTCTGGGGAATGATGTACCTGGCTTTATATTGCCCCTGCAATAGCTGCCTTGAATGTCATCAATAATAATAACAACAAATAATAAGTAAAAATGCCATAAGCAGGTGCTTGGAAAATGATAGTTTATTTATACACAATAAGTAAAGTGCATAAATGGTTAAGTAGGTAAAATATTTCCTAAAAGTACATTTGTTATTTAGCAGTCATTTGAAATTAAATATTGTATAGATATTATTTTAAAGTGAGCCCAAAAATATGCTAAAACCTTAATATATGTATATAACAAGAATGTTACTGAATGAGAATAAATGTTTACATTTATTTTTACATTTATTTTTCATTCCTTTAGAAGCCACACTTGACTTTGGCTCACAAAAGTGCAGCAAAATCTGCAACAAAAAAACATAGCTTTTCTGCAATGTGTGGTGAATGGTTTTTTAGAAAACAATCCAAAAACACAAAATGTTGCACAAAAATTAATTGCTGAGTTGGCTGATGGATTATGATTTTATGTTGCACTTTGCAATTTGAATTGCTGGGATGTCCCTGCATATAATAATAATAATAATAATAATAATAGTCCTTTAATAGTCCCACAATGGGGAAATTCAGTGTGTTACAGCAGCAAAGATAAGCAGATACAAATACAAATACAACATGTACAGGAATGTTCCAAGGTGAGAGGCATTACATTAATAGCAGACAGACAGATCGGACGTAGCAGAGGAGGGGGGGGGGATTTAACAGGCAGAGAGATATTTCAGTTCTCTGTGTGTAATGATCTCCGCTTAGGTCGGTGTTGGTTGTACAGCCTAACCGCGGTGGGGAGGAAAGACTTCCGATAGCGCTCCTTCTCACACCTAGGGTGGAGCAGTCGGTCACTGACAGTACTGCTCAGCGCGATCACAGTCTCATGCATGGGATGGGACTTCTTCTTCTGCATGGAGCTCACCACGGACAGTATCCTTCTGTCACCCACCACCTGCACTGGGTCCAGTGGGCTCCCCAGGACAGAGCTGGCCCTTCTAATCAGCTTGTCAAGTTTATTTCTGTCCCTGGTTGATATACTGCTCCCCCAGCAGGCCACTCCTAAGAAGATGGCTGATGCCACTACCGAGTTGAAGAAAGTTCTAAGAAGTGCCCCCCGGATTCCAAAGGCTCTCAGTTTCCTAAGCAGGTAAAGCCTGCTGTGGCCCTTCCTGTACAGGGCCTCCATATGATCTGCCCAGTCCAGCTTATTATTAAGGAGCAAACCCAGGTACTTATAGGTGTTCACAATCTCGATGCCCATCCCCAGGATGTCCACTGGATTTGGAGGGCATCTGCCTTTGCGGAAGTCCACCACCATCTCCTTGGTCTTCCCCGCGTTATATATTTACATTGCAGGGCCAGTATGGGAATTGATATCAATTGCCGGCCTGCGCCTGCCTCCTATGTCTCCTCCAGCCCTTTCTGCTGCTGCTGCTTCTGCTACAGTTAAAAAAAAAAAAAAAAAAAAAAAATACTTTGTACAGTGATTTCACAGTACGGGGATAATAGTAACATTGGTAGTTGTTAAAAAAAAGAGCAATGACACAATTAGCGGCCGCATCCGTCCCTTTGAGTCTATTACATTGGTGGGACAGTGAAAAAAAAAAAAACACCGCTACACCGCAATTAGCAACTGCAGATCCGCTATGACTCGGCCCTTTGGCAATATAAATTTAACATCAAAGCACTGGCTTTAGAGAGAAATTAAAACGGGCCAATCACTGAACAGCCAACACCACTATTGAAATGAATGGCTCATGTCGCTTTTAGTGATTAATTTCAATACTGGCAATGGCTCTTCAGGTGTTTTAGCACTAGATTTAAAGGGCCGAACCATAGCAGGGCCACGACCGCTAACAGCAGCATGACTTCATTTATGTTTTTTTGTTTACACTGCCCCACCAATGAAATTATTAACCCTGTACTGTGACATCCCTGTGTCACAATACTGGGATAAATCACAATGAGTCAAATGCCACTATTAACAGCACTTCTATATTATCACTCCACTCCACATTGTAGGCAGAAACAGAGTCGGCAGCAGGGGGCGGAAAGCAGGAAGGAGGCAAGTCCTATCCAGTGATTAATGTAAATTGATGGGCCGCTCCTGCTATGACTTCTTGTGTAAATTATTAGACCAGCAAAGCAGACTTAAAAAGAAAGCTACATCTGAATTTAAAAACTTTACATTTTTTCTCATATATTAATGATACAAATTATTTAAATGAAAATAAAAAAATTTTGTAATATTTCTTATTAGAGAAAATGCCTTTTTCACCTCTTGTCAGACTCCTTTTCTCCTCCCCCTTCTAAAATGCTGAAATCTGTCATTGGTTAAGACAAGCAGTAATTCAGAGAAATATGATGAAAGGAAGAGGGAGAAGGGAGGAGGAGGTCAGTGACAGAAAAGTATAGAGACGTGCCTATACAACTACCAGAAAGTTTTTAGTAGTTTTCCAGAAGACTTTTAGCAGCAGTTGATTTAAAGCATTCTGATAAGATAGCTGCATGTCCCTATGCACATGTCTCTGCTTCTCTCTCAATCAGAACCTCTTCATCCTCCCTCTCCCCTCTTCAAAGGCTTCTATGGGCAGCCGGTCTTCACTGAAGAATTATTTATTTATTTATTTATCTATCTAATGCTAGGTTCACACTTGCGTTCAGATTTCCGTTCTTCAGATCCGCTTGGGGACCTGAAAACGATAACCCAATCCACTTAAAAAGTGGTTACCCGTGGACCCCATAGACTACAATGGGGTACGCTGGGTTTCCGCCTGAAAGATGCAAAGAGAAAAGTCCTTCTTTTCTCTCCGCATTTTTCAAGCCGAAAGGGGGACCGGAATCCCCAAACGCTCACCAAGCACCGATGTGAACCCAGCCTTAGTTGTATAGCGCCATCACATACCGCAGCACTTTACAGACATTGTCAATCACTGTCCCATATAGGGCTCACAATCTACATTTCCTATCAGTATGTCTTTGGCGTGTGGGAGAAAACTGGAGTACCTGGAGAAAAGCCACACAGGCAGAGGGAGAACATATAAACTCCTTGCAGATGTTGTCTTTGGTCGAATTCGAACCTAGGACTCCAGCACTGCAAGGCTGCAATGCTAACCACTGAACCACCATGCTGTCCAGAAAGATTTGAGCAATGAATTGATAAATTTAGAAAGGAGGGGAGGATGAAAAGAGCCTGTAGAGAAAAACTTATGTTACATTTACATTTTATATATATACAGTCATATGAAAAAGTTTGGGCACCCCTATTAATCTTAATCATTTTTAGTTCTAAATATTTGGGTGTTTGCAACAGCCATTTCAATTTGATATATCTAATAACTGATGGACACAGTAATATTTCAGGATTGAAATGAGGTTTATTGTACTAACAGAAAATGTGCAATATGCATTAAACCAAAATTTGACCGGTGCAAAAATTTGGGTACCCTTATCATTTTATTGATTTGAATACTCCTAACTACTTTTTACTGACTTACTGAAGCACAAAATTGGTTTTGTAACCTCACTGAGCTTTGAACTTCATAACCAGGTGTATCCAATCATGAGAAAAGGTATTTAAGGTGGCCAATTGCAAGTTGTTCTCCTATTTGAATCTCCTCTGAAGAGTAGCATCATGGGCTCCTCAAAACAACTCTCAAATGATCTGAAAACAAAGATTGTTCAACATAGTTGTTCAGGGGAAGGATACAAAAAGTTGTCTCAGAGATTTAACCTGTCAGTTTCCACTGTGAGGAACATAGTAAGGAAATGGAAGACCATAGGGACAGTTCTTGTTAAGCACAGAAGTGGCAGGCCAAGAAAAATATCAGAAAGGCAGAGAAGAAGAATGGTGAGAACAGTCAAGGACAATCCACAGACCACCTCCAAAGAGCTGCAGCATCATCTTGCTGCAGATGGTGTCACTGTGCATCAGTCAACAATACAGCACACTTTGCACAAGTAGAAGCTGTATGGGAGAGTGATGCGAAAGAAGCCGTTTCTGAAAGCACGCCACAAACAGAGTCGCCTGAGGTATGCAAATGCACATTTGGACAAGCCAGCTTCATTTTGGAAGAAGGTCCTGTGGACTGATGAAACAAAGATTGAGTTGTTTGGTCATACAAAAAGGCGTTATGCATGGCGTCAAAAAAACACAGCATTCCAAGAAAAACACTTGCTACCCACTGTAAAATTTGGTGGAGGTTCCATCATGCTTTGGGGCTGTGTGGCCAATGCCGGCACCGGGAATCTTGTTAAAGTTGAGGGTCGCATGGATTCAACTCAGTATCAGCAGATTCTTGAGAATAATGTACAAGAATCAGTGACGAATTTGAAGTTACGCCGGGGATGGATATTTCAGCAAGACAATGATCCAAAACACAGCTCCAAATCTACTCAGGCATTCATGCAGAGGAACAATTCCAATGTTCTGGAATGGCCATCCCAGTCCCCAGACCTGAATATCATTGAACATCTGTGGGATCATTTGAAGCGGGCTGTCCATGCTCGGCGACCATCAAACTTAACTGAACTGGAATTGTTTTGTAAAGAGGAATGGTCAAAAATACCTTCATCCAGGATCCAGGAACTGATTAAAAGCTACAGGAAGCGACTAGAGGCTGTTATTTTTGCAAAAGGAGGATCTACTAAATATTAATGTCACTTTTCTGTTGAGGTGCCCATACTTTTGCACCGGTCAAATTTTGGTTTAATGCATATTGCACATTTTCTGTTAGTACAATAAACCTCATTTCAATCCTGAAATATTACTGTGTCCATCAGTTATTAGATATATCAAATTGAAATGGCTGTTGCAAACACCCAAATATTTAGAACTAAAAATGATTAAGATTAATAGGGGTGCCCAAACTTTTTCATATGACTGTAGTATATATATATATATATATATATATATATATATATATACATATATATATACATATACACACACACACACATACACACACACTTTTTTTTTTTTTTTTTAACTTATACAACTGATTATACAAAACACTGAAGCAACAGTTGCACTTTAGTACAGAGAAACTATAAAGAATTGCCAGGGTTTATAACAATAATATGATAGTAACTTTAATATACAGTTGTGCTAAAAAGTTTACATACCCCAGCAGATTTTTTGTTTTTTTGGCCTTTTTTCAGAGAATATGAATGAAAACGCAAAAACTTTTTCTCCACTCATTGTTAGTGGTTGGTTGAAGCCATTTATTGTCAAACTTCTGTGTTTTCTCTTTTTAAATCATAATGACAACCAAAAACATCAAAATGACCCTGTTCAAAAGTTCACATACCCTGGTGATTTTGCCCTGATAACATGCTTGCTTGTAATCAGTGTGTGTGCATAAAAGCTGAGTGAGTTTCTGGGATCCAGACAGACTGTTGCATCTTTCCTCCAGTCACTGATGTTTCTGGATTGTGAGACATGGGGAAAGCAAAAGAATTGTCCACGGATCTATGGGAAAAGGTAGTTGAATTGTATAAAACAGGAAAGGGATACAAAAAGATATCCAAGAAATTGATAATGCCAGTCAGCAGTTTTCACACTGTGATTAACAAATGGAAACTCAGGGGCTCTGTAAAAACCAAACCACGGTCAGGTAGACCAACCAAAATTTCAGCCACAACTGCCCGAAAAATTGTTTGGGATGCAAAGAAAAACCCACAGATAACATCAGCTGAAATACAGGACTCTCTGAAAACTATCGGTGTGGCTGTTTCAAGATGCACAATAAAGAGGCACTTGAAGAAAAATGGGCTGCATGGTCAAGTTGCCAGAAGAAAGCCATTACTGCGCAAATGCCACAAAGAATCTTGCCTTCAATACACCAAACAGCACAGAGACAAGCCTCAAAACTTCTGGAACAAGGTAATTTGGAGTGACAAAAATTGAACTTTTTGGCCACAACCATAAACGTTACATTTGGAGAGGTGTCAACAAGGCCTATGATGAAAGGAACACCATTCCCACTGTAAAGCACGAAGGTGGATCACTGATGATGTGGGGATGTGTGAGCTTCAAAAGGCACAGGAAACTTGGTCAAACTTGAAGGAAAGATGAATGCAGCACATTATCAGCAAATACTGGAGGAAAATTTGCACTCATCAGCTAGGAAGCTGCGCATGGACTTGGACGTTCCAACATGACAACAATCCAAAACATAAGGCCAAGTCGATCTTCTACAGCAGAAGAAAGTGAAGGTTCTGGAGTGGCCATCTCAGTCTCCTGCCCTCAATATCATTGAGCCACTCTGGGGAGATCTCAAGCGCAGTACATGCAAGACAGCCCAGGAATTTACAGGAACTGGCGACTTTATACCAAGAAGAATGGGCAGTTTTACCATGTGAGAAAATAAAGAGCCTGATCCACAACTACCACAAAAGACTTCAAGCTGTCATGGATGTTAGAGGGGGAAATACATGGTATTAAGAACTGGGGTATGTGAACTTTTGAACAGGGTCGTTTTGATATTTTTGGTTGTCATTATGATTTAAAAAGAGAAAACACAGAAATTTGACAATAAATGGCTTTAACCAACCACTAACCATGAGTGAAGAAAAAGTTTTTGTGTTATCATTCATTTTCTCTGAAAAAAGGCCAAAAAAACAAAAAATCTGTCGGGATATGTAAACTTTTTAGCACAACCGTAGATAGGAACTTTATTTTTTAAGTGAAATATCAAATTAAAGAAAAAAAAATACTAAGCTTTTTTATCATTTTGTAACCCCAAACAATCATTCAATTCCCTATGAATAATGAATGCATTTGTGTTAGGAGGAATTCTGTGGATTGCGTCTGATTAGTTCTAGTTGAATTTACCGAGCATACATAGGAAATTTATAAACCCTGGAAATATTTCTGTCAGCATACTAATGAAGTGATTCACAAGGCAAAGTTAAATCACTGTTACATGGAAGACATTGATAAATAGATCTCTTTACTGAGGAAAGAAAGAGGGAAAAAATACACTAAAACTACATTTGGGAACCTGACAACGATGATACAATGTATGCTTCTGATAGATTATGAATGCAATTAGCATACTAACACATTTAGAAGACCATAGAACAAAGTTATATACAGATATAGATAGATAGATAGATAGATAGATAGATAGATAGATAGATAGATCTAAATAGACAATTTGGTGGTTAATGATGGGGGTTATTGCAATTGGATCTACATATAGACATGTATCTGTAGGTACACATACACACTCATAAAATTGCATGTCTGAAATGTCCGCTTAAGATTAAAAAAAAAAAAAAAACTTCTAAAATGTCCTTATTCATTACTTCTAGACAACTCCTTTATAGTATCAAATGAATAATAATGTAATAAGGTATTGCGTGCCGATAATTTATAATTATAAAGACTAGGAGAGTCACCCACCAGTATCCAGACGCATTAAAACATAATTTTATTATAATATAAATATTAAAATACACGAGAAAGACTACAACATAAATAAAGAACTTGTATGAAAGAGGGGAAGGTAGGTCAAATATAGGACCTGTTTAATATCACACTACTACTGTGTATAAGGCATGTGGATATATAAACCTATCCCAAATAACCCTTTCAATTCCACGTTAAACTAGCAGCAATTGGAAATTACGATCATGCTTATAACTTGAAAAAGGGAGTTCTACCTAGCATCAACCATTTAAAGTATCAAACTCCTAATGCCACCTTGGTAACACAGCAGCCATTTCAAACCGTCACATCCCACTAAAACACTATTTGGGCTATTTAAGGTAACCTTTTAGGACTAACAAAAACTCTACCTAGCAAGCATACCAACACTTAGCATATCGGCTGGTTTAAGCTATAATGTCCTATTAACACCTTATATCACAGCAGCTAAACACTAGTGCCGATGGGGGAGCGGGAGTGTATGTTGAGGAAGGGTGATATACCTATGATACTATAACATACTTACTTTAGTGGCTCTTTGAGATAAAGATACATACCTCTGATGAATGTGTCAGTATCGCTGTATATTCTGACACAGGAAACGTGCATTAGGTGTATACAGGTGTTAGTAGTATATCATGGTTAAAAATCAGTTGCTGTGATATGAAGGTAGCATAGAGCATTGGACACTATAACACTGTGGATAGTGGGCAGAGCGCTTTTTAGTCCTGAGATCTTATTTATAACACTCTATTAGGCGTGTGAGTGGGATTTCTTGGTGAAAGGTAGCTGCTGTGATATAAGGTATTAATAGGACATTATAGCTTAAACCAGCCGATATGCTAAGTGTTGGTATGGTTGCTAGGTAGAGTTTTTGTTAGTCCTAAAAGGTTACCTTAAATAGCCCAAATAGTGTTTTAGTGGGATGTTACGGTTTGAAATGGCCGCTGTGTTACCAAGGTGGCATTAGGAGTTTGATACTTTAAATGGTTGATGCTAGGTAGAACTCCCTTTTTCAAGTTATAAGCATGATCGTAATTTCCAATTGCTGCTAGTTTAACGTGGAATTGAAAGGGTTATTTGGGATAGGGTTATATATCCACATACCTTATACACAGTAGTAGTGTGATATTAAACAGGTCCTATATTTGACCTACCTTTCCCTCTTTCATACAAGTTCTTTATTTATGTTGTAGTCTTTCTCGTGTATTTTAATATTTATATTATAATAAAATTATGTTTTAATGCGTCTGGATACTGGTGGGTGACTCTCCTAGTCTTTATAATTATAAACTCCTTTATAGTACTTACAAGGTTCATACTAATGGTTACAGACAGATGTAATATTCATAAAATTATCAATGAAATTGATCTTGCGGTATATTTTGATTTAGAAATCAGGCCAAAAAATGGCTTAGAAATTGACTAATTATTAAAGAGGACCTTTCACGAACTCCATCAATTCTAGTTCTTAGCATCTGTAAATAAGCATCGCTCCACTGATTCCAGGACAGTTGGAATTTTCCGAGCAACAAGCGCAGTTAATTTTGGTGCCTGATATGCTATTTAAGCTCTGTAATATCAGGCAGGGGGACACGATTCAGAGCTCCAATCAAAGTCAGCCAATGTGAGAGATCAGAGTCACTCCCCTTGCGTACTCCTGCCTGACACCACCCTCCTGACAGTACAGAAACTAAATAGCATATTAGGCACCAAAAATAACAGCATCGATTTCTCAGGAATGGTGGGGGATAGAGAAAAAATTTCAACTGTGCTGGAAACAGTGGAGCAGAACCTATTAAATGATACAAAGACTTGGAGTTGGTGGAAGGTCCTCTTTAAAACTAGGCATCTAGGTAGTACTCAGTAACCACAGTCTAGAGAAACCACTGCCCTTTGGTGAATCAGAGCACTCTGTCTAGGGAAAAAGCCTTCCTGTGGGAAGGGACCTCAACAGGTCAACAATGTCAACAATGACGGCCCTCTTGAATAATGAGTAGGAGAAGTTCCAGGTGATTTGAGAACCCTGGGATACGTTCTGGACCCACCATGATTTGCAATTCCATTGAGGTATATTTTTTCTTTCCCCTGTACTGTTCTCCCCCCTTTCCTCTTGGTCCTTGTCTTGTGTCCCCCTCTGATTTTACTTGTGCCATGTCTGATTATATGATTGTTCTTGTTCTTCCCTGATTCCCTGCAAACACCCTGCGTGGCGTATTTTCCATTATCATCTTTGCATTATGACGTGCTTCTCTGTTTTCTTGGGTTTATAACTTTTGAAAAACTTTAATAAAAATTACAATTGAAAAAAATGAAATATACTGAAAGGAAACGTTTTAATGTGCTTTATGTTTTATGCCAGTTATAACACCTGCACGTTCAATATCTCAATGTGTTTAAACAGCTTTGTGTGTGTTTATTTTTTAAAACATGTTCTATTCCTTCTTTCCTTTCCAAGGATGTAGTCTTGAGCGAACTGTCAAATCATTATAAAAATGTATCAAACACTGTGACCCATGACACTTGTTGTGAGAAACCTGACATGTAAAATGATATATTGCTGCAATAAAATCTCTAATGCAGTATTTAGTAACTTGAAGCAATGAAAAAGTTTAGAACTAGAGTCTTGAAAAAAAGATCTTTGGATGTCTTGACATTTCTTAATAAAGATCAGGTGGAAAAATGAACTATTTACCAATGATGAATGCATATTTCATGACTGGCCTTGCTAAAGCAGTATAAATGGAAGACCATACTTTAAGTTTCTTATATTTTTGGGCTGTTGTGCTCAGAGCTCTTCCAGAACATCCTAAACTATAACTCTTAAGATAATGTCTTTACTCTATAGGCCTATAATTTCCTACAGAAGCATACAGTACAAGTTTGCAGGATCTGTGTCATGCTCCTTTAAACTCTGTGGGGCATATTTTTCAATACTGTCGAACGTTGCATGGTCTTAAACTACGAATCACATTTGTAGTTTTAGATATATTTATGAATCTGTCATACAGACCTTTCATAAATATTGAGTGTTTCTAGAAGAGACAAAATTCTAAATCAAGTGTTGAGCTTCACCACGAGAAAAATATTTGGCACATGCAATAAAAACCCTACAATTTCTGGCTCAAAATAAGCAGACACAAATCATCTCTCATTTAAGGAGGAGACATATGTGGCATACAACAGGAATTTATGACATACAAAGTAAATTGGCATAAATGAATAGGTTTACACTATTTTAAACTTATTTTGCACAATAAAATCAGCACCATATGTGTTCTATTCTGTTTTATAAATGTGTCGTAAAGTTAGATACTTTAAAACCATGCCCATTCTGGTGCACATTTTTCAAAAGTGTTGAACTAGTTGTAGACAGAAAAGTGCTGGATTTCTCTATGCAGGACTTTTTGTCCACCAATTTCAGGCAGACATTTCGATGGAATCTCCAAAAAAGACTACAGTGCAGATGTGAAAATAGCCGACTTTGCAGCAGGAACCGGAGAATCGGAAAATTTCTAATTGCCATTAATGAGTTAGTTTTGTTGGCATGCTCTGTAATTCTTTTAATTTATTGTGGGGGCTCCTTATTGTGGAAGCTTCACCATCTGCAGTTTTGCACCATATGGTCCATGATGGTAAACTCGACAATGGAAAATTTCTGTGGCACCCCAATGCTCTTGATGCCATAAGCACATATTTTGCATAATGGGGTTGTCCAGGATTTAGGTTTTTATGGCCTATCCTTGGGAAAGGCCATAAATATCTGTTCAGTGGGGATCCAAACAGTCTTCCTTGCACCGATCAGCTTCCAACACCCATACTATACACAACCATGTATTCATGGTTTCAGTTCTTTCCTGTACTCCTGTTCCATGTTACAAGTGTAAACGCAGATTAACTGTGAATTTAGCTCAGCTATCCCACAAACACTAACTCATCTCTGATCCCCCTCCACTAAGAATTCAGCTCTGCTACTTATGAACTTGGCTTTGCTGAGCCTTTCATTTGTTGATCATTTCATTCAATTACTGGGCTACCTGGTTATTTTACTGTTTTCTCTCATTTTCAAACGTCACATTCCTGGTTTACTGCCACTGCTATCTCAGACTAACAATTGGTTGCAGATACAGGATCTGCAACATTAGTACTAAAATATGTTACTTTATCCTGAAACCTTCTTGCTTACTTATGTATCATTTTCTGGCTGTTACTAGAGTAAGGTTATACTGGCCATATAAGCATTCAATGGCTCTCAGCAGGGGCCCCAGCGGCACTCACTACAATTACTTTATTTCAGGGAGGTTAAAATTAGGGCTGTCCAAGTCAGTTCAAAAATTATGCAATATTCATCTGGATCAATCGCTATTGTAATATATTGACCTATGACATGTTGTAGTAATATGTCAGTAATGATTATGTTGTATTAACTGTATTTGAAGGCTTAAATATGTAAAAAGCTCCTGTCTTGGCATGAATAACAAGTCTCTTACATTAATGTTATAAATTCTCTTTGACTCCACTTGCTACATTAATCCCACCTAAAAATACAGACAGTTAACTGTTTAATTTCAAAAGTATTCCAATATATTAGTAAAATGCAGCATCTTCTGCTACTGAATGGAAGGAAATAATAACAAGCTTACTAAGTACCCATTAGCCATTAGCTGAAACACACCAATAATATCCCCAAGGCACTCATTTCTATCCTCCTTACATCAGCAGAATAGTGTAATGATACCTTAAAGTTTATTGTTCGTTTTTCTATCCTTGAAAGTTGCTGCATGCACAGATTATCAGTGTTATTACAAACCCAATAACAGAAATGATTGCTTCCTGTCTACACCCCAGTGTTTGTAGTCCAACACCTTTATAAATATAACAAATTATTGTGACCACTTTGAAAACTGTTCTTATGCAGTTTGCTATAAATTGTACTAATGATTTGACTTTGGTGACCTTTACATACTTTCTGCCTTCATTTCTCCCTCCATGGAAATAAATAGACAAACAAAAGCCATCCGACAAACATGTAAAAGAATGATAATTATGTTTATCGCTTATTTCATATTGAGAATTCATTATATAAAATTACAGTAAACCATCTGCTTGTCCATATGGTGTTCTGGCTCATGCCAAAATATATCTTTAGCAAAGATTAAAATATTAATAAATGCCAACCATCTATGAACACAAACAAGATGACCATGAAAGTATTGTACATCAGAACTAGTTGCATTTAAATAATATTTTAGGTAATAGGTAACTGATCAGTTGAGGAGGCTGTAGCTTTCCTAAGAATACATGTGAAGAATTGTGCTAAATAAAATGATTCTATAAGTGAACCTTAAAAGGGGTTTTCCGGGCTAAAAATCATTTTTCAAAAAAGGTCCGTTTGTGCTATTAATGGGTTAATAAATGCCTTTAGCATTGTTTTGAGTGATTTCTGGGGTTCTCAGTGAGCTCATTGCATCTTCAGCATTTGTTTACATACCTAACTTCCTTTCTGTGTTTACTACAAGTTCCATGATGCCTCACTTCTCCTCCCTCTCCACTGACTGACCCCCTCCCTTTCTCACACACTCCCCCCCTCCCTGTTTCCTTAGCTATCCCGCCCACAACACCCTCAGCAGCCATCATTAGAATCCTAGATCTCAATCACCACACCTTCCTCTCACACTCACTGTTCCCCTCCCTTTCAAAACACTCCCCCTCCCTTTTTCCCTAGCTAGCGTGCCCACTACATCCTCAGCATCTTTAGACTCCTTGTATCTTTTTGACTCCTTGAGGCGGTGAAGCCTCAGCCTGACGTATTTATTATAACTCGCGCCACTTTCTTGTTGTGAGTTGTAATGGAAATCTATGACAATTTGTTTATTTTTTTAATTTTATTTTTTATTTATTATGCTTACTTATATAGCGCCATCATATTCCGTAGCACTTTACAGACATTGACAGTCACTGTTCCATATAGGGCTCACAATCTACATTCCCTATCAGTATGTCTTTGGAGTGTGGGAGGCAACCGGAGTACCTGGAGGAAACCCACGCAAACATGGGGAGAACATACAAACTCCTTGCAGATGTTGTCCTTGGCAGGAATCGAACCCAGGACTCCAGTGCTGCAAGGTTGCAGTGCTAACTGACATAGGCTGACATAGATCTAAATTCGGACATATTGCTGCGCGCCTGATTTATGAGTATATAGTTACTATAGTTAGGTCCTCCATACAGCAACTCCATTCTAGTTGTCTCAGTACTGTACTGACTAGAATGGAGTTGCTGCAGGTAGGTTCATGGTCTCGGTGTCCTCTGTAGATACTATAGGTAGGTCCTCCATACAACAACTCCATTCTAGCTGTCTCACTACTGTACTGACTAGAATGGAGTTGCTGCAAGTAGGTTCATGGTGTCAGTGTATTCTGTAGTTACTATAGGTAGGTCCTCCATATAACAACTCCATTCTAGCTGTCTCACTACAGACCTGACTAGAATGGAGTTGCTGCAGGTAGGTTCATGGTCTCGGTGTACTCTGTAGTTACTATAGGTAGGTTCATGGTCTAGGTGCTTTCTGTGAAAGTCAGCAAAGGGTCTATGTCTAACAATAAACCCCACACAGCAAATAGGTAGCAGTCCCCCAATGTCCAGATCACAACAGCATAAAGGCGGCAGTGCCCCAGGGACTGAAGCCCCCCTCCAACCCCCACAGCACACAGGGGAAAGCCCCCCTCCTCCCAATGCATAGGTGGCAAGATCCCAGGAGCCCGACCCCTCTAATACACAGGCAGCACCCCAGGGACCACCAGCAGCAACCCCTGTGCACACACAGGCAGCGCGAAAGAAAACCCCACTTACATAAAGGTAGTACCCCAGTGACCTGCACACCACACAGCAGAACCCCTTGGACCTTCTGCCATATGCACACAGGTGGAAGTACCCAAGGGACCATCACCAGCACCCCACTGATCCCTGCTCTCCCTTAGATACCAGCAGCACCCCAAGGATACCTGCTATCCTTTAGATGCCAGCAGAACCCCTGGCCGGCGATTGTGGGCTATTGCGCATGCCCGGGCCAGCAACCATCTTAGTTACGGCGCCAGACAGCTTGCGCATGTGCAATAGCCCACGCTCGCTCGGGAAGTCTATTGCGTATGCCCGAGTTGAACAATTACTATGCACACGTCACTGATGACGCCACCAGACAGGAGGCCAGAAGGAAGGTAAGCAAGACGGGGAGGGGTGTACTGAGGGGAGGGGACGGGAAGTAAGGGGATGGGAGGGGAGGAGGGATATAGTATGTGATCCCCGTCTCTGGAAGCCGAGAAACGGAACGTCACAGGATACTCTGAAGATATGCCTGGGGTGATAATGGTAAATATAAAGTTTGCTAATGAAAGTAGTTTATAAAGTAGATGGGAGGGGGGATGCGTGTTTAGTTTAATGTTAAAATGTTGTTTTATCCCAGACAACCCCTTTAACTTTTCCATCAAAAACATTCAATTTGAGGTTTTGCCTAGAACTTTGAAGGGTGAAAAAAATAAAGAAAATGTATTATGGAAAAATTTTAGTTTTAGTTAGTTTAAAATTAGTCGCTGCATTGATAAAATATTTCTTGCCAAATTTGCTATTTATATCTTACATACAAAATAATTGGGGTTGTCTAATATAACTATTAAAAGAGAGGGAAAGTACTCAGAGGCTCACCTTACAATAACAGCTAATTATTAATATTCACAGCAGCATAATTCCTATCATTATTAGTTTACCTTTCAATATTTTCATAGCTAGACAATCTGTGTACCTATATGTTGAATTTATGATAAGCACAATTCATATTAGTTTCAACATGATCAATATGGCAAAACCCTGCAAACCTGTATGTAACATCCTTGCCTGTCCGGGCTTTGGCACCATCCTCCGAGCGCATGCTGCGGCGCAGGAGGTATGTCCAGTTGTGATTCCTTCCTTTGGGTTTTTCTTGTATTGTCTGAACACTGTCCTATTCCCTCACCTCCTTAATTGATTTTCCGCCACACCCTTCTCCTTCACCTTGCTTTCCCCCTGCTCCACTAAGAGTTAACTTTAGTCTTACCTGTGTGATTGACAGCCTATCCTCCTATCAAGTCTGGGGCGGGTTCTTCCTCCCTATTTATTGTTTGCTCACTTTCCCATTGGCGCCTGCTATTGCATTACGCGTACTGGCTATACTCTTTGTTCTTTGTTACCTGTTCTTCTTATTTCCTGACCACTGCATTACCTTTGGATTACCTTTTCTCTTGGATTGTGATTTTCTACTGCATTGCTCGATTGTTACAGAGCCCTTGGCTAGCTGACCTCCGTTTGTTGTTGTTCGTCTTGTCTGCATTCTGTGTAATCACTTATTATAAGCAGGGACTGTCGACTTGTTGCTGGCTGTCTCCTAGGACAGATTAGGCAAGTAGGCAGGGACAGTGGGGGGAATTCAGCTTAGGGTCCACTGTCTTGTTGTGCCCATCCCCCCAGAGTTCTCCAGCAGCTACTGGGGAATCGCTGCTCTAGCGATTCCCTTACAGAATAGCAGGCCATAAAAAAAAAAAAATTTAACCCTTCTACTCCTGACTGGCATGGCGTCTATTCAGGACCTTGTGACTCGAATGGAGGGTTTAGCAGGTTTGGTGTCTGAGCTGGCCAATCAGGTACACACCCTCACCCAGAATCAAGCTGAGGCCGCTGCTACACCACCTACTGTCTTTTCCCTTCCCACAGTTAAAATAGTTACTCCTAGATAGGTTTTCAGGGGACCGAGGTAAATTTGAGACGTACAGGGAATCATGTCAGTTGTATTTTCGGGTCAACTCTCATGTGTCGTAGTCTCAGATGGTGGGGGTGGTCATTTCTCTCTTACAGGGGGATCCACAGACTTGGGCCCTTAAACTCCCCCCCTGAGGCAGAGGAGTGGACAGATCTAGAAAAAAAAATTTAAGTCTTTAGGGGCTATTTATGCTAAGCCTGATCAAATTGAACTTGCCGAGTCTCAACTTTTTACTCTCCAGCAAGGTAAACTATCCGCTGAGACTTATTGCTCTGAGTTTCGGAAGTTGAGTATAACAGCAGGTTGGCGTGACTCCGCTTTGAAGGCTCTTTTTAAACAGGGCCTGAATGATTCAGTTAAGGATGTTGGTCACCCTGATCCCCCTACCTTAGAACAGGCCATGACCTTAGCCGTCCGCATTGACAGGAGACTCCAGGACAGACGTAAAGAGAGGGTGGGGACTGATCCCGCTAAGTCTTCTGTCTATCCCTCTCTTTCTGTTAAAAAATCTGTTTCAACTTCTGTCACCGCTGGAGATGAGCCTATGCAGTTGGGAGCGCTGGATAACAAGGCTAGACACAGTGGCATAACTAGGAATGGCTGGGCCCCAAGGCGAACATTTGACATGGGGCCCCTCCCGAACCGCCGCCCCCAACCCCCCCCTGTATAAACTGCATTCCTGCACACACTATTATGCGCCATAGTGACCCCTGCACACAGTATTATGCCCCATAGTGGCCCCTTCACACAGTATTATGCCCCATAGTGGCCCCTGCACACAGAATTGTGCCCCATAGTGGCCCCTGCACACAGAATTGTGCCCCATAGTGGCCCCTGCACACAGTATTATGCTCCATAGTGGCCCCTGCTCACAGTTTTATGCCACATAGTGGCCCCTGCCCACAGTAGTATGCCCCATAGTGGCCCCTACACACAGTAGTATGCCCCATAGTGGCCCCTACACACAGTAGTATGCCCCATAGTGGCCCCTACACACAGTAGTATGCCCCATTGTGGCCCCTCCCCACAGTATTATGCCCCATAGTGGACCACGCATAAACGATTATTATAATGTGGGGTCTTTTCAGACCCCAGAGTATAATGATCGGAGACCCAGGGGAGGATACAAACATAAAAAACAATGCTACGTACCTCTCCCTGGCTCTGCTGCACTCCTGTGCACTACTTCGGCCATCTTCTCGCGTGAGTGAGGCCGACATCGTGACGCATAATGACGTCGGCTGACGTCTGGGACGTCACCAAACAGGCCCGAAGCCTGTGGAGCGTAGGAGAGGTGAGTTAGTGTTTTTTTTTATGTTCCCTCACCTCCCCTGGGCCTCCGATCGTTATACTCCGGGGTCTCAAAAGACCCCAGAGTATAACAATAGCAGTGTTTGTGGGGTTCGCGGTAGCAGCTGCCACAGGGCTCCGGGTCCCAGGCCCCATAATGTTCCAGGCCCTGTGGCAGCTGCTACCGCTGCTACCCCAATATTTACGCCCCTGGCTAGACGAGAATATCGTCTCCGGAATCATATCTAACTGTATTGCGGCAAACCGGGTCATCTCATCCGAGACTGTTCTATCAAACCACGTACACCAGCGGAAAACTCCAGGGCCTGAGTGGTATTCAGGAGAACCACTCAGGCAGTCAGATATCTTCTGAAAACTCTCATAAATTGATGTTACCTGTGTCTCTGTCCTTTGGGGGCAGATCCATTTCTGGGCAGTCCCTAGTAGATTCTGGGGCTGCCACTAACTTTGTTAAATTTTCATTTGTTTCTGCTTTACGTATTGAACTTGTATCATTAGATACTCCTCTGTTTGTTACTGGGGCGTATTTTACTCCACTGGCCAGGAGTAAAATCCGTTTTAAAACCCCCTTACTCTCTTTGCAAGTGAGCTCAATACATACGGAGCTCATAAGTTTTTTTTTGTTATGGAAGATCTCTCGTCTGATATTATTTTAGGGCTTCCCTGGCTAGACCTCCATAACGCTACCTTTGATTGGCCCAAAAAAGAGTTAGTGAAATGGGGGAATCAGTGCTCCTCCCATTGTATAGCTTTGCATGCCTCCGATTGTCTGAGTGAGGAGACGCTTCTTCCTGAATTTTTGTCTGATTTTCATGATGTTTTTGATGCTAAATCTGCTGAAGTTTTACCTCCACATAGACCTTACAATAGTGCAATTGAACTCCTTCCCGACTTCAAATACCCTAAGGGAAGGATCTTCAATCTTTCTGCTCCAGAACGTGAGGCTATGCGGGAATACACTCAGGATAGTCTTCTTAAAGGTCACATCCGTCCATCTCAGTCTCCCATGGGGGCTGGGTTCTTTTATGTTAAAAAAAAGATGGCGGACTGCAACCATGCACTGACTACCGAGAATTAAATAAGATTACGGTTAAAAATCAGTACCCTTTTCCTCTGATCCCTGATCTTTTTAATCAGATTGTTGGTGTCTGCTGGTTTTCTAAAATTGACCTCCGTGGGGCATACAATATGATCCGGATTAGAGAAGGAAATGAATGGAAAACTGCGTTCAACACCCAGGAAGGTCACTTTGAATATTTGGTAATGCCTTTCGGGTTGTGTAATGCACCTGCAGTATTTCAACATTTTGTTAATGATATCTTTAGAGACTTGCTCAGCCGTTATGTGGTTATCTACCTGGATGACATTCTAGTGTTCTCTCCTGATTGGGTCACACATATTGAGCATGTTAGGAGTGTTTTGCTGCTGTTGCGTCAAAACTGTCTCTTTGCCAAACTGTCCAAATGCCTTTCGGAGTCCAAAGGGTCACCTTCCTCAATCGCCCATTTATTATTGAGGTTGATGCCTCTGAAGTGGGGGTTGGTGCTGTGTTGTCTCAGGGCTCTGAAAATTTTACGTGTTTGCAACCTGTGGCCTTCTTCTTGAGGAAATTCTCTCCTGCACAGTGCAACTATGATATTGGTAATCGAGAACTCCTAGCCATTAAATGGGCATTCAAGGCATTTCCTCGAGGGGGCCAAACACCAGATCACAGTATTTACCGATCATAAGAACCTACTATATCTGGACAACGCTAAGCGACTGTCTCCTAGGCAGGCCCGCTGGGCGCTATTCTTCACACGTTTTAATTTTGTGGTGACTTATCGTCCAGGCTCTAAAAATGTACGGGCAGATGCCCTATCTCGCAGCTTTGGTCCCAGCGATGCCCCTAAGGATGTCCCAGATAAAATCTTGTCCCCTGGAGTGGTTCTCGCCATTATTACTCCTGCTCTTGCTACTTTAATGGCTAATTCGCAAGATCTTGCTCCCAGTAATACTCCCACTGAGAAACTATTTGTACCTCCAAATTGTCTTCGTGTTTTGGAGGAAATTCATTGTTCTACCTTAATGGGACATCCCGGCTTTGCTGGGACTAAATACCTTCTCTCCCGCTCTTACTAGTGGCCTTCCTGGTCTCAGGACGTATGTGAATTTGTTGCTGCCTGTGAGACATGTGCTATGATGAAGACTCCTAGGAGATTACCCAAGGGCCTTCTTCATCCCCTTCCTATACCTAAGAGACCATGGTCCCATTTGTCAATGGACTTTATTACTGATTTACCCTATTCCCAAGGAATGACTGTGATTTGGGTTGTTGTGGATAGATTCTCCAAAATGTGTCATTTTGTACCCCTAAAGAAAATTCCAAGTGCTCCACGAGCTAGCCTCGCTCTTTATTAATCACATACTCTGCTTGCATGGTGTACCGGAAAATATTGTATCTGATCGGGGTGTACAATTTGTCTCTAGATTCTGGAAGGAATTTTGTGGTTGTTTGGGGGTCTCTCTGTCTTTCTCTTCCGCGTTCCACCCTAAGACCAATGGTTAGACAGAGATTCAACCAAACTTTGGAACAATACTTAAGGTGTTTTGTGTCCGATGCTCAAGAAAAATGGAGAACCTTTCTTCCTCTAGCAGAGTTTGCAATAAACAACAGGGTTAACGTCACCACTAAAATGTCTCCGTTTTATTGCAACTATGGTTATAACCTCAGGTACTCCTCTCTCCATAGCACCGAGTCTGTTAATCCCACTGCCGAACAGACTTATCAGCGACTGTGCACAGTCTGGGCCCAGGCTCGTCTGAGCCTGGTTAAAGCCCAAGAATATCAAAAGCGGCAGGCAAATAAAAGACGCTTACCTGGCTCTGAATACAGAGTTGGAGATTGAGTCTGGTTGTCCACTAAGAATCTGTGTCTTAGAGTTCCTTCGGGGAAATTTGCACCACGCTACATTGGGCCCTATGTCATTTCTGAACTCATAAACCCAGTATCTTTTAAATTACAACTTCCAAGTTCTTTTCGTATCCACAACGTCTTTCACATGTCGCTTTTGAAGAAGTATATCTCCCCTGTCCTTACTACTTCCAGTCCACCTGCGCCTGTGGTGGTCCAAGGGGAACTAGAATACGAGATAGAAAAAATTCTGGATTCCCATCGGGTGCATAATGCTGTTCAGTAGCTCGTGCACTGGAAGGGTTATAGCCCAGAGGAGCAAATGTGGGTTTCTGGTAGAGACCTGCATGCGCCACGTTTGATTAATCTCTTTCATCGCCAGAACCCTTCGAAACCTGGTCCATCTGGCGAGGGTCCAGAGGCCCCTCGTAAAATGGGGGTACTGTAACATCCTTGCCTGTCCGGGCTTTGGCACCATCCTCCGGGCGCACTCTGTGGCGCAGGAGGCGTGTCCGCTTGTGATTCCTTCCTTTGGGTTTTTCTTGTATTGTCTGAACACTGTCCTATTCCCTCACCTCCTTAATTGATTTTCCGCCACACCCTTCTCCTTCACCTTGCTTTCCCCCTGCTCCACTAAGAGTTAACTTTAGTCTTATCTGTGTGATTCACAGCCTATCCTCCTATCAAGTCTAGGGCGGGTTCTTCCTCCCTATTTATTGTTTGCTCACTTTCCCATTGGCACCTTCTATTGCATTACGCGTACTGGCTATACTCCTTGTTCTTTGTTACCTGTTCTTCTTATTTCCTGACCACTGGCTTACCTTTGACTTTTCTCTTGGATTGTGATTTTCTACTGCATTGCTCGATTGTTATCGACCCCTTGGCTAGCTGACCTCCATTTGTTGTTGTTCGTCTTGTCTGCGTTCTGTGTAATCACTTATTATAAGCAGGGACTGTCGACTTGTTGCTGGCTGTCACCTAGGACAGATCGGGCAAGTAGGCAGGGACAGTAGGTGGATTCAGCTTAGGGTCCACTGTCTTGTTGTGCCCCTCCCCCCAGAGTTCTCGAGCAGCTACTGGGGAATCGCTCCTCTAGCTATTCCCTTACACTGTAGCTATTGTTGACCCGTAACTATTTATAATGTCATTTGGATGTTTCCCTAAAAAAATAGAAGGTACTAATAAAACGCATATAGATTTTATAACTTGACAGGAAAGCAATTTGAAAATGTAGCTATTTACTTTTTTAGGTTGGGGGGCAGTAGTGGAACATAAATGGCCACCTTTTTTGGTGGTCATCTGTGTCCTGAGACTCCTGGGTGGTCCATGGCCAGCCAAATCTCTCACCTACTTTAATAAATGTATGCCACTAAGTAGCCTGTGGTGACAGTAGAATTTCCCAGGTATCTGTACATACATGCATGGTTGCAACTAGTCTTCCCATAAGCAAGAGAGTAGCATCATAATGTGGGTGATGTGTGCCTAGTACCAGAAAAGCAAGGGAGCCTGCTGCTCCTTCACAGTGAAGTTCCCCCTCCTGTACCCCATGGCCATTAAAAATAAAATTTCCTTCAGCTACATTCAACTGATGGATCTTTTTGGTTGCACATTATATGCATTGCATGAGAATTATAAACCCAAGTTAATACTGGGAATTGATTGAGAATGAGTATTACTATGAATGCTCATTCAGCTGATAATCAGCCCATTAAAAAAGGACCTTTCACCAATTACACCCTCTGCATATCTTATTGTATGTTAATAGGCTCAGCTCCATTGATTCCAGTGCAGTTGGAATTTACCTTTTGCTTCCACCGTTCCTGAGCAATCCGTGCAATTAGTTTTGGTATCTGACATGCTACTTAAATTCTGTATTGTCAGTAGGGTAGTGTCAGGCAGGAGCAGGCAAGGGGGCATGATTCAGAGCTCCAATCAGAGGTGGACAGTATCAGAGTTCAAAATCACACCTTTGTCTGCTTCTGATTGACACTGTCCCCTTCACAGTACAGGGTCTAAATAACATATGGTGCACCAAAACTAACTGCACTTATTACACCAGAATGGTGGGGGTAGAAAAAAAAATTGCAACTGTGCCAGAATCAGTGGAGAAGCACCTATTAAATAATGCAAAGAGCTGGACTTGGTGGAGGTGGTGAAAGGTCCTCTTTAAAAGGCCCTGAAAACTGGTAGTCTTAATTTGCCCCTGTGGGGAGTTGCTCTATAATCTGCCCTGGGTATGGATTTTCTTCCATATTAACTAAAAATGTACAAATATCCTGAAGTAAATGAATAATAATTTTTGATATAATTTGTTGCTGATAAGGTAAGCATCTCAAATATTGCATGGTCAGAGCATCTATTGGAATCTAGTTGAAGTGTACATAGATCCTGATAGTAAATTAATAATGAGAACAACAAGAACTCAAATTTTAAAAAATATCTAGAGAATCCCATCACTCACACCTTGCACAGTGGACAGGCTGTGATTTCCAAAGTCGTTGCGGTTTTGGAAATCACAGCATGTCAATTATACCTACGGAAATGCCGGCGGTTTCCCTATAGATATAATGGAAGCAGAAAGTCTGCAGAGGAAACCTGATGCATTGCCGCCTTGGTTTTTCCTGCAGCGCTTTTTTTGCTGTGGCCCACTACGTGGGGACTTAGCCTTTCAAATGTCCAGTGTCGCTCCTTCCCTTTGGCATGCTGCTATGTGCCTAAACATCAGTTTACATCCACATGTAGGGTATTTCCGTGCCCAGGAGAAATTGCATAAAAAACTGTGAGATGCGTTTTCTTCTTTTAATCCCTTGTGAATATGTTTATTTTTAGGGCTAAATGAATATATTAAATAAATAAATAAATAAATAAAATGTCTAAATTCACCTCCACAGTGTTTTAATTCCAATGAAATGCTTAAAGGGTTAACAAACTTCCCAAATGATGTTTTTGAATTATTTAAAATTGCCTTCAGACCTCAAGTGGTCCCTAACATATGGTTTTGGGAAATTTTCTTGTAAGGCCAGGGCCCCACGTAGCGTAAATGCCGAGATTTTGTGGTTTACAGTACCAGTCATGGCTAATCCCATCCACACATTGCAGAAAAAATATCCACAGTGGACATGCTGCGATTTCAAAAAAACATTGTGTTTTTGTAAATCACAGCATGTCAATTATACCTACAGAAACACTGGCATTTTCTGTATAGGTATAATTGAAGCAGAAAGTCCGCAGAGGAAAACTCTACGGGCTCTCTCTGAAAAGCGGTCTGGGAAAAACCGCAGCTTAAATGCATTGCTTTTTGGCTGCGGCTGGCTACATGGGGCCTTATCTGAAATCTGTAAAATCACTGATACAATTGTAAGCCTTCTAACATCCAAAAAAAATTTAAGGACCATTAAAAGATGATGCCAATAAAAAGTAAAGATATGGTAGATAATATTTATTCATGTATTTGGGTGATATGACTATATGTCTGAAAAGCAGAGCATTTCACATTTTGTAAATTGTGAATTTTTCCAAATTATCATCAAATGTCCTATTTTTATGAATAAATGCAAAATATATTCAAATATATCAATATTTACCACTAACGTGAAGTACAATGTGTCATGAGAAAATAAGCTCAAAACCACTTGGTAAAGTTAAAGCGTCTGCGGACTTTCTGTTCCAATTATACCTACGGGGAAACCACCGGCGTTTCCGTAGGTATAATTGACATGCTGCGATTTCCAAAGCCATGTCAGTTTTATTTGGAAATCGCAGCGTATCCACAGCACGGTTTTTACCGCAAAGTGGGCATGGGTTTCAATAGAATCTCATCCACTTTGCTCTGATTCTAAAACGCCATGTTTTTTTCTGCGGCATTACTGCTGCAGGCAAATTACGCCACGTGGGGCCCCAGCCTAAGGCAGTTTTTGGCTTAAGGGATAATGTCCATTGTGCTCATCCTGCGAGGGATGAGAATAATGGACATTAAATAATGGTGGCGAACCCACCCTAAATGGGAGGCCACAGTTCACTTTTGAAGTGACCTCAATGCCTGGTAAGCAAGTACATATTGCTAAGAGTCCTAAATATGGTGGCACAAACAAGAAATAATCATATATTGACTTATATGGGCAAGTCAAATGAGCTGCTTATTAAAACCTTAGATGAAGAGCTTCAAAATGGCTTATTGTTCCATTGTCTCATACAGGCAATGAATGCAGATTTTGTTGTCTTATTGAGAAGCTTTCAATAAGAAGTAAAGATTATTAGTCTACATAGATTTCCCACAATTTTCGGCAGGAAGCAAGCCAATACTTATTATTATCTTTCATTGACAGCATATACAACAGGGACATCCTGGCTTACATGGCCAGCTGGAGCACGGCTTGAGAAAATTAGAGCATAATTGCCCCAAGAACTGACTGACATGTAGATTAAAACAGTTAACAGTGAGATTTAGAATGGCATTCAGTAAAATCTCCTGTGCAAATGTTGTTTTGTCTAGTAATACGCATCCTAACAGGCTGCAGTGTAATATACATGGTTACATTATAACCTAGTGTTATCAAACTACAGTCATAGGTACATTACTAATATGGATGTTTTGCCCAAAGGTTTAGTCATATGTCTGTTCAAAGGAATTATTATTAGACATTTTTATAACTTAAGGACAGGAGTCATGGTTCAGAACGTCCATATGTTTTAATAATTTATCCCAGTTGGTTTGATCTTTGATATTCACAGAAGGTAGGTGATGCATTACTACCATGTTGTGCCTGGGAGTCTAAGGAAGACTACTGGAGCCAGAAGTTGTGTTGAAGGCCAGCTATTCATAAAACACAGGTTACAACCAGCTGTGGATAGCCTCACGTCACTAGGCAGATGTTTGTGATGGAACTTTTCAAGTTAAAAGACATCTGCTGCCCTTTATAATATAACCAATACATCTTTAAAAGTTTTTGACATATTTTAGGTGATTTTTATTTCTTTAAATCAGAACATGTTGTTCAAAGGGTTGTCTGCTTTGTATAGTCTGTTTTATTAGAGAAGATCCCCAAAAATTAAATGATCACAAAAAGTCATGCCTCTGGGACAATGTTAACAGTAATCTGAGGAGTACCTGACAACTGTTCAATTTTCCAAAGGTAAAATGAAGAACAACATAGTGCCTATTGAAAACATTGAGCTCTTTGCTTAATGTGTGGGCCTTGTGGGTAAAATTGTAGCAGCTCCTCATAGATAATGGTTGTAAATTAGCTATCTCCCCCACTATTAACTAAGCATCATCTAATAAAAGTATTTGAAAATGAGTCAGTAGCTACAACACTAGAAAATAATCTGAGGAACAAGTTGATATTGTTGAAAAAATTAGCACATTCACTTCCAGAAGATCATCAGTGTGTTATTGAAGACTGTGGCCCAGATTTATTGTTGTGGTCTAGACTAAACACTGGTGCAATTATAGCGCATCATTTGCACAATATTTTCGTGCTATGTGGTGCATCTAGTTTGGGCTAAAAAATTTTGACTTGCTAGACACGTGGGTGTGGAATTTTAGAAGAAGTGGGTGTAGCTTACACGTGTCAAAAATGTGGCAAGACTGTGTCATAAAATTCTGGCTCAAAGTAAGCCAATTCAAAAGGTATAATCTTAGACAAGAAAGTCTAAAATACGCCAGATTTATCATCCAGCATCAGCCACTGTGATAAATGTGGCACATTTTCAGACTGCCTGTCTACTTTTACGATGTCAAACTAATGGGCCTTTTTACTACATTTCTCTGTAATCTTTATTTGTCTTGAAAGTTACGTAAAATAAACAGATAATAAGCAAGTACAAAGGGAATCTAATACAGTATGTTTAAGTTATGAGAAAGAAAAAGGCAAGGCTACATATTTACAAAGAGTAAGGCCAAAGATAACTAATGTAGCTTTTCCTACACTGTGACTGTCTCAGAAGAGATGCCCAAGGAGAAATTCACACGACTGACTTTGTAAAATGGTTGCATTCAAGCACAAAAGAAAAAAAAACAAATTCATTTATTCTGCCTTTAGCAACGTGCAGCAATGAAACATTTAGCAATGGTAGACATCTCTTAAATGCCATTTTTGCTCAATGTTAATTGTAAAAGGGAATTCTTTAGGCTATAAAGTAGCTGTACTACACACACAAAGAAAGGGGAAAAAATATTACAATAGCTGTAAACATGTGCTAGTGATATGTCCATTGCAGTTTTACCTCAGTTTATTATTGTCTTATCCTATAAAAGCAAATAACATTCTAACTTATGAACTAGGGAGAATTTATTCACAATTGAGGAATCAAAAAGTCACAAAAGAGGGAAGGCACAATGTCCTATTCCTTATCTGGGACAGAAAGAAAAATATTGTTAATGACATACTAACTTGACCTCAAAGCATGTGTCTGTGGACATACTCTCTATAAAAGGCAGAACTACCATATTTTTCGGACTATAAGACGCACCAGGCCATAAGACGCACTTAGGTTTTAGAGGAGGAAAATAGGGAAAAAAATTTTGAAGCAAAAAATGGTAAAATATTTAATAAAATATGGGAGTTGTAGTTTCGCAACTGTTGCAAAACCACCTTGACAGGTGGCCCTGCAGCTGTATGGGGATGCATAGGGCATCCTTTTTTGTGGGGCCAGGTGTACTTTTTAGTTATTCCCTATTTTGGGGAATGTCTATTGCTTAGATCACTTTTTATTCAAATCAGAGGCAAAACAGTGAAAAAAACGGTGGTTTAGCACTTTTGATTTTCTTTCCTGCTATGACGTTCACCGTACAAGTAAAATATTTTTAGAAGTTTGTAGACCGGGCTTTTTCGGACACAGGGATACCTAATATGTATGTGTTTCACAGTAATATTCTACTTTAATATATATTCTTGAGAAAGAGGGTGATTTAGAACTTTTAATTTTTTATTTTTTTATTTTTTTTACTATTTTATTAGCCTCCCTAGGTGGCTTGAACCTGCAATCATTTGATTGCAAGTCCCATAGACTGCAATACAACTGCATTGCAGGCTATGGGAGATTCTATACATTACTACTGTGGCTGGTCATAGTAATATTACTATGACAGGCCTGGGAGCCTTCATTAGGCTCTCGGCTGTCACAGGAACAGGACGGCTCCCGCGATTGCGCCACGTGGGAGCCATCCTGCAACAGGAAAGGTACGAGGCCGCCGGGGGCTATTTCCACACTTTAGGTTGGGCCTTGAAGTAGTAATGCCCACGATCAGCGTGGACTCTGATCGTGTGCTTTACATTACAGCAGAGACCAGGTAGCTATTGCGACCGCTGTGCAGCAGAGCGCCATCATCTTTACAGACCCGCCATCCAATGTAATAGCACGGCGGGTGCCAGGATGGGTTTGCTGGGACACCCTGTCCTCACAGCCCAGGGCCCACACATTGTTCCACTCCTGCTGCTGTAGGAAGCCCCTGCAGGAAGCCAGTGGCGGTAGGAGTGGGGTGATACTGCGACGCCGCTCTTCCGCGCCCCCCTCCCGCTAAAACACCCCACATTCGGACTAAGACACACCCCAATTTTCCTCCTAAATTTGGGGGAAAAAAGTTCTATCCCATATATACAACCACCATGGCCTACAGATCTATGAAAGGTATACAATTTTTGCATAAATGTAGTTATATACACTGAATGGCCAGTTTATTACATATATCCATCTTGTTACATGCTGGACCTCCTTTGGCCTTCAGAACAGCAATGATTTGTTTGGCATATACAGGTGTTATCCACAAGGTCAGAGCTTGCAGGGTATGCCAAGAAAACTTTCCACCAAACACAATTACTCCAACTCAATCAGCTTGAGCTGTTGATACCAGGGAAGAACAGTTCCTTGAGTCATGCTGCTTGTGTCAAATTCTGACTTTTCCATGAGCATAGTGCACCAGGTATTTGGATTCATATGACCAGGCAATGTTTTTTCACTGCTCAGCGATCCAATTTTTTTAGATCATTTGCTAAGTCCATTCTTGTCTGTTTCCCTTAGACAACAATGACACTCAAAGTAGTTGTTTGCTGTTACAGCCCATCCATACTATGGAGCAACAAATTCAGTGTGTGGACACATTGGTTGAAGCACCAGTGTTGTATTTGGCTTCAATTTGCTCAAATATGCACTGTCTGTTCATCCGATTGATTCTTGACATCTTCCTCTCACCACACTTTCGTTGAAGAGTTGTTTACATTCACAGAGTCTCCTTTTACAGGATATTTTTTTGTAAGTCACGCCATTTTTAGCATACTTTCAACACTGTTGCATAAGAAAACCCCATAAGGTTTCTTAAAATATTAGTCCCACAAGTCTAGCACCGATGACCATGTCTTGTTGATTTTTCCATTCTAATGCTGATTCCCACTGAAATTGATCCACAGAACATTTACTGTCTTGATTTTATGTTGCACTCTGGGTGTCACGTCTAATTTCCATATAGGGAAGCTCCAACTGTGACGGGCATGTGTCTCAAAGATAGAGGCCATTCAGTGTATGAAATGTAAGCAATGTCATTCAATGCCTGATGTAATATTTGTTAAGTAAGAAGAATGAAAATCACTTTTTTAACAATATATTAAAATACATTACTCACCTTAGTCTTCTCTGCCGCCTGTGGATAGTGCCATTAATGAAAAGGGGTTCAGTTTTATGTGGTGTATGTACATGCCGCTAGGTCCCTTTCCAATAGAAGCCTGCTCAGGGGAGATGAGTAAAAATAACAAATACTTATATTCACCTCCCCGGGCTTCTGTCAATCTTCGGAGCTCTTGTCAGCTGTGACTGACGTCACGCACCCCAGGGGTCATGCTCAGGCCCAATCAAAGGCTCCAGCGGTGACCCCTGGGGCACATGACGTTAGTCACAGGCAAGAGGCCTGAACAGAATGTTGGAGATAGTTAGACAGAGCAAGGATGCCCTGGATAGGTGAGGCAAGGTGAATATAAGTGTTTGTTAATTTTATTTACCTCCCCTGGGCCTTTACTTATTAGAATCTGGGGTCTGAGGAGACCTCACTGTTTAATAATAGCACCAAAATGAACTGGAGGGCTGAACAAATATTTCTCAAAATAAATATTACGGGGTTCGCCTGAAGTGGCTTTAGCTTCCAGAGCATATTATACTTGGGCGGAGGCTCTTGGGAGAATATTATACTGTGTGGGACCACTGCAGAGAACATATTATAATGTGTGGTGCCCTTGTGGAGTATTACACTGCGTGGGGCCACTGTGGAACCATCTGCTATGTGGGGCCTTTGGAGTGTGGGGCCATTTTGAGTATATTATATTATGTGAAGTCACTGTGGAACATTATATTGTGTGAGGGCATTGTGGAGTATATTATACTGTTTGGGGTCACTGTGGAGCATTATACTTTGTGGGGCCAATGTGGGCAGCATATTATAATATGTCGGGCCACTGGGGAGTATTATACTTTGTGGTCCAACTGTGGAGCATTATACTGTGGGAGGGCTCTGGGAACATATTATACTGTGTGGGGCCACTGTGGAGCATTATACTGTGGGGGAGCATATTATACTGTGGGGCCTCTTCACTATTTACATCACACCAAGTTGTTTTTTTAGCAACCGTGCAATATTATTACAGGCTGTAATTACATTGCACGTTCATTATAAAACAGATACAGTGTGATATGAATAGTGAAGTGTTGACGGCACTCACAAAAGCACCATGATTCCTTCAAACAGCTGATCAGCAGGGACCCTGGGTGTTGTACCCCCACTAATCTCTTAGACTGTTAGGACCCTGTAGATCAGCTATTTCCTGGAGAACACAGCTCCCATCATTGTTTACATGCTCACTACCGTATTCTTGACAACCACAGTTGTGGGTACTATAGCTGTATCCCTTTCAAGTATCTGACATTCTGCTATAGTACCCATAACTATCACTATCAACAATATGCTGTAGGGAAGGAGGTAGGGGGACCTCTGTCAAAGTTTGCACTAGAGCCCACAAGACTTTAGTTACACTTCTGGGCACTGGCATGGCTAGACCTAATTTTATACCAGAACCTGGGCTCACTGGAGGTTGTTATAGTAAGCCACTCCAACCATGACAAAGGTCACAATAAAGTACAAGAATCTTCTACATATAAAAGTATAGTGGCACTTGCAACAGTGAATAAACATACATTGCATATACTGATACCTTAAACATAACTATTAAAGGTAGCCCATTCAAGTTCTCAGCATAGGTTATACATATCAAAGAAACTGAGATTTCTTGACAAACATTTAGTTTTTTAGTAACTTATTTACAACTATTAAATTAACTACTGTCTATTACTAGTAGAATGCGTTTTGGAACATATGCTTCATAATTCAAGCATTCCTTTGTGCTCTCTTCCATTTGCCTGAAATGGATACTTATGCACACCCATTCTACAATGCTAGTTAGACCTGGCAGCCTTTTTACACAATCCACTCCCTTGTGGTTTATTTAAATATCAGAGTCACACATCCACCCATATAACTAATTGTACTATACAGGGCCAATAATCCCTCAAGCAGGGATATCAGCCTTTCTTTTGTGCTCCTCATGTTTGCGGATTAGGTTCATATTCAATATACCATGATGTATTTCTTGTTCAAACAGAATGGTTATTGAAAATGTTTTTCCCATTAAAGTAATGAGCTATTTTTTAATATTTTATGTGACCTTTTGTTTGCAAACACTATTTTAAACTTTATTCTAAATTTTTACATGAATATTATCTTGTAATGTACAAACATTTAAGCCATATGACAAAAAAGTGTAATGTTAATTTTAACCATTCCTAGAAAAACTCATTTACCTTCCATGAAGCTGGGAATAAAATGCATGTGTTACAGATGTTCTCTCCTTCTGAGATATCTAGTTTCTAGGCTAATAATGTAAATGTAAAACATTATCCGAAGCTCCTTAACATTCTGCTCTGTACAGAAACTGCAGTGGCCTGCTTGATGTTCTCTTAACTTGTCCTTGAGATTACAAGTCAGGTCAGGGATATGTGATATGTTAGAAAAAGTGCCTGTGGATCGACAGCACACATTCTTCATGTGAATTAGAATTTACTGTGAGGTTAATGTATTATAGTATGTATGTAAGATCTGAACAAACAATCTGGGACAATTTCCGTTGATGCGATGGGGATATTTATTAAGACTGGCCCTTTTCTATGAGTCTTAATAACAGCAGCACTAGAGTGAGACGCACCAAATTTATTAAGAGACATACTAAAAAATTTGGTGCATCCTCAGGCAGTCCATGTGCCAAAATAGCAAATCTACTCTAGCTATGGGTTGATCTAGATTTTCGCTTTAATTTACACCAGTTTCTGGAGTAAATTATAGCAAATCCATAAGGCTTGGAAGGTGACTAACTTTTTCCCACTTTTCAGAAAAGCGTTTTTCAGGGAGCAGAATAGAAAAAAAAAATTGCATATTTTTGGACTAAAATTGACAGGACCAACAAAAATTATATTTTACAATATAATACCGGTATATGTAGTTTAAGATATTCCCCCCAAGAACATTTTCTCCAAATTAGATATTTATTTGCAGACTAATGAAAGAAGCTTGTTTTGGGTCAGAAATATGGAAGAAATAGAAAGAGTACAATATTTTGCATTATAAAGAGGGTCTTAATTTTCACCTATTACATTTTATGATAGAAAGCACAATTGCTGTAAATCTTCACACTCAAAAGGCATAACATGATTAAATCTAACTGGAGTCTCATTTCACAAAAAAATATATCAACTTGGCTGAGCTCAATTGACTAAGCTGAATGGATAGAGGTTTGTTGAACTCAATGGCACAGAGACAACAGGATTACAAAGTTTTAATATAAATGAAACAATCCAGACTATAAAGTGCATTAGTAGCTAAAATGTACCATTCTTCTTATAGTAAATCAGCTATAATATATATTGCATTATTAAATGTTGTTAAAATAAAATGTTTTCTAACTTACCCCCAGCATACATAACAGCTAGCATAATAGATGATATCCATGCAATCTCACTGTATGAAGTGTTAAATATCTCCTGGATTTCCTTGAAATACACTGTTATGGCTTTAGGAAATGCATATGAGAATCCAATTGAAATGAAAGATGCAAACACTACGACCCATCCCCATCCTCCATCTGGGGGTGTATCTTGCAGAGTCACTGGCATATCTGGCATTTTTTTATGTAAATATATTCTGCAAAAGAAGATGAAAACTTAAGTTTAAAATTACATAAAATTACTTTTCTTCCTATAGTAATTTAAGATGATAAACATGTTTTTTTGGGTATTCATTGGTTTGGTATTTTGGTTGCGTATGGAAATGTTATAGTAATGTGCTAAATAATAAAAGGGTTGTCTAGTTTATCCAAACATTTACAAATGGGCTGGTAAAAACAATATGAGAACTTATATACTGTTTTAAGCCCATCAGTGCCATTGTTCCCAGCCCTATTGTATAGTACAGCTGGCTCCCCTGTTAACACAGCACTCTGGTCCCAACATGGTGGGAACTTACCCCTTTTATTAACTGGTGTCTCCTACTAAACTCTTTGACACACATACAGTGCCACCTATGTACTGGCTCATCACAGGACTTCCTTATAACAAAGCCCTGCCTGCCTTCAGCAACATGACTCCCAGGCGACTCATCCCCACTGCTATGTTGCCTGGGCCAACAGAAGTCAGGATGCACTGTCTTCTAACAACCACCACCGGACTCTAGCGCGCCCCACACATGTGTTCTCCAATATCCAATTAAAAATAGATGTCAGGACTGGAGTCATGCCTCAGTCACACTTTCTACTATTAGTGATAGTTATTCCCTTTTGTAAAAACTTTTAATTTATTCCGCATTTTCAATTTAATACAGGGCTTATACATGAACAATAATGTATCCATGTCTGAAGAAGAGAGCTAGCACTCTCTATAGCTTACTATCAAATATACTCAGTTAGCCTCTAAAAGGTATCACCTAATTTCTTCACTCTTCCACTACTTTCTATGGCTAACACAGTACAACATTTTACTACTAGCAATAATGTCTCCATGGCATTAATAGCATATAACTTTACATCAGAAATGGTAGGATACCTCAATATTTAGATATAAGGCTCCTATTGGGAGCCACTGGAAGCCAAAGCACAAATTATTATATATATATATATATATATATATATATATATATATATATATATATACACACACACACACACACACACACACACACACAGTTGAAACCAGAAGTTTACATACACTATATAAAAAGACACATATGCATGTTTTTCTCACTATCTGACATGAAATCAGAATAAACCTTTCCCGTTTTAGGTCAATTAGGATTACCAAAATTATTTATATTTGCCAAATGCCAGAATAATATGAGAGAATTTTTTTAGGCATTTTTATTACTTTCTGCAAAGTAAAATGTTGACATACACTAAGATAACTATGCCTTTAAACAATTTGGGACAGCCCATATGATGAGGTCATGTCTTTGGAAGCTTATGACAGGTTTATTGGCAACATAATTAGAGGCACACCTGTGGATGTATTTTGAGACACACCTGAAACACATTGCTTCTTTGTGTAACATCTTGAGAAAGTCTAAAGAAATCAGCCAAGATATCAGGAAGAGAATTGTGAACTTCTGGTTCCAACTGTATGTGTGTGTATAGTATATAGCACAAATGTATGGTAAAATTTAGGTTCAGAAATATTTGCACATTGACACAATCTTCATGATTTGGGCTCTGCATGCAACCACATTGGATTTGAAATGAAACTACTGAGATGCAATTGAAGTGTATACTTTCAGGTTTAATGCAAAGGGATGAACAAAAATATCCTGTGAAACGTTTAGGAATTGCACCCATTTTTCTACAAAGCCTCCTCATTTCAGGGGCTCAAAAGTAATTGGACAAATTAATATTACCATAAATAAAATGTTAATTTTTAATACTCTGTAGAGTTTCCTTTGCAAGCAATGACTGCCTGAAGTCTGGAAGCTATGGCCCTCACCAAACGCTGGGTTTCCCTTTTTATGATGCTTTTTCAGGACTTTACTGCAGCTGTTTTCAGTTGTTTCTTGTTTTGTGGGTCTTTCTGCCTTAAGTTTTGTCTTAAAGAAATGAAAGGCATGCTTGATTCGGTTGAGATCCAGTGATTGACTTGGCCATTGCAGAATATTCCACTTCTTTGCCTTAAAAAAAAAAACCTCCTGATTTGCTTTTGCAGTATGTTTTGGGTCATTGTCCATCTGCATTGTGAAGCGCCGTCCAATCAATCTTGCTGCATTTGGTTGAATCTGAGTAGAGAATATATCCCTGTATACTTCAGAATTTATCCGTCTGCTTCTGTCACATTATCAATAAACACTAGTGACCCAGTGCCATAGGAAGCCATGCATGCCCATGCCATCACACTGCCTCCATCATGTTATACAAAGTATGTGGTGTGCTTTGGATCATAAACCGTTCCAAGCCTTCTCCAAACTTTTTTCTTCTGGTACAGGTTGATCTTCGTTTCATCTGTCCAAAGAATGCTGTTCCAGAACTGGACTGGCTTCTTTAGATGTTTTTTGGGAAAGTCTAATCTGGCTTTTCTATTTTTGAGGCTGATTAATGGTTTGTACCTTGTGGTGAACCCTCTGTACTTCCTTTATGGTAGACATAGATACTGATACACCTTGGAGAGTGTTTTTCACTTGGGTGGATGTTGTGAAGGGGTTTTTCTTCACCATGGAAAGTATTCGGTGTTCATCCACCACTGCTGTCTTCAGTGGATCATCAAGCCTTTTTGAGTTCCTGAGCTCAACATGCGCTCTTTTTTTTTTTTTTTACCAGAATGTACCAAACTTTTGATTTAGCCACTCCTAACATTTCTGCTATCTCTCTGATGGATTTCTTCTTTCTTTCAGCCTAATGATTGTCTGTCTCATTTACATTGAGAGCTCCTTTGACTGCATATTTTGGGTTCACAGCAACAGCTTCCAAATGCAAATGCCACACCTGGAATCGACTCCAGACCTTTAACATGTTTAACTGATGATGGATTAACAAGGGAATAGCCCATGCAGCCCATTAAATAGCTTTTGAGATAATTGTCCAATTACCTTTGGTCTCTTGAAAAAACAGCAGCTACATATTACGGAGCTGTAATTCCTGAACCCTTCCTCCAATTAGGACATGAATACCCTCAAGTTAGAACTGAGAGTCTGCACTTTAAGTCTATATTGATTACATAACTGTTTCTTGAATGTCCATCCATTTAAAAGCCAAGAGGTGGACGTCCAGGCAAAATATCGAGTATAACAAGTTGGCTTATCACAAGGACTATTAATTCTGGCACAACAAACACAGCTGTGAAGCTATCTCACATTCTATGTAATAGTGAGATCACAGACATCCATGCAAGCACTGTGTGATGCGCTTTACACAAGTCTGAAATGGTGGCCTGAAAAAAGGTAAAGAAGCCTTGACTTCAATATCGTCATAAGAAACGTCGGCTTGAGTTTGCAAAAAACTATGAAAAGTTTACAGTAGAAGATTGAAAATGGGTGATTTGGAGTGATGAGATGAAAGACAATAGACTGGGCTCTGATGGATCTGGAAGAAACAAGGGAAAAAGGAGGCTAACGGATCTAAAAAATGAAGGAACTGTCACGTTTGGTGGAGGAAGCCTGATGATATGGGGTTGTTTCACAGCCAAAGGCATTGGATACTTTACCAGGATCAATGTTGATCTCAATGCTGAGCTATATTTGAGTATCCTACAAGACGAATTACTTCGTACACTCAAGTACTATGGGTATGAAAAGGACGTCATGTTCCAGAAGGGCAACAACCTGAAGCATATGTCACAATTAGTGAAAAAATGGTTCAATTACAATGAAGTATAGATGCTGGATTGGCCCCCACAGTACCCAGACCTCAACCCAATCGAACACTTGTGGGTAGAGTTGAAGAAAAAGCTGTATTCATACCCAAGTGAGTCGACCAGTATGCACCAACATTGGAAACGTGTAGAAGAGAATGTGTAAAATTATCTGTGATGTAAATGAGGTAATTCCTGCAAAGAAAAACCCTACAAAATTTTAAAGTGTTGGCCTATTAGGCTTAGCGGACAGAGTGAAAATTGCAGGCTATAGTCTTTTTTTTTTAATATAGTGTCATGGAAAAATTTTAACAAAATTATCAAAAATTTTAACAAAATATGTTTAACATAAAAACTTAAAAATAGGTCATTTTCTGATGACACGTTCTGACTGGATTGAGTTAAGGGCATGGACTGATTCAATGGGTTACACACTGTTTTATATGCTAAAATTGCTGTATATTGTTAGATTTAAAAAATATACTGATGCCCATTGGTAACCACAGCAGGCCTAACAAACCCCATTAGAGTCAATGGGATTCACTGAGCACCATTGATGTCCATCATGTGACAAATCCTATGATTACTGTAGATGTGAACAAAGCCAAAAAACTTTTCATTGTAATGGGTACAAGTATTCCATTTATTTACAGACCTCAAATATTTCAGACAGAAGAAAGGAGTTTACTAAAATGGTATTATATAGAGCCCACTTTAAAACAAAATGACCCATAAAGTGTCATGCTTTGATAGAGAGACAAACTACACCCACACAATGAAGTAGTCTTTGGGGAACCAAGTAACAACCACATAGTACCATACTTTGGCCACACGGTGAAAAACAGTGATTCCATAGTGACAATGACTGCTCAGTGGAGACCATACAACTCACAGTGTCATATAGTGCCCACATACTGCTAGTGTCCAGGGGATACTGTTTTGTATCTACATAGTGTCATATTGTATTTGGAAAGATCCATACTTTACACAGATAAAAGGTTTATTTTATTTAAGTACCTAAAAATACCCATTAGTCAGCTGCCACTTAACCATACTTGTCAACTCTCTCGGAATTTGTGGGAGGCTGCTAAAAGGGGAGACCTCCTGTACTCCTGGGAGAGCTGGCAAATCACCTGGGCATAGGCGGCTATTTTCTATGTGACATGAGCATATTATTTCCTGGTCAAGTCACAAAAAAGGGCGTAACCAGCACATTGTGTGTTCATGTCACAAAAAGCAACATGGCGTGCCCCCAAAACACGTGTGGTCACACCAATAGGTCACTCCCAGACAACTGCCAGAAAACATTGGCATGTTAGTGTTTTCCTAGAACTTGTCATCTAAAGCATGTCATCAACTCACCTGGGTTTCCCAGGAGTCTCACTTTTTTGTTTTTGTTTAGTACAAGTTTATGAACGAGTACTGTCAGGGAGGGCGTTCCTCACAGCCCAGCTAGACTGTCAGGAACGCCCTTCTGATGGTGAACGGTGATATCTAAGACCGCCGATATCGCCTGCCCCGGGGCACATAACGGGAAAGCTGGCAGTGCGCTGTCGGCTTTCTAGCGTTATATAAAACAGCATATACATGAGGACGTGAAAGGTACTCTTTAAAGACAAACAATATGGTAAAAACATTATTTTTTAAATTGCTATTTCTTTTTTATTTTTCTGGAGGAAGCTGTATTGGATGCAGAGACATCCATCATAAATTATCTATGATGAACCGAGCAGCAGGGGTTGTTTACTTTATGGCAGCATCGGAGAATAAGACTTATTTGTCAGCAAAGTGTTAATGCACTCTGACATTTTCCAGTAGATGTTGCAGAACATTCCCTCCTCCAGAGACTAGGGTGTGTTAAGGGAACTGAATACATGGCCTTATATGTGTGTAAAGTGCTATCCTGCATCAATCAGTACAATAAAGAAAAAGTGAGCCAAAGAAAATAGGAAACGTCAGTGGATTGTGTTTGCTAGTGAGAAAACTGGCATTTTTATATGGATTGCCTTATAAAACATTAGAAAAACTATCAAAATGGTTAAAGGGTTTGGCCACTTTTAAGCCAATATTGAGAGACAAATGTTATTGTTTGTATAATAAAAAGTTGTACAATTTTCCAATATACTTTCTGTATCAGTTCCTCACAGTTTTCTAGCTCTCTGCTTGCTGTCATTAATTCTGCTTACTACCAGTGGATAAAAATCAATGTCATGTGATATACAGTCCATGGTCATGTGATATACAGTCCATAGTCATGTGATGTACACACAGGTGCACAGCTAGTTACAGTCACAGCACAGTAATCAGACATCTGCCTGATAACGAGCTGTGCACCTGTGTGTATATCACATGACCATGGACTTTTTATTATACAAACAATAACATTTGTCTCTCAATATTGGTCAGAAAGTGAACAACCCGTTTAACTCATTTGGAGTTTAATATAGAATTACAAACATAATCATATAATCCCTATTGTCATAGGATCCCGGTCATGGAATACCCCTTTAGGCCAGGGCACCACATTGTGAAAACACCGCATTTTACATTGCCTGCAAAGTGTATTGGAAAACACTGCAGATTTTCTGTAAAAAGTGTTGTGAAAAAAAAAACCACGATGCGTTTCTGCCGCGCTTTTTGGCTGCAGCTCGCTAGATGGGGCCTTAGCCTTAGCATACATCCCATTCCCTGTGTGGGAGAGCTGATATAACGTATCCAGGCATGGTAGAAGTACAACACAGCAAGGAAAGGAGCTGCTTTGTGATCTGTGAATTCAACTACCACCTACCCTCTATTGTCAGGTATCCAGGGTCAGGGGCACAGTTCCAAGTATATTCGCATTCACTAAGACTATAACTACATTACATGAAGCCAAAACATAATGTTTAAAGAGGACTGTGTCACAGATCATCACTGCTCAGAATCTTTAGACAGCAGCAACGTACAAGGAATGGAAACTTGAACATTTCAACATAACAATGAGTTACAATGAGAAACTGAGTCACCCTCTACAATAATATCTACGCATATGCAGCACACATCAGGTGACATGTCAATCTAGTTCAAGTAAGACACATGTGACTGAAGTTTGCATTTTCAATGACATGACTGGTTGTGACCCTGTAATGAGGGTATGAGTCAAATTACTAATACTACAAAGGAGTACATCAAGCTACATTACATTACAAAATAGATCAAAATCCACATTCAGCATCACACAAAATGCAAGATCACCAAACTTTCTTTGCACAAAGCGTACTATAGAATATGTAAATCAAGCTTACATGCTGATATAAATAGGACATTCATATTTAGAAATATAAGTAAATATTACAAATATTAAAATGATGTCTGAAAGGGGACCTGTCATCAGGTCTCCAGAGCCCAATGACAGCACATTTTGCTTCCTTATTCACTGTAACCCTGAGCATTTATAGTTTTTGCTTAACCAAATCAGTTCAGCCGTTCCAAAGATATAATCCTTTCAGTGTTTAAGTAAAATATAGTATACCAGTCAAGTGGGCAATAACACTGTGGTTCCTCTCAAGAGGTATACGGTGTTGTATGTCATGCAGTGTTACCGATCACTTGGCAAGTGTACCCTAATTTGCATACACACTAACAGGGCTTATATGTTTAGAATGGCTGAACATTGAAGGTTTGCGGGACAAATTATAATTTGTAATGGTACCATATTACTATTATGTAAAATGTACTGGGAAGCTGGAAAAAAAATTCAGAATGGGATGGAATTGGAGAAAACTGCATTTGTACAATTTTCTTGTATTTCTTGGCTTTATTTTTACAATGTTCTCTGTGCAGCCAAAATGACATGTTACCTGTATTCTCTGCGTTGGCACAATTCCAGGGATACCAAATTTACATAGTTTTTTTTACGTTTTAACCTCTTTAAAAAAAATTCTAAAAACTTAGAAAAAAAAAATTTTTTTGCCATATTCTGACACCCATAACTTTTTTATATTTCTGTGTACAGTGATACATAAGGCATTTTTTTTGTGGGGCCAGATGTACTTTTTAGTTATATCATTTTGGGGAATGTCTGATGTTTTGATTGCTTTTTATTCAAATTTTAATGGGAAGCAAAACAATTAGAAAACAGGGATTTTAGCTCTTTTGATTTTTTTTTCCTGCTATGGCATTTGCCGTATGGGAAAAATATTTTTATATGTTTATAGACTGGGCATTTTTGGACACAGGGGTGTATAATTTGTTTATGTTTATTTTGCTTACTTATTTTTATTTTGGCACTCTTCTCCGAACATCAGGCTTCATTCAGCCTGTAGAAGAGTGATGAGCACAAAATGGCCCGTCGCTGTGTGCTCTGAGACCAGCTATGCCTGTTTTTATTCACTCGCAATAAAGTCTGATGCTTGATATTTATACAGTATGTAGTGTAGGCAGATATTAATAGCTAATTAAATAGTTGCCATTTATTGATTTAGATATACAGTATATAGACTTACATTAGGGAGTTTAAGGTGCCTAAAACTACTATGGTACACCTCACCACAGTGTCCAACAATGTTCAATGGACGGATAGTATTTTTTCTACTGCAGATTGATATGTGTCGGGTTCTGTAAAGAAGAGAAAGAAGTCCAGGACGAACCCCAGGGCATCACTGATTTAGGAGGAAAGCTGAAGTGAAATGTGAAATATACATGGAACAACTACTGCTGTTGTCATGATGTTCAGGGGCATGTCACTCAAGCAGGTGACGCGCCCTAGGTGTCAGTTAGATAAATTAAGTAACCGCGCGGAGAGGTAGTTGGTGTATAGGACTAGAAGGGCATGCATGGTCTGTTAGCTCTCTGTTCTGTCTCACCCTAAAGAGACATTGTATCTTCGTATAACCCAGTGAAAACTTGAACTAGTGGAATTGATATGGAAAAGCACAATGTACTATTCCTATAGAAATATATCTTTGGTCAATGCATGTTAAAAAGTTAATCACATTGTTGTTAACAATAAATATGGCACATCATCTTTTGCTGGTAAAATAAAAGATATTCAATTCCTTACTTGGATCACATGCCTAACACTGACTGCTCTGCCATATTAGCGCAGGGCAGGAAAAGATTCAGCACAGAGAGGACTATGTGAGAAACACAGCCCTCCTCACCATGCAGGTCCTCAAACCTGTCATATGCAACGGAGAAGTCACGACTGGAACCTGTTAAGTATACACTGTGGCAAGGATTTCTATCCTACTCTGCAACATAACTGTGAGTGTGTGTATGTGTTGTGTGTGGATGTATAATGTGCATACTGCAGGGCTGTATGTGTATATTATGTGTATTACAGAGTTGTGTGTGCATAATGTAGTGTAGGGAACTGCCATTTCTACTAGTATATAATGTATCTGTCTTCTTTGCCCCTGCAGTTTGGCTTCAGAGACCCCAGGCATTCGGTGCAAGTTTTGTTTTGTAAATACAGTGAGTCAGACACATGTGAGGCAGAGCTGCTGGGGGGGAGAGATGTGAGCAGAGCTGCTGAGACAGACATGTTATGTCTGGGGGAGTCTAAGAGCCACTTGTTCCTCTTTACTTCACAGTATATAGTTAGGTATGTGTTACCCCCTATATACTCACAGGACCTAGCTAGTAACCGTAGTTAGGGATCCATATATATATATAGTTCAGGGCAGTGATAGGTTAGGCTTCCGAAGGCCAACTAGCTAGTTAGAGGCCCGGTGGCACTAGTAGTTTAGCTGGCAGGTTAAGGACTCAGTGTTAGGGTAGTCAGGCCTGCATCTACTGCCGTCACCATCGCCCTGTTTGCTACCTGTGAAGAATCTCACCATCATCATCATCTCCTGATCGGCTGTCTGTCATCTCCTGGAAGAATCCGAGGATCCACAGTCATCCACAGGGGCCCCTGCATCTCTTCTGTTGCCTGGAGGTATTGTGCACTGGACTCTTGCTATATATCTATATATATACCCGGGTATACAGTCATGGCCAAAAGTTTTGAGAATGATACAAATATTAATTTTTACAAAGTCTACTGCTTCAGTTTTTCTAATGGCAATTTGCATATACTCCAGAATGTTATAAAGAGTGATCAGCTTAACAGCAATTACTTGCAAAGTCAATATTTGCCTAGAAAATGAACTTTATCCCCCAAAACACATTTCAACATCATTGCAGCCCTGCCTTAAAAGGACCACCTAACATCGTTTCAGTGATTGCTCCATTAACACAGGTGTGGGTGTTGATGAGGACAGGGCTGGAGATCAATCTGTCATGATTAAGTAAGAATGACACCACTGGACACTTTAAAAGGAGGCTGGTGCTTGCCATCGTTGTTTCTCTTCTGTTAACCATGGTTATCTCTAAAGAAACACGTGCAGTCATCATTGCACTGCACAAAAATGGCCTAATTGGGAAGAGTATTGCAGCTAGAAAGATTGCACCTCAGTCAACAATCTATCGCATCATCTAGAACTTCAAGGAGAGAGGTTCCATTGGTGCCAAAAAGGCTCCAGGGCACCCAAGAAAGACCAGCAAGAGGCAGGACCGTCTCTTAAAAGTGTTTCAGCTGCGGGATCAGGCTACCAGCAGTGCAGAGCTTGCTGAGGAATGGCAGCAGGCAGGTGTGAGTGCATCTGCACGCACTGTGAGGCGGAGACTCTTGGAGCAAGGCCTGGTCTCAAGGAGGGCAGCAAAGAAGCCACTTCTCTCCAGAAAAAACATCAGGGACAGACTGATATTCTGCAAAAGGTACAGCGAGTGGACTGCTGAGGACTGGGGTAAAGTCATTTTCTCTGATGAATCCCCTTTTCGATTGTTTGGAACATCTGGAAAACAGCTTATTCGGAGAAGAAGAGGTGAGCGCTACCACCAGTCTTGTCTCATGCCAACTGTAAAGCATCCTGAAACCATTCATGTGTGGGGTTGCTTTTCAGCCAAGGGAATCGGCTCTCTCACAGTCTTGCCTAAAAACACAGCCATGAATAAAGAATGGTACCAGAATGTCCTCCAAGAGCAACTTCTCCCAACCGTCCAAGAGCAGTTTGGCGCTCAACAATGCCTTTTCCAGCATGATGGAGCACCTTGCCATAAAGCAAAGGTGATAACTAAATGGCTCAGGGAACAAAACATAGAGATTTTGGGTCCATGGCCTGGAAACTCCCCAGATCTTAATCCCATTGAGAACTTGTGGTCAATCATCAAGAGACGGGTGGACAAACAAAAACCAACAAATTCAGACAAAATTAAAGCATTGATTCTGCAAGAATGGACTGCTATCAGTCAGGATTTGGTCCAGAAGTTGATTGAGAGCATGCCAGGGAGAATTGCAGAGGTCCTGAAGAAGAAGGGTCAACACTGCAAATATTGACTTGCTGCATTAACTCATTCTAACTGTCAATATAAGCTTCTGTTACTCATAATATGAATGCAATTATATTTCTGTATGTGATAAAAACATCTGACAAACACACATAAAAACCAGAGGGCAGCAGATCATGTGAAAATATAATATTTGTGTCATTCTCAAAACTTTTGGCCATGACTGTATAACCTAAGACGGTTGAGGACTTGCTGGTTGTTGTAGTATTGCTGTGTTCTGAGTATATTTTATGTATGTATTATTACCCTGTTGATTCTTATAAAGCTACTGTTATAACCTTATGTGGTATCTGTATGTATTCTTCAGACTGTGAGATTAGTACAGTGATCCTTGTTAAGGCTACTAACTGTACTTCATGGGTAAGTCCCAGGAAGAGATCCTCCCTGTAATACAGAGGCTCTATCCTTGGTGGAGGCACTGATATATTTCATATATGTTCCCACTCTTCCCTTCAGCGAAGGCTTCAGGTCCCATTATACACACAGGTCAGCGCCAGAGTCTGTTGCGGGAGGGATAATACTCCCCCCCCCCCCCCCAAATAGGGCTACAGTAGCAAAAAAACAAAAATACCTTAAAAATCCACACAACACTACAGAGCAATATGATGTAATTGAATCTCAGGAGGCATATTCATACGGACAGATTAATGTCTATTACTTATGTGTCTACCAACAGTATCCCAGTACACACACTACATTCAACAAGAGCAGACTTTTCACCTCTAACCCCTAACCTACCTTAGAATACCAGAAAGCACTAGACTAGACCACCAAAGTTAAGCTATATACACATCTGCACCTGACTCCCCATCACAGTGTTTGCCTGAAAATTGGCAGAGGAAAAAGTCCCACAAGGAGGACTTTTCCTTCGTAGGTTTCATTTTACAAATGACAGACACCTGACAAACCTCATTATAGACAATGTGGTCCGTGAGCTACCACTATTTTAGCAGTACGCCTCTCCATTGTTCTGGAGAACCTAGTGTGAACGTTAGTGTGAACCTAGTGTTAGTGACATTGACCTCTCCACTTCCTTTGACCATCAAGTAAGTTTTAATCAGCATTGAAATGTTTCCTTCCTGTTTTTTGTCTAAATCTGGAGTGTGCCATATAGTCAGATGTGTCTTATAGTCCGAAAAATATGAAAATTTGTGTAAACCATAAATAATGCATCTTCAAAACATCATAATATATGTGTTACATTTATTATTCAAACTACCTTTTGTTACTTGATGCATGTGTCCATGCTTGTAGATGATATTATTTTGGCTCTGGGATGCATAGGTACACTATGTGAATGTCGTACATGGCATGCTTTTCTCTTGTTACCAGATCATCACTTTGGTAAGCTAATTTAAAGGGGTTTTATATGATTTTTTTAAATATCTGATTGCAGGGGGCCAATACCCGGCTTCTGTATGCATCTCTGAACAGCTGATCCATACAGGTCTATACAGTGCACTGAGCAGGAAGCAGGTAGTTCCATGCCCAGCATAGTGGCCTGGGCTCCAGGACTGCAGCTCATTTCCCACTGATTTCAAAGGGAGCTGATTTGCAGTACTAGCGACTGCAACTATACAGAGCATGGAACTAATTGCTTACAGCTATGTGCACTGTATAGTACACTGCCCGAACGTACCCCAAACAGCTGATCCATGTGAGGCTCACCTATTGACCTCCATTTGATCAGATCATGGACAACTTCTTTAAATATGAGGCTAGTTTCACACTATCATTATTTAATATCCATCGCTGTCATCCATCAGATGAGAGCAATGAACATTAAATGACAGATGCAGACTGAGCCCCCTCCCTTGGGTAACTCGCTACATTGGGTTACTCTTTTTTTGTTTTGTCTCTCATAAAAAAAAAAAAAAAAAAAAAAAAAATAAAAAATATCAGACATTCCCAAAATGGTATAAATAAAAAGTACTCCTGGATCCACAAAAAGATGCCTTATGTAGCCTCGTATAAGGAAATATAAAAAGTGTGCTAGAATGTAACAAAAACAATATAAATTTGGTATCGCTGTAATTGTACCAACTTGCAGAATGGCTGTGGTGGTAAGGTGATAAAACAATTCTACTAAATATATAGCAGCAATCCAACATGATTATATGCCTATAAAGCAAATAAAAATGGTTATTCTTTAATGGTTTAATGGTTGTGACTTTAAAAGCTGATAAACCAGTTTACATAAGTTGCCCCACTTTGTGATGAAGTTCTTACTATTACTATACGTGACAGCAGATCGAGTTGTTCTGGTTCTTGAGTTCATGTTATGAGAACAAACTGCTTTCAATTGAATATGACTAGTGTTGTAATTCTGAAGATAGTATTGTACTGATGAGAACTAAGATCTGTTCTTAAACACTTTTAGGCTAGGGCCTCACATAGTGGGCTGCAGCAAAAAAGCACTGTGGGAAAAACCGCACCGGAAACGCATCGCAGTTTTTCCAGCAGCGCTTTTCACAGAAAGTCTGCAGAGTTTTCCTTCAATCATACCTATAGGGAAACCACCAGCATTTCCGTAGGCATAATTGACATGCTGCGATTTCCAAAAATGCAATGGTTTTTGCAGCATTTCTACTGCGCATATTTTTCTGGAATGTATGGATGGGATTTGCTGGAATCCATTTTTCAGGGACTGTAAGACGCCGCAGTTTTTGCCGCTGCACAAAAAAAAAACACAACAAAAAAAGCTGCGTTTCCACAACATGGGGCCTTTGCCTTAGACAGGAAATTTTTTTTTCTTCAAGGTCAATCAGACTGACCTTTAGAAAACACACACCCAGGGAGCACTGTACGTGTTTATGAAAATTGATTTGGTATGTTTACTTATTTTAAAGATAGCCATAGACATGAATCTCAGACTAGCTGACAACTAACTGATCAATCATCTGTACCATTGGCATACTGATAGGGTTCCAAACATTCAAAATGGCAGCAGTTCACATGAGTGTGTTTTTTGGTATTTAAAACAGAACCAATGTAAATCTAAGTAACATTAGCTACTTTTAGCAGTTTTAAGAGTAGAATGAAAAAAATTACACAAAATGTCTACGCAGAGTGTATAGTGGAAACGGAATCTGTATTTCAAATGTGTATTTTATTATGTGTTTTCTCTTCGTTCCTAGTAGACAGCCAACTCATTTTACAGAACCTTAATATTGATGCATACTGACGCTATAATTACTCTGTGTGGGTAGATTATAGATTTCTATCCTATATGTTAACACATATGCTTGTGGACATTCTAGTAAGTTTTGTGGTAAGTTTTGGAAAATAGCTGAACATTCATTATAACTAATCATAGTGGGCACCATGCTGTGACACTGGCACATTAACTAAAAGCATTTCTGCCTTTTTGAGGGCTTCTAACAAAGCAGATTACACACACACACAGTAATTTGGATTGGCACACTGCCTATATTTCCATCATTTAAGTCAAGTAGATTTGTTTAGCAAACACATTTATTTCTTGGTGGAGTGCACTGTAAAGTAAATAATGAATTTTGGATGGAAAATGATTTTTAGTTAACAATAAAAACCATAATGGCATGTTAAGCTCAGTGGCACATTGACAGTGCATTTAGAAGAGTGGATGTGCCTACTCTGTACAACTACTTAACAGTAAGCACAAACAGGGAACAAATATCTCAAAGATATCAACAGAAATGGATTTTCCATCAAGTTTGTAGAGCGTTGTACAAAGTTTGGCAACTCAGTCATGCAGATGTAAGTTAAAGGGGATGTCCAGGTTTAGAAGACATGGCTTATTTCTTCCAATACAACTTTGTACCTGTGCTCAGTTTAAAGGAGTATTCCCATTTTGGCATTTATGGCAGCCTCAGCTATGTTGAAACTCCTGTACAAGAGAATGGAGAGACCCACTTATTCACGGCCATCTCTCCCTTCACTGCAGCCATAAATGGGAGTGAGGGGGCCCCCATTCCCAAGATAGATACAGTCCCAGATGTGTCCCCCTCATCTATTGGGCATTTATATAAATATCCTGCGGATATATCCATAAATGCCCCCCTTCAGTGTAAGAAGGTATCTCACTTCAATTGAAATAAACTGCAATACTTTGTGCAACACATTGACAGTTGTGAGGCCATTTGTGGAAGAAATCAGGTAAGTGTTCCTGCCCTACTCCTGCACTATCACTTATTATCCTGGTTGTACCTATGTAGCAGGAGGGCATTTGTCTCCCCCTAAAGCACCTGGAACTGCATTTTTCTACTAAATCTTCTGCACCTTCTATGCCTAAAAATTAAGCAAATGGAGAACCAAGTGTAGGCCTCTGACCTGGACATTACATACAAAATGTCAGACTGCATTTTTTTAGTATGATCATAAGAAACCAGAACTGACGTTAGATGCCAGTAGTGCATCATTGTGACAACTGTCTGTCATTATATAGGAGTGTGTGGTAGACTCTATGATAATCTATTGGAGATCAATGGGACATCTGCAGTCTTTGCCGCCCTTGGCAAAAAGAATGCTTTAGATGTGCTAGAACTGAAAAACCCACTAGAGTCTACAAATTTATAGAAGTCAATGAGAATGGAGAAACTAACATCTGAAGAATGAACAGTAGTTGACTTTGGACATTTAAAACCTTTCAATTGTATCCTGACTAGTACTTGCTTTGATGTCATAAAAACCTGCATAACTAGTAAAACAGTAATGGTTTGTTGGAAACTATTAATCAGGGCTTGTCAAACTCTTTTGACTCCAGCCTCACGAGTCAGTCCCTTGTAATTCTGGGGCCTTACCAGAAATACTACCACAGAGTGGCAAACAAATTGCAATGTGCCGTATACATAAAACCCCCAGCAGTGGCAACCAAATACCACAGAATAGAACACATAATATCCACAGCAGGACCAAATACCACACTACAGCAGGCAGGGTCGGCGTCAGCACCCGGCATACCCAGGCAAGTGACGGGGCCCCATGCTCCTGAAGGGGCCCAATCGGCTGGCAGGTGCTGTTACGGCTTTACGATCGCAGTTGCAGGGGGTGCGACCACGACCGGACCCGGCGGGGTACAGGGCCCGTGGCCAGCTGGACCACTATGATAGCAGTCGGGGAAAACGTAGTTCCCCAACTGCTATACATACTGTTATTGGAAAGGGGCCCTGGTATATTGCCAGGCCCCTTTGCAATAGATGGCAGCTCAGAGGAGGTGACTGAAAATAATAAATACATATGCTCACCTCTCCTGGGCACAGCCTGTGATTAGGCCCCAGTGGTCACATGGGGCGTGGCCGCGTAATGATGTCAGTGCGCCCCCATGTGACCGCTGAGGATCAATCACAGGCCTCAGCAGCGACATCTGAAGAAGGCCTGAAGATACTGAAGACGGCAGGATGGAGTGAGGATGCCAAGGAAAGGTAAGGTAAGGTGATTATGAGAGTTTGTTATTTTTAATCACCTTCCCTGGGCCTCCCTGGGCAGAATATAAAGAAGAATCTGAGGCAGATGTCTGCCTCAGATTCCTCTTTACTTTTCGATGTCTGAACAGGTTGTATCTACTTGTATGGAATGGACTGTATTACAGTCCATTCCAGTAGATCTACCTCAGCAAAAAACACCCAATTTCGATTTTTTTTTTTTTTTTTTTTTGCTACATTGTGCAGGAGTTACTCCAAAAGGGGCCCACTGGGGCTCTGTCACCCAAGGGCCCACACAAACCTGGAGCCGGCCCTGACAGCAGGAAATACCTCCCCCTCAATGCCAAATACCACAGTGCAGCACAATATCTCACTCTAGCAGTGCCAAACAAATACCACTGCACAGCACCAAATTAAGCAAAAAAGCCTAACACCACCAAATACCTAAGCAAAATGCCAAATACTGCCGTGCAGCAACAAATACCTAAGCAAAAATGCCAAATAGCACAATGCAGTACAACGTCTCAGTCTACCAGTGCCAAACAAATACCACTGTGCAGTAGAAAATACCTACGCAGAAGCGCCAAACAACCATACAGCATCACTGGTAGCAGCATTGCCCCTTAACCTTCCCCTCTCCGAATCGCAGGTACTGTCTCCCCTTTCCTTTCCATTGGCAGTAGCATTCTCCACAAATAAAGCCTTACAAACTTGCAGCAACTTATTCCACATTACCACACCACCCACACTGTAAGGACCCGCCACAAAAGAGAGAGGAGATAAGTGAAGAGCCTCCTACCTCTAATACCAGTTTATGATACCTCTGTCTCTAGATTAGACTAGCCTGCAAACTCTGACTGAACTGCTTCCAGATGAAGGACCTGTGGTCTCTTTGCGATGTCAGGCTTTCTAGCCACAGAGACTGCATTGTTAATGCATGGCTGAAATTATTCAACCCTGACATTATTAGAGCACTTTTTGATTTAAAGTCCCTGCACTGTGTCAAAGCTGACACTGGCAGAAACCTGTGCCTCACCAGTCAGAAAGCTGTGTTTCTCCAGTAACACTAGGTTCACACTAGCGTTCAGGCACTCCACCACAGATTCCACTTAAAATCGACAGAAACCTGGCGGACCCCATTATATTCTACGGGGTCCACAGGTTTGTGCATGTAACCACTTTTTAAGCAGATAAGGTTTCCATCTTTCGGGTCACCAAGAGGACCTGAAGGACGGAAACCAAAAGGCTAGTTTGAACTTTTAGCCTCACAGTTTGAAAAGCACTGCATTAGATGATTGTTCTATCACTGGAAATTTACACTAGGGTAAAACCCCCATGCTTTTTTCATATTTGTTTAAAGGGGTTCTCAAAGAACATAGGAAATAAAATAATTGGTGTTTGTTTATTTGGCTGTAGCTATGACAGCCCCAGTCTATAGATGTAAGTACTGCAGCCAATCACTGACCATGGCAATGTATGGCACGAGACCAGTTAGATCAGTGTTTAGCTGCAGAGGTTGCATATGTAGACTGGGACTACCACTGCTGCAGCCAAATAAACATAAATTGGAGGATTGGAGTGGTGGTGGGGGTTCTTTTGTTATTTTACATAGTTTCCTCCCTTAAAACTACATTTTATGATCTTGGAAACCCCTGTTGTTGTGTCACCATAATCCAGTATAGCAACCCAGCCCTGCAGATGGACAGGTTATGCAGATGGACCTGAATCAATCAATCAGTGCCCCTGTTTTTGTCAATATGCTCTTTTTAGAGCAATGAGGCTCTTGCCGCTTACCTATCCGCAAATTGATAAAAACAGCAAAATCTCAGCAATGGAGACACAGATTCACAAGTGGAAAATACAATTTGATTCAGGTGACCCATCCCATCTATCTGTGGGTCTGATGCTCACTCCCTTTAACAGATTATTTCACTTTTGCTACTCATTGTAGCTCAATATCATGAGTATGAGATACATTATAGTGTATGACTAAAAATAATCATATACCCTAAAACCTTTTCTGACAATGATAATTCTAATGCAAAGTATATATTTTCTAATATTACAGTGAGATTTTTAGCCACTCAAATATTTGGAAGCAGCAAACAATAAGCTGAGTGTTTCGTTTCCCTATTACAGATTTCAGAGTGTAAATGACACATTGTACATGACATTCACTGATTATGGAGGAGGAATTTATTGTAAACAGCAGATTTCCGGCTTAATCGAACTGAAGGACTCTGTGAGCAGGCTTAAAAATAAATGCATGATGCATAGATGGGACAGGTTGCTTAAAGGGAACCTGTCACCAGGAAGTTGTAGTACAATCAACAGGCAGCCTGTTATAGAGCAGAAGAAGCTTATCATAATACATAGATTTTGGGGGAAAGATTCACTGATCTTGCTGCTCTTTTTTTTTGTTATAAAAGTCAAGGAGGTGGCCCCATCAGTGATTGACGGCCTCCCATCTATGACTGTGTATACAGAAATAGCTGTCAATCACTGATAGAACTGCCTTCTTGACATTATAGGAAAGAAAGAACAAAAGATTTTAGTGAATCAATACCAGGTTATACTAAATCCTTTCCCATAACATTATATATTAATCTGCTCAGCTCATCTTGCCCTATAACATGCTGCCTGCTGATTGTACTGCAGTTTACTGGTGATAGGTTCCATTTATGCACAGCAAACCCCTCTACCTACTAGACACAGGACAATGTCCACCATGCCTTAATTGTGACCATAAACATGCGGTCCCAGGAGCGCTCAATGTCAGTGAAACAGACCATTATTAGGCTGAAAAAAAGAAAAATCCATCAGAGTGATAGCAGAAATGTTAGGAGTGGCCAAATCAACAGTGTGGTACATTCTGGTAAAAAAAAAAAAAAAAAAAAAAAAGAAAACGAAGATTACACTGGTGAGCTTGTGAAATCAAAAAGTCCTGGATATCCACTGAAAACAACAGTGATGAATGAAGTCAGAATCATTTCCATGTTGAAGGAAAATCCCTTCAAAACATCCACCCATGTGAAGAACACTCCAGGAAGTAGGTGTATTAGAATCTAAGTCTACAATGAATGGAAGACTTCATGAGAGAAAATACAGAGGATTCACCACAATATGCAAACCATTAATCAGCCTCAAAAATAGAAAGGCCAGATTATTGTAAAAAAAAAAAAACATCTAATGAAGCCAGTCCAGTTCTGGAACAGCATTCTTTGGATAGATTAAACTAAGAATCCTGTACCAGAATGTTGGGACAAAGAAAGTATGAAGAAGGCTTGGAATGGCTCATGTTCCAAAGCACACCACATCCTCTAAAACGTGGTGGAGGCAGTGTGAATGCATAGGCATGCATGGCTTCCAATGACACTGGGTCACTACTGTTTTTTAAGGCAAAGAAGTGGAATATTCTGCAATGGCCGAGTCAATCATCAGATCTCAACCCGATGCCTTTCACTTCTTTAAGACAAAATTTAAGGCAGAAAGACCCACAAACAAGCAACAACTGAAGACAACTGCAGTAAAGACCTGGCAAAGCATCACAAAGGAGAAAACCCAGCATTTGGCAAAGGATTCTCTACAAAATATTACAAATAAAAATTTTATTTATGGTGATGTTAAATTATCCAATTACTTTTTAGCCCTGAAATGAGGTTTTATAGAAAAATGGTTGCAATTCCTAAACATTTCACAGGATATTTCTGTTCAACCACTTGCATTAATCCTGATAGTATACACTTCAATTGCATCTCAGTTGTTTCATTTCAAATCCAATATGGTGGCATGCAGAGCCCAAATCATGAAGATTGTGTCACTGTCCAGATATTTATAGACCTAAATATATATATTAGAGATGAGCGAATCGATTCTGAAGAAGTGAAATTTGATCCGAATTTCAGGAAATCTTCGATTCACCACAATTCTGGATTTCCTGATGCTTCGTGGTAACGAATATTTAGTAAGGACCTTTGTGACATCAGACGGTCACAAGATGTTCTCTAGTGATGTGATTGGGTAGGCGTGTGTTTGCTTGTTAGCAGATCCTTCCACATGAATAAAAGTTGTCCATGCTGGAGAGAGAGAGAGAGACAGAGAGAGAGAGAGATACAGAGAGAGAGAGAGAGAGAGAGAGAGAGAGAGACACATGACCGTGGCATCCTAGGGCTTCCGCCATTTTGCCACCCACCCTGGCTTTCTGAAGGCCGGAAATAGCTGTTTATTCACCGTAAATTAATTCGGATCGAAGCAAATTTTTTTGGAACTTCGAATAGAACTGCCGAATCGAACTTTGGAGAAATTCACTCATCTCTAATTATATATACACACACACACATACACACATGGAGAATAATCGCAATGGGTCAAGAAATCTCATCCATATGCTCCAGCTTAACACTAGAAAAGCAAAGTAACTTGAGTGGGCTTTAAACTTGCAGCATGTCAATTATTGCAGTGGGTTTCACCCTTAGCTTTCAACTTTTACAATGCCAAAAGTTAAAAGGTTGCAGGAGACCTGCAGAGATTCCTGCAGGTATATGACAGCAAAACCACTGCAAGTTTTAGGGAAGTACGTTGCTAACTTTCCCTGATGGACATTTAAAGGAGGCCTACCACCTCCTCCAAATAAAAAACTTTCACCTCAGTATTACAGCGCACATTACAGTGATAATTAACATACCTTTGTTATATATGTCACTTTTTTAGACTTTGAAGTATTATGCAAATTAGGCAGTTGGCACACAAGGGAGCACCTCTCTTGTTGATGAAATAGAATGGGAATGTCATAGCAGTGGGAGGATCAACTCTCACTGCATGGGGTGGCACATGCAGAAATTGATATGGGTCTGAGTGGAAAGAGCAGTGGTCCAGGAAGCTGGAGGCCCACCCCCCCAATGACAAACTGCATCTTCATTTGCATAAAAAGTTATTTTCCAAATCTACAAAAATGACATAAATAACAAAAGGTATGTGTTATTTATCACTGAAATGTGCTCTTTAACATGGTGGTGGCAGTTGAATATGCTTGGGGGAGGTGGTCCATTTAACAACGTGTGCATCTTTTCTGGTCCCATGCTTACAGTCTATAGTGTACAGAATATTTAACTCTTGATTATTGACATTGCATTAGTGACCACAATAAAAACTACATCTTTCATTATGAATTTGCTTTACTAAATCTAGCTTGCTCAGAACTAGATCTTATTACTGTGCCAGTTAGTAAGTGATTTCATGCATTCCACACAAGGGAGTAGCCAGAATTCACAAAACCCAATAGCAGAGATTGGAATGATGATATCGTCTATCAAGTTTATAGTTGATAGTAGATTCAGTTGTTGTTCGACTAGCAAAATTATAATCAAGCTCAATGTAAATGCACACTACTGGCAAATATGTCATAAAATAATAGCATATTCAACATGTGGAGTATGTGTTTGAATATAGCCTTAAAAAGAGGACCTTTCACCAATTCAAACTCATTACATCCTCACAGGTGCCTCTCCACTGAATCCAGCACAGTTGGAAATTTTTCTCTAGCCTCACCATTAGAGATGGGCAAATTTCTCAAAAATTTGGTTTGGCAGCTTTGCCGAACTTCCCAAAAAATTTGCTTCGATCCGAATTACTTTGCGGCAAATCACGTTAAAAACAGCTATTTTCCTGGCTGCAGAGAGCCTGGGGATATGGAGATATGCATTTTACACTAAGGACACATCGGAATAACCTTTAGAAAGGCTATTCTACTCCTACCTTTACCGTTGCATCACGCCCCCTGCGATGTTCTGGTCCGCCGGGCATGCGCAGAGCCTCTTGAAAGAGAATCAAGATGGCCACCGTATATGCACAGAAACGGTCTTTTTGTATGGGATATAATCAAGATGGCCGCCGGACATGCGGAGAGCCACTCAGAATAGAATCAAGATGGCCGCCGTGCAGTTGATTCTATTCCGTGCGGCTCTGCGCATGTCCGGTGGCCATCTTTATTCTATTCCGTGCGGCTCTGCGCATGTCCAGCGGCCATTTTGATTATTTTACTACATGAGCGAGGAGGACATTGCAGGGGGCGTGATGCAACGGCAAAGGTAGGAGTAGAATAGCCTTTCTAAAGGCAATTCCGATGTTTGAAATGCGATTCAATACCACGAAGCGTGAGGAAATCTGGATTCGATGCAAATCGAAGATTTCCTTAAATTCAGATTGAATTCCACTTCTTCAGCTTTGATTCGCTCATCACTATCCACCATCAAAGAGCAATAATTTCTGTTAGTTTCAGTAAAATTGTGCACTCTACTGTTAGTTGGGTTGTCCCGGGTTGGAGCAAAAAGACATGTTCCAACCACCTGACATCAGAGCATAATTGTGCGGAAACTAAGGACACAGAATGCTCAGGAATAATGGGGGCAAAATGAAAAATTCCAGGGCCAAAATCCAATTCCAAAATCAGTAGAGCAACACCTTTCAAAGAATAAGAATAATTGAAGTTGGTGGAGGTGGTAAATGGTCCTCTTTAACCCCTTCTCAACTCTGATTGAATGCATTGCTTGTTGTGATGCCCCCCCCCCCCCAAAGCTCAGAGCCGTTCTCCACTGGTCCTGTACATTTGTAGTTGCAGAATGGCTCCTGCGTGGCGTGATTGCACGAGCTGTCCTGTTCCTACGACAATTGGGAGCCTAATGAGGGCTCCCAGACCTGTCATAGGAATATAGCTATTCAACTGCTAAGATGCAAATCTCTCAAGTGGGCCTAATAAAATAGTTAACAATAAATAAATAAATAAATAAAAAGTTTTTACAAATACAACAAAAAACCTCAAAATTAAAATCACTTCTCTTTCCCATATTTGAAATAAAAATAAACAAAAACATAAACAACTCATACATCCCTGCATCTGAAAATGCCCGTTCTACAAAAACATATAGACATATGTATGTATGCGAATGCTGTAGGAGGAAAAAAAAAATCAAAAGAGCCAAACCAAGATTTTGTCACTGTTTCACCTCCCATAAAAATTTTAATAAAAATAAATAAAAAAAAAAAAAAATCTGACTTTCCCCAAAATGGTATAACTAAAAAGTACATCTGGCTCCGCAAAAAAAGACACCTTATGCATTTCTTTACTTGGAAATATAAAAAAGTTACGTATGTCAGAATATGGCAACTTTTGGATTTTTTATTAAGGGATTAAAACGTAAAAAAAAAAAAAAAAACTATATAAATTTGGTATTCCCAGAATCAAACCAATCCATAGAATGTAGTTGACATGTCATTTTGGCTGCTCAGTGAATGCTGTAAAAACAAAGCCCGTAAGAAAGACACACAGTTCTTCACCAGTTCCACTCCATTCTGAATTTTTTTTTCCAGCTTCTCAGTACATTGTACAGAATATGAAATGGTACCATTACAAAGTAAAATTTGTCCTCCAAGCATTAAGCCCTCATATGGCTCTGTGAACGGAAAAATAGCAAAGTTATGGGGTTTGGAAGGCAGGAAGTCAAAAAACGAAAAAAAAAAATAGAGCAACAGGGCATAGCTTGACTGCCTCTCCATTCAAATTCCTTCTCAATAAAGTTTTGCAGTGAGGAGGAACGTCTGGTTTGGGACCTGCATTATACTTTTTTAGAGGACGTAGCGGTGGAGCCTCCAGTTATGAGACATATATCACCATCCTGTAGGACTACTACTCTGATAGCATGCACCATAGTTCCACATTTAGACATAACCACAACCCTCCACCCAGCTGTATTATTATTACATTTAAATAACTACAAATTGTTACAACTACTAACTACAAATTGTACTAGAGATTACTTGTCTAACTACTATGGTCAGGTGACCACTAATGCACTCTAGATCTTTAGTGGATCCCAATAAAGACAGGAGTGTGACAGTAATAAGGGTAGTAGCATGGTAAAACAAGATCCTCTAGCTTCTCAGAAAATGACCTGTTTGTAGGTATGGTCCAGAATTTCCAGCCCTGACAATACACTAATAGCCAGACTGTAGTAGTTGGGGGAAGGTGGTGTATTATACTATGGAAACCTGTTAAATAATTACAATCTATTGATTGATGTACAATATACAACTATATATGTGTAATTATATATACACTAAACTACAAAAAGATTGCAATGATTCATGTGATGTAGGTGAAAAAGTGTGCTTTGTCATGCTAAAAAAAAAAAAGTAAGAATGAAGTATAAATTGTAACATAACTGAGTCATAACTGAAATTCTTTTTTCACTCGGCTAAAACGGGTTTCTAAAATATTGTTCGCTAATGTAGAGAATAGGGTGACACAGCATACCAAAATACCTTTTATAGTTATATTTGCCACATGACAAAAATAAAACTTTAAAAAAGAAAACCATACAGCACCTGGTAATGCAGCAGGAACAAGGATATCCCTGAAATGTCCTATACTGTACGGTGTCTACAGTGTTAGAGTGAGTTCAATTAATTCCAGCAGCTCTCGCTACTCATTGGTTGCTATCACTCACACCCCTGTTCATTGTTTCCATTAAAGTACTAACCTATTATTAAGCGAATGACCTCTACAGAAGATATTCACATTGAACTTGTCTGTTTTCATGTATCGTCAATGCTAATGCATACCTTTTGACATGGTTATAGAAAAGACTTTGCATTCCTACTCAAACAACATACTGCATGTGAACAATATGTTTAGCAGTAACCTCAGCAGAACAAGGCTAAACTGACTAAATCATTTCATTCTGCACCTGCCAGTCAGTCAATGAAAAGGTTTCAGCTAATTGTTACTATGTTATTTATGCATATAGCAATATAAACAAACCACTATATGATAGCAAATGGAGTGCCTACTCATCCATCTTAAAGAGACAGCATATTCTCCCTGAAACCAAAACTTAGGGGTAGAAATTGATTGTCACCATAACATGGTATTTAACACTGCAAATAGGACTCACGTGGAGGTTCATTATGGGCCCATAGCTAGATGTCCCACGAATCTCATATTGGATTTAGTCTTGAAGTGAATGTCTTGCTTCACAGGGGTGGGTTCAGGGATTATGGACCGAATGTCAGCCATATTTCCCAGACCCAAGACCTGGACTTCCAGCATCATAGTCATCTGTTTCCCTACAGCTCTACTGAACTAATGAATGGTCATTAGAAAAACATTTTTTCAGAAACTTACCTCTCCGCAGTTCACACGCTCCCTCTCAAAAATAGCTCTTGCACTAGTAACCTGAAATTTCAACCCATCTAGAGGAGATTTAATGACAAACCTTCTGATTGCGGTAAAACTACTGATATCCTTGAAATGGCTGCAAACTGCCAACTAAATTATCTCTGAACGTCTAGTTGGACAACAGGCCACCATGAGAAGTATCTGCAAATGCAGTCACCTTGGCTATGGCTCTATAGTCCCAAAATGTATTACCTTTGTGGTAGTGGACCCCCATCTCGCGCTCGCTCACTGTTCTAGTTATTTGAATGATCTACTATGCTGTTAAAAGCAAAGCTTTTCTGATTAGACTAGAAGTTTTAGACTCTACCTATATCACATTCATTTACTTTCTTTTAATTTGCTAGTTGGTCTAGCTACCCCCTAACATTCTAACATTCTTCACCCATCCCCCTCACCCCTTCCTTGGTTATTCTATTCCCAAAAAATGTATTGATAATATAATATAAAATTATATAATTCTTATTTATTTACATTTTGGGATGGGGGCGTTAATGTGTTATGATTTTATTGTGTGTGGTTTTTTTTTACTTTATTTTTAATACAGTTTTTTTTATCCCCCCTAGGGGACTTTAACTTGCGATCTTCCGATTGCTTGAATAATGCATGGCACTACCTATGTGTCATATTCTGGCAGGCATTCATTAGGCCCCCGGCTGCCATGTAAAGGCATCAAACCGATGCAATTTCGTTCACAGGGGTTCCGATGCCTACAGAAGGGATCCCCCTCCCTTCAAAACACTTTACATGCAGCTCTCACTGTTGGCCACAAGATCTTATGGCTTAAACGCCCTGGATCGGGTACCCAGCCATAGTATGTCAATTGCAGCAGACTTAGATATGGTTTAGAAACAACAAATTAAAGCTCAAACTGCTGACACTGTCTTACTCGATACTCCCATAATCATGTACACATGGCTCAACCAAGTATTACATGTGTGCTGAATAGGAGAGGGGAGGAACTCCCTCATGACTTCTCAAGTGGTGGCTTATCTTCCAGAAAGCAAAAGGATTTGGCATATTGAAATCCAATTGCCTGATTCATATCTCCCTGACACCTAACACCCCTAGGGAAGATAATTGTCAGTCCCCCCCCATACACATTAGATGGTCCACCAAAATCGGTGAGTTTGGTCACCAGTCTTTGAGTATATCTGGAGAGTTTAAGGTTCTGTTTACATAATGCTTGTAATATGCATTTAGGCTATACAATGGGAGAACTTCCTAACAAATTTTGGCACATCTTCTGATGCACAGTGGTGCAAGTTAGGACACACCCACTTTTGGGAACCCACTCTTCTTTTCATTAACCTCGCCATTTTGTGTAAGTCATAAGTGTCTAAAAAGAATTAAACACAATTGATAAATTGATAAATTGATCGTGTGAGGCATCTTAGACAATTCTTTGGCTCAATAAGAGTTTTTGCACATTTTACTTAGTAAATCTCCCCCAAAGTGCTGAAATTTCAGCATGCCTGATACTTCACTTGGAGTGAATGAGTGTTTTGACAGACAGTGGTCAATTTAAAAAACTGACCTGCTCTATCAGTGTCCAGTTTGATGGATACAATTGACCTGTTTTTATCAGATGCAAAACTAATTCATGTCTGAGTTACGTCCATTAAAAATGCAAAACATATGACATTCAGCTATAAATACAGAAAAATGAAATAGATGCAAAATGGGCATAAAAAAACAGACATTTGCAGCCATTAAAACGGCCTTTGGATCCATCCACAATGAATGTGAATACGGTCTTAACTCATACGTCGGAGAAAAGATGGGGGACCTCTATACACATTTCATAGTTTGTCCCAAAAAAATCAGCAGATTTTGATTACTTTTCTTTAATATGCAAAAAGACCTTTAGAATATGTGGGGGGAGAGGCGCCTGTTTTCATGGATCCCTCATACATTTCAGTCTATAGAGATCTGTGAAAACAGACAAAAATAGAACATGATAAAAAAAATAAAATCTGTTATATGAATAGCCCCCATTCACATACAGTGAATTTAATGCAGCCGCGTGACAGCCGTTAAAAAAAACAAACATCACATGGGTGATTGTCATGTGAATGTAGGCTTACTGATGCCATAAGTGCCTCCCCTAAATACTGAGAAGAAAAGAAATGAATATTCATCCATTCATTTCTTGATAAGTAATGATATATAATGATTTTATGCTAATAATAGTAATTGGGTAGATATTTGTTTTTACTTCATTTTTTTATAGCCTTTGTCTGTTGATATAAAACCTAATTACATTCATTTACTATTGTTCCACAATAACATCTGAAAAAGTCCATCGAGGAGGGGGATTAAATTCTAGGCATTGTACATGTAAATAGAAACAATGCAGTGATCTATATCAGCATTTCGAGCTGTGTCGATATAATAATCACAAGAGCAGAATCTTTAGGCAAGTATTTTGTGTCTCTATCTCTGATGCAATCTGGTTCTGTAGCTTCATTTGCATGCTGTCTGAAAGCTGTATTTGATTATCCTACATAAGGGTATGATTAACCAAGCAAAACTGAGCCATACTTCCTACTAATGTACTACATTCATTACAGCTGTATTACCACATTCTGGATATGTCTCTTGCAGTTCTCAACCTCTGAACAGCAGTTTTGATGATACCATATGGCCACATATTTTCTTGTGTGTTGCATAAGTGGAACATACTGTACATTGAGTACTAAAGGTATTTTTTACAGTTTACACACAGAGTAAAATCAGGCATACAGTACAAACTGCTGAAGATTAATATCAACTATCATTACTATATTTTTGTCATCGTATGAAGGTAAAAGGATACTGGTGAACGTTTGCTTTTAGTTTGCTAGGGATGTAAATCAATGGGTTCATTACATTTAGAGGCAGTCATGTAGTACATGGATTCTCAGTTAAAACAGTCTGCAAATTGCAGATTTCTCCCATCCCTAGTGAGTGTAAACATGGCAGAGTGAGACTGTGCGTAGACTATTCCACGTCACAATGACACATTTATTCCTCTCCACTGGCAGCAGGGAAGACGTTCACCGCCCCCTTAAATGTAGGACACAGAAATATTTCTCAGCAGACTCAGGACAGTCTGCATATCTACAATACAAATTATAGGGTTAAATACTTTCTAAAGGAACACCAAAAATAGACAAGCAGCCTGAATAACCTGTAGAATAATAGCCCAAGACTGCCTAGAACTATTACACATGACTACTTATCATGGTGTTGTATAGGAGAAAGCAGACTGTATGTTAAATCTGAACACACATCACTTGACAACAGGAGAAAAAGAAGCTCAATCTGGTTACCTGAGTGTTGGTGGTTTCCTACTCACGTCTTGCTTTTTAAATCTTTTTTTTAGAAGTATGAATGGATACACTAGAGTGTTTCACTGACGTTTGAAATGTTTCAATGGGAGGAGTATTATGACAATGAACTTACAGCTCTGAAGAATTGGGAGGGGTTAAGAGCGGTTTCAGCTGGTCCTGCAGATGCTGGCTTACTCTCAGGGATTCATAGCAGTGTTCTCATTTATGCCTGAGGCGAGACAACCCAACCCAAATCTTACCTCATACCTAATGTACTTACGAAAAAGGAAAGATTTACATGGCATGACAGAAAAAAAAAAAAGGTAGAAAGTACCTGCAAAAGAAATTGTAAATATACATACTACTCAGTATACAATATATATAGTGCTGTACAACATATGCAATCCATTTACACCCATGGTGAAGCTTACAGTCTACGTTCACTACCTCAGACACATATTTCATGTCCTAGGAAACCCACAAGAAGAAGATATTAACACCATGCTTTAAACCTGTGACCCGTCTATACTGCCCAGTATATAATAAAATAATAATTTACAATATCATAAATAACAATGTTCTGCCATGTTCACATTGCAGTTGTCTATTCTTTTGTTCTGATCCATCAGAGGATCAGAAATAGTAAGAAAAATTGTTTCCCTTTTAACAGATACAAAAAGAAGACTTGTCATTTGTATCATAATTGATTTCAATGGCCCAGATTTGCTAATAGTTAGACAATGCATGTCTAAAAAATTTTCATATTTATCACAGTGGCTGACGCTGGATAGTAAATCTGGTGTATCCTTAGACTGTCTAGTCTACATTTATGCCCAGGCTCGGACTGGCTCACTGGGGTAATGGTAAATCCCTGGGGGGACCCCATGTCTTTTGGGGCTTTTGTTTTTTTTAACAGTCCCTATTAATTTCCCTATCCCAGCTCCTGCTCACTGCACTCTCCCTTTTCAGCCTCCAGGGGGACCCCCGTACGCCACACATTATATCATTTCAACATAATGACATAGAGGGCCCATTGAAGATTGAAGATGGAAGAAGAGGCCAAAAGCACGAGCAGAGATCAGTAAGTGAATGCAGCAAGTGATGCCCCGACCAGGTTCTGCTACTGGTAGAGCAGGAAGTCACTAGCTTCTGCTCTACCACTCCTTGACTTGTACGCCACAGGCCACATTAAGCCTGTGGCTTACAAACTGTGTGGGATAAGTACTCATACTTACCTTTGCTCTCTGGCCCCTCCTTCCTACTGCGGGTGCACATGATGTCACCACAGTATTCCCGGAGCAAGAAGAAGTGGGACCGGGAGCAGAAAGATAAGATAAGTTAATCCATTAATAGTCCCAGTGTGTTATAGCAGCATAGATAATACAAATACACATACAAAACAGCTTCAAGGTAGAGGCATTACAGGTACAGATAAGTACAGATAAAAAGTACAGTACAGTACAGATAAAAACTTTAAAGGTAAAAAAAAAAAAAAAAAAAAAAAAAGGTAAGGGGTAATGACCTAATACTGCTATAAGGGGGACCAGTGAAGGGGCCATTGTACGACCGATACAGCGGCCCCTTCATACAGTGGTCCACTTCACTGGTATCCCCCATACAATGACCCCTTCAATATTCCCCCCCATACAGTGGCCCCTTCACTGTCTCCCCTATACAGTGGCCCCTTCACTGGCCCCCATACTGTATGGGAACTAGTGATGGGGCCATTATATTGTGAGAGGGCAGAGATGGGAGCTAATACCGTGAGGTAGGGGGACATTAAAATGTGGGACATATTAAAAGGGAAGCAGAAAGCTCTGTCCACTATATAGCGGCACCTTCACTACATCACAGCAGTTATTGAATATATATATATATATATATATACACACACAGTGGGGGAAAAAAGTATTTAGTCAGCCACCAATTGTGCAAGTTCTCCCACTTAAAAAGATGACAGAGGCCTGTAATTGACATCATAGGTAGACCTCAACTATGAGAGACAAAATGAGAAAACAAATCCAGAAAATCACATTGTCTGATTTTTTAAGAATTTATTTGCAAATTATGGTGGAAAATAAGTATTTGGTCAATAACAAAAGTTCATCTCAATACTTTGTTATATATCCTTTGTTGGCAATGACAGAGGTCAAACGTTTTCTGTAAGTCTTCACAAGGTTGGCACACACTGTTACTGGTATGTTGGCCCATTCCTCCATGCAGATCTCCTCTAGATCTGTGATGTTTTTGGGCTGTCACTGGGCAACACGGACTTTCAACTCCCTCCAAAGGTTTTCTATGTGGTTGAGATCTGGAGACTGGCTAGGCCACTCCAGGACCTTGAAATGCTTCTTGCGAAGCCACTCCTTTGTTGCCCTGGCGGTGTGCTTGGGATCATTGTCATGCTGAAAGACCCAGCCACGTTTCATCTTCAATGCCCTTGCCGGTGGAAGGAGGTTTGCAATCAAAATCTCACAATACATGGCCCCATTAATTCTCTCATGTACACGGATCAGTCGTCCTGGTCCCTTTGCAGAGAAACAGCCCCAAAGCATGATGTTGCCACCCCCATGCTTCACAGTAGGTATGGTGTTCTTTGGATGCAACTCAGCATTCACTCTCCTCCAAACACGACGAGTTGCGTTTCTACCAAACAGTACTACTTTGGTTTCATCTGATCATATGACATTCTCCCAATACTCTTCTGGAACATCCAAATGCTCTCTAGCCCGGGCCCGGATATGTACTGGCTTAAGCAGGGGGACACGTCTGGCACTGCAAGATCTGAGTCCCTGGCGGCGTAGTGTGTTACTGACGGTAGCCTTTGTTATGTTAGTCCCAGCTTTCTGCAGGTTATTCACTAGGTTCCCCCGTGTGGTTCTGGGATTTTTGCTCACCGTTCTCGCGATCATTTTGACCCCACGGGGTGAGATCTTGCGTGGAGCCCCTGATCGAGGGAGATTATCAGTGGTCTTGTATGTCTTCCATTTTCTAATTATTGCTCCCACAGTTGATTTCTTCACACCAAGCTGCTTGCCTATTGCAGATTCAGTCTTCCCAGCCTGGTGCAGGTCTACTATTTTGTTTCTGGTGTCCTTCCACAGCTCTTTGGTCTTCACCATAGTGAAGTTTGGAGTGTGACTGTTTGAGGTTGTGAACAGGTGTATTTTATACTGATGACAATGTCAAACAGGAGCCATTACTACAGGTAATGAGCGGAGGACAGAGGAGCCTCTTAAAGAAGAAGTTACAGGTCTGTGAGAGCCAGAAATCTTGCTTGTTTGTAGGTGACCAAATACTTATTTTCCACCATAATTTGCAAATAAATTCTTAAAAAATCAGACAATATGATTTTCTGGATTTGTTTTCTCATTTTGTCTCTCATAGTTGAGATATAGATTGATGTCAATTACAAGCCTCTCTCATCTTTTTAAGTGGGAGAACTTGCACAATTGGTGGCTGACTAAATACTTTCTTTCCCCACTGTAGGTACTTATGGCCTATCCTAAGGATAGGCCATTAAAAAACTTAAGCCCAGAAAACCCCTTTAATACTCCCCCAATGCCCCACACACTTCAATGTCCCTCACCACAGGATATTAGCCCCCATCACTGTCCCCACACAATATAATGGCCCCATCACTGGTCCCATACAGTATGGGGGACCAGTGAAGTGGCCTTTAAAGGCCTAATATTTTCAAGAGGTTGTCTATAAATTGGTGCGACCCCCTTGGTGGTCAGAGAGGTGTAAAATAAAAAAGGCATATTCACCTGTCCTCAGCATCTCGTTCCCCGTCAGTGTCTGTTTGGTCTCATGGCGGTGCCTCATTTCTGGAAATCCTGTACCTCCTGCACCTAATTGGTCTCAGCAGTCACTTAATGTGCAGGACTTCCAACAAGAAGGCACCAGCACAAGACCAAATGGTGCATGCTGGGGACAGGTGAGTATGCTTCTCTTTTTTTTATTTTTTTATTAAATTTTACACCTCCTGCACACCGTATGGGTTGCTCCAATTTCTAGACAACCCCTTTAAAGGGTTTATCCAGCTTTCTAATGTTGATGGTCTGTCCTTAAAATAGGCCATCAATATTACATCTGTGGGGGTCTAATCAGGACTAAATACTGTCACGTCAGCCACTTACTGTCAGATTCCCCTCTGGCCTTATAGTATAATCCACAAACAGCTGCTTTTATTGTATAATCTTCCCCTCACAGCACCAAACACCGAGTTTCCTCCATTCCCCATATGAAAAACACAACCAGTCCCCTTTTATTTGCAGATACTTCCCTCATAATGCCAGCCAGCAATTAACCCCTTCCTGCCCTTGACTGTAGTATTATGCTGCAGTAAGCCTCAGTAGTAATATTACTATGACTAGCCTGGGAGCCTTCGAAAAGCTACATGCTGTCATAGGAACAGGTCGGCTCTCATGTGTGAGCCAGCCTGCAATGAAAAAGGAACGGAGCCATTGGGGACCGACCCCGGAAAAAGTTTTCAGACTTTGGGGGGGTGGTTACGCTTAGCAATGTCCACGATCAGAGTGGACTATAATCACGGTCATTAGCTCCGGGTCTCTGTTGTACATTATAGCAGAGGCCCGGTAACTATAGAGCTTGCGCCATCTTTAAAGACCCTGCATTCGCTGCAACAGTACAGCGGATGTCAGGAAGGGGTTAATCTCATCCATACATTACAGGGAAAAAAAAGATGCGGAAAAGCTGCAAATTTAAAGATTTGTGCATTTTTGAAAAATTTGAATTTAATTTTAGATGCAGAACCATGAGCATTTCCACATATATTTAACAGAGAAAGAAAGTGCAGAAAAAAAATGCATAAAAAATTCAATGAAAAACGCTGGGGAAAAAAAACTGTGTTTTGTGTTTTTGCTGGGTTTTTTCCACCATGTTTTTTAGCTGCAGTTCCCATTTAATCCTTATCTCAATATACTGTGCATCACACTATAAAACACAATTCTAGAATGCTGTATATACTCACACATATACCATACACTATATACATTTATATACCATATACACACATACACCAAATATACTCACAGATATACATTAGAGACACATTTATATACTGTATATAGTCACACTTATACATTCGTACACCATAAACACTCACACATATACATTCGTATAGCATATATACTCACACATACCTGTATACAAACATACAAGGCTCATACAGTATATAAAGACACATACTGTAAACGAATGTACCCATATATACGTATTAAATATACATATTTCACCAAAAAATATACTCACATTTGGCAGAATTGCTGGATGCAATGGAAATGGAGGAAACTCAGGAGCAGCTATAAGTCTGGCAGTAGTGAAGCATGTATATTGCAGCAGATGTCCCCCCCTCACACTCCGATCTGATGGAGGAGTCACTGCTTGTGAAGAGGAGGGGAAGAGGAGAAGTTAAGGCGGCACAGGCAGATTATTATAAGATGGCAGCAATAGTTGCTGCTGCTAAGTGCCAGGAAACTTTATAAGCAGCCATTAGCAGACGCTACCAATGGTGTCCTCTTCTCCCAATCTTCATTCTGCATAGTAGGGAAAGTATGCCACTGGTAGGGGGCCTCTGTGGGCGTGGTGGCACTGGGAAATAGCCTGGTTTGCCTCCCCCCAACGCCGACCCTGGCCCAAGAGATTACAGTCCAACACTGTTTATACCACTTTTATTTGGCACCACTTTTATTTTATTATACACTGAGCCGGATTTTCGTTGGCACTATTTTGGCACACTCTTTTAGATGCACCAGGTTTATGCCAGTGTCTAGTCGTAACCACCAGGGCTGGATTGGCCATGTATCTCACAGGGAAACTTGCAAGGGGGGCCTGCATGCTATCTGATGTTGATGGTAGTAGTTCCCCCTGGGGGCGCTTTCTGTTGGATAAGGGTCCTCTCTTACCCTGAGCCATGTGATGGTGTTCAGAGTACATTGTAAGAAGTATATTGTAATAAAGGCTATTCATACTTTCCTATAAAATATTCTATGACATGACAGATTTTTTTTTTCAGCAAAAAACTGCGGAACAAAAGAAACGAAAGCACAGCTAAAAATAATAAAATAAGTCTGCAAACAGCTTTAGGCTGGAGCCCCACGTAGCATAAACGCTGTGTAAAATGTGGCGTTTTACAGTACCTGCAAAGTGGATGGGATTCTGGCTATTCCCATCCACACATTGCAGAAAAAAAATCTGAAGTGGAAATGCTGCGATTTTAAAAAAACGTGTGTTTTGTTGTAAATCGCAGCATATCAGTTATACCTACAAAAATGCTGGCGTTTTACATACTGATATAATAGAAACAGAAAGTCAGCAGAGGAAAACTCTGCGGACAGCTGTGCAGGAAAAAAAATGCAGCGCTTTTTAACTGCAGCTTGCTACATGGGGCTTTAGCCTAAAGGCTAACTTTTGTACTTTCTGGTATTAATGTTAAAATAAATAGACAGAGAACAGCACACTATGTTTTTTGTCTCTGTCAGAAACAGGAAAAGCCAATGGATGTGGCCTTCCATATTTATTTAAACAGTGGTGTCAACGTTGACAGACACAAACGGAAAGTGTTCCATTTGTATCTGTCATTCTGGCAATTTTAATGTCCGTTGTTCTCAGAACAACACATATTAAAACCATAGAGTGAAACCAGCCTAACTTGTACTTGACATTAGTTTTATGGTATCACATTTTCTATTACCGTACTTCTGTTGCTTTGGCACAAATTCCAGCCTTACTTAAAGCCAGCGTAATTTTCTTGATAAGCATGGTACTCATAATACAGTGCCTCTGGGGGTCCTGCAAAAAATGCATTAAGAAGAAAACACAAACTGCTCTAAAAATATTTCAAGCAATGACGTCATTGAATCCTTTTTCCTAAATTGTTCCTGTAATGGACAATCTATGATTTGTCCTTTTTTTTTTTTTTTTTTTTTTTTTTTTATAAAGCAGCCCTTATACAACAGCAGACATTGGTAGCATACATATAGGACATCTAGGATATTATTCCTTAGTATTTTTTAGCAGTAATATTAGGTCTCTTTCCTAATAGCGTACTAGGGAATGTGCCCAAACCAATGATTTATAGAGGTGTCTGCTTACCTGGCTGGTATGTTCTGAGAGAATCATTAACATAAGTACAGCACTGCCTTTATAGGTGCCATGAAAGTAATTCAAGTATGCAGCAGTATCCGACTCTATTAGAATGATATGACCAGTTAAACAACTGAAACAAATATACAGACTGTCTCCAAACAAAATGCTCAGCACTAAATAAACACCATTCCCTGACTGTAAATACACCAGCAGCTGCTTCACATCTTTACTCCGGTACAGAGAGAGAGAATGAAAGCGAGAGAGTAGCACTGGTGCGGGGTACTGCAGCCCTGCATCTATTACTTAGATGCTTCTGGATCTTTACATCCCTATTTCTTTTGATGCTGGGAGGCAGCCAGATCAGCTGATTGGTGCAGGGTCCTGGTGTCAGACTCATACCAATCAGATACTGATGATCTATCCTGTGGATCAGGGGCATAACTAGGAAAGAAGAGGCCCCATAGGGAGCTTTTGACTGGGTCCTCCTGGCCCCCACACAGTATACTGTCCCCTTTACTGCCTCACACACGGTATATAGCCCCTTCTCCTGGCCCCTCACCACACAGTAAAACATCCCCTTTACTGGACCCTCATGGTATAACACTCCCTTTACTGAGCACCCACATGGTATATTGCCACTTTATTGGCCCCACATGGTATAATGCTTCCTTTAATGACCCCTCAGTATACTAGTGTCTTTATTGGATCCAACACAGTATACTGGCCCCAATATAGTAATTGACCCCTTTACTGGCCCCCAGACAGTATATTGTCTTTTTATTGCTCCCCAGATAGTAAATGCCCCCTTTACAGTAAATGCCCTTTTACTGGACCCCACAGAGCAACTTTAGTACACTACCTACTGGATTACTGCAGCAGTAACAGCAGATATTCACTTGCCCATTCCTTCTTCTGTCAAGGTCTCGCCAGAGTCTCTTAATAATTCAGTCGTACTTTGCACCAGTCGGGCCTTTATTAGGACTGGCGTAGGAGACACCAGTCTTAATAAATTCCCCCCATTGTATATATATATATATATTTCTGTGCAGTTCATAATCGATCATGCTTTTTCTAAGATTATGTCTACACAGTGACATGTAGTCACATCACATAAGATTGCAATGTTGCATTGCTACATCATGCCTAATCAGGGCCAGTGTTGGGGGGGGGGGGGAGGAGACTGAGCAACTGCCCAGGAGTCCCTTGCAAAATTACAGGCCTCAGCAGTGACGTCTAGAACACATGATGTTATCGTGCCCCACGTGGCCACTGAGGTCCAAACACAGGCCTCAGAGGTGACGTCCAGGACACGTGACTTCATCCACAGACCTGAAGAAGAAGCCAGTCTGAAGAGACCCCAGAGTAGGACTAAAACGAACAGGCAAACCTCACGAATATTCGTCAAAGCGAATTTCAAGGGGTTCGCCTGAAGCAGCTCAAGGTATTATGCTGTGTGGGGCCACTGTGGAGCATTACACTGGTGGGAGGGCACTGTGGGGAACTTATTATATCGTGCAGGGCCACTGTGGAGCATTATACTGGGGGGGCCCTCTGGAGAGCATATTATATTGTGAGGGGCCACTGGGGAGCATTCTACTGGGGCGGGCACTCTGGGAAAGATATTACAGTGGCTTGCAAAAGTATTCATACCCCTTGAACTTTTTCACATTTTGTCACCTTACAACCACAAATTTAAAATGTATTTTATTGAGATTTTAAGTGATAGACCAACACAAAGTAGCACATAATTGTGAAGTGGAACGTAAAAGATACAAGGTTTTAAAAATTGTAATCAAATAAAAATCTGAAAAGTGTGATGTGCAAAAGTATTTAGCTCCCTGTACTCTGGTACCCCTAAATAAAATCCAGTGCAATCAATTGCCTTCAGAAGTCTCTTAATTAGTTAATAGAGTCCAGCTGTGTGTAATTTAGTCTCAGTATAAATACACCTGTTTTTTGAAAGCCTCAGTGGTTTGTTAGAAAACACTAGTGAACAAACCGCATCATGAAGACCAAGAAACTCACCAGACAGGTCAGAAATAAAGTTGTGGAGAAGTTTAAAGCAGTGTTAGGTTATAAAAACATATCCCAAGCTTTGGAGCATTCCAAGGAGCACTGTTCAATCCATCATCCAAAAATGGAAAAAATTTTCTACAACTGCAAACTTACCAAGACATGGCCGTCCAACACTGTATAAGGTGGAACAATTATATTTTAAAGGGGCTATTATATATAAGGTTAAACTAATATATATATAAAAGGGGGAAACAGTTAAATATAAGGGGGCTATTATATATAAGGAGGCTATTATATATATACATATATATATATATATATATATATATATATATATGAGTTTCTGTCTGTCTGTCTGTTCTTTATGCGCGACCATATGACTGGACCAATCCTCACCAAATTTCGCACACATGTACATCAGGTGTCTGGGAATATTTTAGACTAGGTCTCAGCTCTAAAGGATCTACCGTTCCTGAGATACAGTATTCCCAAAAAAATGACCAGCATTAGCTAATACAAGCCTGCAAGTCTTTGGCTCATATTCCAACTGCCATACACACGGTCACATGTCCCTGATCAGCCAATAGAAGCTCGCATGCGCTTAGTCTCCTCAGGCACACAGGTTTCCATAGCAACCAAGCTATTTATGACCTGTATTAGTCAGTCAATAGCAGTTCGCAGGTCCTTAAATATTCAGTCATATCACGTGCATCAGCCAATATAAGTTCACATTTAATTTACCAGGTTTCCATAACAACACAACCATAAATAGACTGTACCTATACTGGACTGGGGCTGGGCCCCAAGGCGAACATTTGACATGGGACCCCCCCCAGCAACCACCCCCCCCTGCACAAACTGCATACCTACACACACTATTATGCCCCATAGTGGCCCCTGCACACACTATTATGCCCCATAGTGGCCCTTGCACACAGTATTCTGCCCCATAGTGGCCCCTTCATATAGTATTATGCTCACTTCCCGCTACCTCTTCAATGTTGGACCAGATGTCACGTGAGCCAGGCATGCATCGCGACGCATAATGACGTTGGACTGGCCCACCGACGTCTGGGACGTCACCAAGGAGGCCCGAAGCCTGCTGGAGCGCAGGAGAGGTAAGTAACAGTGTTTTTTATGCTCCCTCAACTCCTCTGGGCCTCCGATCATTAGAAAAGACCCCAGAGCATAATGATAGCAGTGTTTGCGGGGTTCACGGCCCGCAGGCCTTACTTACCGATCCCCGCTCCTGCTCACAGCTGCCTCCCCAGAAGGTGAAGCGCAGGCGGCCATGAGCAGGAGCGGGGATCGTAAGTAAATAGGGCCTGTTACCTGCTGGTGTTACACCAGCAGGTAACGGCCTATTAAAAAAAAAATATATCAAGGGCCCTCCGGGACCCCTAATGTCCCGGTCCCTGTGGCAGCTGCTACCAATGCTACCCCGGTATTTATGCTACTGACTGGACTGCCATACTGTCAACATTCTTATAAACTGAAACGTTTTTAAACTACTCATGCCTCCTGCAGCAAAACGCATGGCTGCTGCTCGAGCTAATGAAAACTCTCAGCAGACCCAAGCCTGTCTCCAATCTGAAAAGGTATGTCACAGACAACAGCGAGCTGCTGAAACAACCCAGCAGACCCAAGCCCGTCTCCAATCTGACAAGGCATTTTCAGCCACATGTACACAGCTGCACTCCATGTTTCCATAACAACCCAGCCATTTTTATTCACTACTGTAGGTCAGCTTTAAAGGGGCAGGGCGCTGTGGATGACACTGTTAAACAAGGTCACATACACATAGCTTTACTCCAGGTTTTCCATAACAACCGATCGCAGGTCTTTCACTGATATCCAAACTGAGATACACATGATGCTTATGGACCAATGGAAAATCGCAGGTTCTTCAGTCTTGACATACATACAGCTTTACACCAGGTTTCCATAGCAACCGAGCTATTTATGACCTGTATGATTCAATAGCAGTTCGCAGGTCCTTAAATATTCAGTCATATGACGCGCATCAGCCAATATAAGTTCACATTTCATTTACCAGGTTTCTATAGCAACACAGCCATAACTAGACTATACCTATACTGGGCTGCCATACTGGATGTCAAGTGCAAAACTGGCCAATTCTTATGGGGCCACTACACAAACAAAAAATGAAATGTACCCGTGCGAAGCCGGGTCCTTCTGCTAGTTATATATAAAAGGGGGCTATTATAAAGGAGAATTATTATATATAATGAGCCTATTATAAAGGGAAATTATATATGGGGGCTATTATTAGGATGAACTATTATTTATAAGGCAGGCTATTATTTATAAGGGAGGAACTATTTATAAGAGGCCTATATAAAGAGGGAAGCTATTATATATAAGACATCTATTATAAGGTGGGAGTTATTATTTATAACAGGGAAACTATTTATAAGGGGGTATATTGTATAATAAGTAATAATAATATACACACGTGGACAAAATTGTTGGTACCCCTCGTTTAACGAAAGAAAAAACCACAATGGTCACAGAATAACTTGAATCTGACAAAAGTAATAAATATATAAAAATTCTATGCAAATGAGCAAATAAACTCAGACATTGCTTTTCAACCATGCGTCAACAGAATTTTTTTTAAAAAGAAAACTTATGAAACAGACCTGGACAGAAATGATGGTACCCCTGAAAATAATGTGACCAAAGGGACATATTAAATCAAGGTGTGTCCACTAATTAGCATCACAGGTGTCTACAATCTTGTAATCAGTCAGGCCTGTATATAGGGCTACAGATACTGACTGTGCTGTTTGGTGACATGGTGAGTACCACACTCAATATGGACCAGAGGAAGCGAAGGAAAGAGTTGTCTCAGGAGCTTAGAAAGAAAATTATAGACAAGCATGTTAAAGGTAAAGGTTCTAAGCCCATCTCCAAGCAGCTTGATGTTCCTGTGACTACAGTTGTACATATTATTCAGAAATTTAAAATCCATGGGAATGTAGCCAACCTCCCTGGATGTGGCCGCAGGAGGAAAATTGATGACAAATCAAAGAGAAGGATAATACGAATGGTAACAAAAGAGCCCAGAAAAACTTCTAAAGAGATTAAAGGTGAACTTCAAGCTCAAGGAACATCAGTGTCAGATCGCACCATCTGTCGTTGTTTGAGCCAAAGTGGACTTCATGGGAGACGACCAAGGAGGACACCATTGTTGAAAACAAATCATAAAAAAGTCAGACTGGAATTTGCCAAACTACATGTTGACAAGCCAAAAAGCTTCTGGGAGAATGTCCTATGGACAGATGAGACAAAAATCAAAATTTTTGGCAAGGCACATCAGCTCTATGTTCACAGAAGGAAAAATGAAGCATATCTTGAAAAGAACACTGTCCCTACTGTGAAACATGGAGGAGGCTCTGTTATGTTCTGGGGCTGCTTTGCTGCATATGGCACAGGGTCTTGAATCTGTGCAGAGTACAATGAAATCTCAAGACTATCAAGGTATTCTAGAGAGAAATGTGTTGCCCAGTGTCAGAAAGTTTGGTCTCAGTCGCAGGTCATGGATCTTGCAACAGGATAATGACCCAAAAGACACAGCTAAAAACACCCAAGAATGGCTAAGAGGAAAACATTGAACTATTCTGAAGTGGCCTTCTATGAGCCCTGACCTAAATCCTATTGAGCATCTTTGGAAGGAGCTGAAACATACCGTCTGGAAAAGCCACCCTTCAAACCTGAGACAACTGGAGCAGTTTGCTCATGAGGAGTGGGCCGAAATACCTGTTGAGAGGTGCAGAAGTCTCATTGATAGTAACAGGAATCGTTTGATTGCAGTGATTGCCTCAAAAGGTTGTGCAACAAAACATTAAGTTAAGGGTACCATCATTTCTGTCCTGTTTCATGAGTTTTCTTTTTTTTAAAAAAATTCTGTTGAAGCATGGTTGAAAAGCAATGTCTGACTTTCATTTGGTCATTTTCATAGAATTTTTATATATTATTACTTTTGTCAGATTCAAGTTATTTCTGTGACCATTGTGGGTTTTTCTTTCATTAAACGAGGGGTACCAACAATTTTGTCCACGTGTGTATAATATATTTATTAAACTGGGTGGTCCGGGATAAAATGATAATTAAACACTAAACTAAACACCCTCACCCACCTATTTTGTAACTTACATGCTGTATAAAAAATGTATATTTGCCCAGATCGCTGGGGCGGTCATTTGACTGGCCCAGGCACATTTTCTGATTTTCTGGTGATGTTCCGTTTCCCCGTTTATGGAAAAGGAACATCACCATTACTACCCACCCCATCATACTTACCCGTCTTCATGTCCTGATCTTCTGGGCAGGAAACATCACTTTCTTCACTTCTGCCAGCACGTGCGCAATATAGAACTGGAGTGCTGGAATGCCGACACTCCGGCTCTATTGCACAGGTAGACATGAAAAGAAGGAGTCAGCCTCCCACGCCTGCGCATTAGAGCCAAAGTGTCGGCACTCCAGCTCTATTGCGCAGGCGTCGGCAGAAGTCAAGAGAAGAAGCAGCCGGCGGCACAGAAGAAAGTGATCTCCAGGACAGGAAGACAGGCAAGTATGATGGTGTGAGGGAGTGGGCTGAGTTAGTTAGTTAGGGCTAGTAATCTGCAGGCTAGCTAAGGGAAACAGGGAGGGGGGTGTGAGAGAGGGAGGGGGAAGGAGTGAGAGGGGGATATGAGTGAAGAGCAATGCATCATGGTAGTTGTAGGATGAGCGCAGGAAGCTACCCATGTAAAAACATGCTGAGGATACCAGGAGCTCCCAGAGAAACACAGAAATCACTCAAAACACTGCTAAAAGGGTATTTGGGTGCACTTATTAACCCATTAATGGCACCTTTTTTTTTTTTTAGAAAAGTTTTTTTGCCCGGAAAACCCCTTTAAGTGGGCTATTATTTATAAAGGGACTATTAGTGATAATGGGGACAATTACTTATAAGGGGGATATTATTTATGAGAGGGCTATTATTAATAAGGGGGAACTATTTATAAAGGGAGCTGTATTATTTTTAAAGGGGGAACTATTATTTAAAGGAGGGACTATTACTGATACAAGTCTCTATTTATAAGCAGGGACTTTCATTTATAAGGGCACTATTACTGATAAGGATGTAATATTATTTATAAGCAGGGACTATTATTTATAAGGAGGCGCTATAAAAACTGATGACTGGGTGCAAAAATCTATTAGGCAGTACAAAGTTGGTCATTTGAATTATGTGTGGGAAAATGGGGGTTGTTATTATGGTTTTGGGGCAGAAAGGAGGCATTATTAAAAGGGTTGTCACTGGAAGTGCTGCACTGCCTTATTAATTCACTGAATATGATGGTGTTGCTGGTATATTAGCATTTGGCCAGGGCCACACTTTGTCTAAAACCAGCCCTGTTGTAAGGAAATTGCCAGTTGAGCAATTCCCCAGTGCTGCAACACAGAACACGGTCAGGACGAACAACAAAAAGGGAGGTCAGCTAGCCAAGGGGTCAGTAACAGACGAGCAATGCAGTACAGAATCAAAATCCAAGAGAATAGTCAAAGTCAAAGCCAGAGGTCAGGAATAGGAATACAGATAACAAAACAGCAAGGAGTAAATCCTAGTACGCAAGAAGCAATAGCAAGCGCCAATGTGAATGTGAGCAAAAAATAAATAGGAAGAAAGAACCCGCCCCAGACTTGATAGGATGATAGGCTGTCAATCACACAGGCAAGGCTGAGATTAACTATTTGAGGAGCAGAGAGAAACAAAAGGTGCAGGATACGGGTGTGGCTGGAATTCAATTACATAGTCTAGGACAGTGTTCAGACTGAGCAACAAGAATCTTAAACAAGGAATCAAATTGAACACACCTCCTGCACCGCAGTGTGCAGGCGGAGCGTGGTGCAGAGACCCGAACAGGCAGAGACGTTATACCTGTGCCTATTTATAGTGAATGTGGTCACATTGTGACTTGCAAGGTATAGAGACCTAGGACAGCAGAAATTCAGCCTTTCTGTGCAAATATTTTCACTCTCATTAGTTGTAACTGACAGCAGAATATCCCAATCTAATGTTGCACTAGCATAATTTACTGTGTAGCCCTAGTCTACCTGGCTAAGTGTGCATACTTTATGGTTAGGTTATTTTCTTGTTTGCTTGTCTGTTCTTTTAATTCCTGGCAAGAGCATTGGTGCCTACTGCTGTCTATATTCGCTTCTGCTGAAACTAAACTGAGCTGTGTGCTCTGTTCCTGCAATTTATTATGGATATTAACTTTGCCTAATAATAGAAGTATTTTATCTCTAAGTAGGTGATGGAATCTCTCCTCCTATAGGTCTGACTGCCTACTTATTTTCCACGCAGTATTGAATAGGCTCTATTAATAAACAAGAGAATGTATTGCAGCCACATGCTATCCCATCCCTGTAAGAAATGTGACAATTGTCCCTGTATCAGGGATTGTCATTACACAAACCAAGCAGATAGAATTTAGAAAATATGTAGTAAGGATAAAGCTCCATGTAGCAGAAATGCAGTATTTTTGACTTTTGTGGAAGCACAGCAGAAAAGTGAGATTTTGTTTATTCTCATCTACACATTGCAGAAAAAAAGAGCTATGGGAGAAATGCATTTTTTAAAAATACAACATGTTCATTTTAGCTGCGGAATTGCGAGCCTTTTCCCAATACATTTAGTAGGAGACAAGTCACAATTCTGTCTTGTTAGAAGGATCTTTAGTCAGATGCTTTGTGCATTCAGAGGTACAGTAGGGCCCCATAGACTTCTAGCATTGTGGTTTTGAGGTGGTATAGATCACTGTACAGAACTACTCATCACCTTAAAGGGGACCTGTCCCTAGGAATTTCATCACTAAACTCACAGCACTGTCAGGTATGGTATAGAATATCCTCTTTTAGTGTTCCTTCTATTATGTTAAAAATCACCCATTTACCTATAAAACCACCTCAGACGTTTGTATACAAATTAGCTGATAAGACTCACATTATGCTATACAGTGCTGCCAAAAGTATTGGCACCCCTGCAATTCTGTCAGATAATACTAAATTTCTTCCAGAAAATGATTGCAATCACAAATGCTTTGGTAATATCATCTTCATTTAATTTGTCTTCAATGGAAAACCACAAAGAGAATTGTCAAAAAGCCAAATTGGATATAATTCCACACCAAACATAAAAAAGGGGGTGGACAAAAGTATTGGCACCCTTTGAAAAATCAGGTGATGCTTCTCTAATTTGTGTAATTAACAGCACCTGTTACTTACCTGTGGCACATAACAGGTGGAGGCAATAACTAAATCACACTTGCAGCCAGTTGAAATGGATTAAAGTTGACTCAACCTCTGTCCTGTGTCCTTGTGTGTACCACATTGAGTATGGAGAAAAGAAAGAAGACCAAAGAACTGTCTGAGGACTTGAGAAGCAAAATAGTGAGGAAGCATGAGCAATCTCAAGGCTACAAGTCCATCTCCAAAGACCTGAATGTTCCTGTGTCTACCGTGCGCAGTGTCATCAAGAAGTTTAAAGCCCATGGCACTGTGGCTAACCTCCCTAGATGTGGACGGAAAAGAAAAATCGACGAGAGATTTCAACTAAAGATTGTGCGGATGGTGGCTAAAGAACCTCGACTAACATCCAAAAAAATTCTAGCTGCCCTGCAGTCCGAGGGTACAACAGTGTCAACCCGTACTATCCGTCGGCGTCTGAATGAAAAGGGACTCTATGGTAGGATACCCAGGAAGACCCCACTTCTGACCCAGAGACATAAAAAAGCCAGGCTGGAGTTTGCCAAAACTTACCTGAGAAAGCCAAAAACTTTTTGGAAGAATGTTCTCTGGTCAGATGAGACAAAAGTAGAGCTTTTTGGGAAAAGGCATCAACATAGAGTTTACAGGGAAAAAAAAAAAGAGGCCTTCAAAGAAAAGAACACAGTCCCTACAGTCAAACATGGCGGAGGTGCCCTGATGTTTTGGGCTTGCTTTGCTGCCTCTGGCACTGGACTGCTTGACCGTGTGCATGGCATTATGAAGTCTGAAGACTACCAACAAATTTTGCAGCATAATGTAGGGCCCAGTGTGAGAAAGCTGGGTCTCCCTCAGAGGTCATGGGTCTTCCAGCAGGACAATGACCCAAAACACACTTCAAAAAGCACTAGAAAATGGTTTGAGAGAAAGAACTGGAGCCTTCTAAAGTGGCCAGCAATGAGTCCAGACCTGAATCCCATAGCACACCTGTGGAGAAATGGCAGTTTGGAGAAGGCACCCTTCAAATCTCAGGGACCTGGAGAAATTGGCCAAAGAAGAATGGTCTAAAATTCCAGCAGAGCATTGTAAGAAACTCATTGATGGTTACCGGAAGCGGTTGTTCGCAGTTATTTTGTCTAAAGGTTGTGCTACCAAGTATTAGGCTGAGGGTGCTAATACTTTTGTCTGGCCCATTTTTGGAGTTTTGTGTAAAATGATCAATGATTTGACTTTTTTTTCATTCTCTTTTGTGTTTTTTCATTGCAAGCAAAATAAATGAAGATATTATTACCAAAGCATTTGTGATTGCAATCATTTTCTGGAAGAAATTGAGTATTATCTGACAGAATTGCAGGGGTGTCAATACTTTTGGCCAGCACTGTATTGACATCTGCACTCGTGTGTCCATTGTTCTGGTCTGACAGGGGACCAGAACAAACGGACCCTATTGACTATCATGGGATCCGCCAGATGAACAAGAAGGACTTGAAGCACTTTTTCGGCCAGTCACTGGTCACTGCAAACGGAGACTCGATGCAGATGTGAACCCAGCCTTAGCATGCTTTCTAAAGAGAGGAGTCACATCCCATCTCAAGAGAGGAGAGGCTGAAAGAGACGATAATTTCAGATGCTGATTTGTTGGACTGTGTAGTACCTAGATCTATGGTATAATTTGGAAGCATAGAATCTCAGCTTTAAAACTGCACCATGATCATGCTTCTATGCATATGTTGCACAAGCAGAGATACAGGTTAAGATACAGCTAGAAATGGGAACAATATCTGCAGCTACCACTCTCAACTGTGTAACTGCTGATAGCTCTGTTTCTGTAGTGTACAGAACCATGAGATTCTTTGCTTTAGAGCACAATATATTGACATCTGAAGTTATTCTCTTTCACACTTATCTCCTTAGAACAAAGGCCAGGGTGACTCTTATCTGGGGAAGGCCTTTTTCTGTTCCAGCATTCCTCTCCCTTCCATAGACTTCTGTGTTAACAGTAACTCTGTAAGAGTGTGAAGCTAACAAAAAGTTATTTTTATATAAGCTAAAGTTATTTTTCCATCAATATAACTATATGAGTAGTAGTGTTTAATGACATTATTTTGGGGTAGATATATCTGTAAAGTAATAACAAAAAACTATTTTGCCATTGTCATTTTAGGTTATAAATTTTACACCACAGTGTTGCTTAAATAACCTTATAAATTTATAAATTTATTCCAATTAATTTGTATGTTTTTTTTGGTTTTTTTTTTTTTTTTAAGATTTACTACTTTTCCAAAGTAAAAACACTTTTTGTAATAACAATTTTGCTTTTTTCCCTATCGGCACTCCCAAGGCCCATAACTTAATTTTTTTTTGTTAACGGAATTGTGCAAGGGCTTATTTTTTGTGAGAAAAACTGACATTTTTGTTGATGCCATTTTGAGGAACCTAACACTTTTGGATTGCTTTTAAGGCTAAAGCCACAGCCAAAAAGCGCTGAGGGAAAAACCACAGTGGAAACGCATCACAGTTTTTCCCGCAGCGCTTTTCATAGAAAGTCCGTAGAGATTTCCTCTGTGGACTTTCTGCTTCCATTATACCTATAGGGAAAACGGAAGCTTTTCTGTAGGTATAATTGACATGCTGCAAAAACGCAAGCATTTCCGCTGCAGATTATTTTCTGCAATGTGTGGATGCAAATAGCCAGAATCGCATTCATTTTGCAGTTAATGTAAAATGCTGCAGCCAAATTGCGGTATTTACGCTACATGGAGCCCTGGCCTTATAGTGTTTTTTCAGTGACCAACAGACAAAAATACCAATTCTGGTATCATCTTTTAGATTTTTTTTTTTTTTTTTTTTTTTACGCCGTTAAGCGTGCAGGTAAAATAACATTACAGTTGTAATGCTTGGGTCCTTATGGATGTGGAAATACCCAATGTGTGTGTGTTATGTACAGTGCCTTGTGAAAGTATTTGGCCCCCTTGAATTTTTCAACCTTTTGCCACATTTCAGGCTTCAAACATAAGGATATAAAATTTTAATTTTTTGGTGAAGAATCAACAACAAGTGGGACAAAATTGTGAAATGGAACGAAATTTATTGGTTATTTTAAACTTTTGCAAAAAATAAAAAACTGAAAAGTGGGGCGTGCCAAATTATTCGGCCCCTTTACTTTCAGTGCAGCAAACTCACTGCAGAAGTTCAGTGAGGATCTCTGAATGATCCAATGTTGTCCTAAATGACTGATTATGATAAATATAATCCACCTGTGTGTAATCAAGTCTCCGTATAAATGCACCTGCTCTGTGATAATCTCAGGGTTCTGTTTAAAGTACAGAGAGCATCATGAAGACCAAGGAACACATCAGGCAGGTCCGTGATACTGTTGTGGAGAAGTTTAAAGCCAGATTTGGATACAAAAAGATTTCCCAAACTTTAAACATCCCAAGGAGCACTGTGCAAGCGATCATATTGAAATGGAAGGAGTATCAGACCACTGCAAATCTACCAAGACCCAGCCGTCCCTCTAAATTTTCATCTCAAACAAGAAGAAGACTGATCAGAGATGCAGCCAAGAGGCCCATGATCACTCTGGATGAACTGCAGAGATCTACAGCTGAGGTGGGAGAGTCTGTCCATAGAACAACAATCAGTCGTACACTGCACAAATCTGGCCTTTATGGAAGAGTGGCAAGAAGAAAGCCATTTCTCAAAGATATCCATAAAAAGACTCGTTTAAAGTTTGCCACAAGCCACCTGGGAGACACACCAAACATGTGGAAGAAGGTGCTCTGGTTAGATGAAACCAAAATCGAACTTTTTGGCCACAATGCAAAACGATATGTTTGGCGTAAAAGCAACACAGCTCATCACCCTGAACACACCATCCCCACTGTCAAACATGGTGGTGGCAGCATCATGGTTTGGGCCTGCTTTTCTTCAGCAGGGACAGGGAAGATGGTTAAAATTGATGGGAAGATGGATGGAGCCAAATACAGGACCATTCTGGAAGAAAACCTGTTGAAGTCTGCAAAAGACCTGAGACTGGGACGGAGATTTATCTTCCAACAAGACAATGATCCCAAACATAAAGCAAAATCTACAATGGAATGGTTCACAAATAAACGTATCCAGGTGTTAGAATGGCCAAGTCAAAGTCCAGACCTGAATCCAATCGAGAATCTGTGGAAAGAGCTGAAAACTGCTGTTCACAAACAATCTCCATCCAACCTCACTGAGCTCGAGCTGTTTTCCAAGGAAGAATAGGCAAGAATTTCAGTCTCTCGATATGCAAAACTGATAGAGACATACCACAAGCGACTTGCAGCTGTAATCGCAGCAAAAGGTGGCGCTACAAAGTACTAACTTAAGGGGGCCGAATAATTTGGCACGCCCCACTTTTCAGTTTTTTATTTTTTACAAAAGTTTAAAATATCCAATAAATTTCGTTCCACTTCACGATTGTGTCCCACTTGTTGGTGATTCTTCACCAAAAAATAAAAATTTTATATCCTTATGTTTGAAGCCTGAAATGTGGCAAAAGGTTGAAAAGTTCAAGGGGGCCGAATACTTTCGCAAGGCACTGTATTCATTTTTTATTATTATTTATGAACCTTTTGGGATTAATGTGATATTTTAACAGTTTTTTTTATACGTATTATTACGGAGGTCTGTGCCCTTCATCACTTATTAAGCTGCTCTCCTGTTCCTTATCTTCAATCTGACTTCTTGTTTACATTATATCCTCAGCCTCACACATAGACCTCTATGAAGAGGGGAAGAGGATGAGAGTTTCTCCTGCTGTCTGGTTAACTGATTTATTTATTTTGTACTCTCAAGGCCTCTTATATACAACTTAACAGTGTCAAAAATGCAAAGATTAGCAGTATCAACAGCAATTATTTGAGAGTCTTTTCTAATTCCCCTCCCCCTCCTAGACTAATATAGAGAAAGTAATTGCCTGAAAAGAGGAGAAGACAACATATTTCTTTAATAAAGATATATTTCAAAGTTTCATATTTTAACCTGTACTATTTATTTGCGAAAAATTGTTTATAACTGGAGGTACACTTTAACATGCGATCTTCTGATCGCTTTTATAATGCATTCCACTACCTAAGTAGTACAATGCATTATATAGCCTGTCATTTTTTGACAGGAATAAACATAGGTAGCCCTGGAGGCCTTCAGTAGGCCCTTGACTGCCATGTAAAAGCATCAGACCCCTTACATGACACAGTCGCTATTGACCAGGGCATCTAAGGGGTTAAACGCCCAGGATCAACTGTTTGCTGATCCTGGTCCTTAGGAGCAGATGACCAGCCGTGAGAAGATCTATACACCGATCACTAATGGGTTAATAAGATATATTGCAAAGTTTCTTACATGAAAATTTGGTTTATAATTAGAGGTATACCTTAATGACAGTGCTTTGCTACAGATCAGGATCAATCACGCTTAGGGCTATAGTTATGACAACAGATTAGATTTGTAGGGCAGCAATCATTATAAATGATAGTAAATAGTTCATAGTATAAACACTTGCAGCATTAACATTCCTGTCAAGGTCAATGAAGTCTAATAAACACATTAAATTTTTACCAAAGATGCCTAAGCACTTCAAGAGGGCCAGCTACTTCCTAGGACCTCGAAGAAACAGGTGACAGCCAAGGGTCATGAATGAAGTATCACATTAAAGACAATAGTGTACTCTGCACCCCAAAGTGTGCAATATTAAACATCTATTAAAATATAGTGAAAAGGTAAACTAAATTAATATACAGAATGTATTTAGACCTACTTTGGATCTAAACAAATTAATTTATTTAGGCAATAAAAATACTTGAAAACCAATTTCAGCACATCTTATATGTGAACATCAGAAGGAAAAAAAAAAATGTCCTTCAAAGTCATTGAGATCAGGTTACACCATATGACTGCACCTTTTATAATGCTGGATGAAACACAAGGAATACCGGATCTCTGCCAGAAGAGCATGTAGAGACAGGATTAGAGAGTACATTTAACACTTTAAGTGAATAATAGTGATTGCTTTAGTAGAGTGTTTATATCTGCCACATTCAAGGTCAAGAATGCATTAAAGAGAAAGACCTGTCAATAAACAGAATACATTTTATCATCATAATATAGATGTATGCATTTTTATTTCCTCTTGCATTTAACATCTGCTTATTTTATGCCCTTTAAATACCATCCACAATACAGTAATTTCACTTTAATTTAATGTCACCCATTATAATTAGCAATCACCACTTGTGCCAAGTAAACACTGGAGTCCTGCTGTCTCCTTGTTCCTGGCACAATGAAGTTGAACAAGAGCAGAACATTTTTGTGTGTATATCACATGACTTCATTAAGCCACATGCCTGAGGCTAAGGCCCCACAATGCAGAAATGCAATGTTTTTTTATGCCGATTTTTGCCACGGGTTTTTGAGCCAAAGTCAGGAGTGACTACAAAAGGAATGGAAAATATAAAAGGAAGCTCTTAGAAGTTTCCCTTATATTAATTCCACTCCTGACTTTGGCACAAAAAAGCGCAGCAAAATCTGCAACAAATAATGCTGCATTTCCACAATGTGGGGCCTCAGCCTTAAAAGGGTTTTCCAGGATTTAGATATTGATGACCTATCCTTAAGATAGGTCATCAATACTAGTTTGGTGGGAATTGACACCGGGCATAATCAGTTAAAAGTAGGATCCATAGCTCCAGGAATAGCACAGTTTACGGCAGAACCAGGTTATTGCAGCTCAGTTTGCATTCAGCTGTACTTCCAGCTAAGCACACTTGAGCAGATTTATTAAAAATGTCTAAGGCCGGAAACACCATGGCAAAAAATGCTGCATTTTACAGTACCTGCAAAGTGGATAGAATTCTGTCTAATCCCATGCACCCACACATTGCAGTAAAAAATTTGCACCGGAAAAGCTGTGTTTTCAAAAACACTTGCGTTTTTTAAATCGCAGGCTGTCAAATAGACCTACGAAAATGACGACGTATTCCGTATTGGTATTATAGGGGCAGAAAGTCCGCAGAGGAAAACTCTGCAGACTTTTTGTGAAAAACACTGCAGAAAAAAAAAATTCAATGCGTTTTTCCGCTGCGTTTTATTATGCTGCGTCTCGCTACATGGGGCCTTAGCCTAAAAAGAAAGCTATCTGAGTTGCTCATGGAAACCAATCACAGCAGAGTTTTCATTTTGTATTCTGCTCCTGAAATATGAAAGCTGCACTATGCTTGGTTGCTATGAGCAACTAAGACATTTTATTTCTTTTTGGCAGCTTAATAAATCTGATCTATTATAAATAAGTTTATTGAGAAAGATATCCGGTTGTAAAATCCACAGCAGAAATCCACAACTGAGCCCCGGATTTCTGCTGTGGAATTGCCATTTGGTGAGCAGCGTATGATAACCTGATGTCGATTTCATGTTAAATCCACATCAATTAGTGAAATATCACTTACTGACATGGATCCAGTGGCGTAACTAAAGTCTTATGGGCCCCGATGCAAACTTTTGCCTGGGGCCCCTTACCCCCTCCCTAGAGTGAATTCTTGATAGTGGCGGTTACAGGTGCTGCAGCGATATCTCAGATACTTGAAAGGGTTACAACTTCAGTACCCACAACTGCAGTTATCAAGAATAAATTCACAGACGGTGAATCAGAACCACTAATATAAAACCTGAAATAACAGAATTGGTCCCAAACAAAAAAAAAAAAATATATAAAATATAACTTTTAATAAATAACCACTAAAATATCCAACTCATAATTTATCATCGACCTATCTAAATATGCAAATATACACAAAAGGTTGAAGAGAGCATATTCAACCTAATAGACAAAGTTGATCTCAAACAGTGGAAAGAGGTCCAAACGCTAAATTGACTCTAGATATATATAAATGTCGACCAAATATGTCAATAAACCTACATAACCTCATATCCTCCCCACACTAAAATTGTTGATATCAACTAAAATATAAAAGTCCTCTAATGTCAAGTAACGCTCCTATGAGACATTCCTGTCCCTAAATAGCGTCTCAAACTACCTCTATGCATTTCCCTTTTCTACAAAGGTTCATCAGGAGTTGACAGTGTGAACTGAGACAAAGATATGTCCCAAGAAAATATACAGATGCACAGATGAATAAAGATGCGGTTAAAACCACGATTCCTGGAGCTCAGATGGTAAGCTCCAGTACTATTAAGCGGTCGACGCTGAAGCTCATACGTTTGAATGTGATATAGACATGTGCGAGCCAAAACTACGCCTCTCCACATAGAGCAACCTATCACTGGCCAGTTAACAACAGATACTGAGGAGTGATATCACTCGTAGAGCAGATATCCCAGTTGCTAACCATTTTTGGGAATATCATCATGGGGATGTTTTTTCCATAAAATTTCAAGGGATGGAAAGGGTACATAAATCCCCTCGTGGTGGAGATTGGGAGCGGGTTATCCTCTGTAAAGAAGCCCAGTGGATTTTCAGGTTTAAATCCATCAAGCCTCTTGGTCTCAATGAGGCCATTTCTTTTACTTCCTTTATATAATTTTTTATATCAGGGCTTTGCACATTTCTAGAAGAATAATAAGGGGAAAGAAAAGAAAAAAGAGAAATAAAAGTTGTTTTTTTTTGTTTTTTTTTTATTATTGCATTTTTTGTCTGCGGAATCAACATCTATAATGGAGTTTTTCACTTTGACTATATTTGAAGTGGTCTGTAGTGAAATTAATATTATTGGCTCCGCTGTTATCTGTAGAATATTTATACCTTAGTTTCATCTATATGAGTATTATTTTTATATCTGTTTTTTCTATATGGTGGTATTCTTTGGTTTCTTTTCTATCTCTGATCCTTCATATGTATTATTATTATTTACCTACTCCTCAGTATCTGTTGTTAACTGGCCAGTGATAGGTTGCTCTATGTGGAGAGCCCTGATTGGCAGTGACATCATTGGGGGGCGTGGTTTTGGCTCGCACATGTCTATATCACATTCAAACGTATGAGCTTCAGCGTCGACCTCTTAATAGTACTGGAGCTTACCATCTGAGCTCCAGGAATCGTGGTTTTAACCGCGTCTTTATTCATCTTTGCATCTGTGCATCTGTATATTTTCTTGGGACATATCTTTGTCTCAGTTCACACTATCAACTCCTGATGAACCTTTATAGAAAGGGGAAATGCGTAGAGGTAGTTTGAGATGCTATTTAGGGACAGGAATGTCTCATAGGAGCGTTACTTGACATTAGAGGACTTTTATATTTTAGTTGATATCAACAATTTTAGTGTGGGGAGGATATGAGGTTATGTAGGTTTATTGACATATTTGGTCGACATTTATATATATCTAGAGTCAATTTAGCGTTTGGACCTCTTTCCACTGTTTGAGATCAACTTTGTCTATTAGGTTGAATATGCTCTCTTCAACCTTTTGTGTATATTTGCATATTTAGATAGGTCGATGATAAATTATGGGTTGGATATTTTAGTGGTTATTTATTAAAAGTTATATTTTATATTTTTTTTTTGTTTGGGACCAATTCTGTTATTTCAGTTATCAAGAATACAGTGAGTGAGCAGCACAGTGTCTGGCATGTAAACAATACTGGCACAGTATTATATGCTCCACAGTGGCCCCCACACAGTATTATGTGCTCCACAGTGGGCCCCCAAAGAGTATTATGTGCTCCACAGTAGCCCCCACACAGTATTATAAGCTCCCAAGAGCACCCCCTTCCTCCTACTGTAGAGCCGGTGCTATTACACTTTGGGGCCATTTCCAGCTGGTCATGGGCCCCGTACCCCTCCAGGCCCGGTCTCGGTCACACCCCCTGCGACCATGATCGTTGCGCCACTGCATGGATCTCAAATTCATGATAAATAATGGCAAAATACAATGTAGATTCACATTGAAAACAATAGGATTTTAAATGTCATGCAAACTTCTGGATCATAATATACGTCAAAATCTGCATGAAACATCTGCATGCTAACACACCCTAAAACCTTAGATTCTTCACATTTACAATCATTGTTACCGACAAAAAGGTAGAATGTCTAATATACAGTCTGCTTAAACAGCTTTGAGTGTAACGCCAGAATACTATTTTTTTTTTTAAGCATCAGGGCTGGCCCATAGGGTGGGTACACATCTTCTTCCTTGCAACTTGTCGAATTAACAAGTACACCTGTGAGCCCAACAAAGCCAATCACAAGCAATGCCAGCCTTTTAACCTGCTCAGCTCTCTACACTACAGTGCTGGCCAAAAGTATTGGCACCCCTGCAATTCTGTCAGATAATACTCAATTTCTTCCAGAAAATGATTGCAATCACAAATGCTTTGGTAATAATATCTTCATTTAATTTGTCTTCAATGGAAAACCACAAAAAGAATTGTCAAAAAGCCAAATTGGATATAATTCCACACCAAACATAAAAAAGGGGGTGGACAAAAGTATTGGCACCCTTTGAAAAATCATGTGATGCTTCTCTAATTTTTGTAATTAACAGCACCTGTTATTTACCTGTGGCACATAACAGGTGGTGGCAATAACTAAATCACACTTGCAGCCAGTTGAAATGGATTAAAGTTGACTCAACCTCTGTCCTGTGTCCTTGTGTGTACCACATTGAGTATGGAGAAAAGAAAGAAGACCAAAGAACTGTCTGAGGACTTGAGAAGCAAAATTGTGAGGAAGCATGAGCAATCTCAAGGCTACAAGTCCATCTCCAAAGACCTGAATGTTCCTGTGTCTACCGTGCGCAGTGTCATCAAGAAGTTTAAAGCCCATGGCACTGTGGCTAACCTCCCTAGATGTGGACGGAAAAGAAAAATTGACGAGAGATTTCAACGAAAGATTGTGCGGATGGTGGCTAAAGAACCTCAACTAACATCCAAACAAGTTCTAGCTGCCCTGCAGTCCGAGGGTACAACAGTGTCAACCCGTACTATCCGTCGGCGTCTGAATGAAAAGGGACTCTATGGTAGGATACCCAGGAAGACCCCACTTCTGACCCAGAGACATAAAAAAGCCAGGCTGGAGTTTGCCAAAACTTACCTGAGAAAGCCAAAAACTTTTTGGAAGAATGTTCTCTGGTCAGATGAGACAAAAGTAGAGCTTTTTGGGAAAAGGCATCAACATAGAGTTTACAGGAAAAAAAAAAGAGGCCTTCAAAGAAAAGAACACGGTCTCTACAGTCAAACATGGCGGAGGTTCCCTGATGTTTTGGGGTTGCTTTGCTGCCTCTGGCACTGGACTGCTTGACCGTGTGCATGGCATAATGAAGTCTGAAGACTACCAACAAATTTTGCAGCATAATGTAGGGCCCAGTGTGAGAAAGCTGGGTCTCCCTCAGAGGTCATGGGTCTTCCAGCAGGACAATGACCCAAAACACACTTCAAAAAGCACTAGAAAATGGTTTGAGAGAAAGCACTGGAGACTTCTAAAGTGGCCAGCAATGAGTCCAGACCTGAATCCCATAGAACACCTGTGGAGAGATCTCAAAATGGCAGTTTGGAGAAGGCACCCTTCAAATCTCAGGGACCTGGAGAAATTTGCCAAAGAAGAATGGTCTAAAATTCCAGCAGAGCATTGTAAGAAACTCATTGATGGTTACCGGAAGCGGTTGTTCGCAGTTATTTTGTCTAAAGGTTGTGCTACCAAGTATTAGGCTGAGGGTGCCAATACTTTTGTCCGGCCCATTTTTGGAGTTTTGTGTAAAATGATCAGGGATTTGACTTTTTTTTTTCATTCTCCTTTGTGTTTTTTCATTGCAAGCAAAATAAATGAAGATATTATTACCAAAGCATTTGTGATTGCAATCATTTTCTGGAAGAAATTGAGTATTATCTGACAGAATTGCAGGGGTGCCAATACTTTTGGCCAGCACTGTATGCCTGAGCAACATAGGTTCTTGTACATCCGATTCCTGCGAGGGTTTCACATTTGTATTTCTGTTTGATCTTCCATTTCATGACCTCCATGCTCCATGTTAGTTTTTGGGTGCACTATGTACATTTTTCAGAACCCTGAAAAAACTTCTATCAGCATTATTGAAAGTCATTTACAGCTGCCAGCAGCTCCATCTGACTTATGTGTAAGGATTTTCTATATCTGTTTTATCAATTATCTTAGTCTTTAAAGGGAGTCTATCAGCAGGAAAATCAATATCAAACTTATGAGAGTACCTTGTGCAGTTGCTTCTACACTTTCCAAAGATATCTTTCTTATTCTGCACTGCATTTCCATGAAAATCGGAATTTTATTCATATGCAAATTAGCTGAAAAGGGCTTTAGGAGTGTTTCTTTTCTTGCTGCTCTAGAAAATCCTCCCCTAACTGCTGCCCAGCTCTGCCTCATCTTCCACTTAGTCACACTTTGTCTGCAGTTAGGGGCAGTTATCTAGAGCAGAGAAACAACCCTAAAGTCCTTTTCAGCTAATCTGCATAATAATAAAACTGTGACTTTCAGCTGCAATGCAGAATAAGAAAGACATCTTTGGAAAGTGTAGAAGGTGCCTACAAGGTACTGTCATTAGTCTGATACAGACTTTCTTGCTGACATAAGTTGCAGTCAACATGACTAAAGATCAAAGCACAAACTTCATATCTCCTGCTTCTTTCTGCTACGTATATTTATGACATATTGCAGAAGAAGAATGTCAGTTTGGTATCAAGCTTCACTGTAAATAATGACTTTTGCTGGAAAAATTTATACAAAGTAAAACTTTCTAAAAAATAGAAACATAAAATAAGAATTACGACTCTGGCAGCATGAGGATGAATCATTTTTACACAAACATGCTAATTAGAAAACATTTCTTTCCAGCGTGGCCTAGTAGAGTTATGTGTGCATTGGTGAAATAAAGAATATTTAGTACCATTAATATATTATTCTACATCAGAGATGTGCAGTGTTGTGGTGTTCATCATCAGCCTGACAAGTAAGCCACTATCTATTATATTACATAATACACAGCAGAGCACAATTAGAGAACATTAATTGTTCAGTCACTTCAAACACTGCTTTAATCTGACTATCACTATTAGTAGTAAGGATGCGTGAACCCCAGAAGATTTGTTTCGTCCTGTGGTGTTCCAACAAAGCGAACCCCTGGTTTCGGTCTGAACTTGTTTGGATAAAACCGGAAGGTAAAATTACTATATTCTGGGATCTGTTCAGATCCCAAAGTATAATAGCTGGAGTCCTAGAGGAGATGACAAAGTAAAAAAAAATTTACACTCACTTTTCAGACCCCGGAGTATAATAATCGGAGGCGAGGTGAGGGAACATAAAAAACAATGTACTTATCTCTCCTGTGCTTCTCCAGGTTTCGGGCCTGTTTGGTGACGTCAGCTGACGTCATTTTGCGTCGCGACGCCTTGCCCGCATCACGTGACGCCGGCCTGGTCCAACATTGAAGGCGGCTGAAGCAGCAGGGAGTGGACCGGAGCGAGGAACAGGTAAGCAACGTTGTTTTTTTATGTTTCTATCCTCCCCTGGGACTCCGATCATTATACTCTGGGGTCTGAAAAGACCTCAGAGTATAATAATTGTTCATGGGTGGTCCACAATGGGACATATAATAGTGTGTGCAGGGGCCACTATGGGATATAATACTGTGTGCAGGGGCCACTATGGGATATAATACTGTGTGCAGGGGCCACTATGGGATATGATACTGTGTGCAGGGGCCACTATGGGACATGATACTGTGTGCAGGGGCCACTATGGGACATGATACTGTGTGCAGGGGCCACTATGGGACATGATACTGTGTGCAGGGGCCACTATGGGACATGATACTGTGTGCAGGGGCCACTATGGGACATGATATTGTGTGCAGGGGCCACTATGGGACATGATACTGTGTGCAGGGGCCACTATGGGGCATGATACTGTGTGCAGGGGCCACTATGGCACATAATAGTGTGCGCAGGAATGCGTTTTTTTTTTTGGGGGGGGGGGGGTTGAAGGGGGGTGGTCCGGGGGGGGGCGATTGGGGGCAGCGGTTCGGGGGGGGCCCCCCATGTCAAATGTTCGCCTTGGGGCCCAGCCATTCCTAGTTACGCCACTGGCCTCAACCACTCTGTCTTTTTCTCCTCGCAGTGTCTGGTGCTCTTCTCTGACATCATTCCCTAGGGTATATCCTAATTGTGGTCAGCCTTATGAACCTGATGAGAGTTGGAGTGCCCACGTGGGTCATGCAGGAATAAGACCAGGAGACACAATGTATGCATGAACAGGGTAACTTGCAACTTCACTTGCAAGTTATATCTGCCAAACATGGAGGTACACTTCTTGCAAATTTTACCACTGTGAGTTGGAGTTGAGCTGGTACATTGGAATAGCTGTCTGTGCTTACCTTGCAAAGGTTTGCTTTTTGTCTATTTCCCACTCTCTCTTGCAAAAAGTCCCTTAAAGTCTTTACCAACCACCACTCCGGGGTGTAAGTTAACAGGTTGCCCAGTCTGTCCCATGTGTTGTTGCTCTAAAGCCTATATAGCACTTATCCTCAGACACTAGGCTGGCACATACTTCTAGGTTTCCACAGCCAAAACAGGGGTATTTCTTCTATCTCCTGTCTAGATCTCAGGTACAGTCTGGAAGGTTGGTTGATGTCGAAGGCAGTTAGAGGTATAGCTCAATCTCTCTGCACTTCCTCACCCTTCAAAGGGCTAGAGAAAACTCTAAGGCCAGTTGCACATGACCGTGTGTTAACCAGCTGCCGTGAATTAATGGCACAGGCGGCGCACAGGGGACATGCGGATATCTCCCGTGTGCCACCCGTGCACAGGCCATGCTGCCGCAATCCCCTTTCATTGAATGAATAGGAGCCATGGAAGCAGGGCAAAAATCAGATAGGAATAGGACCTGTTCCATATTTTGCGGCCCGGACTGTCGGCCCGCACACGTGACCATGTCATTTACGGTCATGTGTACAGGCCCATAGAAATAAATCGGTCAGTGTGCTATCCGGGAAAAAAACCCGGATAGCACACTAACCAGACATACGGTCGTCTGCAAGGGGTCTAAGTCTCATCCTCCTTTTCCGAACTGCCTGGGTCATACCAAATCTGTGCTCCAGGCCCACAGTGGTACAATTCATTTAAGGGGGACTACACAATATATACAGATTACAATACAAAAACATTACAATCAATATCAATGAATTATATAAATTTTGTAGCACTACCAGTGGGATGCTGCATATGTCTCACAAATCTAAAAAGATCTATGTATAGAAATTAATGGTTCAGATCAGTCATGTAACAGGTAGATCAGTCAGTTCCAATCAGAGCTTGAGAAATCAGACAGAATCAGAAGCTAGACAGCTAGACTCTGATGAGATGGTAACTTTTATTCTACTCAAATCGGAGATGAAATTATAGACAAAAGATTTTGAGATTGAGTTTGGGATGTAACTAAAGCTAATTTCTCAGCAAAACATTTGCAATGAAAAGGGGGGGGGGGGGGGGAACACATATGCCTAGATTTATGTAACTGTCTGCCTGTACATCGGCCATAGATTGCTCTTCAGCATACTTTTTGCATATAGTTGTAATGAAAAGTGCAGTTGACTACACTTTCAATACTTATAGGAATGTAGAATTCTGATGCATACAAAAACCTTTGTACAGCACTAAGTTGTCTCTTGTCAGTCCCATAGACTTTGAAATGTATGTGTCCCTCCATTCAAATTCCTCTTGAACAGGCGGCTCAGGACTTCCATTCTGATGAATGTGGAGGTCTAAGCAATGGAGACTCTATTAATCATACATCCTGTGCATAGGTATACCTATGGCATACATATCCAATCCAAAAAGGAGAACTTTGCAGACTTTCTGTGAAAAGCGATGCAGGAAAAACCGTGATACGTTTCTGCTGCGTTTTTTCCCACAGTGCTTTATGGCTGCAGCTCACTATGTGGGGTCTTACCCTGACGACATTATGAGGCATAACAGAAAAAAAAAAAGTATATTTAGGTTTAGAAATCTGAAGGTCATTGGCCATTTTGTCTCGATGCAACATATATTTTGTGCTGAAGATATTAAAGAAAGTTTTAGGAGATTGCTTGGGAATATGAATGTTCATCTTAGAAATGAGAATACAAGCTGATTGAGGGCAGGTTGTTGCTAGTTCAAGTGAATCATAGTTTCATTGATATGCAGACATTCAAAACTATGTCCTTTGTGATCCAGGAAGGTTGTTTCAGTGAATGATATGGGGTAGGGTAAACCAGTTTATCATGTTAGATGGTTAGCTTGCTTTTTCCTTTTTAATAAGTGATATAGCAAACCACTGATAAATAAAATAGTCTAACTGTTGGCTTGCATACATTATTAGAAGTACCTCACATTGTACGTGTAGTGTAAATCATTTTAGTTAATAAATTATGCTACTTCCTTTAAGTGTTATTAAATGTAATACAAAAATGTATTATGTTACAATTAGAAAAACCACATTGGGGCTGATTTATCTTGCCTTGCATACCAGAAAACTAACATACAAGCTATGACAAAAATCACAATATTTTGCACAAGTCAGAAAATTCATGCAAAAATTGTGATGTTTTGTACCCTATACACCGCAAATGGTACAGAACTTAATAGTAAATGTAGAACAGTTACATTTACGGTACCAGAAATTATGCCAGAAATCTGTGCCAGCAAGGAGCTACCATACATTTCTGTTTAGGTGCATAGAACACAGAGCAGTTGCGTAACTAGGAATGGCTGGGCCCCAAGGCGAACATTTGACATGGGGGAGCCCCCCCCGAACCGCCACATCCAAGCCCCCCCACTGGACCGCCCCCTCCAACCCGCCCCCGCACAAACCGCATTCCTGCGCACACTATTATGCCCCATAGTGGCCCCTGCACACAGTATTAAGCCCCATAATGGCCCCTGCACACAGTATTATGGCCCATGAACAATTATTATATTCTGGGGTCTTTTCAGAGTTACCTACCTCTTCCTGGCTCCGGCCATCTTCAAAGTTGGACCAGATCTCGCATCGCGACGCATGACGACGCAGGCCCAGCCCACATGACGTCACCATACAGGCTCGAAGCCTGTGGAGCGTAGGAGAGGTAAGTGTTTTTTGTGTTCCCTCACCTGCACTGGCCCTCCGATCATTATACTCTGGGGTCTGGGCCCTGTGACAGCCGCTACCGCTGCTACCCCGGTAGTTATGCCCTTGAAAAAGAGGATACACCTAGTCAAAAATTAGGCTCAAGCTCTGGCAAGAGAAGGGATTAACTGTAATATATTATTTATATATAATCTCAAACTGTATTTCACCTGTATCTTTGCAACCATGTACTTCTTTAAAGGGGTTTTCCCACACAAGAAATTTATCCCGACCACTCAGAACCCCAATTATCTAGAGAATGGGGGACTTTTGTACCCCGTTGTGAATGGAATAGTAGTCAGGCAGCACATGCATTCATTTCAATGATAGCACCTTAGCCAAATTGTAACACTCGACCATCCTCTTTAATGCTACTAAAACTAAAAAAAAATAAAATAAAAATAAAAACAAATACATAGTACACCCTTAAAATATGTTTTCATTTACACATGATAAAGCATCTTTGCAGGCCTATGTGTTTCAGGATGACACAGCTATATCACTGCTAATTATGCTTTAGAGTAAAAAATACGGAGTCTATATATTCTTATGGTTCTCATACTACTTGAACTCTTAAACTTTGTTATTGCCTTCCTTTGGAGACATAGGTCAGAAGAATTTCCCAACGCATATCTCTGACAGAGGGCTATAGGCATACATTGCCCATAAAAACCAATAGTACAAAAAATACATACAATATGGCATACTTTTTAGGTGCTAGTATAGTGTGTGATCTACAAGAACATTTACACTGTAGCACGCAGTCTACCTCGCTGCTGCCTCTTGTTTGCCCGTTTCATCATTCTCCAGGTATATCATGAGCTGCAGCTCAGAGCTCTGCTAGTGTTCCATGCAGATGAATATAAAAAGACTTAAAGGGGATGTCCAGGCTAAAATTTAAATTTATTAATTAGGTTGGGGGAGGTGAAAAAAATAAAAGTAAAACATACTCACTTGTCCCCAGTGCTCAGGTCCAGTCCTGCAGCTCTGTTGTTGTCTTTTGGCGGAAGTACCCACCGCACATGACAGCTGAGGCCAATCAGTGGACTAATGAAGGGAACCGGGGATGTCACTACTAGTGACATCCCCGGTTCCCTTCCTGAGACCACGGAAGCTGCTGATTGGCCTTAGCAGTCATATGGTCTCAGCGGAAGGGAACTGAGACGTCACAGCTAGTGATATATTCAACAGCAAGAAGGCGACTGGACTGCCCTGGGAGGACACCAGAGCACCAGGGACAGATGAGTATGTGTTTTTTTTCACTTCCCCTGGCCTAATTAAAAAATATTGTTTAGCCTGGACAACCTCTTTAAGTTGTTTTCATCTCTTCATCAGACAATGGGACTAAATGTTCGTCAGTCTCCCAATATGCCTGATGTGTATGACATCTTAGGTTGTAGCATCCTTTCCCCTTCTACTACTCTTCTATATAGCAAAAAGTAAAGGTGAGGGACTTTAGACTCATGTAGCTCGTCCTGGAGAAGAATAATAAGTCAAAGCCTGGTTTGTATAATCTTTCTAGTAAACCATTCTGCTTGTGTTATTCACAGCACCACTTGATGGTAAATGACTGGTACTGCAGTAGACCACATGCTATAGTAGCACCCGTTTTTTTTTTTTTTTTTTTTACTGTATGCCTCTGCATAGAATAGTGTAGTCTAATACACTATTCAATATAGCCACAGAAAATAGGTCAAAGCATGCCATCTGCCAAAAGGACACTTTGTGTAAATGAAGCCTATAAGTATGTTTGATATATTCATTGTATGCTTTTCCAGTTCATACTCTGAATGGAGGACATAAATGAAGTGTGAACAGAGCCTTACCATAGTGAAGTGAACATGGTGATCCATACTGGTTTACATATACACTGTAGCATTAGACTTGACTGTTCCTTTAAGATCTGAAAGACATGAAATCATGGCTGAACATACTTGAATCCCTCTCTGGATGAATAAACAATTGAAGTGATTAATTTACTTGACTACATTTTCATTTAAAGCTTCAGAAAAAAAAGACAATTCAGAACATTCACAATCTTGGCAAGAAAAAGCTTCATTTTACCAGCTCTCTACCCGCTTTACAAAATCAATCCTTTAATTTGTTCTGAGAGTCTTATTCCCTTTTATGTAATTTATTATTTCAACCCCTTATGACATGGATTTCTTTAATATATATTAAAAAATATGGAACTGGGATTCAGCAAAACATGAATAAAGTGTAGTTTGACACATTTCCATTTGTAGTTAATAAAAGATATTACGTGTTTTATTTCCGTCTATCTTAGACATTATTTTCAGTGGACACCACTGGGATAAACTTTGGATGTTTGCTTTACACTGACAGTAGATGGTATAGTATAGAAAGAGAATTACACATTGAAGTCTCTGGAGATCAGGGATGTATTTTCATCTTTCAAGTAATAGCACGTTCACGTTTATTGTGAACAATAAGTGTTTGCAAGTATTAAAGTATCAAATATCTCTTTTTTCATTTTCTAACATTACACTTATTACTTTTATTAGTCCATGTATAAAATATTCCTTTTTGTTTAATTACAATGTGACCTCACAATACTCTGGTGTATAAAACTCAGGCTTTATGCACATTACCATCTATTTTTTTCAATTCAAATATTTAAATTGAATTTTCACAAACAAACAACATAAAAACAACAGACCAGAACTACAAACAATGCGGACCGGAGCCACCAAAGGGGACCCCAAGACGGCCACAGTCAGCAAGGCAACAAACATTAATTAGAAGAAGATGAAAAAAGAGTGGAGAGGGGAGGGAAGGGGAGCAGAGAGAGAAAGAGGAAGAAAAAAAAAAAAAAAGGGGGGAGGGGGTATTGGTCAGGCAGAGAGGGTAATGGGGGGAGTTAACAGGGTAACATACCATGTGTGGGCCTTGAGGGAGGACTGGAGGGCAACACATGTCAGGGCCACAGTGGACGGACCTGAAGTTCACCATGTAAGGTCAGGTGTAGAAACAAATACAATGGTAGGACAAATGCCAACGGTGGGAGACTATGCTCAGAGCTCAGAGACCAGCGTTCAAGCCCGGGGAGGGGGGCCCAGAGCCCAGAAGCGTATGATACTCTGCAGTACGTTGGAATTCCAACCAGTAAAACCAAGTTTTGTTAAAGGCTTCACCTGTTTCATGCAGGAAGGAAGTGAGGTTTTCCATGCGCATAATCTCATTGACCTTCGGAATCCGGAGGGAGAGAGGAGGAGGTTCCACTCGCTTCCAGAATTGTGGAATGCAAGCTCAGGCTGCGAGGACCAAAAAACGGGGTAGCGAGCGCCTGTATACACGCACCAGAGACTCACAGTGGTGAAGTAGAAACAAAGCAGGGCCCAACTGATGAGATGTCTCAGTAATTTGCAAAATGATCCGTTTAACACCATCCCAAAATGAGGAAAGAGCTGAACAGGACCAGAAGACATGAAGCATGTTGCCCTCCTCCTGCCCACACCTCCAGCACATCGGGGAGACCTGCGGGAAAAGTGTATGTAGCTTTGCGGGGACCCTATACCATTGGGACAAGATCTTAAAACTGGCCTTCTAGTAGCTTAATCGCATTGAACACCTATGGAGAGATCTTAAAATTGCTGTTGGGATAAGGCACCCTTCAAAGATGAGAGACCTGGAGCAGTTTGTGAGAGAGTGGTCTAAAATTCCAGTTGAGAGGTGTAAGAAGCTAGTTGATGGTTACAGGAAGCGATTGACTTCAGTTATTTTTTCCAAAGGGCGTGCAACCAAATATTAAGTTGAGGGTGCCAGTAATTTTGCTGGCCCATATTTGGAGTTTTGCATGAAATTATATCATTTTTGGCTTTTTTTTTCTCTATTTCTTTTGTGTGTATTGGAACAACACAAAAAAAAAAAAAAGAATAACATGTGTAATTGCAATAATTTTATGGGAGAAATACTTCATTTTCTGGAAAAGTTTCAGGGGTGCCAACACTAACTGCCTTGACTGTATATTCCCACTGGCGAGAGATGCCCCAGATTTATTAGAGGCTCTGGCCTCTTAATTCTGGCTTGTCATAGATTTCAGGCAAAAATCAGCAGTTTTATCTGAAATCTACTGCCTGCTCCGCCCACTGTCTCAAAAAGTGGCAAGCAGGGTGGAAAAGGGACAAAGTACAACATTTATGGTGCAAATGATGGACAGGTAATAATGAAGTGCCACTTATACTTATACACCAGTTTTCTGGTGTACATACTATAGTAAAATGTCCCCATAAGGGCTTGTGCACACGTCTTCTGAAAGTCAACTGCATGCACAAGTGTTGATTTTAATGAGCACATGGGGATATACATTCTCTATGCTTTATTTTGGTCCATTTTGCAGACTGCAGAGCACCATTCTAGTCTATGGGTCCCTGAAAATCATGGGCAGCAAATGCATGTTATTCGTATGTTGTCCATTTTTAACAGACTTAGAGACATTGCAAAGTATTGTAAAATAAATGAATAAATGCATATGTGAAAAGCAGGCATGTGAATAAGCCCTTATTCTTACCTAGCATCACAAACCCAAACTGCATCCTGGGCTTCCAGGACTTTGCTTTACATTGAGCAGATTAATAACATGGTATGCAGTAGTAGCCCTCTAGTGGTGTGTCTATTGATGAAGCAATAAGCGTAATTGTAAAATTGAACTTTTTTTAAAGAGGACCTTTCATGTCCTCATGTATATGCGGTTTTACATACCGCTAGAAAGCCGACAGTGCGATGAATTCATCGCACTGTCGGCTTTCCCATTATGTGCCCCGGGGCTGGAGCTATCGGTGGTCTTAGTTTCACCGTCCACCGTCAGAAGGGCATTCCTGACAGTCTAGCTGGGCTGTGAGGAATGCCCTCCCCTGACAGTACGCGTCCCATAGCACTGTACTGGGGGGGGGGGGCGTTCCTCACACCTCAGCGTCATCGCTGGGCTGTAAGGAGCGCCCCCTCAGACAGTGTCAGGAATGCCCTTCTGACGGTAGACGGTGAAACTAAGACCACCGATAGCTCCAGCCCCGAGACGCATAACAGGAAAGCAGCGCACTTTCTAGCGGTATGTAAAACCGCATATACATGAGGACATGAAAGGTCCTCTTTAAACTACTAAATGAAACTAAAAAACTAACAACTAGCCATAGCATTCTCAGATCTCCTGACCTATGATCTTGGTATAGCACTCCTCTTGTCAAAAACAGATGAACTATACTGGTTCCACATAGTCAATTGACTTAAAAATGCATATAGATCAACCCCAATAAAGGATTTTAACAGGAGCAATAATAAGTGGAGTTATATTCAATGATAGTTAAGGCGGAAAAGGGGATACCCATCTTGTCATCAACAGGGACGGGAGGAGGCAGGAAGTGTTGAAAACACATAATAAATGTGGTGCATGGCATGTAGGCCAGTTTTATAACAGGAATTAAACCAGAATACTGGTGCAATCAGTTTAGTAAATCTTCCCAAAATATTCTAGTACCAGATTTTCATGCAGAGCAGCCACAGAAAATTCACTTACACCAACTTGTTCATAGAGATTAAGTATTGCTGGCTTAATAATAGGTGATTGCTAAAAATACAATCCCTTAAACATAATCCCTTAAATATGGGGTAACCTGCTGATCTGTGTGGGTCTCATTGCTGGGGTCCCCATTGATCATGACAATTGGGGTGTTTTGCACAGCAGTTTGAACGGAGTAGCTAAATGTGCACTGCAAGTACTGTACTTTATCTATGGCAGTTCCCTTGGAAATGAATGCAATGCTAGTGCACTTTTCCAATCTGCCACCACAATACACCTTTACAATTAAAATAAAGGGTCACCCAAGGCAACCCTATGCTTTCAGTAAGTCCCTACTTAGAATTTAAACTTAAACACATGCCTTCAAAATGTATCAATGTTGTGATGGTTTTATATGTAAACATCCATATGAGTTTTGCTGTCATCTCATGACAATTTCAGGAAAATACTTACAGAAGTAACTACAATGCAACATTTTACACCAAGTAACTTTTTTTTTTTTTTTTTTTTTTTTTAATCCAAAAGTAATATTTAACAAAGGCTCTAAACCATATGCTACTGGCAAATATATTGGCTGTGCAAACAAAGGTTAATTTTAATAAATGATCTCTAAAATATTATCAGTTTGCAATGAATGGTAGACTAAGGCTGTGTTCACATGGAGTTTTTTGGCAGCGGATTTTGACGCGGAATCCGCCTCAAAATCCGCCTGAAAAAACGTTTTTTTTTCCTCTAGCGGCTATTTTCCGATAGCAGAAAAAAAAAAGCAACATGACCTATCTTGCCGCGGATTCGAGACGCGCTCCTGATTAGGCCCATTCATCCGGGCTTAACCAGGAGCGGTTAGCTGCGACGGAATGCTGATGCACTGATCGGCATCCCATCGCGGCTGACCGCGGTAAAACTCCAGGGGCGGAAAATTTTCCGTCGTGTGAACACACCCTAATAAATATTTTCTGTTAGTGTGGTCTAAGGACCCACGTAGTGCTTATCACAGAATGGTAACCTGTATGGACTTTCTGCTTCAATTTTACCTATAGGGAAACCGCTGGCATTTCTGTAGGTATAATTGACATGCTGCGATTTCCAAAACCATAACGGTTTTGGAAATTGCAGCCTGTCTGCTGCACATATTTTCCTATGTGGCTGGGATTCGCAGGGACCGTAAAAAGCCACGTTTTTTCCACTGTGTTTCTGCCATTTATGCCACATGGGTAGGGCCGGTTTTAGACAAAGTGGGGCCCTGGGCAAAATTAAAAGCAGGGCCCCAAATGCTGATATGCAAACAACACCATCGTCTTCCAGTGGTAACCCCTATAATAACGCCTCCTTTCTGCCAACAAAAAAGTAATAACAAGCCACATTTACCACACACAATTCAAGTGAGCACCTTTGTACCGCCTAATAGATTTTTGCACGCAGTCATCAGTTATTATAGCGCCTCCTTATAAATAATAGTCCCTGCTTATAAATAATATTACACCTTTATCAGTAATAGCGCCCTTATAAATGATAAATAGTGCCCTGTATCAGTAATATTCCCCCTTATCAGTAACAGTCACCCCGTAAAAATAATACTGCTCCCTTATTAATAATAGCCCTCTCATAAATAATAGTTACTCTTATAAATAATAGTCCCCATTATCACTAATAGACCCCTTTATAAATAAGCCCACTTAACAATTATACCCCCTTATAAACAGTTCCCCTCTTATAAATAATACCCCCCCCCCTATAATGGATGCCTTATATATAATAGTTCCCCCCTTATAAATAATAGCCCATCTTATAAATAATAGTTCCCCTTTTTAAAATAGCCCCCTCATATTTAAGTTTCCCAATTATATATAGTAACCCACCCTTATATATAATAGTTCTCAGTTATACAGTGTCGGACTGAAGGGGGAATGACATGGCCATGGGGCACTACACGTATGTGCAAGATTATAGTGAGGGAGCGGTGATGCAGACATAGCACACAGGGCTGCCAGCAGGAATTTTGAGCCCTTACCCCACAGTATAATGCTCCACATGGTATATAATGCTCCACAGTATAAAATGCTCCCCTGAGCCCTCCACAGTTTCCCCACATGGTATATAATGCTCCACAATGGCCCCACACAGTATAAAATGCTCCCCTGAGCCCCCCCATAGTGGCCCCACATGGTATATAAGGCTCCACACAGTATAATACTCCACAGTGGCCTACACAGTATACTGCCCCTTAGTGGCCCCAGATAGTACAATATGTTCCCCAGCAGCCTCACACAATATAATATGCTCCATACAGTATAATATGCACCCAACAGTGCCTCCCAGTATAATGCTCCACAGTGGCCTAACATAGTATAACATGCTCCGCTTCCTCTTCTCTGCAGCTGACGTCACAGGCCTCAGCGATTACGTGAGGCAAGCTGCCAGCACTCCCCACGTGACCGCTGTGGCCAGGGCCTCAGCGGTGATGTCCGCAACACTAGAAGATGACGTCGGACGCAAGGACAGGTGAGTAAAAATGTTTATTTTTACTCACCTCGGAAAGGGGCCCTGCGGCACATGACGCTGGGTCCCTTTCTGTTATTAATATGGCCGGGCCTGACTCCGGGATCCGGAGTCATCAGGCTCCAGATCCCGGGGGCCCTTTGGGGACGGGGCCCTGGGCAATTGCCCAGTTTGCCCCCCCCCCCCTAACGCCGGCCCTGAAAGGGACCCAGTGTCATGTGCCACAGGGTCCCTTTCAGATGTGAGTAAAAATAACAAACGTTTTTACTCACCTGTCCTTGCGTCCGACGTCATCATCTGGCGTTGCGGACATCACCGCTGAGGCCCTGGCCACAGCGGTCACGTGGGGCGTGCTGGAAGCTTGCCTCACGTAATCGCTGAGCCCTAATAACAGGCCTCAGCGGTGACGTCCACAACGTGTGACGTCAGCCGCAGAGAAGAGGAAGCGGTCGCCGGCGGGAATAGCGGAGCAGCGCGAGGAGGCCCAGCAGAGGTAAGACAAGGTGAGTATAACTGTTTGTTATTTTCCCTTACCTTCCCCGGGCCTTCGATTATTATACTCTGGGGTCTGAAGAGACCCCAGAGTATAATATAATAGCACTGACGGAGTCTGTAGGGCCACTGTGGAGCATTATACTGGGGGGCCCCCCCTGGATAGCATATATATTGTTTTGGGCCACTGTGGAGCATTATACTGGGGGGGGGCCTCTGGAGAGCATATTATAATGTTTTGGGCCACCATGGAGCATTATACTGGGGGGTCCTCTGGAGAGCATATTATACTGTTTTGGGCCACTGTGGCGCATTATACTGGGGTAACCTCTCTGGGCAGTATATTATACTTTGTGGAGGCCATTCTGGAGTATGTTATACTGAGTGGGGTCACTGTGGAGCATTATTCTGGGGAGGGCATCAGCAGAGCATATTATATTGCGTGGCGCCACTGTGGAACATTATACTGGGGAGACACTCTGGGGAGCATAATATATTGTGTGTGGCCACTATGGAGCAAAATACTGGGGGAGCACTGTGGAGCATTATACTAGCAGGGGCCCTCTGGGGAGCATATTATACTATGGGCCACTCTGGAGCTTTATATTGGGGGGAAGGGGCAGTGTGGGGAACCTGTTATACTGTGTGGGGCCACTGTGGAGTGTATTATATTGTGTGGGGCTTTTCGGGATTATATTATACTCTGTGGGACCATTGTAGAGCATTATACTGGGGGGGACTGTGGGCAGCATTTTATACTGTGGGGGACCACTGTGGAGCATTATACTGGGGGGCACTGTGGGGTGCATATTATACTGTATAGAGCATATTATATTGTGTGAGGCTGCTGGGGAACATATTGTACTATCTGGGGCCACTAAGGGGTAGTATACTGTGTGGGCCACTGTGGAGTATTATACTGTGTGGAGCCTTATATAGCATGTGGGGCCACTATGGGGGGCTCAGGGGAACATTTTATACTGTGGAGCATTATATACCATGTGGAGCATTATACTGTGGGGGAAGGGCTCAAAATTCCTGCTGGCAGCCCTGTGTGCTATGTCTACATCACCGCTCCCTCACTATAATCTTGCACATACGTGTAGTGCCCCATGGCCATGTCATTCCCCCTTCAGTCCGACACTGTATAACTGAGAACTATTATATATAAGGGTGGGTTACTATATATAATTGGGAAACTTAAATATGAGGGGGCTATTTTAAAAAGGGGAACTATTATTTATAAGATGGGCTATTATTTATAAGGGGGGAACTATTATATATAAAGGCATCCATTATAAGCGGGGGGTATTATTTATAAGAGGGGAACTGTTTATAAGGGGGTATAATTGTTAAGTGGGCTTATTTATAAAGGGGTCTATTAGTGATAATGGGGACTATTATTTATAAGAGTAACTATTATTTATGAGAGGGCTATTATTAATAAGGGAGCAGTATTATTTTTACGGGGTGACTGTTACTGATAAGGTGGAATATTACTGATACAGGGCACTATTTATCATTTATAAGGGCGCTATTACTGATAAAGGTGTAATATTATTTATAAGCAGGGACTATTATTTATAAGGAGGCGCTATAATAACTGATGACTGCGTGCAAAAATCTATTAGGCGGTACAAAGGTGCTCACTTGAATTGTGTGTGGTAAATGTGGCTTGTTATTACTTTTTTGTTGGCAGAAAGGAGGCGTTATTATAGGGGTTGCCACTGCAAGACAATGGTGTTGTTTGCATATCAGCATTTGGGGCCCCGCTTTTAATTTTGCCCAGGGCCCCACTTTGTCTAAAACCGGCCCTGGTCCCTTTCTGTTATTGATATGGCCGGGCCTGACTCCGGGATCCTTTGGGGACGGGGCCCTGGGAAATTGTCCAGTTTGCCCCCTCCCCCCTAACGCCAGCCCTGCACATGGGGCTCTGGCCTTATACTCTTGTTATATCTCCTAGATACATGGAAGTAACATTTTGTGAAGCTTATGAATTTTACTCATTTTCCTGTTATTAAAGGCCTTGACATGGGGAGTGCAAAATCCTGCGTTCCCATGATTTCACATTGCTACAGTCTGTAAAACTGGGATTTTTTTTTTCAAATCCATGTCAATAAGGAAGAGGCCACTTATTGAAGTGGCTTCCACAAAAATTTATTTTGCGCTCTTGTGGACCATGATGGGAGAAATGTTTTAAATAATTTTTGCCAATTTTCTGACAAAAAAAATTGTTGGTAATGAGAAAATCAGTATGACTTCATGGGGATGGCTGGACCTCTCAGACAGGGGCCACACGTTGTGAAAATGCAGCTTTTACAGTACCAGCAAAGTAGATGGAATTCTGGTTAATCCGATCCACACACTGCAGAAAAAAAATTGCAGTGGAATAGCTGTGTTTAACAAAAATGCCCTCATTTTTGAAAATCGCAGCATGTCAATTAAACTTGCGGAAATGCTGGTGTTTTATGTATAAATAGGAGCAGAAAGCAGAAAACTCTGAGAAAAAGCAATGAAAAAAGCTAATGCACAATGCGTTTCCGTCGCATTTTTTTCGCAGTGTTTCGCTATGTGAGGCCTTAGCCTAACAGACTGATTCAACATCACATCAGGCACTGGAGTAAATGATAGAAGAAAATCTATAACTGCTCATTAAAGGAACATTCAAAGATATACCAAAGATTTGTTAATGTGTAAATCCATATATAATAATCTGCTGTGGTTTCCATGTGAAATCCACTTCAATAAGTGATCTGTCACTTTGACATGTATTTGAAAAAAAAAAAAAACCTTATAAACTGCCACACAGACTATCAATAAAATCATTGGGAAGCAGATTTTACAGGATTTTGGTGTGTGATATGCATAGAATCCACATGTAAAAATATACGTGGACAAAGTCTTATTCAATTACACCCACAATTCTACTCTGGCCATGAATTCACAATTCTACCTTGTAATATCATATAGTCCTAGAAAAGGTCCAGTTATTGAATGGACATAAGTAAACTATAAAAGGGGTTGTCCAAGACTACATATTGAAAAAAATCACTTTTTGTATTTGTGCTGCATAAAAATGATATAAATTACAATGGGATACTTTGCTAAAATTAAAAAGCAAATGAAGATACAAATTGAAAACTCTTTCCATAGCTCAGGATAATCTGTGAAATGTCATGCTACAAGAAGACATTAGCTGTAGACTTTAGTCCATTGTGACTTTTCATTTGAATAGAAAGTCTGGCAGTCTAGACAAAAGAATTGTCTGCAGAGAGTTCTAAGTAAACATTACCTGATGTCCTAAACTAGAATTAGTTGGTTATATACCAGAGAATGATAGTGCTGGAACGACTTATCAATATTTTAAAAGAAGGCCTGTAATATTTATTGTAGGATTCTGCTCCAAGGTTACATTTGTAATCAAGCAAACAATTTCCTTAAGGAAGCACTCCCACATTTTTCCATTTCTGCCTATTAGTAATTGCAACTTTAGTAGTGGTAATTATCTCACCTAGCACCGCTTCTTTGCAGTACAGCCTCTATTCGGGTCCTCTGTTGAGTCACGTGATTGGTAATCTGACTCACTGATTCATACATGCTCTCAAACTTGTATGTAGAAACTGATGTCCTGTCCACCCAAAGGGCATATATGAATCAGTGAGTCAGACTGCAGAATTTGTGACTCAACAGGACTTATGACTTAAAGAGGACCTTTTACCACCTCTGCCAAGGCCAACTTTTTTTTCTCTAGTCCCCACCATTCCTGAGCAATAAGTTATTTTTTGCGCCTCATATGCTATTTAGGTTCTATCAGGTGGGTGGTGTCAGGCAGGAGCAGACAAGGGGGTGGGACACTGATATTGTCCACCTCCGATTGGTGCTCTGAATCACACCCCTTGCATGCTCCTGCCTGACACTGTCTTCCTGACAGCACAGAGCCTAAGTAGCATATGAAGCACCAAAACTAACGGCATTGATCACTCAGTAACGATGGGGGAAAGAGAAAAAATTCCAACTGCACTGGAATCAGTGGAGCGGCGTCTAATAACAGATAAGAACTGGTGTTGGTGGCAAAAGGTATTCTTTAAAATATGCCACTGCACAGAGTACACATAGCAGAACTAAGGGATTCTATTTATATGCTGCATAGTAAAAGTAATTGGGTCACATGTAAGGATCCCCTCTCCATAGGTCTTACAAGATTATAAATAACATTTGGGGAATTAATGAATCATAGTAAAGAGATGGGGCTTTTCCTATCTTTGTTGATTATGGATTTGGTGGCGGCAACCAGCATCCACGGTGGGACCCATTTTTATTTTTAATGTTCAGCCTCTTTCTCTATATATAGGCTCCTAGGTTGTCCTATATACTGCCTTTAATAAGTCTTTTAGCCTAGCAAAACAGGCGCACATTGGCAGATATAAAAGCTCAGTAGTCCAGTTTTTATTATGCACAGTCACAAACTTAATTACACGTACAAATAATAAAACTCAAAGTTCTGTGCTTCTAACCATTGTGGGTTCAGTTCAAACATACCATCCACTTTACTCTTTGGCACTGTAAGTTCAGGCTTAGCACTCCGAAGTGATCTTTCTCCTCCAGACCAAACACACTACACTGCTCTCTGGCAGCTTTAAATTCATTAATGGATGCACACACCTGGGGCACCAGGTTCAGGTACATAACACAAGGAATGAAATATGGGAGTAACCTTCCAATACAGGACCTTCAGTCACTCCTAAATCCTAGACCCAAACTCCTGTTAGTTACTTACATCACTGACAAGAAATCTCAGTAGCACATATATGCTTTCAACTACTTTACTAAATGACAGTTTACAACCCATAATCATAGCAAAAAACAAAATCATGCGCACAAAGTAAAAATATCTTACAATTTTATTAATTACAATGAATAAAAATCATATACAAAATATATATATATACACACACACACACGAGAGAATAAATAAAGGGAATACCAACAAAAATTACCACACCTCTGGATGAAGCCTGCAGTGAAACGTGTGTCGAAGGGTCTGTTCACTAGGTGGGTTCCCTTAGGGTTGTTATTTCATAATTTGCATACGGTTACCCAGTGGCGTAACTAGGAATGGCTGGGCCGCAAGGCGAACATTTGACATGGGCCCCCCCGAACCGGTTACGGGTCCCCAAACAATAAAATATGCTCAACAGTGGCCCCAGATAGTATTATATGCTCGACAGTGGCCCCCATACAGCTTTATATGCTCTACATTGCTCCCCCACACACACAGTATAATATACTCCCCACAGTGGCCCCACACAGTATAATATGCTCCACACAGTGACCCCCACCCTGTATTATATGCTCCCCGCAGTGGTCCCCACCCAGTATTATATGCCCCTCACAGTGGGCACCACCTGGTATTATATGCTCCCCACAGTGGCCCACACCCAGTATTATATGCCCCCCACAGTGGGCACCACCTGGAATTATATGCTCCCCACAGTGGCCCCCACCCAGTAGTATATGCTCTACAGTGGCCCCCACCCAGTAGTATATGCTCTACAGTGGCCCCCACACAGTAGTATATGCTCTACAGTGGCCCCCACACAGTAGTATATGCTCTACAGTGGCCCCCACACAGTAGTATATGCTCTACAGTGGCCCCCACCCAGTAGTATATGCTCTACAGTGGCCCCCACCCAGTAGTATATGCTCTACAGTGGCCCCCACCCAGTATTATAAGCTCCCAACAGCCCCCTCCGCTTCGGTGCTATTATTATACTCTGGGGTCTCCTCAGACCCCAGAGTATAATAATCGGAGGCCCAGGGAAGGTGATTAAAAATAGCAAACATTCATACTTATCTTGCCTTACCTTTCCTTGGCGTCCTCGCTCCATCCTGCCATCTTCAGCGTCTTCAGGCCCACTTCCAATGTCACTGCTGATGTGGCATCCCAGAGCTGGCTATGGCTGGGCTGAGGGTGATCTCTGTGCATTGTATTATTTCCTGTTGCTTCATAGCCTGTGTGACATAGCAGGGGGTCCTGAGTCTCACACAACACAGCGCCACCTAGTGAGCCTCACACATGCATTACACCTCCCATAGGATTGAATAGTAACCAAATGTCCAATGGGGAGGACATCGCCTGGGAAAAGGGGAGGAGTCAGCTGATCACTGGGTCCCCATGGTAACACCCCTGCAGGAAGGTCCTGCGTGTGAGGAGTTAGAAGTGTGGAGTGTTAGGAGGAGGAGGTGAGGAGATAAGTGTGATGTCCTGTGAAGAAAGCAGTGAGTTTAGTGCAGGAATCTCAAGTCCTAGACAGGCCCAGGAAGGTTGGAGAGCTGACATACTCCAGCTATTCAGAAGATCCTGTCCCCTGTCTGCCTAGCCATCGCCCTGAAGGAAGTCAAGCATCATTATCTTGTCAGCATGAGACTGTGGAGAGAACATTCTGGAACACGCGCTCCATAGCCAGTATCACAGGATCCAGGGGCCAAGGCCAGACCTGTGGAATATCCTGCCACCCTGACTATTGCACCCCGAAACTCTGAGCTATCAGGACCACATAACGTGAGTGGGGAATATTATGTACTAGTATCATGGTGGGCATCCTCCTATGAGCCAAATAGGAGCCCAGACGCACCTCAGGGCTGTAACACTGAAGTATAAGGGCTAGGAACACCTTTCATCAAGTCTACCCTGCACCCCAGGACTTTGCTGTGTCACCAGGCGTACCCCGTTGTTTTGTATTGAAGAAACTGTTTAAGCATTTGTGCCTCCACACCCATGGAAGTAAAAGTTCAACTTTACAACCGTTTCTGTGTCTGACTCTGCACCGACAACATCAGGGCGCCCCAAACACCACCAGTCGGCACAGTATAGGGGAAGCGCCCCGGGGGAACAATCACCACCAACATTTGTGCAGCCCCCTCATCACTGGTACCAGTGGTGGTAACGTGGGACAGCACCAGCGCTGCGCCCTCGTGCCCAGAGACCGTGACAAGTCTGTGCTGTTTGCACCCCGCAATCCCAACTGCAGCGTTACCTTCCATCTGGTCACCGCACTGAGGCCTGTGATCAGCTGTCACGAGGGCACACTGACGTCATTACGCGGCCGCACCCCATGTGACCGCTGGAGCCTAATCACAGGTCTCAGTCATGACGGAGCAGCTCCGGAGAGAACGCTGTGCCCCGGAGAGGTGAGAATATGTATTTATTGTTTTCAGTCACCTCCCCTGGGTGCCCTGCCCTGTCATCTATTGGAAAGCGGCCTCCAATATGCCAGGGCCCCTTTCCAATAACAGTATGTATAGCGGTCGGGTAACCAGGCTTTCCCCGACCGCTATCATAGTGGTCCGGGGCCCGGCCATTTCCAGCTGGCCACAGGCCCGGTACCCTGCCGGGTCCGTTCGCGGTCGCGATCGTTACTCCACTGGTTTGTGGAGTTCGTGGTAGCGGTTGCCGCAGGGCTCCGGGCCCCTTAATATCCTGGGCCCTGTGGTAGCCGCTACCGCTGCTACCCCAGTATTTACGCCCCTGTGGTTACCTCTGTGTGGTGATTTACATATGACCAGTGGCACCTATTCGCAGGTCCACTATTATAAGGGCCGGTTCACATCTGCGTTCAGGTTTCCGTTCGGGAAGTCCACTTGGGGACCCCCCCGAACGGAAACCTATATGCATGAAAAGCCGTTTACCTGGGAAACTATAATGGGGTCCGTGTGGTTTCCGTTCGGAGGGTCCCCAAGCTTACTCCCCGAACGCAGATGTGAACCGGCCCTAAGCTATTCTTGCTTGTTTACGTATATTTATTCATTTATTCATTCATGATGGTTCCCATTTTGGTGAGCACATTTTGTGTTTATACACTTTGTTAACCATATATGGTAATCGCTAGTCCCCTTTGGGTGACCCTCTGATGTGGTAATTTTTGTTGGTATTCCCTTTATTTATTCTCCCATATGTACAGTATATTTTGTATATGTTTTTTATTCATTGTAATTAAGAAAATTATGAGATTTTTATTTTGGTGTAGGCATGGTTTTGTTTTTTTGCTAAATTGGTGCTTGTCCCATACACGTATTGTTACCGTATTTATATTGGCCCAATTGCGTATGTTTCAATTTACCCCATAATCATAAACATACCTTGACTTTGTCTTCATAACATAGTCTTCTGGGTCTTCTGTCACATTCTTCAATGAGACAAACTATGTTTTTTGTTTATCTTTAAGCGTAAGTTAAGCGTAATCCAGTCTAGGAGGTAACAGTTTTGGGACATAACACAAATGGAGTATAAGGTGAATTACAATGCTTCTATTAAGTAGCACCTGTGGTTTAACTTTGATGGTGGCCCTGTATGATTGTGTATGCTGTTTCTCTGCTACATTCCATGCTTATAGCTACTTATACTTGAGAACAATGTGCTACTTTATGAGAGTTTTTACAGAAAACAAAAACTAAGCTTATCAAGCATATGGCTGTACTATCTATTTACATCTGTTATCTGTTTATAAAACCCAAGCATGAAATAAATGAAGTTACTGCAACTTAACTTTTCCATCAACACATCACTGCAGACAGACTGTCTGCATTCATTGTCCCACTGAAGGTTAGAAAGTAAAAGAAGCAATGTGACTGGTGTGACTGCTGCTGCAGACAAGTGCCCCAATCTTTGCCAGTCAGTGCCTGTTATACACTAGGCACATAAATATCATACAACAACCTATACTTAGGTCCAAATGGATTTAAAAAAAAAAAACATTGATCACAGGATATTGAAAAATATTGCATATTTGTTTTCATCACACTAATATTACTTAAAGCGTTAGGTTGGAAAATGTGGTGTCAACAGATGTTGGATTGCCCAATTGATCCCTTTCCAACATATCAAGCCAATTATTTGTACATATGTTTGCTGAATGCTGGCTTTATTTCAGCATTTCTCAACACAAAATATTTTTGATGGCTCAAGCAAATTGCTTCACTAGTTATTACATAATATACCCATTATCAAATTACAGTAATTCTTCATCAAGTACAGTTTAACAATTAGAACACAGTATATAGCATTTCAAGGTTGATGATACCCATCTGACGAGTGGGCTACAGGCTTGTTAATTATACAGTATAACATCCATTTCTTTACCCAACTGTTTATACTAGCTGTCACATACTATCAGCTTAAACATAAATATCTCCTTCTGTTAGTAAAATATACAACGCAACAACTAGGGGTATATTCATATACATTGATTTTGCCTTAGTTTTTTGTAGTTTTTGATAGAAATTCTCAGCTGTTTTTCTAGACCATTTTAGGGACTTTCACCAGGATTGATACATTATATGCATGTGGCATTTTAGAAGAAAGTTTGATAGCTATATTGGGTGGTCTTGGGCATGGACATTAGGGCAAGCTAAATCAAGGGCGAGATTATCATTTCAGTCCATACTGTGGTGAGATGCATTCAGCTGTTTGATTCAATTGATTTTTTTCTGCAAAAAATGAATAAAAAACAAAATATGAACTAGGAATCATCGTAATTGTAAAGTTAACATGTTACTTATTCTGTGCCAGAATTTATACTTTTTTTTAATCCCCACCAGAAAGAGTTTTTAAAATATAGTCAATAAGTTATAGACACCCCAAAATGGTATAGTAAAAAAGTGCATCTTATCTGGTAAAAAATAAGCCATCACATGGCTACATTGCTGGAATACAAACAAAAATATAGCTTGCACAATGTGACAACAAAAAAAACAAAAACAAAATTTCCACTTCTGTAGGACAAAACTGGCTGCAGCTGGAAGCAAAATGTTTAAGCTGTGGAAGCATACAACAGGGTATACCCATGGCTTAAAATTTATAAGACACCAGGATTGACCCCAACCCTAGGAGCTAGTGGGGAGCTAGTGAGAAATTTGATGTACCCAGTGTATGCCACACAGTTTACATATTCCCTTTTCACAATCCGTTGTGCATTCACATCTAGGAAAACTAATGCTCATTATGCCCTTTGATGCATTCATTTGTGGGGAAACAATTTTCATAATGGAGTCACTTCCTATGGGTTTCCACTTTACTGGCACCTTAAGAAACACTGCAAACATAACATGGCATGCAAAAAATCAAACCAAATTTTCACCAAAATTTCCTATTTTTTTCCATAAATAATTGCAAAAAATATTGACCAAAGTTTACCGCTAATACAAAGAACAATTTGTTATGAAAAAAAGAAGTCTCAAAATCACTTGGGTATGTTAAAAGCATTAAGGAGTTATTACCATATAAAGTGACATGTGTCAGATTTCAAATACTTCTCCTGGCTCTATTGCCGACAAACCACAGGTTTCTGTGCTGGTAAGGACTGTGTCACAATATCAGAACCAACACCTAGCCCCTGAGTCGCTCTGCCTCTTTTTCTCCCATGTTCACAGGTTGTCACCTGTATTATAGGTCTGGCTTTACTTTACTATTGCATTCCAATACAAAAAATCATGCCTACAACAAAATAAAACTATTTCATTTTATTAAATACAATACTGACAAGAATACATATAGACTATAATAATTATGGGGAAATAAACAATGTGATTACTACATAATTGTGGCCAGAGCAGAGGGAAGAAAAAGAAAAAAAAAAAAAAAAAAAAAAAAGGGAAAAACCCAGTATATAAACAAAAACCACAAAAATGGCGTGAATGCATCACTATGACATCAGCAACATTATGCAGTATATGCCAAGCAATATGCTTATAGAATGTACAAGAGAATAAAAAGGAGTCAAATGGTGCAAGACAAGCAGTAGTAATAAATAACGAGTATATAAACATGAAAATCCCTAATCCATGCTCACTTGATCAGCACTCCACCCCGACACGTGTTTCGCTGCAATGCTTCATCCAGGGGGCAACTTTCGCCCCCGAATCCAGGGCAGATTCTGCCTGGAATTCACCTCCCATTGTTTTCAATGGGAGGCAGAGATCACAGCAGGACACGGAAAAAAGAAACATCCTTCTCGATCATGCCGTAGATTCCACAGCCATGGCGTCCACGTCTCGAGATTCCCAGCTGATTAGGCCCATTCATCTGGGCCTTATCAGCAGCGGAAAGCCGCAACGGAATGCTGAAGCACTGCATCAGCATCTGGTCACAGCACAACCATGGGCGAAAATGCCGGCGGCAGAAAATGAAGAGGAATTCCTCTTCATTTTCTGCCAAGTGAACATAGCCTTATGGACCACATGCTCTCCTAGTAACCAATATATTTAAACTTACATACTTTCACCAACACTATATCATTACAGAATGTATATTTGTGTATATTTCTTCATTAAAGATAAATTGGTGTTAAGAAATTACTATTTTCCATGGAAAAAATGGCAGATATATTATAAGCAGAAAATCTAATAATTGACTTAATGTTCTATTACAATTATTGCTGTCATTATTGTATGTTATTTGTGCAACCAGCTCACAACAGGGACTTCTCCAGGATGAAACTCTCACAACTTTCTTATCAATGCTTATAAACATTGTAAACACCTGCTTTTTAGTATATTTTACGCATCTGATTTTTCAGATTAAAATGTAATAACATCCTGAAGCACAAAGTCACCCTGAGCTTTGTTTGGAAATAAAACATGCATTTCCTCTAGAGATAACTCAGCTTGATGTTACAAAGAGGATAAGCCACAAAAAAAATGACATGAAAGTTATTTCACAACGCTTTAGGGGCTATGGTCAACCTTACTAATTTTATCTTTTTTTTTCCCCTGTTTAAAGTTCATCTTGTACTTCAGGCTAGAGGGACACAGAAAGCTACTGTTATAGGTAGTAAAATAAAAACGCAATATAACTGACAGTTACCGTACATAAAGTATGTGCTTTATAACATGGAGCAAATTACTCTCAGGTGAGTACATATTAAATTTAAGATTGAACTCAACTTTCTAGTTCCATTACACAATCCCCAAAGCCTATATACGTCTGGCAAAAGAAAGTATGGAAAATTGACTTCATCCCCTGACCATATATCAAATCAATGTTTATCTTGTTTAATATTTAAATATGAACAGAATGAAAATCTATTATGTGCATTATACTTTTACAGGACAGAAATACTAATTCATTATAAATGCATCAAATAATTTTTCTTAAAATGCTTTGTACCTAGTGACTCTGTGGAGTACTTGATACATATGTTACAAATAAGAATATAACATGTTTGTTATACTGTGTGGTTCGTTACTTTCTGGTCTTTTAGGTATTTATATAATTTGTGGTATGGATTTTCAGTTTTACACATTTTAGCATGGTCATGGTTAGATTTTCAGGGATACTGTAATTTGAGTTAGAAATCATACTATACTATACATACAGTAAATGATCCTTAAGTATATTTACATGTAAAATCCTGAATTATTTGTTTTCAGATAAAAATATGGCAATAGAAAATACACTGCATTTAGCAACATAAATAAGTATGGAAGCATATATTGAATATATGTTTACAGGTATATGAAAAAAAGTGATAGCATTATACTGTCCACCGTGGTTTCTAACCACAAATTATTAGTAGTTATTTATTTCTCTAACATGTATAGAGCAAACATATTCTTCAGTGCTTTTACAGACGTTGTCAGTCACTGTCCCACATGGGGCTCACAAGCTACTGTATAATCCCTATCAGGATGATAACGCAAACACATTAGTATCATACAAACTCCTTGAAGATCTCATCCTTGGTCAGATTCAAACCTAGTACTCCAGCGCAAGGCAACTCCTGAGCCACTGTGCTGCCCTATAGTTGGTTGCTTAATTGCCATAACTGGTCCATAATTAGTTGCTTAAAGGAGTATACCCATCTCAAGGATCCTATCTATACTGCTAGTTTATGTAAATTCAAGAGTTTTCCTAAATACATTGCTTTAGCAATACTGCTTTGTTTGCCTACTATGTGAAATTATTCCTCCCATTATTTACACATTGTTTCATTTTTCCCAGTCATGTATCTGAAGAGGGGGCTGAGTTCTCCAGAACGTGCTTGCTTTCAGAGCTGTTATCTACAGGCCATCAGATCAGGTAATTGCAGTTTGCTTATAAAGGCTTAAACAGTGTCAGCTATCTCTATATGTAAACACAAAGATAATAAGTTTACTGCAAGAACATTATCTGTGTAAGTGTTCTATACAACCCTGCCTACTGTAATATACATATATACTGTGTATATTATTTGATCTGCATTTATATTAGATTTCTAGTAATCATAGCAAATCTGTCATGGTAAAGGCAATGTATATGTCTACAGAGGTACTTCATAGTGTTCTGTCCATCAAACAGTCAAAGCCTGCCCATCAGCTTGTTCAAGAATACAGGAAGTGAGAAGCAGAGACAGCAGTAAAGTCTTGAAATTTTGTATATTCCAAGAAACAAATGGGTGTATCAAATGCTCAAAGGATCACTTGAGTCGAAAAATAGCATTAATAAAACATAACTTAATAAATTACGTAAAAAACAGTTCAGGTCAACCAAAAAGGATTTGTGTTTAAGTGAATTAAAAATGTGTCTTAATAACTCTAATAGGGTTCAGTCCAAAAAATATATTGTGAATATGGGGGTATGTGAAGGATCTCGTCCTACCGAAGCAGCCTCCGGATCACCTGAGATCACTTCAATTACCTCACACCCACCTCCAGTGAGTGTTCTGGGCTGATGGGATAATACAAAACGAGCTTTCTAAATTTTATATATTTATTAACCCCTAAACGGGTCAGCACTAGACATTTAACACATACAGAGAATACATGCAGAGATTAGCAAGCAAATACAAGTGGAAAGCAACATGACACAGTGCACAAAATAAAAACAAGAACAAACAGAAGGAAAGGAAATATTACCAACACAAGACTGTGATTGGTTCTCTGGGTTCAGAATGTTGAGCTCAGGGCGCGTACTTAAAGTCAGTCCAAAAGCATGCGTCCGGGCATGCTATTCCATTGGCAGCATCCCTTTTCTCTGGGCAGTGCTATCTGGGTGGCTTTCAGCAGAAGAACAACATCTAGAAGGTTACCAGAATAAGTAGATAGTCTGTTTCTCTGAGCCCATGTGGTAGGCTTCAGGGTTCTTCCTTAAGCAAGTTACAGAGCAGGTGTCTCCTACTTGCTGTTACATCCCTTCCAGGATAACAAAGAGTCTTAGGCTTCAATGCTAGGTTGAATGGTAGGCTGCATGGAAGACCACATGGTTGAGGTCTACACCATGACCTCCCCTCGCATCTTCTCCAGGCACAACAAAAAAAAACCTCTTCCTGGTCTGAGAACTTTTACCTAACCTGGTCTCCTCCCTAAGAGATCCCCATCGCATAGACCCCAAGGATGACATCCCAATCCCCTTTGGGTAAGGAGATCAGTGTCTGGACCTTTTCCGGGCTTTGAACCGTGACTAGTTTGCCCTTGAAACATGCACCTTGACCTGACGCATCTGGGAAATTTATCAGGGCGCCTGTAAGAGGTTCCCCGGTGAAGATATGGTCATAAAACCATACTACCTTTGATGTATAGCTGGCTCCATCTGGTCTGGCAATTCCACCTCTCTGCAGGGAACCCCTGTGGAGATGATAAGTGTGACAATGGTATGTTAATTGGGCTATACAGGGTCTGGCACAATGCAGCCCGACCCCCCTCCTGTATCCAAACTAGCTTTGATACTAGGCACCATCCCCCCCATGTGTAGTAATAATATGGACCGGTAGTAATATTTCACAGCAGAAATACTTAACTGGGGGTCTCTCATCATCACAGGGTAATTAGATCAATATTTGGTAGGAATGAATAAATGTAACCCCCAAATCACTAGGATTTCACCTATACCTCATATAGGGTACACATCTCCTAGAGCCAGTTTAGTGTAATAAGCTGTACTAATATTTCTCTCTGTCAGAGGGTCCTAGTTATAGCTCGTGTCCAACCGCTGGTGGCCCTCAAAAATAGGCGGTGAGACTGCACTATAGATACCCCAAATACAAGCTCAAAGTATAGAGAGTGACACCCCATGTGGGACTGATTAATGGTCCACACAGTTAATAATCGGCTCATATAAATAGTGATGCATATGTCTGTGAATCTTATATTTTATAGGCTGGGTAAATGCCATAAGGTAGAACTAGATCGATAAAAAAAAATACCACTAGACATTATGTTGACCATACACCTCCAGTATGTTCCATAGAGATGATAATATAAGGGGTCACATAAATATACTATAAAGTATAGTCTTGTGTGGTGTCACTAATCTAGCCTACCAAAAAAGACCTAGGAAAACACAGACATCAGCAGGGTTTAACCAAACACAAACCCATCACTGCAATACAAATGGTCTCTAGAGCCTGTATAACGGGTCCCCAGCATGGGTTAACCAAAACAGGTACTCTCAATGCGTTTTCCCCTGTGGGTTCATCAGGAGTGTGATATCTAGAATAATGTAAGCCGATGAGTATAGATAATGCAGTAATAACTACAGTTCCTGGTGCCCTGAAGGTGGACACCTGTACTTAATAATAGCCGATGCTGAACGCTAGGATCAGCGAAACTTATATAGTACTTTCCCGATTAAACCCCACCCCCAATGATGTCATCGGACCCAGCCAATCACAGCACTGGATCCTTTCCTCCAGTCTGGAGGCTCGTCAGCCCAGGGGATTTTGGTTACTGTGGTCACCAGGATGCTGTGCCGCTGATCAGTAAGTAGTATGCGTGTTATGAAGAGGCAAAACAAATTATTTGACGTTACAGGTCTGCATATTACTGGATATATTTGTTGAGCGAACCCCAACAAATACTGCTATTATTATACTCTGGGGTCTCTTCAGACTGCGGAGTATAATGATCGGAGGCACAGGGGAGGTGAACAATCATAAAACCCAGTGTTACTCACGTCTCTGGCGCGACTCCATGCTGTCTTTGGCCTCTGTAGTGACATCACGTGGGTTAGGCCGATGTTGTGACAGATAATGACACCGGTGTAACCCACGTCTGTGACTTCATTGTAGAGGGCAGAAAACAGCAGGAAGTTGCGGCAGAGCCCAGGAGAGGTAAGTACCACTGGTTTTTATGTTTGTCACCTCCCCTGGGCCTCCAATAATTATACTCTGGGGTTCTACTGAACTCGAAATTTTTGCAATATTTGAAACGAACAAAGTTGGGGCCATGATGGGACATAATACTGTGTGGAGGGTCTGCTATATGACATTATACTGTGCGGAGGGGCCATTGTGTGACATTTTACTGTGTGCAGGGACCGCTATGGGACATTATACTGTGTGGAGGCCACTTTGGGACATTATAGTGTGTGTAAATGGGGCGTTATACTGTGTGGGGGCCAGGAAAGGGTCAAAACCAGATGAGAACCCATAACAAATGACAGTTGTTACTTCCCTTTTTTTTTTTTTTTTTTTTTTTTAATCCACTCCTGGTTGTCGCTTCAGAAACTGCATAAAAATAAACTACATTTCTGCAGATACCCAATTTATCCCAAAGGGCTTTCCATCATCCATTTACTTGCTAGTTGCCACCAAAACAACATTAAAAGAATGGAACCAAGTTTTAGTCATAGAAATTACATGACAATTACCATGATTTAGTATAGAGGTTTTTATAAACTTTCATTTATGGACTTATATGTGGTTAATTTGAAAAATACATTTTTTGTGACTTTGCACAAGAGAGGCAACTTCTATATTATATGACCAAAAATTGTAAGATTTTGCTTCACGCAGAAGCCTTTCTTAACACCATTTTATTTCTACTTGCTGATCATGACTTTTCATGACTTCTGAATATGTAGCAAACCACAACTTTAATGGATTAGTTAATGTTGACAGAACCAGAAACAACTATTTGTTGTGGTTACTTGTTGTCATCTATGCAAATGGGAGAAAAAAAAAAAAGCATTGCCTATCAGGTACATATTATTCGAGCCACTAATATCATTGTTGGGGTGCTGGACCTGGAGACAAATACAAAGGACTCCTTGTTAGGAGAGTTAGAGCAAAGTTGCACTTTTATAAAAAAAATAAAAAAAAATTACAGTACACTGCTGTCAGTTGAGCCAGAAAACCCTTTAATTTGTCAACTAAGATCTGCAATGTTGTGAAATGGAATAAAAATCCTAAACTATATGTAAACTAATATACAAAACAAAGCCGCATCAACCATTTTAATAGAAGACATGAAGTAAGTTGCTGAACTGAAAATGCTCAAATAAGGCAATATCCAAAACGCATCTCTTAAGAGATCATGATGGGAAAGAAAATACTACTAAATGTTGCCACCTAGTGGTTGTACTGTAAGACTCTTCCTAGAAATGACTGCAGTGAAAATGTATGCTTATTGAAAAAAAAATTCTCTATATTCTGGTACAGGTAAAGGTTTTTATATACACCAGTGGCTTTTCAGTTAGAATGTTGATTTGGCAAATGCACGCCTTCATTGAAGATAATGATTTATATAGGTAGACAAGACTTTGGGAAAGTCAAATCAAGTTTTTTGGCATGTATGCACATAATGTACAGTGAAGCCTCATCATTGATGCACTATTAATATATTAGGCAATTGCCTTACAATTAGCTATCTGACATTCATCTATTATCTATTTATCTCCCTCTATAAGGGTGTCCTTGCACGATATGCCATGGCTACATATGTCATACACTAATTGCCGGGCTGCAATAGAAATAGTACAGATGCAGTCTGGCAGTTAGTCGTCACATGCGGTTACTGCCATTTATCAGGCTGCATGCATGTTTTCTATCGCTTCAAATAGAAAGTACAGGAGTGGGCCAGAAATAAGAGCATGACAGATGCGTCCTGGCCGCATAGTGTATAGATACCTTAAAGGGGTTGTCCTGGATAAAATGGAATTTCTACACAAATCTAAAAACCCTCACCCCGCCTACTTTCTAAATTACTTACTTTAGCAAAAATGGATATTCACCCATATTCGCCCCAGACACATTTTCTGATTATCCGGTGACGTTCCGTTTTGACTACAATCTCCCCCCATGCATCATACTTACCTGTCTTCCTGTCCAGACTTCCTTCTGTGGGGACGGCTCCTCCTCTTCTTTGATCTTCTGCCGGCACATGCGCAATAGAGCCGGAGTCTTTTGCGCACGTACCGGTAGACATCAAAGAAGAGGAGGAGCCAGTTAGTTAGTTGGGAAGGGCTAGTAATTGGCGGGATAGCTAGGGAGAAGGTGTGAGAGAGGGAGGTAGTGAATCAGCTTACAACTACCATGATGCATTGCATGAGCTAAGACTGCAGGAAGTAAACAAATGCAGAGGATGTCAGGAGCTCCCAGAGAAACCCAGAAATCACTCAAAACACTACTAATGGTATTTGGGTGCACTTATTAACCCATTAATAGCATTAACAGTTTTGGTTTTTTTTAAAGTTTTGTTGCCTGGAAAACCCCTTTAAGGGAACCCAAATTCTAATTCAGTGAAAGTTTCCTGCGACTGTTCTGAAAAGGAGGGGCATTGTGATAATTGTCTTCCCATACACTTGGCTGATGAGAAACTATGGGGAATCTGAATTCCTTGCAGCTTTTCTAGATTACATGAATAACTTCTAATAGTAAAGAAGGAGTTTTGGGTAAGACTGGGTTCACATATTGTATTTCAGATGCATTGCAGGTGAGGTGAGCGTGTCATGCATCTTCACTTCAGGGAAACGCATTTACATTGCTAAAGTGTACCCAAACTTCTGATTTTCTATAAACATTTTTGCCATCAATAATTATTAATTCTTTTTAATATACTTTAATAGATTTTGTCTCTTTTCTGTTAATTCCTGTGCTAAATTCCACATTTTCTGTTCCCGTTATCAGCATTAGACATTCTTACTACTTTTAAGTGTGAGTACAGGTGTAATACCGATAGACTGAGGCTAGAAGTTGGGGCTTTATCTAAATTTATTATTGAGGCTAGTAATTTATATGCAGTGGCTTTCAATCGTGATTGTTATTTCTAAACATGTCACCAAAGATAAAAATCTAATCTTGGTGTTGTGTAAAAGTTTCATATGCCACCACTGTTCTATGTTTTATAATAATTCAGATATAAAGATACATTCAAGGAAGTAAAGGTGCAAACAGCTCCAACATATCCATAAATCTACATACAAATACATGTGTATAGATCTGCTCTTTTCACACTCTACATTCATTGTTCATGTCCATACACAAGTCCATATACCGACAGTTCAATTTGCAATGAAGTCTATGAAGAGGGGAGAGAGAGAAGGATGACAATGGAGACAGTGGGCAGAGAGAATCAGGAAACAATATACAGAATCTACTAAATAAGCTCTCTTGTGGATAAAACTGAATAGGGGAGAAGGTCTTCTTACATCTCTACCATGTCTCAGCTTCCAGGAACTTTCCTCCTCCCAACCCTCTCTATAGACTTCTATTGCCTGTAGCTTAAAGCTGAAAAGACTTCTGTGTATGGATTTAATTGCGGAAGAAGGAGGGAAATAATTGAAGAAACAAGCATTTCTTTAATACAGTATATTACACAGTGCTTGTTATAGTGATATATACTGTATTTTACAGACCATAAGACGCACCTAGATTTTAGAGGAGGAAAATAGGGAAAAAAAACTTTTGAAGCAAAAAATGTGGTAAAATATTTAATAACATATGGGAGTTGTAGTTTTGCAACAGCTGCAAGGCCACACTGATAGGTGGCCCTGCAGCTGAACAGGGGATACATAGGGCGTCTTTTTTTTTCTGGCCCAGGTGTACTTTTTAGTTATACCATTTTGGAGAATGTCTATTGCTTTGATCACTTTTTATTCAAATCAGAGGCAAAACAGCGGAAAAAAAATGGCAGTTTGGCACTTTTGATTTTTTTTCCCACTATGATGTTCACCCCACAGGAAAAATATTTTTATAAGTTTGTAGACTGGGCATTTTCAGACACAGGGATACCTAAGGTGTATGTGTTTCACAGTAATATTCTACTTTTATGTGTATTCTAGGGAAAGAGGGTAATTTAGAACTTTTAGTTTTTATTTATTTATTTTAATATTTTATTATCCCCCTAGGGGTTTGAACCTGCAATCATTAGATTGCAAGTCCCATAGACTGCAATACAACTGTATTGCAGTCTATGGGAGATTCTCTAAATTACTATTGAGGCTTGTCATTGACCAGCCGCAATAGTAATATTCCTATGACAGGCCTAGGAGCCTTCAGAAGGCTCGTGGCTGTCACAGGAACAGGTCGGCTCCTGCAATCTCACCGCACAGGAGCCAGGTAGCCTGCAACAGGACAGGTACCAATCGGGCACGGGCGGGGACAGTTTTAATCTCTTTAGAGGGGCATACAGGCAGTAATGCCCATGAACAGAGTGGCTCTGGGTCGCTGTACATTACAGCGGAGACCCAGCAGCTATGGTGGCATCCGACGTAACAGCACGGCGGATGTCGGGATGGGTTCGCACCGGCGGGACACCCTCTTTTCCAAGCCCAGGGCCTGCAGCATCGCCCCCACTCCTGCCGCTGCAGGAAGCCCCACTACAGGAAGTCGGCGACGGCAGGAGTGGGGCGATGTTGCAACCCCGCTCCTCTGCCCCACCCAGCACCCACATTCGGACTATAAGACGGTTCGAAAAATAAGGTACTATTGATTTATGAAAATCAGCTCCAAATTCCCCCTGAAATGTGCCTCCCATTCATTTCAATGGGAGGCAGAGGCTGATTTTTCCAGCAACCGGAAATAAGCGTCATGCTTGATCTTCAGATGGATTCAACCGAATAACTCCAATTGAAGTAAATGAGAGGCAAAAAAATTCTGTCTGGCTAGTGCAGTATTTACAAATTCTGCAGCAGATTCCACGGCGGAATTTGGTCAAGCAGAAAAATTCAACTTCAAATTCCTGAAGCTTGTACAAATGAAGTATTGTGAACATCCCCTTACTATCATTAAATGTTACTCAAGGAACATCAGTGTCAGATTGCACCATCCGTCGTTGTTTGAACCAAAGTGGACTTCATGGGAGATGACCAAGGAGGACACCATTGTTGAAAACAAATCACAAAAAAGCCAGACTGGAATTTGCCAAACTACATGTTGACAAGCCAAAAAGCTTCTGGGAGAATGTCCTATGGACAGATGAGACAAAAATCGAAATTTTTGGCAAGGCACATCAGCTCTATGTTCACAGACGGAAAAATTAAGCATATCTTGAAAAGAACACTGTCCTTCCTGTGAAACATGGAGGAGGCTGTGTTATGTTATGGGGCTGCTTTGCTGCATCTGGCACAGGGTGTCTTGAATCTGTGCAAGGTACAATGAAATCTCAAGATTATCAAGGGATTCTAGAGAGAAATGTGCTGCCCAGTGTCAGAAAGCTTGGTCTCAGTCGCAGGTCATGGGTCTTGCAACAGGATAATGACCCAAAACTCATAGCTAAAAACACCCAAGAATGGCTAAGAGGAAAACATTGGACTATTCTGAAGTGGCCTTCTATGAGCCCTGACCTAAATCCTATTAAGCATCTTTGGAAGGAGCTGAAACATGCCGTCTGGAAAAGGCACCCTTCAAACCCAAGACAACTGGAGCAGTTTGCTCATGAGTCTCATTGACAGTTACAGGAATCGTTTGATTGCAGTGATTGCCTTAAAAGGTTGTGTAACAAAATATTAAGTTAAGGGTACCGTGATTTCTGTCCAGGCCTGTTTCATGAGTTTTCTTTTTTTTTTTTTAAATTCTGTTGAAGCATGGTTGAAAAGCAATGTCTGACTTTCATTTGTTCATTTTCATAAAATTTTTATATATTATTACTTTTGTTAGATTCAAGTTATTTCTGTGACCATTGTGGGTTTTTCTTTCATTAAACGAGGGGTACCAACAATTTTGTCTAGGTGTGTATACAGTGTATAAAGGTTGTGTGGGCTGGAACATGAGGCATATTAGTGATGGTGGAAGTAGGGTATGGATGTGCAAAGTGCAAAGCTTACAATACAGCTAGGAGTAGGAGAATTAGAACACTGTTTAGTCAGATTAAATAAATTACAGGCAGATTAGTGATAGAAATCATAGACAAAAGTGAGGGGGGTAATATCTGTGCTGTTTGAACCGGACTTCAGCAGTAAAACAGACAAAGAACAGTTAACTAGAGATGAGCAAAGTTTTCAAAAATTCGATTCGGCAACTTCGTCGAATTTTCCGATCGGATTCTATTCGATCTGAATTAAATCATGGCGAATAAACAGCTATTTTCTGTCTGCAGAGAGCTGGGGTGGGCAGCGAAATGGCGGAATTCCTTGGATTCAGTTACAGCTAACACCCTGCTCCATAACCAATCGGGGGTTTTAAACACCTTGGATGTAGCAGTCAAGCATGCTGTGTGCGCTCGCGAAGGGGTTAAAGGGCTGTGACATCACAGGGCTGGCTGCTGATTGGCTGCACGCATGGTATTGTGGTTGATCCCGCATTTCCAGAGTTCTTTGCCCCATGTCCTAACATGTGCAGCAGCTATTTTGAACAAAATGCGATTCGTTACCACGAAGCATGAGAAAGTCCGGATTCGATGCGAATCGAATATTTCTTGAAATTCGGATCGAATTCCACTTCGTCAGCTTCGATTCACTCATCTCTAAAGTTATCCCTTTGCCAATAATCAGTCTGTTTTGCAATAGAGCAGTTTGAGCTGTCCACAGATTGTTAAACATAGTTTTTTTGGCAAGAGTTTACTTTTTTTTTGTTAAATGCATACAAACCACTGTTCTAATAGCAAAATGATGATTCTGCCTGCGTGAATCTGAAAAAAAAAAATCTATTATTTTGTGATTTATTTTTTATTTTTTTTTGCTCACCCAATACACAGTGTGATGGAACCTGATAACCTGTTTGTTAAGCATCTTCCAATAAATAGATTTGCAGCCTGCACTAATCTGAAAAATCTCTTACTTAAGGGGAGGTCATAATGCCATCACTCAGTCAGACATTTCCTGCAGTCTAGTCTATAACATTTCACTATACCACACAGTGTTGGCACTAAAAAGCCAAAACCATTTTGATTTCACATCTATTCCCTTAAAAGTGTAATTTTTGGTGGCTTTTTTTAAAAAGAAAATTCTTCATCACTTTTCAGCTAGGCACAATTTTTTCTCCCAAATAACAACATGCCTGTAGCACTTACAAGTCATTAAAACTGGCTAATTTTTCTATAAAACCATTGCTTTTTCTAATATAACCACCTTTCCCCCCCAAAATAGAGTAATTTTGGAGCGTTTCAAATGTTAAAATGCGTAAAAGCGATTGTCAGAGCAGTGTATGGTTAAACTGCGTTTGCATCAACTGCTTACTATTCATTTTTCCATAGACGTACATGTCATTTTCACTTTGACATAACTTTAGATGTGTTTGCCTTAGTGAGCTACAAATTGGATAGATAGTGTATAACATTGCTAGGGCTCCTAAGAATATATGTTTTAAGCCAATTTAAAGCTGTGGTTCATATTGGACAGCTTGTTTGAAACTAATTTTGGGTCCAAACCACCCAAAGCCAAAACTAAATGAATCTTGAGGTTCACCCATCTCTACTAACCACACCTACTTTCCCTCCCTTCTCAAAAGTGGAGTTAGTGGTATAAAGTGTAGAAATAAGCCAAAATAAATTACAAAATTCTATTTTGATAAACTGATAGGCAGTTGAGGTCACAGCACTTGACAAATATATTAGTAAATTCTATGATTTTTCACCAATATATTTAATGTGTTACAACCCCTTTAAAATAAAAAGCAATTATTATATTTAAAGAGCTATCATACCTTGGTAAAACATTTCACATTTTATTAACATGTACTGAATCCTATTTTCATGTTTCTAGCAACAACATAGAAACTCCTATGCATTAAGAAATAAGACATATCTATTTTATCAGTAATACGACTAGGAAGATTAGTAATTATGTACTCTCGGTTATCATATTCATTTCAAATTGATATTGTAAAGGCTTAATAAAATTTTTCAGCTGATAATTCAATATTATAAAGAAAAGTCCATTAACATCACAGGTGAGAATATCATAGAATAAATCATTGGCAATATAAAGCCAGCTGTTGTGCTGGAACTGGCTGCCATAAATACCCCATAGTGCGCTCACATTTGAATAATGCTTATCTCTATTCACGTCTAGAGATTGTTCGACTTTCTTTGTTCAGCGTTCTCCTGGGTGCAATCAGCATATTTGTAGAATGTGGCAGCAGAAGTTTTAAACAATCTCATAATTATTTCCAATCTGGAAAAGAGCACGCTTTGTCTTTTTAATGGCAGCGGTATTGCAAGTTTTTTGTTCGAAGCTATAATTTTTTTTTTACAAAACCTGAATCAGCATTCTTGTTATATAAGTGAATAGCTGTGTGATTGTTTATTTTTACATAGTTTTTTTTATTTAGTAAACTCGTATGAAAAATGTATTGGTAAAAATTGTTATGGAATACAATGCCAAAATGGTGGCTTTGTCCTTGGAATGTACAAACAGTTGTCGCTATTTTGTGGTTTCAGCTTGTATTATTGGATGTCAGCCACTCCTATTGTACATCTTTATCATATTAGGTGTGCCTGGGGAAAACTGCTAGTTTTTCTTTTTCTGGTTTGCCAAAAGTTGCCATTATTCTTTGCCAGAGTCTAGAATTCCCACAGATTCTTTCCAAGGTTGTCTGGATCATTACAATTATTATAGTCTGGTAATTTTAGCTTTGTGTGTGGAGACCGATTAAAACCACATATTCACTGAAAAAAGTATAGTAAAGGGAAAATTTACATAAATAGATAAAAAAAAATTTAAATCTTTGTTTGTCTGCCATTTAAAGGTAATCCTTATTGTTTTTTTTCAAGGTAAGGAAATCTCTCCCAATCAGTTATGGTGCAGAACACTGTATGGCAGCCTTACTTAAAGGGACAGTGTTTCCAGGAAATGACCTATTATTTAAATCACGTTTTTATATTAACCAAATCTTGTAAGAAGTTGAAAAAAAAATGGCATATAAGGCATAATAAATCTGCCCCATTGGTCTGGAGTAGACTGTATTGTCTTGTATGGGAGAATTTTGTAGGCACGTTCTGTAACTTCTGCAGAAGCCATTGCACAGAGGAGGGAAGTAGCTAGGCAGTGAAATCACCTATTGTGACTGGTGGTTTCTGTGTCTTATCTACATATTAATAGCTCTGATCAGTGTGCCGATAAGGGAGGAGGCTTCTGCAAAGAAATCTCCTACAGAAAAAAAGGCAGCCATCAGCATATTATTTGACTTAATGGCTAGAGTCAGAACTGCAGGATTTTTTAGGAATTTAATAAAATTATTAAAAAAAAATAAATTAAAATATGTTTATCGTAAAAAATAGGTCATTTTCTGGCAACACATTCCCTTTAAGTGAATGGGACTAAATTGCAGTACTTGCATAGTACCTGAACAGCCTGTCCCCTAGAAGCTGGACAGCTTTGTCCCTAAAAATTTAGAAGGAGCGCCAGTCAGTAGGGGTCCGTTTGATTTGAAAGTGACAGCATCTCTAAGTAATATGAGATTTTTTGCTATTTGTTTGTAAACCCTGTTAAGTTTCAATATTTAATAGTTTTCTCAGAGTTTTCTGGTATATTGCAATAATTGCAAAATATAGCAGATTTCTTCTTGTCAGGAAGGGACATCCTGTCCTTGGTCACATATCCATGCTGCTGCTCAGATCCATTCATTTTAATAGACTAGAGATTATAGATTTGGATAAATCTCTGGTGAAATCTTACTGTAATCTGCTCCAGCAAGACTGTTTCCCTCAGCTTCTCACTCACACCTCACTCCAGTTTAGGAAGGAGGGGGTGCAAAGGAATTGAGCCCAATAAGTTTAAAAAATAAGAATTTGCTTGTACTATTGATTTATGCAAAGTTTATTGAAACATTAATGACAATTTAAGAACTACAAGCATATCATTAAAAAGGAAAAAAATTAAATTTACAAGAAGAATGCAAATTACTTACCCCTATTTAATTTCCCTGAATGTATCTAATAGGGAAAGAAGTAATATTTTTTTTAGAGGTTATTTTATAACTGGTTACTAGTTCTTGTTGCAACAAATAGTGAATGAATTTACATATGAAAGCTTAAAACTTCCATCCTTTCCAAATGATTTTATACAGAGGGTCAGATGAAAATGGTACAGACACCAGTTTTACATATACAGTATTTGTTCTCAGAAAAGGCACAGTAAAATCTAATAACAGCTTGTAAATCATGTTATTAGTTGAAAGTTAAAGGGGTTTTCGGAGTGTCTGGTTGCTGGGGCTCCACTACTAGGACTTCCACTGATCACAAGAATGACGGTTGTGTGTTCCCTGTTTCAATAAAAGTGATCTCACATGCGTGTTGCTGCTACAGTTGGTGGTCGTTTCAAAGTTTGTGGGACTAAGGCTAGCTGCACATGACCAAGTTTCACGTATGAAACTCGGTCTGTGTGTTAGCCAGATTTACCGGCTTAAACTTCATGCTGGGAGCAGGACACTTTGCAGGTACTGTAAAACACTGCGTTCTTTTGCTACAGCGTTTCTACTGCGGCCAAAACGTTGCGTTTTCACAATGTGGGGAGCCCCGGCCTTAAAGACCTTAGAGACACCTCTGTAAACACTACAGCACATCAAATTAATAGAATGTAACTATGTAGTAGGTACAATATTTCAACATTTGGGGCCCCACTTAATTACAGTATGGGACAATATGTCGCTGGGAGGCAGGGGCTCCTATCATCATAGATAGCTATACTGCCAAGTGTCCCGCTCACAGCATGAAGTTCAAGCCAGTAAATCTAGCTAACACACGGACCGAGATTACTCAGCAATCTCTGTAAGTCCCACACAGAATTAATGTAGTGACATTAGACTCCCCTTCTTGTGATCAGTGGGGCCAGTGATCAGACACTTAATACTGATCTTGTGGAATTAATTTTATCTTTGCGCCAATTGTAAATCTCTCTCTGTACATAAACTTGCATTATTTTAATATTGTTTTTCTGATTAATAACACTACAATATATCCGCATTGATGGAACTGATTTTTTTTAATTGATAGTTTTTGGTCTCTACTGTATAACAAAAAAAAAAAAAAAAATTATATATATACATATGACAACATTTTCTTTCCTAATCAAATACGGTTTAGCAATATTTACTTTTACAATCTTTACTTGGAAAATAAGTGCTTTTTAGTGTTTAGTATTTAGAGCTCTTAAAGTAGAACTTCCACAATCTTGTTTTATTCTCTGGCCTGTTACAAAGGCACATGATGTGAATTGTATTAAAGGTAAGTCAAGATCTGCATTTATTCCTGTGAGAGCCTTAATGTGAGTCCTATAAAAATAAATGTAGAAACTGACTTCCTGTCCAGACATAAAAAGCTGTATCAGTTTGAGAATCTGGTCACATGACATAGCTGAGGACCAGAAAAGAGTGGATAACTCACAAATACAGCCATCATTAAGATTACCTTTACTACATTTCACACCATGTGCCTCACATATAATATATCCCCAATTGTTATTTATTGCTAGCAGTGCAGTGGCATTAAAAAAAAAGGTCTGCAAAACCACCATTAAGCTAAGGTCACGATTGCCGGCAGTTAACCTGCTGAAACCTGCAACAGATGTCAATTGTCAATTATTGCTGTGTGTTCAGCTGTGGATTTAAACCTTTACAATCCAAACGTTGAAACCCAGGCTAGCTGCATGGGAAACTACCTCTGGATATCAATTGGCTATCCTTAGGATAGGTCATTAACATCATATCGGTGAAGATCTGCCACCTGGGACCCCTGTCAAATCGGCTCTTTGAACAGCCTCTTACCTGTGCCATTGATGTCAGGGAAGAAGGGCATCTTTCCTGTGCTGATGATGTCATGTCCACATAGTTGCATGTTACAGCTGTAGCTCACTCCCATTCAGGAGCTTTATTTTTGTAAAAAAAAAAAAAAAAAAAAAAAAACAAAACACACTACTGACCATGAGGATGGATCTAAATGTAAAGTGTTCCATTTGTAACTGCCAATCTTCCAGTATTAATGTCCTATAATGTCTCAGAACAATGGGCATTACAAGGGCAGTGTGAAAGAAACATTAACATTATAGGACAAATAGTGAGCAATCAGTAGCAACTGATTTAGTGGAGTTGTTATTTTGAAACAGACAGGCTCTTGTGATTTTATTCTCTAGATGTAATAAAAGAGTTGTCTCAAATTGTATCCGTTTAATAATAAAAGTTGTGTTTTGATAAGCCTAAGAGGGGTATTTATCATCAAGGCAGTTATGAGCAAATACAAAAATACCCTCAACATCAGTTCAAGTTTATAATAGAACCACTGTGTATTTGTATATGATATTGGTTTGCAACCATATGAGGGAAAACTGTAAATGTGGAATGAGTGAATTGCACAGAAAACATAAATAAATCACTGCAAGGAAGTATTAATAAGTTAAAAAAAAAACCTTAGTCTAAGGCCCCACGTATTAAAAATGCTGCGGAAAACGGCAGAAAGGCATTGCATTTTTTCTGTATCTTTTTCACAAAGTCCGCAGAGTTTTTCTCTGCGGACTTTCTGCTTCTATTATACACGTACAGAAAATGCCAGCGTTTCTGTAGGTATAATTGACATTCTGCGATTTGCAAAAATGATTGCATTTTCACAACGTGGGGCCCTGGCCTCAGAAAGGCAATACAATCGAATGATATTCAAGAGGTCAGCTTATGTGCCATTGTTGAATTTCTGATATAATCTTTGCTCATTCACAGAACTGGCCAACTTTCTTCCACATATATATAGTTCTTTTTGCTATTATGTTGTGCACAGTAACTGGAAATGGGTAAAATATATTTATTTTTATTGCAAGAGGCATCAGCTTTGACTTGACCCTTATGCACCCTTGGTTTATATTAACCAGAGATGAATTTGTTCTTGAATAAAATTCCTGTTGTCTTTTTCTTGCTTTCCAAGTGCAGCACATAAAATTTTCAGACACATTTATTTTATCCAATATAATATTTTGGTGCCTGGAGCATAGGTGGATAGTGACTTTTCCAAGGTCACACTCAGAATTGGCATGAGATTTGAACAGTCAAGGACAATACTCTGTGCAAAGAGTATTATTATAAGACAGCATTGCAAAAATGTAAAATAAAAAATATATATATATATATTAAAAACAAAAAAAAACACAAATATTTAACCCAGATATAAAAAAGAAAGAAATAAAGAACCAGCACCCTCTGTTTCTAAGATCAAACAAATTATATATTTATATCTCAGTGGACAAAAAACTAATTACAAAGTCTTTAAGGCCGGGGCGTAAACACCGCTGTTTGGCCACGGTGGAAATGCAGCAGAAAAAAATGTGGCGTTTTACAGTCATTGCAAGGTCCCATCTACACATAGTGGAGAAATACGTGCCTGAAGTAGCCAGCTGGATTTATACTCTGCAGCCTGCGCTTATTGTATATGGCCCTGGGGGTGGTAAACATATAAATGGCTAGAGCTGCTTTCACATACAACTGCTATTGGCATCCTAGGCTGTCTCGTAGCTCAGCACTTCTTTATTCTCTTTCTGCACAGTCTGTTTGGTCTAACCTTTACTGGCGGGCTCTCCCTTATATCAGTAGGGGGCAGAGGGTGCATACACTGAAGGGTAACAATGTCTTGAACTTTTGAATTTCAGGCTCCATATCTCACCATCCACTACAGCCTCGAACATGAGACTACCATCATTTTATAGACAATCATCTTAGCTATCTAATACATAACTATGACTTGCAACTATGCCTATGATTAGTTATGTAGAGTGTTATGTAACTGCATTGTTACTGATGTAAGGGAGAGCCCATCAGCAGAGGTTAGACCACACAGACTGTGCAGATAGAGAAGTACTGAACTACCAGCCAGCATAGGATGCCAATAGCAGTTGTGTGTAAGAGCAGCTCTAGCCATTCATATGTTCACACATACAGTGTACATAGGTTCTCCTTCAGGCTGGCTTCACATGAGCGGTTTTGGTCCATTACATATGGACTGGTGTAGGCTGACAATACTGCAATACTGACACTGTCATGACTTCCACTGACATGCAAGGTCAGTCTAACCAAATAACTCCAGCAGACTTTCCTTTCCTGAGCATAGAGGCCACAATATTAGTTTCTCATTAGAATAATTGAGGGTCATACAATCTACCTATCTGCAGCCATATTGCTTTGGTCCAGTTATCATGTTAAATGGGAAGTACACAGTAAGGTGTGCAATCAGTCCTTTAGCAGTGATCCTTCTGGGACACTGCTTGAGAAGATGCTGATTAAGAACAATAAGAAGACATCAAAGATTAGATAATAAGACTTCCTCTATGTAATGATCATGAGTTTCATGATCTCTTGTAATACACAATTTCTTTTATTTTTAAACAAAGCAGACTCTTTGCATGAAGCTCTCTTAATAGACAAATATCTTTCTTAAAATACCCACCTTACCATTTATAATACATGGGCTAACTTCCCTTCTACTGTAAATTATTAAAGGGACCACACAACTAATATGCAATATAGACACTACTTATTCATTCCTGCAGACATACTAGGTAGGGCCAACTCATCTCTGCATAATAGTTTGGTGTTGGCATCTTAATGTTACAGACATAACTATGGAAAATTTTAATTTTTATATATTCCATTTAAAAAATGTATTAAAATGAATCATGTGACAAATGACATCCCTACACTTGAAAGTATTTGTTATTTCATAGTAAATTCATGATTCTACAGTTATAAGAACTGACATATACATGTGTGATTTATATGGAATATTCTACTTTTGTCTGTGGTACATACATGATTCATATTTTCCTGTACAATGAAGATTAAACTCTCAAGTTATTACAAAAAATAGCACTAGATGGCAGCACAGAGCAGTTGAAAGGCAATTAGTAGACATACTTATCTGTTATATTCACAGTTAGGCCTTACACCCCATGCCCGCAACCAAGTGTGCATCCATTGTGGATTAGAAGCCCCCATAGACGTGAATGCATAATGGAATGCACCCTGAGTGTCAGCCGACAGCATCCCACTGCAAACTCGGCCCCACATTGGATTCCACACTCAGTTGTGTGCATTGGGCCTTTTTTACACATCAGTGTTTTACATCAGTTATCAGAAGCCAAAACCAGGATAAAGTCTAAAATACAGAATAGGGGTGAATACTATCATCATGCCTCATCTCTGTGTAGCCTCCACACACTGATACAAAACACTAGCGTGCAAAGTGACTTAGAGATGTCCTGCCTAACTGTGTTAACTGTAATTGCTGTTTTTCTGATCTGCAAGTCTATAGAAAATAAAAGCTCAGCTAATAAGTGGTAGACCACACAAGCTTACAGGTATTTCCAAATGCAGACCCACATAGTTTATTTCAGACTTCCAAACTGCCTTTTGATATATTTCAGGACCTGTTGTTGGGGGAGCTTTATGGGCTAAAGAAGCTACATACAAACAAGACCAAAAATGGCCATGCCCAGAGCAGAAGGACTGGCATGACCTCTCATACCACCACAAGATGCTGAAGCAGTGGAAATGTACCTGCTTTTATGTGATGACAGGTTTCAACATTTGGCTGTTTAATACACTTATTCAGGGTCTGGCATACTGCAGGGCAATACTACTTACCAAATGCATAGCGCTAAGAGTAAAGTGTAGTGACTGAGGAATAATGGCTAAGGGAGCTTTTTAATCATTTGAACTGAGCATCTTATTTTCAGAGGAAATCTTTATATTTAGATAATAATGTGCTTCCGTCTTTGAAGAAATCCCATGCCAGTTTTTAGCATTATAATATTCCCATGCACAAAGGTGTTGATAAAAGAAAAAATGGAATGCTGCTAGCTATGGAAGGACTTACCCCATCTGTGGGAAAACTGCAAGTCAGGCCTCCTTATCCACTATTAGCACCCAACTTCTCAAATGTTCTTGAGGCTCAATGAATATATACAAATAGTTTTTGAGTGACATACTCAATAGGTGTACATGGATGCCATCTTCAGTTGACAATATAAAACAAATACTTTAATGGTATGTCCACACTTGATGGATACACAATTTCCACTTTATAATCGCGGGTGGAAAATCCCTAGCATTTACAGTAGCAGCAAAGTAGATGATATTTGGCAAGTCTGTAGACTGGAATATCCCAATCTCAGTTCTATCTGTGTCCTCAGATTTGAATGCAGTGGTGGAGCAGACAGCTGTGAGCGTCTTGCTCCATCATGCACCCTGTAATTTCATTTTATGTTTGCATGACATTATTGCTCCTACAGTGCTGAGGCATAGACAGGGCGAGCAGGAGGAAAGCTACAGTCAGCTACATTGGAAAAGAGGCTAGTATGTTTTATTATTATTTTAATTGTATAGCTCCTGTATAGGGGCCACTAAGGGAGCATTAAACTATGTGTTATAGTATATGGAACCATTATTGTGGTGGAACACAAAGGAACTGGGTAGGGCCCCCATGAATAAAATATAGAAGGTATGTATAGCAGTCCTGTGCAAAATATGGAGGACAGCATAAGAAACCTTACATTTTCCAGAGCTGCACTATTTTGTCAGATGTGACATTTACATGAGACCTTTTTGACTGCGTGATCAAAAATTCATCAAAAATCATGCACAATTTCACCATAAAAAGCAGTGGTTTTGCCATGCAGTTTTTACAAGTGAAGCATGTTTATTTGGTATGTATTACCTGCAAAAGTCACAGTCTTGAAAACAGCATTACAATAGGGCTTTTCCCTGAAATAAGTAATAAATAAGGAATAACTTACAGATCAGTGGGAGTCCGACTGCTCACACCCCCAATGATCAGGAGAATGACTCTAAATTATTTAATAGGGCTGCTAAAGGGTCCATAAACATAAAAAAAAAAAAAAAAAAGGAAAAAACTTTACCCACCTCTCCCTGGGTCTCTGTTTCCAGAGGTGGTAGGTCTGGTCTTCTGTACAAGGCCCTGGCTAATGTCACAAGTGACACTCTGTTCAAGCTAGATGACCGCTGCAGCCAATCACAGGCCTCAGCGGTCAACTCTCTACAAATGGCATGTGAGTGCTGTGACATGCCTTTTGTTAAGGGGTGACCACTAAGGCCTGTGATTGGTTGCAGCAGTCCCAAACAAACAGTCTGGGAACCTGTAAAAGGAACACCAGACCTGCCACCTCTGGAAACAGAGGCTAGAGGAAAAATGAGTAAAGTTTTTGGGTTTTTTTGTGTTTATGGCCAGTTCAGCAGCCCTATTAAATAAAAACGTGTGAGTCAGACAAACAAGTGAAACCCAAGAAGACGTGTTTTTTCTAGAGGGATTTTTGATTCGGTTTTAACTGCACTGTCAGAACATACCACAATATAGATTTTTAATTGGGGTTGTATTAGGGTTGGGGTCCTCCCTGAACTATGGAGCCAAAACTTCTTAAATATATTATGCTGTATAGTGCCTCCTTACTTAACCCCTTCCTGCTGATAGAATTTTTTGATTTTCGTTTTGACTCCCTGTCTTCCAAGCCCCATAACTTTTGTGTTTTTCCGTTCACATGAGGGCTTAATGTTTGCAGGACAAATTGTTCTTCATAATGGCACCACTTATTATTCTGTACAATGTACTGGGAAGAGGCAAAAAAAAATAAAATAAAATTCAGAATGGGGTGGAATTGGAGAAAAAGTGCATTTGTGCGACTTTTTTTACTAGCTTCAGTTTTACAGCGTTCACTGTGCAGCCAAAATGACATGTCACCTGTATTCTATGTTTCGGTACTAAATTTATATCGTTTTATTTACATTTTAACCCCTTATCAAAAATCCAAAACTTTGCGAAAAATTTTTTTTCTTAAAGTCGCCATATTCTGACACCCCTAACTTTTTTATATTTCCGTTTACGGGGATGCATAGGGCTTCTCTTTTGCGGGGCCAGGTGTACCTTTTAGTTTTTTGGGGGGGGAATATCTATTGCTTTGATCACTTTTTATTCAAATTTTTTTCATATACAAAATATCAAAAAATCAGTAGTTCAGCACTTTGAATTTTTTTTCCCCGCTACATCGTTCACCATACAGGAAAAATATTCTTATAAGTTTATAGACCGGGCATTTTCAGACACGGATACCTAATGTATATGTGTTTCAGAGTAATTTTTTAGTTTTATATGTATACTAGGGAAAGGGGAGTGATCTGAACTTTTAGTTTTTTACTATTTTATTAGAAACCCTAGGGGGCTTGATGGTGCAATCATTTCATTGAAAGTCACACTGACTGCAATAAAACTGTATTGCAGTCTATGGGAGATTCGCTACATTACTATTGCACAACTGGGAGCCTTCAGTAGGCTCCATGCTGCCATAGAAACAGGACCAGTAAAGGTATGGGGCCAGTGGGGTAGCGGGGACTGGAAATTTTCACTTTAGGGGGCTCACAGGTAGTAATGCCCATGATCAGAGTGGATTCTGATTGCTGGTATTAGCTCTGGGTCTCTGCTGTATATTACAGCATAGACCCAGTAGCTATGGCGGAAGCTCTGTAGCAGAGCGGCCCCCCATCTTTAAAGACCCGACATCCATCGTAATAGTACGGGAAGGGGTTAATGAGGATATTTCCATAATACAATGTAAATAGAACATGTCACTGCTACTTTAATGTAAAATGTTTTAAGATACACACACACATATTTATACTTGGGATTGCCTTTGCTGGGGTCTGTTTCATCAAAACCAGGCAAGACAGCAACAGATAGGTGTAAGTTGAAACTGGGTCAGGTTTTATTGATATAGTTGCAGGTATACAGAAAATAAAACAGCAAGAAGAAGAAAACACTAGCTAGCAGCTGGAGAGCCTGTCCAGCAACTCCTTGATATGTGCATGTTTTCATATAAAATCATGGGCACACAGAGAGGCATTTGGTAATCTGGATATAACAAGGATCCATAATATGGCCATATGTATAGGACTGAACCCTGTATTTTAATACACTGCACAATGTTGAATGTATACCATACATGGGAATTGCTTTTCCTCTCATTTGTATTTATTTCTACGCTTCGTTCTAAGCAAAAAACAAAACAAAACACAACCTTTACCAAGTTACACACTTTCACTGAGACATCCACAAGTGCTTGATTTTCTGATTCTTGTGGTTGTAAATCCCCTTCTTGTTAGTTAGCAGCTTATACTCTGTGAAAATGTATTATCACATTAAAGACAAAGGAGACAATAGGACACAATACTCAACTACAATTGCAGGCTTAATCTTTTGTGGCACTGCTGAGACTTTATACATTGTTTCACATGGTATCAACATCTCATAGGACATTTCCATTTGCAAATGAACAGATAAAGAAGAGCAAAGAGTTCTGTACTCTGGCCCTCATTTAGATGAAAAGTCCTCATTAAGTGAAACACTGAGGTAATAATTGGGATCCATAGGAGGCATTAAAGCTTCTAACACACTTGCACCTTATGGAGTGACCAAAGCACTTACTAAGTCCAGGTAAATATTTTCTCCTTTCCTGCATTCCCCACCCCCTTCTGTTCTATGGTGTTTGTTCTTTGCACCTTACCTCAATAGTAGATAATGGTCTAATTTCAGACTGTCACAGCTGAGGTGACCAAAGAGGACAGATCAACAAAGCCCCTCTCTCAGGGCTGCCAAACAAAAGGCTTGTCAGGACTATGAGAATCTCAGCTCTGTTGTCATTCTGTTTTCACAGGTGTCCCCTCTGAAATTAACTACTTTTTCCTTTGCAGCTGCTGTGTAATGAAAAAAGCCTGAAAAAGGAAAGAGCTTGTTGTTTTGTAGGGGCACTTCCTTTCTTGGAATGCTATTCTTGTGTTGATGAAAAGTTGGGATTATACAGAGGACTCCTGGAAGCAGTTGTTGAATGACAGCAGTGGTTGACATGTAAAAATAAGGCTGGTTACATGCTCAGGTGTTTTCTGGATTTTTTACTGCCAACGACCCAGATGAATAGGTTTTCACAAAAAGCCTTACTAAGGCTGAAGCCACACGTTGCAGAAACGCAGCAGAATAAAAATGCTGCGTTTTAAAGTCCCAACAAAATGAAGGAGATTTTATTTAATCTCATCCCCAAATTGTGGGTAAAAAAATTCACGTGCAGCATGTAAAAATGCAGCATGTAAATTTTAGCTGTGAAAATGCTGTGTTTTCCCCATAGACTTATGGTGCATTTTGTCACCTGCATTTCCGTTGAGTTTTTTTTCTGCAGTGTTTTTTAGCTGTCATTCTTTACATATGACCTTGCCCTATATTCACACAACAGTGAAAACTTACCACATAAATTTCACTGTCTGTCAATGAGGGCTTTTCACATGACTGATATTTTAAAGGTCCATTGTAGGGGTGACTTCTTTATAGGGGTAAAAAAAAAACACCATTAACACTATGTGCGACCAAAAAATGGAAAAAAAAACTGCAAAATAACAAAGCTGTTTATTAAGCCATTTTTTATGCAGAATAATGCCAGTGAACACACTTAAGCAGCTACATGTGGTCAAAACCCCACCTGCGCACAGCCACACATCTCCCTGCAAAACTGCTTCTATTTTTCCCTCTTCTTGTATTCTGTCTCTATTCTGCCATCCTCCTATATTCTTCTGTCTCCTATTCTTCTGTCCTCCTGTATCTTCTGTCCTGACTGTCTATGCTAGGACAGTTATAGCAGTATGCACAGTAATTTCTATGGACGTCACTACTACATATCTAGTTAACAACACAGTCACCACCATTATGGTGGCTTCTCTGTCCAGGGTAAAGTGAGGGAGTAAGGAGGCCATCATAAAAATGGCAATGTTTATTGGCTATTGCCACCAGGAAGGTTCCACAAAGTGGCCAGGAAGGCGTGATATGAGCTCATGTTCAGCAGGAGGACATGTGCTATGGCTTCTGCTGTGCATCTTTGAGGTCCTGATTTGGCTCTTGATGGAGAAATATCCTGCCCTGTCCATCAGAAGCCATATCAGGATCACAGCACTGTTCAGTCTTTGAGTGGCTTGCGACTCTCCCCCCTCCAAGCTCTTTGGAGCAATCAGGGCCGCACCTGCCCTGAGGCGACAGCCTCAGGTGGCACCTCTTGGCACAAACTAAGGGGTGGCATTTTTTTTAATTGTTACCTATTGGTTTATTTCAGTTGGTAGTGGATGATATTTCACTCACCGATCCCTGCTCCTGTTCAGTCTGGCCTTTGCTTTTTCCTCCAGAGGGTGATGCAGTGTTTTTTAGCATCTGCGCCCTAGAGGCAGAAGAGGAGGCCTGATGCAATAGGACCGGAGATCAGTTACTAAAATTTCGGCCGCTACCTATTGAAATAATCAAATATCTGAACTTGTGCGGCACCAGAGGAGGTGAGTAAAAACAACAAACAGTTATGCTCACCTCTCCTGGGCATCAGGCCATTGCCAGCATCCTCTTCAGGACTCTTCTGGCCTGTGTCTGACGTCACGCTCCCTGGTGTCATTGCTGAGGCCAGTGATTGGGCCTTAGTGGTCATGATATCAGGACGCTCAGCATGCCCCATGTGACCACTGAGGCCCAAAGAGGCTCAGCGGTTACCCCTCAGACAGTGGCCTGAGGAGAACATTGGATGCCGTGAAGATGCCCAGCAGAGGTAAGACAAGGTTAGTATAAGTATTTCTTATTTTTACTCACCCCTGGGCCTACCCTTATTATACTTAGGGTCTTTGGAGCAATGGCAACACCCTCCATGCTTCCCTCTTGCATATTTATAAAAACAGCAATATCACCGAAATAGAAGCATCAATTCACAAGGGGAAAATACTGATTAATTCAGGTGACCCTCACCTATGTTTCAGTGGCGCTGGGCTGATTTGATGGCTTCTGGTGGCAGACTCTCTATAAAAAAGCATAGTGTTCTTAATGGAAACAGCATAGACCATAATAAAGACCATCTGAACACAATCATTTACAATGATTCTGCAACACAACAAAATATTAGATTTTTTTTTGTTTGTATGTAAATGACAATGCACACAGCTCCTGCCACACAAAGAATGGTCCATTATGCTATCAAACAATGTATGCAAGAAAATGTATGTAGCAAAGCATGTCCTGGTGAGGAAAACTCTCTGAGCATTTTGATGGCCATTTAGTTTACACTGTTATTATTAGTTGTACTGATAGGTTCTGCATTCCCAGAGATATAGTACATTACAATGTTTGCTTCGAATAATTACTCTTATAATGTGTCAAATCTACAAGTGCATTTAACAGCAGAGAAAAACTGACAAGAGCATTAAAAATGTAGGAAGGGCAGCATAACATTTTGTAACTACAGCATTCTAATATCTGAAGGCATGCCAGCTTTCAAAATGAGGTATATACTACAAAGACAGAATATTTTTATATTCCATTGATATTTAAAGTCTTCTCAGAGCACAAATGCACTGAATCTTTCATGTCATTGTTTTGAAGATTGAAGACAAGTGAATCTTGTATATCATACTGTTGTAAGAAATAACATTTGTCTATCCAGGACAAAGGAGAAATAAAATATTTTCTACAGTTTTACTAATATGTTCCATTATTTATAAGAGAGAAAGGCAACATATTTTGTAATATAGTATAGAATACATTAAATTTTTTTTATTTATGCTGCCACATCATACAAGTGGTGTGCCAGTCTCTCTTCCAGTGAGCACATGTCCTGTTGATAATATAATCTATGGTAGTGCAAAAAACACCAGGTCAGACATAAGTGTTGGAAAATCTTGATATATGAAGGTATGACTCTTAAGCTCCACCCACTTTTTTCCAAAATAGATATAAGGTGTATTTTAAGGGGGGTTTAATCTACTTTGAATGTGATTCCTCAAAACGTGTGTAAAGAAAAAGTGGGACGATTCTTTATTGCAACCAATCAGCTTTTTGCGCACTGAAAGAAATAACCTGATATGGGCAATAATAAATCTAAAGGCCGCTTTATATGTGGGGATGGTCATTCGCAAACTCATCTAATCATCTGGAAGTGACAAATTATAGTTCAAAGCCATTAGACCAGTGGTTCTTAACCGGGGTTCTATCGAACCCTAGGGGTTCGGTGAGTTGGTCTCAGGGGTTCGGCGGAGCCTTCGCCACGGAGGTCAAGACACACCCGACTCATTATGTAGACTCATTATGTGGCCATCACTTTCTGCTGATGATCACGTTACATTAATTGGCCAATCAGTGCTGCGGGGAATTTAGTGTGCTCAGTAGTCACCGTGTGACTGTCGTAGTCGTATGTTGTGTGCTGTCTTTCTTAATATTTTAATCCATACTAACTATGTTGAGCAAAAAAAAGAAAATGGTCGGACGAATATGAACAACATGGATTCACATGTATCACGGAACGTTATGGGAGTCAGCGTCCTATCTGCATGATTTGCAATGCTAAGTTGAGCAACTCTAGTCTCGCACCGGCAAAACTGAAGGAACACTTCTTGAAGCTGCATGGAGATGGGGAATATAAGAACACAATGCTTGCTGAATTCAAGGTGAAAAGAGCCAGATTCGATGAAAGGGCCACTCTGCCTGCTCTTGGATTTGTACCCGTGAACAAACCGATCCTCACTGCATCATACGAAGTTGCTTACCTGATCGCAAAGCAGGGCAAGCCGCACCCCATCGGTGAAACACTCATAAAACCAGCAGCGTTAAAGATGGCGAATCTGATACTCAGAACAGCAGCTGAAGGTAAATTATCCCAAATTCCTCTTTCAAATGACACCATCAGTGACAGAATAGAGTGCATATACATACCTATGTCTTGAATTTGGAAAAAAACACATTTGATTTATCAGTAAAGAAGGGTTCGGTGAATGTGCATATGAAACTGATGGGTTCGGTACCTCAAACAAGGTTAAGAACCACTGCATTAGACAACTGAATGAGAAGTGATAATGGCCTCCTTTGTGGGAAATCACCTGTTGACATAAAATTCATTGTTTGTCATTGTGAATTCCATGTGTGTAAACTGGAGTCATCTACAAAATGAAGGAAGAGCTTAGAAAATATGCCATACAGTCTAAAAATGAAGATGAAAATGAAGAGGACATATACAAAAATCCACAAAATATCCTCAGCTTGACTGTTGACTTGCTCAATACTCGCCCGATAGATAGTAACATGGAATTTTTTTTACAAACATCAGCAACATTTTTAAAAAAATATGTTTAACATAAAAACTTGATTAAAATGTAATTTTCTGGCACACATTCTCTTTAAAAGGAATCCAAAATATAAAGGAAGGACTTATACTTCTCTTTGATGCTGTACCCACTGCTGCAAAAAGACTGTCTTTGACACCAGCCTTGAGGGCCACATCCACTTTTCTTGTCACTTTCCAAGTTGGCATTGTAGTGGTGTAGTTTATACCAAAGCATGGCATAAACTGCTTAATAAATGTTTTCCATTATGTACTTGGCATAAACTCCACATTGAAATGTAAGTGAATAGGGTTCTATCAAACTTTGTTGACAACCAGAGTAAAAATCCACATCTCATACTAGATAAGCTGGTTATTTTCAAGTCAGTAGTGGTTTTTGGAGGATTTCACCCATTGCAATACCAATCACAATTTGATTGTGGTTTTTGGGGCATACTTTCAGGCTTGCGATTATTTCATTGTTGTAACTCCACTGTCTCCACAGTCTGAAAGGGACATGAAAGCCCATGTGGGTATACTGGTATTAGTTGATAACCCAATAAAGACAATACATTGACAGAACCTAACATCCATTTTTTTAATTGTCAAGGTTATGGCAGTCTTGGTCAAAAGGTCAGAAAGCAGCTGGCTAACTGATAAAGATCAAATGAAAACAATCACTTCTGAAGATGGTGCCAAGCCTGCTGACACAAGATTAGTGAGAATTAGTTACTTTATGTGTTTGCAGTCACACCTGGACCATGGTAACTAAGGATTGCAAAGGCTCATATTGGGGGTTTAGTTTCAATAGTTTTTTGTTAAATTTTTCAAATGTGTAACATCAGAAAATACTGCGACAGTCAACATAGAGAACATCAGAACTACTAAAGTAATACAGTCATCTAAATTACAAGGAGTACAAACACGGACACAACACACCGCATAAGGAAAGGGCAAGAAAAACCGGGGGGGGGGGGGAAGTAGGTCAAACAGAAGATATCGTAATTGGCCGGTATCAGTTGGCAAAGTAGGACAAGCCTTTAAAAAGGACTTAACCAGGTACTATAACTTCTAACTATAGCAGACGGGTGGAAAAAAGAGCTTAAATGCACATTTCAAATGTCCAGTCATAATTGCACAGAAGCACAAATCAACTGGAAGAGTGGGATAAATATAAGTGGAGACAAGAGGCAACCCTATCGGGTACCTCTGGTAATTGCAAAATGAGTAGATAAGGCTCCGTTAACAAAAACTCTAGCGGAGGGTGCGGAATAAAGGGCAGCTATAGCTGATAAAAACGGACCACCCAGTCCCATCTGTCGTAAAGTCGAGAAGGCGAACGACCAATGAATGCGGTCGAATGCCTTCTCAGCATTGAGTGCCAACATCACAGATGGAAGCCTACCCTTCTCAATATGATGCAAAAGGTTCAGCACTCTCCTAGTATTATCAGGGGCCTGTCGACCAGCGACGAAGCCCACCTGATCAGGAGAAACTAAAAGGGGGATCAATGGAGCAAGCCTTCGAGCCAAGAGCTTCACGTATATGTTAACATCAGTATTCAATAAGGAGATGGGGCAAAAGTTTTGGGGAGAATCAGTAGATGTCCCCGGTTTAGGGATCGTGACAGTCAGGGCCTCCTGGTTCTCATTGGGAAACGAGCCCGTTAACATTGCCGAGTTAAAGAATTTCGTCAAGTGGGGGAGTAGGATAGAGGAGAAGGTTTTATAGTAATCATTCGTCATACCATCTGGTCCAGAAGATTTCCTGACGGGGAGAGAAGCAATTACTTCAGCTGTCTCCTCCGCAGAGATGGGCCTCTCAAGATGCTGCGCCGGTAGGGGAAAGGGAAGGAAGATGGAGGGAATCCAAGAAGGATGAAATAGCTACATCTGTGGGTTATATAGTGGAAGGGTCATCACGAAGGTTATAAAGGCCGGCATAATATCTACTAAATTGATCTGCAATGTCTGAGGGGCTGACCAGTTTACCTTTAGAGACAGGGTCAAGAATAAAAGGGATGCGAGACTGGAGGTGTTTTTTCTTTAATTTAGTCGCCAGCAGTCTGCTGGCCCAATTCCCCTGTGAGTAGTACCTAATCTTGAGTTTTTTCAAGGACTTTTCATAGTCAAATAACAATAGATCGCGCAGGTGCTGCCTAGCAAGGAAGGGAGCAGATTTATTAAGCTGCTCTTTTGTCTTAAGGTCCCCCAGGAGGCTAGAGAGCTGGGCCTGACGAGACTTCTTAACCACATGTCCCAGTCTAATGAGCGATCCCCGTATATAGGCTTTGTGAGCATTCCACAAGGGAGCGATCCCTACCTCAGGGCTGTCATTAGTTGCGAAATAAACTCGAAGATCTCTCTCAATGGAAGCTCTATAAGTAGGATGGGATAGGAGAAAGGAGTTACATCTCCAAAGATAAGTCGGAGAGGAATGGCCAGTCTCGGCAACCGTAAGGGTGATCAGAGCATGGTCAGACCATTTTATCACATCAATAGCGGATCGAGTGGCTGCTGAGAGCCAAAATCTGTCAAGCAAAAACATATAAATTCTAGAGTAACTATTATGTACTTGAGAGTGGTAAGAATAATCCTGTTCAGCTGTGGGAGACGAGGAGATGGACTGGAAAGACCCATCTGTACTTGATCTGGTTGTCTCGCAATATGGCTGTAATCAGGGCCAGAAGTCGACGTTGTTGTAGAGTAGTAGCCGACAAGTCTGCATAGACTGAAATGTCCTTATAGATGTTCGGGAGGGAATCTTTCTTCCTAGTAGCTTGCATAAACATATCTTTAATATGAAAAAAGTGTATTTTTGCAATGACGTCTCGAGGAATATCATCAGCCAGATGGTGGGGTTTGGGAAGCCGGTGTGCCCGATCTATAATGAGATCTCTTGGGGCAGAATTAGGCAAGGCAGCTTTGATAACGTCCTGCAGGTATGACACGAGGTCCGTGTTAGGGATAGATTCAGGAGCCCCTCTGAGTTTCATATTATTCCGCCTAAAGCGATCTTCTAAATCAGCCACTTTCAGTTGAAGTTGAGTAATGGCATGCTCATGCTCATAGTGAGCATCAATGAGTTGGTTATGGGACGAAACAAAGTCACCAAGTTTAGATTCAATATGATGAACCCTACCTCCCAGATCTTGTATGGAGGAATGAATAGGAGCCACTAAGGAAGCAAAGCTTTGCTGCAGAGACCGATGAAGGGTCTGTAACATGGCTTTCGTAGAGGATTCTGTTACCGGGGCATCTGAAGTCAGCAGACCCTCTAGAAAATCGGGAGGAGGTGAGGTATGTGGAGGGTCAGGAGAGCCGCGGCCTACCTGTCCCGCAGGAGAAGGCTCAGAGGACAGACGTTGGCACTGTTTGCGTGGGCTTCCGGAATCAGGCGAGGCCGGGGAGTGACAGGCACCTGAAGGCCTACCGGAGTTATGTGTTCGTACTACGGAGGTCTCAGCGTCAGATGAGGGGCTAGCGGTAGAGGTTCTGCAGATAGAGGAGCCGGAGTGATGGGACACAGGCAGTACTGAGCCAGCTCGTCTTCCCGACAAGGCCTCAGGCGTGTCTCCTGAATCCAAGGCCGAGTGTTGCAAGCTGGCGCCATCTTGGCTGGATTCAGAAGGAGGTTGGAAGAAGAAATCCAGCAATTTGGACGGGCCAGCCGTGTTTTTTTGTTTCCGGACCATCCTGGGATAAGTACAGTATAGGTTTGGAACCATCACAGTGCGTTCGCGAGGTGCAGTCGATGTGGAGTCGCTAGAGTGACAGAGAGCTAGCTCAGTCTGTGGCCATACAGCTCGGCAGCCAGACCATGCCCCCCTCATATTGGGGGTTTAAAACCTATGTCACTGTTGAAGTTACAGTATTTTTAGTCCTCACAGAACTAGTAGGAGTAGTGGCAATAAATGTCATCAGAGTTATGATTGTTGCTATTGGAACTGCGACATTAGAGGACCTGGTCCCCTGCTTTCTATTTTTTTTTTTCCATATATGCATATATGAATATACTGTATGTAGGCCGCTACCAGCTGGATTATTTCAGCAGGTAACAGCCAGTATTCACTTACCTATCCCCACTCCTGCAGCCTCCACCACTTCAACCTCCAGGGGCGCCACACTTTATATCCTGACACTGAGAAATATCTGGACAATACTTCCCAACATTGTTTAGTGTTGAGACGTAATGTACAGCAAGAGGCTTTAACCAAAAAGGAGGAGACTGTAGGCAGTAGCAGGGATGAGTAAGTGAATATCGGCTGTTATCTGCTACAGTGATCCAGTTGGTATTAGCCTAGTCAATCTGTGTGAGCCAGTGAAGGGGGCAGTTACTGTGTGGGGGCCAGTAAAGTGGCAATTATTGTGTGGGGGGGCCAGAAAAGTGGTCAGTATACTATGTGGGGGCCAGAAAAAGGAAAAATATGGTGTGTGGGCCAGTAAAGGGAGCATTATACTGTGTGTGTAGTGGCCAATAAAAGGGGAGTTATACTGTGTGGGGCCAGTAAAGGGGGCAAGGGAGTATTACCGTGTTTGCTTGAGGGAACAGTCTTTCCTAGTTATGCCCTTCCTATACAGTTATGATATCAGGAGAAATGTTATTCTAAGACTCACCTAACACTGGTAAAAAGAACATCAGCACAGTCTATACAAATAAAGCTGGCCGGCACAGCTAAGGACCTCTCTCACCCATATGCCTACTGTATTTGTTCCTTTGTGAAGCCAATAGCTGGAAAAGGAACAATGGAGAAGTGAATATAGTTTTGTTTTTTATTACCAAGCGGGTCAATGTAAAGTCATTTTAACAACAATGGAGAAGAGTTGATACACAAACTATGCCAGAATACTGAGAAAAATGGAACCAAAAAAGTGAGGTATATGACTTGCATCAAATTAATAACGAGTTTGTTGAAAATATTGTCTGGTGGGTCCCCTTTAGAGCAGTAGTGTATGTGATGAGTCACAGGGGTAAAGACATCACAGAAGTGATGACATCATAATCAGCCTCTTCATATATCTCTGGTTACATGCACCAGTCAGGCCATTTATTAAGACTGGCATACAATACACCCGTATTAATAAATTTGACCTATTGTTATGGTCACACTTTATGGTAATTGTATCATATACATTTAGTGAAATGTATAAAAACTGGTTTGTGAATGAACACTGCTGTAAGCCACTGCCTCACCATGGGACTGCTGTACTGTACTAAAGGCTTGTTTACAGAACAGGACAGTAGTCCCATGGTGAGACATATATAACTATGATGGTGTGAGACCAGGTTCCTGGACTTTGCGTAGTCCAGGAAATTCAGCCAACATATGGTCTGTATTTCATGGACAAAATACACCTGTCTGAAACTAGCCTAAAAATAGATATACACATTAGAAAAATGGTAGCCAACCATCCTAACTGCAAGGTGATGTAGCAAGTCTCCTCAGATGGCAAATGTTGGAAAATAAAAGTGTTAGGCATATTAAATTTAAAATTTCCATTTATTTTCATGGTTTATTCCTATCTCCTCATTGAGAACACATGCACGCTCGACTGAGCCAAGTATATGCATGTATATGGGGGGGGGTCATGAGGAAAAACTGCCAGTGGACATATGTCAGAAATACGTGGACAGCTTTCATCTCTGTTCACATGTTCATTATGGGGATAACTTATCAAGACTGATGTTTCCACCTAATACATGACAAGTCGCAACCTCCAGAGTCTGTGCACTTAAAAAAAAATTTCTGGCATTATTTACACCAGAAAACTGGCCATAAATGATGATAATTCTAACACCCAACCACACCCCCTGCCACAAATCCCTTGAGGAAAGTGGCATGTGGGGCACAAAAATTCAGACTTGTACAAAAAAAATTCAACATTTTTCATGACTTACTGTACAGTGCTGGCCAAAAGTATTGGCACCCCTGCAATTCTGTCAGATAATACTCAATTTCTTCCAGAAAATGATTGCAATCCCAAATGCTTTGGTAATAATATCTTCATTTATTTTGCTTGCAATGAAAAAACACAAAAGAGAATGAAAAAAAAGTCAAATCATTGATCATTTTACACAAAACTCCAAAAATGGGCCGGACAAAAGTATTGGCACCCTCAGCCTAATACTTGGTAGCACAACCTTTAGACAAAATAACTGCGAACAACCGCTTCCGGTAACCATCAATTATTTTCTTACAATGCTCTGCTGGAATTTTAGACCATTCTTCTTTGGCAAATTTCTCCAGGTCCCTGAGATTTGAAGGGTGCCTTCTTCAAACTGCCATTTTGAGATCTCTCCACAGGTGTTCTATGGGATTCAGGTCTGGACCCATTGCTGGCCGCTTTAGAAGTCTCCAATGCTTTCTCTCAAACCATTTTCTAGTGCTTTTTGAAGTGTGTTTTGGGTCATTGTCCTGCTGGAAGACCCATGACCTCTGAGGGAGACCCAGCTTTCTCACACTGGGCCCTACATTATGCTGCAAAATTTTATGGTAGTCTTCAGACTTCATAATGCCATGCACACGGTCAAGCAGTCCAGTGCCAGAGGCAGCAAAGCAACCCCAAAACATCAGGGAACCTCCACCATGTTTGACTGTAGGGACCGTGTTCTTTTCTTTGAAGGCCTCTTTTTTTTTTTTTCCTGTAAACTCTATGTTGATGCCTTTTCCCAAAAAGCTCTACTTTTGTCTCATCTGACCAGAGAACATTCTTCCAAAAAGTTTTTGGCTTTCTCAGGTAAGTTTTGGCAAACTCCAGCCTGGCTTTTTTATGTCTCTGGGTTAGAAGTGGGGTCTTCCTGGGTATCCTACCATAGAGTCCCTTTTCATTCAGACGCCGATGGATAGTACGGGTTGACACTGTTGTACCCTCGGACTGCAGGGCAGCTAGAACTTGTTTGGATGTTAGTCGAGGTTCTTTAGCCACCATCCATACAATCTTTTGTTGAAATCTCTCGTCAATTTTTCTTTTCCGTCCACATCTAGGGAGGTTAGCCACAGTGCCATGGGCTTTAAACTTCTTGATGACACTGCGCACGGTAGACACAGGAACATTCAGGTCTTTGGAGATGGACTTGTAGCCTTGAGATTGCTCATGCTTCCTCACAATTTTGCTTCTCAAGTCCTCAGACAGTTCTTTGGTCTTCTTTCTTTTCTCCATGCTCAATGTGGTACACACAAGGTCACAGGACAGAGGTTGAGTCAACTTTAATCCATTTCAACTGGCTGCAAGTGTGATTTAGTTATTGCCACAGGTAAGTAACAGGTGCTGTTAATTACACAAATTAGAGAAGCATCACATGATTTTTCAAAGGGTACCAATACTTTTTTCCACCCCCCTTTTTTATGTTTGGTGTGGAATTATATCCAATTTGGCTTTTTGACAATTCTTTTTGTGGTTTTCCATTGAAGACAAATTAAATTAAGATATTATTACCAAAGCATTTGTAATTGCAATCATTTTCTGGAAGAAATTGAGTATTATCTGACAGAATTGCAGGGGTGCCAATACTTTTGGCCATCACTGTAAATAATATTACACCTTTATCAGTAATAGCTCCCTTATAAATGATAAATAGTGCCCTGTATCAGTAATATTAACCCTCATCAGTAACAGTCACCCTGTAAAAATAATACTGCTCCCTTATTAATAATAGCCCTCTCATAAATAATAATTACCCTTATAAATAATAGTCCCCATTATCACTGATAGCCCCCTTTATAAATAAGCTTACTTAATTATACCCCCCTTATAAACAGTTCCCCTCATATAAATAATAGTCCCCCCTTATAATGGATGCCTTATATATAATAGTTCCCCCCTTATAAATAATAGCCCGTCTTATAAATAATAGTTCCGTCTTATAATAGCCCCCTCATATTTAAGTTTCCCAATTATATATAGTAACCCACCCATATATATAATAGTTCCTCCCTTATAAATAGGAGCCCCCTTATATATACTAGTTGTCCGTTATACAGTGTCGGACTGAAGGGCCTTAGACCCACCAGAGGAACCTGTTTTGGGGCCCTACCCAACAGCTTCCTCCTAATAGCCTACACCACGGCTCCTTCACTGAAGTCTTACATATGTGCTGACTATCTGGTGTTACTGAGTATGTTCCCAGTATAGTCAGCCCCTATAATACTGTGCAGGCCCCAATAAGTCCATGGCCAGTTCATGCACAGTACTGTATGGGGAATGACATGGCCATGGAGCACTACACGTATGTGCAAGATTATAGTGAGGGAGCTGTGATGCAGACATAGCACACATGGCTGCCAGCAGGAATTTTCAGCTCCCCCCACAGTATAATGCTCCACATTTTATATAATGCTCCACAGTATAAAATGCTCCCCTGAGCCCTCCAGTTTCCCCACATGGTATATAATGCTCCACAGTGGCCCCACACAGTATAAAACTCTCCCCTGAGCCCCCCATAGTGGCACCACATGGTATATATGGCTCCACACAGTATAATACTCTACAATGGCCCACACAGTATACTACCTCTTAGTGGCCCCAGACAGTACAATATGCTCCCCAGCAGCCCCACACAATATAATATGCTCCATACAGTATAATATGCACTCCACAGTGCCCCCCCAGTATAATGCTCCAGAGTGGCCTAACACAGTATAACATGCTCCAGAATGGCCTCCACACAGTATAATATACTGCCCAGAGAGGTTCCCCCACTATAATGCTCCACAGTGGCCCAAAACAGTATAATATGCTCTCCAGAGGGCCCCCCAGTATAATGCTCCAAAGTGGCCTCACAGAATATAACATGTTCTCCAGAGACCCCCCACATTATAATGCTCCACAGAATATAACATGCTCTCCAGAAGGTCTCCTCCCCAATATAATGCTCCACAGTGGCCCCACACAGTATAATATACTGGGGGCCCCTCTGGATAGCATTTTATACTGTGTGGGGCCACTGTGGAGCATTATATTGGGGGAGGAGGCCCTCTGATGAGCATGTTATATCCTGTGGGGCCTCTGTGGAGCATTATAATGTGGGAGAGCATGTTATATTCTATGAGGCCACTTTGGAGTATTATACTGGGGGGCCCTCTGGAGAGCATATTATACTGTGTGGGGCCACCATATTATATCCAGAGGGCCCCCTCCCCCGTATAATGCTCCACAGTGGCCCCACACAGTATAATATGCTATCCAGAGCGCCCCACCCAGTATAATGCTCCACAGTGGCCCCGCACAGTATAATATGCTATCCAGAGGGCCCCACCCAGTATAATGCTCCACAGTGGCCCCGCACAGTATAATATGCTATCCAGAGGGGCCCCCCCAGTATAATGCTCCCCAGTGGCCCTACAGACTCCCTTAGTGCTATTATTATATTATATAATAATCGAAGGCCCGGGGGAGGTGAGGGAAAATAACAAACAGTTATACTTACCTTGCCTTGCCTCTAATGGGCCTCCTCACGCTGCTCCGCTATCCCCGCCGGCACTGGCTTCCTCTTGTTTGCGGCTGACGTCACGCATCATGGACATCACCGCTGAAGCCCAATCACAGGCCCCAGCAGTGACGTGAGGCACGCTGTTAGCATTCCCCACGTGACGGCCAGGCCTCAGTAGTGACGTCCGGAACGCCAGAAGATGACGTAGGACGCCAAGGACAGGTGAGTAAAAATGTTTGTTATTTTTTTACTCACCTCGGAAAGGGGCCCTGCGGCACATGACGCTGGTTCCCTTTCTGTTATTGCTATGGCCGCGCCTGACTCCGGGATCTGGAGTCGTTAGGCTCCGGATCCCGGGGGCCCCTTTGGGGACGGGGCCCTGGGCAATTGCATAGTTTGCCCCCCCCAACACCGGCCCTGAATACAGGTGTGAATAAAACCTTGGGCCATGTTCACAGGCTGAGGATATCAGTACTAGGGTATGGATTCTGCACCTAAATCCTTACAGAATCTGCTGATATTCTAATGGCAGTGCATTTGATTTGGACACTTTAGACTCCATTCACACAAAAAGGAAAATGTCCCCACAATAATGAAAGCATTGCGGATTGTACAGTCCACAACATGTTTACTATTGCCACAATTGGTTAAGTTGAATTACACTGGCTGATATGCATAGTGATTTTTTTTTTCCCAATCTGCAGCAGAAATCAGAGTTTATGGAAAATTCATGCTGTGTGAACATAACTTTAGGCCAGCTGCACATGGGCATTTTCAGTGCCCATTCTTGTGACTGCACTCAGGAGACTGAGACTCATATCTGTATCTGCTGGGCATAGTGCAATCTAGAAAATATAGTTGATATACAGACTGTATTTTCCAGATGGAGATTTCCCATGTGCAGCAGGCCTTATAGTTCATAATTTGGCAAGGAGAATCATATGCTTTAATGATGCATCAGATAACATTTATGGCATTTATAGTATATTTTTAGCGCTTGCATATAAGACGATAAGGCTAGGTTCACACCTGTGCCCAATCTCAATCACACCTGTGCAAGCAGGACTTTTCGCTCCACATTTTTCCACCTTTTTTTCGGGGTCCACGGGTTTCCATGGGTAACCGTTTTTTTAAGAGGATTAGGTTTCTGTTTGTGGGGTCCCCAAGCAGTCCCCCCGAACGTAAAACCCGAACACAGGTGTGAACCTAGCGTAACATACATTTTCTAACTTTAAAATTAGGTTTCAAAATATCCACCCATCATATTCAACATTCTTCTCAAACAATATTTCTTTGTTTCTCTACATTGAAATGTGTGTTTTCCTTTAAATATGATAGCCTTATGCAGAAATGTTGCAGGTGAATGATATGAGTTTGTTGATAGTGGCTGTGTAAAATGTTATCTCCAGGAAGTGAAAAAATACACAAGTATCAGGTCTATCAATAATGAAAGCCATGAAAAGTGTTCAAATCTTTTGCATAGATGATAAAGCCATTTAGAAGTATGTACTATCGTACTACTCTTCTGGATTTAGACAATGCAACTCAATCAGTGTCAGTTTAGTTTTGTGGCAACTTAAAGTTGAGAGCACATCATCTGTACTGCTGAGGTTGCTGTCATACAGTGTTCTCAACACGGTCACAGCCCCATTCAGTGCTAAATCCACCCGTGTCTTCACTTACAAGGCTACATTCAGACAACCGAGGTGTAAACCAGCCATGAAAAATGTCCATTTTTCACGGCTGTCTTGCACCCAAAGGACACCCTGTATGGAGGGATCCATGAAAACAGGCAAAAATAGGACATGACTTATATTTTGACGGCCCATGACAAGTGACAATCGACCATCAAAATAACAGTCATGTGAATAGCCCCCATTCATTGACATTCAATTTATTGCTGCCGTGTGATGTTTGTTAAAAAAAAAAAATAGACGGCACGAGGCCATTAATCACTGTTGTGTGAATGCAGCTTTAGGCCGGGGCCCCACGTTGCAAAAACCCTGTGTTCTACAATACCTGCAAAGTGGATGGGATTCTGACTAATCCCATCCACACATTGCAAAAAAAATCTGCAGCGGAAATCGTAGCCTGTCAATTATACCTATGGAAACGCTAACGTTTCCGTATAGTTATAATAGGGGCATAAAGTCTGCACCCATGAAACTCAGTCTGTGTGTTCACTGGATTTACTGGCCTGACCTTCATACCAGGAATGGGACTCCTGGCATCATAGTTATCTATCCCAGCGGCATACTGTCCTGTGCTATACATGGTATGGGAATGTTTGTTGCTGGGAGGCAGGAACTCCTAGCATCATGGATAACTATGATGCTGGGAGGCAGGAACTCCTAGCATCATGGATAACTATGATGCTGGGAGGCAGGAACTCCTAGCATCATGGATAACTATGATGCTGGGAGGCAGGAACTCCTAGCATCATGGATAACTATGATGCTAGGAGTCCCACTCCCGCTTGAAGGTCAGGCCAGTAAATCTGGCGAACACACAGACCGATTGTGTGAATCTAGCCTTAGTGAAATACCAATTAATTGCAGGCTATTTGCTATTACTGATCATGCAATTTTGCCGTTACCCTTGGCAAACAGTTGTACACCCTGGCAAACATTTCACTTAGCTGTGTGTGTGTGGGGGGGGGGGGGGGGAGGTGAATGCGTGGCCAACCAGATAAATGGCCACCTAACCAATACAGGAATAACTTGAGTCCATCAGAATGGGACTTTGTTCATACAGCGGCTCTGCGTTCTGGCTCTTAGAAGGGGTTCCTGAACATAGAACTTACTCTATGAGATTTTAATGCCCTAACAGATAATACAGACACAAGGTGACTTAATGGTACAATTCATTTGATGACAAATTTTGATTTACTACATTTGTGAATTTACGTCGAGTTGCCATTTATTGTTACGTATTTGGCTCTGGATAGACATGGTATAGCTTTGCCCCACAAAGCTTGTATTGTAATGTATTGCTTTTGTATTTGCTACCTCGTACCTTCACTGATATGAGTACATCCAACAGATGTTTAATTGATATTATAGCAATGTTACCTCCTATTGTGCAGAACATTGTTAACTTTTTATTTTGCTTTTACTTTGATCACATGGAAACCATTTAGCATTTTTCTTTTTTAAAATTTGGAAACTGAAGTTTTGGAGTTATAGCCTCATTAAGTTAACCGCTCTCAAGTTTGACAAAGTAATGCCATCAAGTCTTCAGAATTCAATGTACATGATGGATGTTTCATAAGATTCTAACACTCTCTGCTTATAATAAGAAGCTAAATCATGACCTTCAAAAGTAGTCATTCTTTTATATGAAAAGTAAGATGGTGATTTAATGTACAGGGCTGTGGAGAGAAATACAAATTTAATCAAACTTTCATCTGTCAAAATATAATTGGTTTCACATACGGTTTGTTTCCCAGGATAGTAGTTTTGAAGAAAAATAGCATTCTGCTACTTGTAGGAATGATCACCTTTCAGACAACAGCACGGTAATAATTTTTACAAACACAATACAATACATGTGATTTTATTGATATTTTAGTAATAAGCTGCAGTCAGGTTAGAAAATTTTGACACTTTAGAATAGACTGTACAACTGGCAAGATGCAGCTGTAAATAAAGAGAAAGTACCACAAAACAAGTTCCTGATTTGGTCGCAATTTTCTATGATGCAACATATTATATACTCATTGACAAAACAAAATAACTCACCAAAAAGGAGTTGGAAACTGAAACTTTGTGTGAATGTATTGATGATATATGTTAGTGATTGCAATATTAGAGCGAAAGGATGAATTTATTGGGGAAAGCTAAAAACTGTACTGTAGCCTGATTACAAGATGAGATGTTGCAGCTGGGCTTGTAGATCCTGCACACTCAGATGCTGAAGCTGGCAACTCAACTAGCAATAAATCTGGCAACTGGGCAGCCCAAGGAATTGTTGCAATCTGGAGAAAACATTCCTGGGAAACCCATGCTGTGTGTAGGCAAATATCATCCTGTTGAAAAATGCCAGCTGGAAGTCCTGCCATGAGATGCAAGAGATGCAACACATGTGGCCACAGGATGTTCTGTACACATCACTAAGCTGTTAGTGTTCCTTGTATGACTACTTGGGGTCATATGTGATGGCTACCCAGATCATCACAGCAGCAGTTAGAGTAGTGTGTCATGCCACAGCAAAGGTAGAATGGACTATTAAAAAGCCTCCGTACTCAGACCCAACCATTGTCGGATCCCAAACAGAAATTTGATTCGTCTAAATACTATAAGGTTCCAGTCCATAGCAGAACAGATTTCTCATTCATGGAACCAGTGCAAACGAAGGTGACAGTGATCCAGGGCAGGGTACATGATGGGCACTGTGACACCAACTTTTCTTTTGTTAAGTGCATCTAAATGGTCTGGTCATAGACAGGGTGTGCAGTGAAGGTGCCACTTGTGATTGGATGATGGACAAGAAAACTGTGGGAGTTACTCATGCTTGTCGGTGGATCAAATGACCATCCATCTTGGCCTTCCAGAGCATGTTTACTGTGTGTGTGCGCGCGCTCGCGTGCCCTTATGTAAACACTGCTCCAAACATCTTCTAAAAGCAGACAGGCAATTCATCAAAACATTCATCATGCATCTCTCAGTTCAATGATACATCCCCTCTCATAGTTTGTCAATTAGTCAAAAAAATTTTTGAGTATGTCATAGTGGCATGTCTAACAGTCAATCATCTCTCACCAAGAGGTGCACTATCCAAAAGTAGCTTTCGCAAGTCTTTTTATAGTTTTTTTTATAGATTCTCAAAATAACTACTTCAATCATAGGGTACTATAATGAAGCTTGGGGAAGAGGGTCTGGATTCAAGTTGTGGTCCAGATCCTAAAATGTGGCCCTATTACAGTTGAGCTTTTTATGAAATGAAGTAACATTTCAATTCCAAGTTGTTGTTTATTTTATCAGAGCACAGCAGGGCTCACACTTTGTACAGTGGCTTGCAAAAGTATTCATACCCCTTGAACATTTACACATTTTGTCACCTTACAACCACAAACTTAAATGTATTTTATTGAGATTTTAAGTGGTAGACAAACACAAAGTAGCACATAATTGTGAAGTGAAATGTAAATGATACATGGTTTTCAAAATTTTAATCAAATAAAAATCTGAAAAGTGTGAAGTGCAAAAGTATTCAGCCCCCTGTACTCTGATACCCCTAAATAAAATCCAGAGCAATCAGTTGCCTTCAGAAGTCACTTAATTATTTAATAGAGTCCAGCTGTGTGTAATTTAGTCTCAGTATAAATAACCTGTTCTGTGAAGGCCTCAGTGGTTAGAACACTAGTGAACAAACAGCATCATGAAGACCAAGCAACTCACCAGACAGGTCAGAGATAAAGTTGTGGAGAAGTTTAAAGCAGGGTTTGGTTATAAAAATCCAAAAATATCCAAAGTTCTGAGCATCCCAAGGAGCACTGTTCAATCCATCATCCAAAATAGGAAAAAGTATTCTACAACTGCAAACCTGCCAAGACATGGCCATCCGCTTAAACCAACAGATCGAGCAAGGAGAGCAATGGTCAGAGAAGCAGCCAAGAGGCCCATGGTCGCTCTGGAGGAGCTGCAGAAATCCACAGTTAAGGTGGGAGAATCTGTCCATGGAACAACTATAAGTTGTACACTCCACAAATCTGGCTTTTATGGAAGAGTGTCAAGAAGAAAGCCATTGTTGAAAGAAAGACATAAGAAATGCCATTTACAGTTTGCCACAAGCCATATAGGGGACACAGCAAACATGTGGAAGAAGGTCCTCTGGTCAGATGAGACCAAAGTTGAACTTTTTGACCTAAATGCAAAGCGCTATGTGTGGCAGAAAAGTAACACTGCTCATCACCCTGAACACATCATCCCCATGGTGAAACATAGTGGTGGCAGCATCATGCTGTAGTGAGGCTTTTTTTTCAGCAGGGACAGGGAAGGTGGTCCGAGTTGATGGGAAGATGGATGGAGCTAAATACAGGGCAATCCTGGAAGAAAACCTGTTGGACACTGCAGAAGATTGGAGTCTGGGAAAGAGATTCTCCTTCCAGCAAGACATTGACCCTAAACATACAGCCAGAGCTACAGTGGAATGGTTTAGATCAAAGAATATTCATGTGTTAGAATGGCCCAGGCAAAGTCCAGACCTAAATACCATTCAGCATCTGTGGCAAGACATGAAAAATTGCTGTTCCATCCAATCTGGCTGAGCTTGAGCTATAGTCATATGAAAAAGTTTGGGCACCCCTATTAATCTTAATCATTTTTAGTTCTAAATATTTGGGTGTTTGCAACAGCCATTTCAATTTGATATATCTAATAACTGATGGACACAGTAATATTTCAGGATTGAAATGAGGTTTATTGCACTAACAGAAAATGTGCAATATGCATTAAACCAAAATTTGACCGGTGCAAAAATTTGGGTACCCTTATCATTTTATTGATTTGAATACTCCTAACTACTTTTTACTGACTTACTGAAGCACAAAATTGGTTTTGTAACCTCACTGAGCTTTGAACTTCATAGCCAGGTGTATCCAATCATGAGAAAAGGTATTTAAGGTGGCCAATTGCAAGTTGTTCTCCTATTTGAATTTCCTCTGAAGAGTGGCATCATGGGCACCTCAAAACAACTCTCAAATGATCTGAAAACAAAGATTGTTCAACATAGTTGTTCAGGGGAAGGATACAAAAAGTTGTCTCAGAGATTTAACCTGTCAGTTTCCACTGTGAGGAACATAGTAAGGAAATGGAAGACCACAGGGACAGTTCTTGTTAAGCCCAGAAGTGGCAGGCCAAGAAAAATATCAGAAAGGCAGAGAAGAAGAATGGTGAGAACAGTCAAGGACAATCCACAGACCACCTCCAAAGAGCTGCAGCATCATCTTGCTGCAGATGGTGTCATTGTGCATCGGTCAACAATACAGCACACTTTGCACAAGGAGAAGCTGTATGGGAGAATGATGCGAAAGAAGCCGTTTCTGAAAGCACGCCACAAACAGAGTCGCCTGAGGTATGCAAAAGCACATTTGGACAAGCCAGCTTCATTTTGGAAGAAGGTCCTGTGGACTGATGAAACAAAGATTGAGTTGTTTGGGCATACAAAAAGGCATTATGCATGGCGTCAAAAAAACACAGCATTCCAAGAAAAACACTTGCTACCCACTGTAAAATTTGGTGGAGGTTCCATCATGCTTTGGGGCTGTGTGGCCAATGCCAGCACCGGGAATCTTGTTAAAGTTGAGGGTCGCATGGATTCAACTCAGTATCAGCAGATTCTTGAGAATAATGTACAAGAATCAGTGACGAATTTGAAGTTACGCCGGGGATGGATATTTCAGCAAGACAATGATCCAAAACACAGCTTCAAATCTACTCAGGCATTCATGCAGAGGAACAATTACAATGTTCTGGAATGGCCATCCCAGTCCCCAGACCTGAATATCATTGAACATCTGTGGGATAATTTGAAGCGGGCTGTCCATGCTCGGCGACCATCAAACTTAACTGAACTGGAATTGTTTTGTAAAGAGGAATGGTCAAAAATACCTTCATCCAGGATCCAGGAACTGATTAAAAGCTACAGGAAGCGACTAGAGGCTGTTATTTTTGCAAAAGGAGGATCTACTAAATATTAATGTCACTTTTCTGTTGAGGTGCCCATACTTTTGCACCGGTCAAATTTTGGTTTAATGCATATTGCACATTTTCTGTTAGTACAATAAACCTCATTTCAATCCTGAAATATTACTGTGTCCATCAGTTATTAGATATATCAAATTGAAATGGCTGTTGCAAACACCCAAATATTTAGAACTAAAAATGATTAAGATTAATATAGGTGCCCAAACTTTTTCATATGACTGTATTTTGCAAAGAAGAATGGGCAACAATCTCAGTCTCTAGATGCGCAAAGCTGATAGAGACATACCCCAAAAGACTTTCAGCTGTAATTGCAACGAAAGGTGGCTCTACAATGTATTGATATAGGGGGGCTGAATACTTTTGCATATCACACTTTTCAGATTTTTATTTGATAAAAATTTTGAAAACCATGTATCATTTTCCTTCCACTTCACAATTATGTGCTACTTAGTGTTGGTCTATCACTTAAAATCTCAATAAAATACATTTAAAGGGGTTGGCCACTTTCAGACTAATATTGAGAGACAAATGTTATTGTTTATATAATAAAAAGTTGTACAATTTTCCAAAATGCTTTCTGTATCAATTCCTCACGGTTTTCTAGATCTCTGTTTGCAGTCATTCATTCAGCTTACCTCTAGTGGATGAAATTCTGACCATGGTGATGTGATAGACAGTCCATGGTCATGTGATGACACTCATGTGCACAGCTCTTTACAGTTACAGCACAGTAATCAGACATCTGCCTGGTAATGAGAGGTGCACCTGTGTGTTCATCACATGACCATGGACTGTATATCACATGACCATGGTCAGACTTTAAAGCCTAAGGCTTTTTGTTGCAGATCTTGCTGCATTTTTTTAAGCCAAAGCCAGGAGTGGATTTATGAGAAGAGAAAGGTATAAGTGCTTCCATTATATTTCCCATTCATTTTCAAACCACTCTTCTGCAATACAAAAGCAGCTTTTCTGCAATGTGTCACCTCAGCATTAGAAAATGTTGTGTTTTTTTTAGTTTCTGAGTAAGGCTTCTGATAGCGACACATGAAATTCTTTTACATTTCTCTATTTATTTATAATTACTAAAATATATGAAACTATTTTGATCAAAAAGATGAAGTGCAAACATATTTCCATAATCACTCAGTCATGAGATTCCTTCCAACATCCAATGATGTTAACACAACTAACTCCTATGTTCTTTTGTGATTCTAAATTAAAAACGTATGTGACTTGTGTAGGGAACTGCCATTTCTACTAGTATATAATGTATCTGGCTTCTTTGCCCCTGCAGTTTGGCTTCAGAGACCCCAGGCATTTAGTGCAAGTTTTTGTTTTGTAAATACAGTGAGTCAGACACATGTGAGGCAGAGCTGCTGGGGGGAGAGATGTGAGCAGAGCTGCTGGGACAGACATGTTATGTCTGGGGGAGTCTAAGAGCCACTTGTTCCTCTTTACTTCACAGTATATAGTTAGGTATGTGTTACCCCCTATATACTCACAGGACCTAGCTAGTAACCGTAGTTAGGGATCAATATATATATAGTTCAGGGCAGTGATAGGTTAGGCTTCCGAAGGCCAACTAGCTAGTTAGAGGCCCGGTGGCACTAGTAGTTTAGCTGGCAGGTTAAGGACTCAGTGTTAGGGTAGTCAGGCCTGCATCTACTGCCGTCACCGTCGCCCTGTTTGCTGCCTGTGAAGAATCTCACCATCATCATCATCTCCTGATCGGCTGTCTGTCATCTCCTGGAAGAATCCGAGGATCCACAGTCATCCACAGGGGCCCCTGCATCTCTTCTGTTGCCTGGAGGTATTGTGCACTGGACTCTTGCTATATATTTATATATATACCCGGGTATATAACCTAAGACGGTTGAGGACTTGCTGGTTGTTGTAGTACTGCTGTGTTCTGAGTATATTGTATGTATGTATTATTACCCTGTTGATTCTTATAAAGCTACTGTTATAACCTTATGTGGTATCTGTATGTATTCTTCAGACTGTGAGATTAGTACAGTGATCCTTGTTAAGGCTACTAACTGTACTTCATGGGTAAGTCCCAGGCAGAGATCCTCCCTGTAATACAGAGGCTCTATCCTGGGTGGAGGCACTGATATATTTCATATATGTTCCCACTCTTCCCTTCAGCGAAGGCTTCAGGTCCCATTATACACACAGGTCAGCGCCAGAGTCTGTTGCGGGAGGGATAATACTCATACCCCCCCCCCAAATAGGGCTACATTTGGAGGCACTGCTGAGATTTAGAAGTGGGAATAGTCATTGATATGGAGAAGCGATATAGCTCAGAGGGGAACCTCCCACTAGCTACTACATGGGATTACCGACCTCCTGTTCCTCCCCTGGTTCAGGTAAAGGAAGAACCCCGCTCAGCCAGTTACCCCCCCAGTATGGCCGTCGCTAGCAGTTCCTCTAGTGACAGTGCTATTAGCACTTTAGCCAGGCTGACTGAAATGTTAGCTCAGGGCCTGCAGGCCACTCACTACAAGAAACTAAAAGTATTCTCTGGTAATGTCCCAGTACCACAAGGGGAGGAAAACTTTGAGATATGGAAAGAACATACTCTCCAATGCCTGAAGGAATGGTCTTGCTCTGAAGAAGGCAAGCGGCAGCGTATCAGTGAAAGTTTGCGGTCTCCTGCTGCAGAATTGATCCGCTTGTACAGAGACTCTCATGAAGGAGTGAGTGCATTGGACTATATACAAGTACTGTCTGATCACTTTGAGCCATACTATGACCTTGCCCAGATGGTTGCTGATTACCGAATGGTTCGTCAAAAAGAAGGGGAAAATGTCTCTACTTTTATTAACCGTTTACAGCTACTTCTTTCACGTCTGGTGTACCACGCAGCTATATCTACTTCAGAGGTAGACGCTATGAGAACCAGTCAGTTGGTGAGAGGGTTACAACCTCATCATCCTCTTGCTCAAGTACTCAAGGTCTTACTATCTGATAGAGTCCTTCCATTTCCTGACTTAATGAAGTTAGTGAAGAAACAAGAAGCTGACATTAGTTTTAGTACCCCTAAGAAAGCGAAAAGCATCTCTAAAGAAGATGTTGTTCCTAATTCAAACAAGGACAAACCAGCGGAGCGGTCAGAACTTAGACAGTCCGCCACTCCACCCACTGCCACTCAATGGAGGAAGGATGCTAGAACCTGTTATAAATGTGGTCAGACGGGCCATAGTGCCAGACAGTGTACGGAGGACAGTGAGGGATTGAGACACAGTGCTGTCTTCTCTATTCAGAATCAAAGACACCGAAGGAAGGCGGGCCGAGTAAATACCAGAGGCGCTATCGCGGGCTCCAGGTCCGTTGTCAAAGTCACTGTCAATGGTCATGCCGCTCCTGCCCTGTTTGATACAGGATCTCAAGTGACCCTGATTTATCGCTCGTTCTACCAAAAGTATCTGAGGGATATACCTCTTCAGTCTACAGGACAAATGAAATTGTGGGGGCTTAATTCAGGATCATATCCTGTAGATGGAAGCCTACAAGTAGTTATAGCTGTCCCTGAATTAGAAGATCAGAGTGTCGCTCCCATGAAGATTACGGCTCTTGTCTGTCCTGATACAGGGGATTCTTGTGCAGCTCCTGTGATACTTGGCACTAATTGTCCCGCAGTGCATTATGCTTTTCAGAAGTTTCTTGGAAGAGATTGGAACCCTGCAGCTCAGCCGGTGAATATATCTTCTGATCTTAGAGAACTCTGTGATGCCCTGTCTACTGGCTATCGACATGGAATGGTATATCATATCGGTGAGAGAACCGTGGAAGTTCCTGCCGGCGGGGAGAGAGTTCTGAGAGTAGCCTCCAGCATTGCTCCCGATTTGCTTGAAGGGGGGAGTTATGTCCTTATGGAAACCCCTGAAGAAATGATTAACCAGAATGGCTGGATGGTGATCCCAGAGAGAAAGGACTGGAGAAATAAAGTGGAGTTATCTACCTGTGTGACAGTGAGGAACTGTTCACCGCATCCGATTGTAATTGGACCATACCAGAATGTGGCCCACTGCTACCCTGTGCTTGGAGTAAATCCATACGCTGAAGTGTGCAGGATTCAAATCCGAGATGCAATCCCTAATCTCAATCTTGACTTGAGTGATCCACATTTACCAGAGGCCTGGAATCAGCGACTGACACAGAAGTTGTCTGAATTATCGGAAGTGTTCTCCATGGATCATATGGATGTAGGTTGTGCTAAAAGTGCTCAACACACTTTCCGATTGACCGATTCTACTCCCTTCCGGGAGCGACCACGGAGAGTTGCTCCAAAGGATGTTGATGAGTTAAGACAGACTCTACAGCAAATGAAAGGTCAGGGGATCATTGTGGACAGTAAGAGCCCCTATGCCTCACCTATTGTGGTGGTAAGAAAAAAATCTGGAGCAATTCGCCTATGTGTGGATTACAGAACTCTGAACCGGAGAACCTTACCTGATCAGTATACACTGCCGAGAATTGAAGAAGCTCTGGAAGCTCTGAATGGAAACTGTTGGTTCACAGTGCTGGACCTAAGATCGGGATACTATCAAGTCCCAATGGCACCTGAGGATCAGGAAAAGACAGCCTTCATATGCCCCTTGGGTTTCTTTCAGTTCACTCGTATGCCGCAAGGTACAAAAGGTGCGCCAGCAACGTTCCAAAGGTTGATGGAAAGAGTGTTAGGTGATTTAGTGCCCCGGGAATGCCTTGTATATCTTGATGACATTATTGTGTTTGGAAAGACGCTGGAAGAACATGAAGAACGACTCATGAGAGTACTCCATCGCTTAAAAGAAGAGGGGCTGAAGTTGTCGGCTGACAAATGCAAATTTTGTAGATCTTCGGTCACTTATGTAGGTCATATTGTTTCTGCTGAAGGAGTTGCTACCGATCCTGGTAAGATTGAAGCTGTGGTGAATTGGCCCCGACCGCAAAATATTACGGAGTTGCAATCTTTCTTGGGGTTTTGTGGATTCTATCGACGATTTGTGGAAGGATATTCAAAAATTGCTCGAGCCCTCCTCGACCTGTTGAAGAGTGATGCAGGAGATCCGGGAAAGAAGAAAGGGTCTTCCAAAAGCCTTTTTGGCGATAGGTGGACTGCGGATTGTGAAGAAGCATTTAAGTTGTTGAAGAAGAAATTGACAGAAGCTCCCGTTCTGGCTTATGCTGATGCACATAAGCCATATGTGCTACATGTAGATGCCAGCTTTGAAGGATTAGGTGGCGTGCTGCACCAAGAATACCCGGCCGGGTTACGGCCCATAGCTTTCATAAGTCGAAGTCTTTCTCCCAGCGAGAAAAATTATCCAGTACATAAATTGGAGTTTTTGGCGCTCAAGTGGGCCATTGTTGATAAATTACATGACTATTTATACGGAGCCACGTTTGAAGTAAGAACAGACAACAATCCACTGACATACGTTTTGTCAACCGCTAAACTCGATGCTACAGGACATCGCTGGTTGGCAGCTTTATCCAACTACCAATTCACACTCAAGTATAAATCGGGGCCTAAGAACATTGGGGCAGATGCTCTATCAAGACAGCCTGGATTACCTAGTCCGGAAGTAGTGGATGAATGGGAAGAAGTGCCAAGTCCTGGAGTAGGAGCTTTGTGTGCCATGGCTGCTGTAGTTGAAGACCGAGTAGCCTTTTCTGAAACTCGGCTTATTGACTCTATTGGGGGAGGTCCCGAAGCTGTACCAGACATGTTTGCCTACCCTGCCGCTTTAGGATCCTTTGAGAGTTGTTCTATATCTTCAAAGCGAATGATCTGGAGTCAAAAGACTGATCCTTTAATTGGACCTCTTTATCAAGCAGTGAGTTCTCAAGACAGAGAAATGTTAAAGACATCCCTACCCTCTGAATGCAGTCAACTTCTACGAGATTGGGAGAAGTTTGAAATAGACAATGGCCTACTTTATCGTGTGGTGCTGTATCATGATCACCCTGGAAGGCGCCAACTAGTTATTCCAAGCTGCTTTCAGAAGATGATTTTCCGAAGTCTGCATGATTATCATGGTCATTTGGGACCTGAGAAGACTTATGGCCTAATACAAGACCGATTCTACTGGCCCAAAATGAGAGATACCGTGACTCGTCTGTGTAGGTGCTGTCGCAGATGTTTGCAGAGGAAGACTGTCCCGGTTCGAGCGGCCTTCATGGGACACTTGAAGAGTTCGGGCCCCATGGATCTTGTCTGCATAGACTTCCTTTGTATTGACAACGACTCCAGAGGATTTGGAAATGTATTGGTGGTGACTGATCACTTCACACGATATGCTCAAGCCTTTCCGACTAAGGATCAAAAAGCAGTCACTGTTGCAAGAGTGCTTTGGGAAAAGTATTTTATCCATTATGGCTTACCACACCGGTTGCATTCTGATCAAGGCCGGGATTTTGAGAGTAACCTGATCAAAGAGTTACTTCAGTTGTTGAACATCCGCAAAAGTCGGACGACGCCTTACCATCCAGAGGGAGATGCCCTTCCTGAAAGATTTAACAGGACTTTACTTGATATGCTTGGTACCTTACGAATTGAGGATAAGCGATCCTGGAGTAGAAAAGTGGAGGCTATGGTGCATGCCTATAATAGTACAAGGCACGAGAGCACAGGATATTCACCATACTTTCTGATGTTTGGAAGAGAGCCTAGGCTACCTATTGACATCTTGTTGGGAGTCTCTACCGATGGTATCAGTCATCGAGATCATTACCGATACGTGGCACGTTTGAAAGAAACGCTTAAGAGTGCTTATCAGCTGGCTGAGGAAAATGCGGCCAAAGTGAATGAAGGAAATAAAAGGAGATTTGATCTTCGAGTAAGATACCGAGAATTGAACCCTGGGGACCATGTTCTGCTACGGAATTTGGGAGCATCTGCAAAACATAAGCTGGATGATCGATGGCGGAGTGAACTCTTTACAGTGGTAGATCGGTTGCCTGGAATACCAGTCTACAAGATAAAAGGACGGGACGGGAGGATCAGGACTTGGCATAGAAATCATTTGTTGCCTGTACCTCAGATTGATGGTATGGATATCTCCAATGATGGCTCGGCCTGCGATTCTCCACAGTCCTTAGCCGATATTCCACCTGACCTTCCTGAAACTCCTGAGAGTGATTGGACTGTGGCTCCTGAAGTTCCTAGATCACCAGTATCTTCTCCTTCAGGGAGACCTATGAACCCTCAAACTCCAGAATTCGTACCTAGATCTGTGTCTACAGATGAGCAGGGATCTAGCTCTCCTACGCCACCAGCACCATCCCCTCCCATGGCAGACAACCCTAGTTTAGGGCCTGGACATGCTAGTTTACCTCAGAGAGAGGTACGGAGAGGAGAGAGAATTAGACACCCTCCACCTATGCTGACATATGATAGTTTGGGGGACCCCAGATTTACTACTCAGCCTCATTTATACCATGCTTGGGTGGGTGCAGTGTCCACTTTGGTCAATATGTTACCAATTTTCGCTCCTGCTGGCATGTATACCTATTAACCTGTTGTGACTCTGTAAATACAAAAGCAACCATATTGATATTGTCATTGGTAATGTTGACTGTATACTATGACTTTGTATGTCTTTGACGTGACGTAAAGATTTCACCAGAGGGAGAGTGTAGGGAACTGCCATTTCTACTAGTATATAATGTATCTGGCTTCTTTGCCCCTGCAGTTTGGCTTCAGAGACCCCAGGCATTTAGTGCAAGTTTTTGTTTTGTAAATACAGTGAGTCAGACACATGTGAGGCAGAGCTGCTGGGGGGAGAGATGTGAGCAGAGCTGCTGGGACAGACATGTTATGTCTGGGGGAGTCTAAGAGCCACTTGTTCCTCTTTACTTCACAGTATATAGTTAGGTATGTGTTACCCCCTATATACTCACAGGACCTAGCTAGTAACCGTAGTTAGGGATCAATATATATATAGTTCAGGGCAGTGATAGGTTAGGCTTCCGAAGGCCAACTAGCTAGTTAGAGGCCCGGTGGCACTAGTAGTTTAGCTGGCAGGTTAAGGACTCAGTGTTAGGGTAGTCAGGCCTGCATCTACTGCCGTCACCGTCGCCCTGTTTGCTGCCTGTGAAGAATCTCACCATCATCATCATCTCCTGATCGGCTGTCTGTCATCTCCTGGAAGAATCCGAGGATCCACAGTCATCCACAGGGGCCCCTGCATCTCTTCTGTTGCCTGGAGGTATTGTGCACTGGACTCTTGCTATATATTTATATATATACCCGGGTATATAACCTAAGACGGTTGAGGACTTGCTGGTTGTTGTAGTACTGCTGTGTTCTGAGTATATTGTATGTATGTATTATTACCCTGTTGATTCTTATAAAGCTACTGTTATAACCTTATGTGGTATCTGTATGTATTCTTCAGACTGTGAGATTAGTACAGTGATCCTTGTTAAGGCTACTAACTGTACTTCATGGGTAAGTCCCAGGCAGAGATCCTCCCTGTAATACAGAGGCTCTATCCTGGGTGGAGGCACTGATATATTTCATATATGTTCCCACTCTTCCCTTCAGCGAAGGCTTCAGGTCCCATTATACACACAGGTCAGCGCCAGAGTCTGTTGCGGGAGGGATAATACTCATACCCCCCCCCAAATAGGGCTACACTTGTATAAAAGAAATATTCAGATCAGCAAATTAAGTAGGGATGCGGATCCAAACACCACATCTGCCAACCAATTCATACAGTAAACCTTGAAAGCATCTACAAAGAACTTGGAGACAGGGATGAAGTAGGACTGAGAACGAAGACAAGACTTTCTGCGTGATCAAGGGAAAGATTGAATGATCCATGTCTCCCTTTCAGATTCCTGCATTAAACTATGAGATCAGAATGTCACGTGCAGCAGTGAAACCAACCCAAATGTTTTAACAGCTGTTTCTCTTTTCCCCTTGTAACTAGGTTGTCTGGAGATCTAATTTCTCTCTAAAGGGGTGGGCTTAACATATCCCAAGAAGCAGCAGGGACTGTTTATATAGAGAATTCTCTCCTTTCTTCCTAAATCTGCTTGTGTTCTTTTAAAAAGTGAAAGAAGAAAAGGCTTTCAGCAGAAGGCAGACAAAGTTATTAGCGTGTTATTTTGCCTTTTAGGTTTTCGTTGCACGTAGGTGGGCCTTAAGTGGTTAACTTAGTTATTGACTAGAAAATGTACGTGAGTTTTGTAGTATTTTTGGTAACTATTTAAAATTATTAGGAAATAAATATGCTTTTATATTTCCAGTTTTTACATCCTACCAGAAAAGTAAAAAAACTGGAAAAATGTGTTTTACACAGATGAGACCTATCATTTTTTTTATTTCAAAAAAAGTTTCCATGTGATTTTTTTTTGCACATATAATAAAGAAGCTGACTGAACCAATGAAAATGTCCCTAAAATAAGTATTCTTGTATAAAGGAATAATAAGTAAATGACCAAAAAGCACTGGTTGGAGGGAGCTGTAGTTTTTGTTGTTTTTAGGAAATCCCATACTGACCCATAGATAACCACACCTAAAGCACTGCCAGTGGGGGAAGGGGGGGCACTACTTTAAAGCATAATTCATTTCAGAAATAAAGCTATAATAATAATAATAATAGTCCTTTAATAGTCCCACAATGGGGAAATTCAGTGTGTTACAGCAGCAAAGATAAGCAGATACAAATATAAATACAACATGTACAGGAATGTTCCAAGGTAAGAGGCATTACATTGATAGTAGACAGGCAGATAAGAAGTTGCAGAGGAGGGAGGGGGGGATTTAACAGGTAGAAAGATATTTCAGTTCTCTGTGTGTAATGATCTACACTTAGGTCGGTGCTGGTTGTACAGCCTAACCGCGGTGGGGAGGAAAGACTTCCGATAGCGCTCCTTCTCACACTTAGGGTGGAGCAGTCGGTCAGTACTGACAGTACTGCCCAGCGCGATCACTGTCTTGTGCATGGGATGGGTCTTCTTCTTCCACATGGAGCTCACCATGGACAGTATCCTTCTGTCGCCCACCACCTGCACTGGGTCCAGTGGGCTTCCCAGGACAGAGCTGGCCCTTCTAATCAGCTTGTCAAGTTTATTGCTATCCCTGGTTGATATACTGCTCCTCCAGCAGGCCACTCCAAAGAAGATGGCTGATGCCACTACCGAGTTGAAGAAAGTCCTAAGAAGTGCCCCCCGGATTCCAAAGGCTCTCAGCCTCCTAAGCAGGTAGAGCCTGCTGTGGCCCTTCCTATACGGGACCTCCATGTGATCTGCCCAGTCCAGCTTATTATTAAGGAGCAAACCCAGGTACTTATTGGTGTTCACAATCTCGATGCCCCTCCCCAGGATGTCCACTGGTTTAGGAGGGCATCTGCATTTACGGAAGTCCGCCACCATCTCCTTGGTCTTCCCAGCATTAATCCTAAGGTGGTTCTACTGGCACCAGTCCACAAAATCCAGGTTTAGTTCACTGTACTCCCTGTCATCATCGTCTGTGATGAGATCTACTATTGCAGAGTCATCAGAATACTTCTGTAGGTAGCAGCTAGATGAGTTGCACCTAAAATCTGCAATGTACAGTGTGAAGAGGAAAGGGGCGAGAACTGTACTCTGAGGTGCCCCCCGTATTACAGATCACAGTATCTGACACACAGTCCCGGGCTCTCACGTATTAAGGTCGGTTTGTGAGGTAGTCTAGGATCCAGTTGGAGAGGTGGTGTTCCACTCCAGCAAAGCCCAGCTTGTCTCTCAGTAGCCCCAGCTGTATGGTGTTAAAAGCACTGGAAAAATCAAAGAACATTATTCTCACCGTGTTCCCTGGTTTCTCCAGGTGAGAAAGAGCCCTGTGCAGAAGGTGGATGATGGCATCATCTAACCCAATGCCCGGCCGATAAGCAAACTGGAGAGGGTCCATAGCGCGGCTCACTAGAGGGCGGAGATGTGTGAGAACCAATCTCTCTAAGATATTCATCAAGTGGGATGTCAATGCTACAGGTCTGTAGTCGTTGAGGTCCATAGGGTGAGGTTTCTTTGGAACTGGTACCACACAAGGAGATTTCCATAATTCAGGGACTATTTCCTGCCTCAGGCTCATATTAAACATATATGTAATTATACTACACAGCTGATCCCCACAAGTCTTAATTAGCCTTGCTCTGATGTCATCTGGCCCTGCGGCTTTCCTCGCCTTGATCTTTTTCATCTCCTTCCTCACCTGGGCTTGTGTGTAGGAGCCACTATGAGGCATAATAGTGTATGCAGGAATGTGAGGAATGCGGTTTGTACGGGGGGGGGGCCATGTCAAATGTTCGCCTTGGGGCCCAGCCATTCCTAGTTACGCCACTGTCTCTCATTTTCTGTTATAGCTAGTACTTCGCTTGTGACCATCCCCCATTTGGTAAATCTTTCAGCTCTGCATATGCACAACAGAAATGTGTATGGATTTTCCCTAGTAACAGCTCAGTTAGATGGTTGCTAAGAAGAATATTACACCCTTTGATATGTTATGGAAAAAAAATATATATATATATGGGATTTACACTTTCAGAAAGAATTCTGGCGCATTCTGACATGTAAATCTGGTCATCCACTTATGAACAGAAGCAGTTACAAAAGATGGATCCAAGCTCTGGAATAAGTTAGGTGGATGAGTAGTTGAATCACTAACTGGAATGTAGCTTAGTAGAAAATAAATGTGGCAATGTGTGTAAAACTAGAGGTTATGAGCTATTAAAGAGGACTTTTTGTTACCTCCACTTGCTTCACTGACTCTGACATAGTTGGATTTGTTTCTCTAGCCCCCATGTTCCTGAGCAATTAGTACTGTTAATTTTGGTGCCTGATATGCTTATCAGACTTAGCAAGCAAAAGGGGTGATTCAGAGATCTCTAACACTGTCCAAAGAAAAGTGAAGAATGTCAGAGCTCTGTATCACTCCACCTTGTCTGCTCTGGATCAACACCACTTACTTTACAATAGAGAGCCTAATTATAATATCAAGCATAGAAAAAACTGCAGTGATTGTTCAGAAATAGTGGGGTCTGCACATAAAATTCAAATTGTGCCAGAATCAACGGAGCTCCACCTATTGAAGGCTGCAAAGAGCTGCATTTGGCAGAAATGGTAAAAGTTCCACTTTAACCTATTCCTGATATGGTGATTTTCCATTTTTTTGCATTTTCATATTTTACATACGCAATCTCTTGTAAATGCTAACAAAATAAGGCTTTGTTTGGAGCCTTCATCAGTAGTTATTTAATGGTCCCCTAAGTGTCACCACATGTAGTATAATAGTCCCTGCAGTGCCCCCACATGTTATATAATGGTCCCCACACTCAGTAGAATGTCCCCATAGCACCCCCACATGTAAGGCAATCACCTTTTACAGCACCTTACATGCAAGATAATGGCCCTCCACAGCTCCCAACTTGTAATATAATGCCCCCCCCCATGCTCAGTGATTGAGGAGTGAGTGGTAAGCAGCATTCATTACTCACCACTCTGCTCCATACTTTCTTTCTGGGGGCTTGCTCTGGTATCAGCACTTGGCAGCCAGAGCAGAAAGGAAGTGGGGAGCAAAGTGGTGAGTACTGAATGCAGCTTACCACTCACTCCCCAGGGCATCAGCAACTGCAATGAGCGCTTCCATCAGTACTGATTACAATTTGTATAGAGACATAACTATCTTCTTATCATGAGATGATGTATACCATAAGTATCCGTGCTTTCTCCCAAGGTTTATCGTAGTGGATGTGGAGATGGTATGGTTCACAAAAAAAGATGCAATGTTGCCAATATGCAGAGAATGCAAAAAAATGCAAAAAATAGATGCAAAAGAACCAAAGAGCATTTGAATGTTCTTTCATTGTTGCAAAAATCAGACAATTGTGGTAACGCATTTCAGAACAGTATGCTTCTTCCTCATACCAAACTGACACAATGACCAATGAGAACAGAGTTTAGTATCATCTGTAAATATGGACACTCTGCTCTGTAAACCCTCCACCAGGTCATTAATAAACATTAAACAGGAGATGACACAATACTGAGTCCTGTGGCACCCCACTGATGACTTTGACCCATTCTGAGCCAGTTATGAACCTCCCGTTCCCAACATTCTCATTTTGCATACCAACCTTTTATGTGTTATATTATCAAATGCCTTTGAAAAGTCCAGATATACTACATCTACTGCATTACCCATGCCCATTCTAGAACTGACCTCTAGATTAGTCTGATGGGACTGATTCCTCATAAATTCATGCTGATTGGGTGTTATAAGATTATTTACATTGACATACTCCAGGATAGCATCTTTTAGAAACCTTCAAATATCTTACCCACCACAGAGGTCAAACTTATTAGCCTATAGTTTCCAGGCTCACTTTTAGACCCCTTTTTGAATATTGGCACCACATTTGCTATGCAACCAATCATGTGGACCAGACCCAGCCATTACTGAATCCTTAAATATTAGCTATAAGGGTCTGTCTATCACCGTGCATAATTCCCTCAGAACTCGAGAGTGTATACCATCTGAACCTGATGATTTCTTTATTTTAGTATTTTGAAGTCGGCGCCACACTTCCTCCTTGGTTAAACAAGTGACTTTTAATGGACAATTTGCATTACTCCCAATCATGTCATTGGTCATTGGATGTTCTTGTGTAAATACAGTAGAGAAGAAGGCTCAAAAATGCTTTTTAATGGCGGTGTAAAGTGCTGTACAGCATGAAATGAGGAACAGCAGATAAAGTTAACACACAAATAATCATGAACATCAAGAAAAAACAGAAGCTGTGTGAACAGGAGTTGAGGGGTGTTGCAGCTTTAAACATAATTTACAACTGTTAGCAGGTTCCTTATGCAGCCTCCTCCTCGGCCTCCTCATCAAATTCGCCTTCCTCTTCTGCTGTGGCATCCTGGTATTGTAGGTATTCAGACACCAGGTCATTCATGTTGCTTTCTGCCTCAGTGAATTCCATCTCATCCATGCCCTTGCCAGTGCACCAATGTAAGAAGGCCTTGATCTGCCTTTTCCTTACCCTCCTCCACCATTACAACCAGATTACTTTTGAGAGGACCCACATTATCAGTTTTTATTTTCTTATTATTTATGTAACTGAAGAATAATTTTGGATTATTTTTACTTTACTTGGCAATTATTCTCTTAGCCTCTATCTTTGCCTTCTTTATTTGTCTTTTACACAATTTATTTGTCTCTTTATAGTTTTTTAATGCTGCGTCACTGCTTTCTAGTTTTAGTACTTTAAATGCTTCCTTTCAATCCCTCATTGCACTCCTTACCGTTTTACTGAGGCATATTGGTTTTCTATGATTTCTAACCCGCTTATTCCTATAAGGTATATGTTTTTCACTGGTCCTATTTAGAATGCTTTTGAAAATGACCCATTTTGTTTGTGCTTCCTTCACTTTGAGGACACGGTCCCAGTTTATGCAACCAAGCTCCTCATTCAGCTGATGGAAATTGGCTTTTAGTGTTTTTGTACCCCCTCTACTGAACATCTTTTTAAAGTGTACATGAACACTTATTATGTTGTGGTCACTTTTACCTAGATTACCCCTAACCTCCACTTTTGACAGTGTGTCAGGTTCATTTGTTAAAATTAGATCTAAAAGGGCCTCACTTCTTTTTGGCTCTTGTACTAGTTGTGATAAGCAATTGTCTTTTATTACTGACAATAACCTGTTCCCTTTGTTGGACCTGCAGGTTATTACCTCCCAGTTTATATCTGGGTAGTAGAAATCATAATAATAATAATAATAATAATAATAATAATAATAGTCCTTTAATAGTCCCACAATGGGGAAATTCAGTGTGTTACAGCAGCAAAGATAAGCAGATACAAATACAAATGCAACATTACAGAGGCATTACATTGATAGCCGACAGACAGATAGGAAGTAGCAGGGGGGGGGGGGGATTTAACAGGCAGAGAGATATTTCAGTTCTCTGTGTGTATTGATCTCCGCTTAGGTCGGTATTGGTTGTACAGCCTAACCGCGGTGGGGAGGAAATCCCTCATAATAATGACTTTATTATGCTTTGTGGCCTCATCTGTTTGTTTTATTAGTACAGTGGGGAAAAAAGTATTTAGTCAGCTACCAATTGTGCAAGTTTTCCCACTTAAAAAGATGAGAGAGGCCTGTAATTGACATCATAGGTAGACCTCAACTATGAGAGACAAAATGAGAAAACAAATCTAGAAAATCACATTGTCTGATTTTTTAAGAAATTATTTGCAAATTATGGTGGAAAATAAGTATTTGGTCACCTACAAGCAAGAAAGATTTCTGGCTCTCACAGACCTGTAACTTCTTCTTTAAGAGGCTCCTCTGTCCTCCACTCATTACCTGTAGTAATGGCACCTGTTTGAAATTGTTATCAGTATAAAAGACCTGTCCACAACCTCAAACAGTCACACTCCAAACTCTACTATGGTGAAGACCAAAGAGCTGTGGAAGGACACCAGAAACAAAATTGTAGACCTGAACCGGGCTGGGAAGACTGAATCTGCAATAGGCAAGCAGCTTGGTGTGAAGAAATCAACTGATAATCTCCCCGTGGGGTCAAAATGATCACAAGAACGATGAGCAAAAATCCCAGAACCACACAGGGGGACCTAGTGAATGTCCTGCAGAAAGCTGGGAATAACGTAACAAAGGCTACCGTCAGTAACACACTACGCTGCCAGGGACTCAGATCCTGCAGTGCCAGATGTGTCCCCCTGCTTAAGCCAGTGCATATCCGGACCCATCTGAAGTTTGCTAGAGAGCATTTGGATGTTCCAGAAGAGTATTGGGAGAATGTCATATGGTCAGATGAAACCAAAGTAGAACTGTTTGGTAGAAACACAACTCGTCGCGTTTGGAGGAGAGTGAATGCTGAGTTGCATCCAAAGAACACCATACCTACTGTGAAGCATGGGGATGGCAGCATCATGCTTTGGAGCTGTTTCTCTGCAAAGGGACCAGGATGACTGATCCGTGTAGATGAAAGAATGAATGGGGCCATGTATCGTGAGATTTTGAGTGCAAACCACCTTCCATCAACAAGGGCATTGAAAAAGAAACGTGGCTGGGTCTTTCAGCATGACAATGATTCCAAGCACACCACCAGGGCAACGAAGCAGTGACTTCGTAAGAAGCATTTCAAGGTCCTGGAGTGGCCTAGCCAGTCTCCAGATCTCAACCCCATAGAAAACCTTTGGAGGTAATTGAAAGTCCGTGTTGCCCAGCGACAGCCCCAAAACATCACTGCTCTAGAGGAGATCTGCATGGAGGAATGGGCCAACATACCAGCAACAGTGTGTGCCAACCTTGTGAAGACTTACAGAAAACGTTTGACCTCTGTCATTGCCAACAAAGGATATATAACAAAGTATTGAGATGAACTTTTGTTATTGACCAAATACTTATTTTCCACCATAATTTGAAAATAAATTCTTAAAAAATCAGACAATGTGATTTTCTAGATATGTTTTCTCATTTTGTCTCTCATAGTTGAGGTCTACCTATGATGTCAATTACAGGACTCTCATCTTTTTAAGTGGGAGAACTTGCAAAATTGGTGGTTGACTAAATACTTTTTTCCCCATTGTATATTTTCAGCTTCTTCCATTATATTTGGGGATTTAACCCCTATCAGTATTTTATTATTTTTTATTCCTCCCTTAATAAGGAATCCACATATCAAATTTCCTCCCAATTGCTATCACGCAGTACTGGCTTAAGGCAAGATTTTACATATAAGCAAACCCCTCCACCTTTCCTATTGGTACACTTGTTTCTATACATTCTGTACCCCTGTATTTTTACATCCCAGTCATAGATAGAGTCCAGCCATGTCTCACTTATCCCCACTATGTCATATTTTTCTTTCAACATTATTACTTCTAGTTCCTCCATCTTGTTAATGAGACTTCTGGCTTTAGTATACATACATTTCAAGGATTTATCTTTATCCCTGCTCTTCCTCTGTCTACTGTTATCACTGCAACCCTGGCTCCTCCCTCTGTTACATTAGTTAGCACTTGTTCCATGTCTACACTATCTTGCCCTCTAAATCTGTTATTACCCTCCCCCAAGATCCTAGTTTAAACTCCTCTAACCATCTAGCCATCTTCTACCTCAGCAGAGCTGCCACCCTCCCCAATGACATGCAGCCCACTCGTACCATAGAACCTGTAGCCCACAGCAAAGAACATATATTTTTTAGGTTTTAATTCCTTCAAAAAAACAAAACTTTGCCATATTCTGATACTTATAACTTTTTTATATTTCTGTTTATGGGGGCTATATAAGGCTTTTTTTTTGGGGGGGGGGGCAGATGAACTTTTTATTTATACTATTTTTGTAAATGTCTGATGTTTTGATTGCTTTTTATTCAAATTTTTGTGAGATGTGCAATGGCAAAGAATGATGGTCTGGCTTTTTTCATTTTTCTTTCTGTTACAGAAGGAGAACAAATATTTTTATATATTTGTAGACTGGCATTTTCAGATATGGGGATATATAAAATTTGTTTTTGCTTAAAATCTAGGGAAAGGGGATGATTTGAATTCTATATTTTTAAACACTTTTTAAATTTTTTAAACTATTTTACTAGCCCCCATACGGGACTTGAACCTGCAATAATTTGATTGCATATCTATGGGAAATTTGCTACATAGCTATTGAGGCCAGCCATAGATCAGCCTCAATACTTATATATCTAATACTTATATTCCTATCGCCGGGCCCATTTCCAATTGATGCCAGCCTAGGGGAGGTGACTAAAAATAAAAAAAAATACTTATACTCACCTCTCCTGGGCTCAGCATCCTTTGTGGTGCTCTTCCTGTCTGTGACTGAGGTGTAGGGGCCACTGTGGAGCATATAATACTGTGGGGGGCACTGTGGATCATATAATACTGTGTGGGGGCAACTGTGGATCAAATAATACTGTGTGGGGGCCACTGTGGAGCATATAATACTGTGTGGGGCCACTGTGCAGCATATAATACTGTGTGGGTGCCACTGTGAAGCATATCATACTGTGTGGGGCCACTGCAGAGCATATAATACTGTGTGGGGGCCACTGCTGAGCATATAATACTGAGTGGGGGCCACTGCTGAGCATATGATACTGTGTGGGGGCCACTGTGGAGCATATAATACTGTGTGGGGCCGCTGCAGAGCATATAATACTGAGTGGGGGCCACTGTGGAACATATAATACTGTGTGGGGGCCACTGCTGAGCATATAATACTGAGTGGGGGCCACTGTGGAGCATATAATACTGTTTGGGGCCACTACAGAGCATATAATACTGAGTGGGGGCCACTGCTGAGCATATAATACTGAGTGGGGGCCACTGTGGAACATATAATACTGTGTGGGGGCCACTGCTGAGCATATAATACTGTGTGGGGGCCACTGTGGAGCATATATTACTTTGTGGGGCTAATGTGCAGCATATTATACTGTGTGGGGGCCAGTATTGTTTACGTGCTAGGCGCTTCGCTGCTCACTCACTGTATTATTGATAACTGCAGTTGTGGGTACTACAGCTATATCCCTTTCAAGTATCTGAGGTATTGCTGCAGCACCCATAACCGTCACTATCAAGAATTCGCTCTAGGGAGGGGGTAGGGGACCCTGGATAAAAGTTTGCACTGGGGCCCACAAGACTTTAGTTACACCACTGTTCCCTATCATATCCTCCCCCCAGTAATCACATTAATTTTCACTTTTCCTGCATTACAACCTACCCTCAGCCATGCTATGAGTAAGAGACACATAGTCTCAAAACGCATAAGCGATGTTATCCATAAACCTTCCATTTTTTATTTTTGTAACACTCTTTTTTTTAGAGAATAATGCATTAAAAGCTAATTTTTATTTTTAATTGTCGTTGATGCTCGATTTTATCACCTATTCGCTTGCAAACTCCAAACCTAGCAGTCCAGTTTTTTTTTTGTCCAAGCATCTCAAGGAGCAGTCTTTACAAATCTTGAAGATGAAGGGGATGAGCTGAAAAAAAGTTGTTTTTCTTTGCTGTTACCCTCAGCCATGATGAGGCTCTCAATACTCCATTATATGCCCACTTTTACAGCTTACCATTTTTTCATTACAACCCTCCTCAAACCCCCCACAGCTCCCTGTCCATTTATTACACCGCCCTACCCACATAGTTCAATGTGCTCACTGCTCATTAATTAAACCCCCTCCCCCCACAGCTCACTGTCCATTATTAACACTCCCCCTTCCCCACAGCTCCCTGTCCATTTATTACACCCTCCTCCTGCCACAGTTCCTTGTCCATTTATTACACCCTTCTCCCCAACTAGTTCACTGGGCATTAATTACAATCCCCCTCCCATCAAAGTTCACTGCTCATTTATTACACACACCTCCCTCTAATGAGGCTCACTGGTCCAAGTCATTCCTCAGATTTGTTGGCAGCAGCAAATGGTGCCACCTGGAGCCCTGCCTTGAGAGCTGAGTGGAACTGTGCTTGTAACTGCAGGGCATACCCCGGGGATAGCAGGATGAACCCCCCCGGAGGTACGTGTACTGTGGGTTGAGAGCCACTACAATAGACTGCAATACAATAGTAAAGGAGCCCCCAGTCGCAAAATAACTTATCTGCAATTGTATTTGATCAGGGACACTATCGGCAGATGTCTGCTGGGTATAACAGCAGGTACACACCAGCTATAAAGGTTTGTAGTCAACATACAAGTATGGCAGATGTCAGTAAGGGCTTGATAAAGGAGAGCTTTGTTGAGATTAATCTTTATTAGATTTTCTTGATTTGTCCATTAGACAATCATGAAATATGTCCAAAAGATACTGAATTGCAGACTTCTACAAGCCTTTATTTTCTCCCAACAATATTTAGTCACACCCCCCAATCAAAGAACTTGAGGTCTTAATTTAATTTTAGATTGTAATTAACTTTACTAAAGTAAAATTAAATATGTGGCCAAACTAAGATTTTATGTGCAATATCCTATTACTGCCCACTTATTAAAACAGAAGATTCAATACCTATCTCTAAGAGATTAAAGGTGCAGGGTTCAGTAGTAAATTGTCACCACTGTGAGCTTCTACATAATTCCAAGAATTACCTTCCTAAAAGATGGGATCAAAGAACTATTTTCCTTTGCGTATTCAGTAAAATACAAAGCCATAGCAAACTGTCATCACGTTTGCATCTGATCCTAAGCCTTAAAAATAAAATAATAAAACATAAGCCCTGTCTCCAATAACAGACTAAGTTCTACAATGCCCTTTAAAATTCCTGGATTAGTTGTGCATCTTGGGTAATAATGGTCTAAAGTCATAAAAATAATTCACATTCTCATTTATAGGCATTTTGTGTAATATAGGCAGGAAACATTCCTTTGGTCTGTTTTTAATCTGTACTATCTAATTTTGCAGAATGCTCCTTTTTTGTAAATTTTATTTTGTTACATTTGTATACACACATATATAGAGAGAGATAATACAGTATATATATATAGAGAGAGAGTGAGAGAGATAGATCATATAAATGCAGATATAACATAAAATCAGTGGCCAATTTTATCATTCCACCCCATGTTAGCATTTGCATAGAACAGTGATTCCCAAACTTTCTGAAAGCGGGACCCACTTTTGGATGAGACTTTTGCAATACTTAGTCGCATTTGAAAAATAAATGTCCCTACTTGTATGCTACCTCTTATTTTGCTATAATCTTCCTGTTATTCTGCTTCTTAGCACTGTACTCTGCCTTTTATTCTATTCTGCCATCACAAATTTTTGGGGACCCATACTGGCAAAATTTGTGGGCTCCCCTCCTGTCCGATGTACTGTATGTTACAATTTCCTGTCCTGTGGCCTGTCTCTACTAATGAAGCGACCTGAGGCTTTGGCCACTGTGGCGCATTATACTGTGTGGGACTACTGTGGATTATTATACTGTATGGGGCTGCTCTGGAGCATTAGAAATGGTCTGCCAAAAAAAGGACACGTGAATAGCGCTATAGATATTTATGGTTTTTAAAAGGCCACGTGATGGCCAATCAAAAAATGACCATCACTAGGCTGTTTTTACTATTGTGTGGATAAGGTCTTAATCTTTTTTATTAATTCCCAGACATCTATCTATAATATGCTAAACATTTAGTTCACTCTAAAAACTTATAAGAACTGCAAAAAATGTTTATATACCTTACGTAAACTTCCTATTAGAATTTTCAGATAATAGAATAGAAAGACTGTATTGTACATGTTCACTGAAATAAGATGATAGATTAATTAGAGAGGGTCAAGGAATTAAGGATGAGGCTCTTGGAGAAGACATATACTAAGATGTTTGAAATGCCAATCAGGATTTAACTGCTTTCCAGGTGTATATTATGAGATTCAGTTAGGAAAGATAGAAAATTAAATTCATAGTGAAATAAAATTATTATTATTGTACTGTAGATAGCTACTTTCAAGTGTTGTTAGACATTAGAAATCACTAATGTAGAAAAATCGAATTCCCAATGAAAAAGTAGACAATAAAGTATTTTCTATAATTTTGTGTATTCTCTCCTAGAAGCATTGCCTCTAAAGCTGGCCATACACATTAGACTTTAGACCGCTGAAGTGGCTCATCTTGAACGTTCAGCAAACAAAAGTTGGGGCGTAAACTTTCAAACATTAATCTCATACAACCGTGTAATGAACGATTGTTTTGTATAATGAACATTTGTCTGAACATTCTTTGCTTTTTGTGTGTTTGGAACAGTCGTCTGTAGGAACGATCAATGAATGTCTGTTGTCTTAATCGGTTGCCAGTAATAACGACCATGAATGCTGGATCTTTCTAAGGTCAAAAAATCAGCCATGATGTCCTTATTGTGGTTGGGATATCTTCTGATACATCTAGTCTCCCTGCCTGATAACCCAGCTACAATAAGGACATCATGTCTGGGTTTTTGACAAGTCCAAGACCATAGAAAGTTTCTGCATTTGTGGTCGTATCCATTGGCAACCGATCTAGACAACAGACTTAACCATCCTGTCAGCACTAAGAAGGTTAGAGAAAATCTTTAAAACTCTGCAGAATTTTTAACTACTTATATTTGCAAAAATGTTTAACTTTTAATTATCTGCAAATATACATATGATTATATTCATGGGAATACCCCTTTAAGGCTAAGGCCCCACATAGCAAGCCACAGCCCAAAAAGCACTGCAGAAAAAAACACGGCGGAAACACATTGTTGTTTTTTTTTCGCTGTGCTTTTCACTGAAAATTTTTGTTTTTGATTTTTTTTTTTAGTTTTATTCTTTTCTATGAGTTGCAAAGCCAAAGCGAGTGTCACATGATGTCATTTGGTGACTGCAGACTGATGCAAATAAGTACAATTTCACAGCTGTTTACATCCTGTTGAAATAGATAGGATCCATAGATTGATCATTCATGTATATTTGCTTCCACAAAAGTATATTCCAAAAAAACGTGGTGTAGATGTCCCTTAATAAGTCTGCATCATTTCAGCCACAATCTGCTAATTTACAGGTTCTAACACTTCCTTAAGTCCTAAAAATAGAGCCACCTCCAAAAAAAATAAATAAATTGGAAAACTGCTGCAGACTGATGCAATTTAACAGGTGTTTAGTTTAAATCAGACATACAGAGAACATAGAATACCATACAGCAACAATATGCTATTGTGAACAGCAATTGAATTGAAAATACATTTCAAGATGTATAAAATTATGATACTTCAAGAAATTTAAGAATTTGTGGGTTTTACAACCAATGAAGAAACACAGGAGTATAGCAGGGTTCCCAAGGGATAGGTCTGCTGTTGATTTTTGCCATACTAAAATGGCACAAGTTGCATGGTGGCACAAAATGCCCAAAATGGGGTGGTTTACATGGCAGAATTCTTTGGAAATTGCTTCAGGTATGACTATGGAAAACATTTGTAATGAGCTTTTCTCACCAAGGGACTGAAAACGCAGGCAACATTGTGGAGTTGGGGAGATAGTGACTGCCATACAGGCTCTCATCCCTAACACCCACAAGAATCAGTTGTTATTACAGGAAACCAATTTACCTATTAGTATATTTTTGGCATGTGGAAGAGAAACCAGAGTACCTGGAGAGAACCTGGAAACCCTGCAAACATGGAGAGAACATATAAACTCCATGAAGATGTTGCTCATGGTTGGATTCCAAACCAGGACCCCATCGATGGAAGTCAACAGTGCTAACTATTGAGCCACCGTGCCACCCCCTGTATCCCAGTGTGGTCTAAACCCACAGCATAAATTATGCTGGGGTTAAAAATCCATAGCCCAGGACAATATATGCTGTGGGCTTTTAGCATAGCATGTGGATGAGACTTTGTTAAGTCTCATTTACTTTGCTGCTACTGTGTCAGGTAATCCATTCGGTCTGTGTCAGATAATCCACTGAAAGAACATCCTACAAAAGCCCAGCATAATTTAGTCGTTCAGTTGGGAATATCATCATAAATAGGAAACCATGGCATTCTATTAAAATTATGTTCTAGTAGTGTGCTTTATTGCAATGCTTGTGGAGAAATATATGGTGCAATTCAGATGCACAATAGGGTGGCAAACAGAGTGCCCATAGGGTAAAATGCTTCAATTCAGAACTAGTCATGGGCATAAGGTTAAATGCGTCAAATCCTTTAAAAAACACCTAGTTCCTGGTTGGTAAAAATTGCAATATAGGGTACCCCACCAAAAACAATATCAGATACTTCAATGTTTCATACAGTACTATTGTATTTATAAATTAACACAATCAGGATCCATGGTTAAAAACAGCAAAAATAAGAATTTTTAGAAAATGGGTTTCTCATTCATGTTTCTGTAGAACCAGCTGTCAACCTATGCTACCTGTGTTTCTCCAAAAATAAGACAGGCGCTTATATTATTTTTTTCTATGAAAAAAGGACTAGGGCTTATTTTCAGGATAGGTCTTATTTTTTTAGGCACCAGAGCAAATCAGAATCTTTTCTGACTCCCTCAAAATGAATCTTGTAAAATGGTTAGGGTTAGTAACCCTAACCCTAACTTACATTCACAATTCATGTTGCAGTGTCAGTGGCACTATGCCCTCTCTATCTCCTCTCCTTTATGCTAAAGGGAAGGTGCTGTAGTGGAGTGGCTGCATCTGTGGGAGTGAGCAGGGGTGACATCTGACATCTGTTCATGTAGGTAGCCAAGCCCACAGCATAGTAGCGGCCGTGAGACGGGACCCAGGAGGAGGCACTCGAAGGCGGACTCAGGAGGCAGGAGGTGGGACTCTGGAGCAAGACTTGGGAGGGGGTGAACAGATTTTGCCTTGTCGTGGCAGGAGGTAGCGGGGCACTTGTCCTGATTAGTAGCTACAGTATGCCTATTTTCCATCTCTGTGACATCACGTGAAATAACCTAGCGCTGGAGGCGTTGCCTGTAACTAGGGCTTATTTTTGGGTAGAAAGAGGAAATATGTTGTTCCCCAAAGCTGTTTGGAGGAACATTTTCTTGTTCTCCTGGAAGATTCGAAGGTTAGAGAAGGACTGCAATTAGGAAACCGCAGTACAATCTGAATATTGTGGTTTAGAAATGATCTGCTACAGTCCCAGTAATTCCACACTAATTCTTACAACTCCATTCCCTAGAGTACATTAGTATTGCAAAACATACCATGAACTAAAGTATACTTTTGGTGGCTTGCATAAACCCTGGAGTTATGTTTCTAGTAAAATTCACTATTATGTTTGTGCTACTACATTGTAGTCCCCATATCATTATTATTATTATTATTATTATTATTATTATTATTAATAATAATAATAATTGCATCTAGATTAAAAGACCCATAGTGATAGTTTTAATTGAATTCCAAATCATTTTAATGAATCTGAATGTTCCAAGATTTGTGTCTTTAGAATATGCTTGAGTAGAGATGGGCAAACCTCTCAAGATTCCTTTCATTTCAGGTTCTAGTGTATGCCCTCACAATTTCTAACAGATTTCCCCCAAGTGTCCCTACCAGCACTACCACCAGTAGCACACTCCCTGTTACTAACACCTCCACCAACACTCTTGTCTTCCACCTCTACCTCCTTTACATCAAAAACACACTGGCAGTACTCATCCAACTCATCAAAAAGAGAAGAAAGAAGAGGTAGTCTTGGGCTATAAGCAATATCTCTGTCAGCAAATGCCACATGACTACTAGTAAATGTACAGGTGCATCTCAATAAATTACAATATCTTTGAAACGTTTATTTCTTTCAGTAATTAAATTAAAAAAGTGACCTCTTATATTTTCTAGATTCTTTACACACAGAGTGTTCTATTTCAAGTGTTTTATTTCTGTAAATGTTGATTATGGATTACAGGTAATGAAAACCAAAATCTAAGAAAATTTGAATATTGTAAATTCAGTGTGTCACCTGCCAAGGTTTCCTAAGCCTTTAAATGGTCCCTCAGTCTGGTTCAGTAGGACACACAATCATGGAAGACTGCTGATTATGAATTGAATTACTAAATTACTGAAATGAATGAACGTTTCAAAAATATTCTAATTTTTTGAGATGCACCTGTACTCTATGTCAGTGATGATAAAGGAGAAGATATGGTTGACAGTACAGAAATACAGCATGGAACACACAGAACTCTCACTCAATATTTGTGGTTCACTGCTTTCAAAAAAGTCTTTATTCTCAGGAAGACCAGAGACCAGAAGTAAAATTTCTGTTACCACTCACATTCTTATTGTTAGTAGTAGTACTTGCACAAGTGTTTCTTCCTCCCCCTCCTTTTGCCTGTCCACTGCCCTGTTTTTTTCAGTCATTATATTGCACACTGCTTAGTGATTTGGCAACAATTATGACACTACATATTTTTTTTAACCAAAAATATTTCAAGAAAAATTGTAAAGCGCCAAAAGAGGTCACAATTTATATTAAATAACAAATTTTTTTCAGATTAGTACAGACTTTTTTGAGATTAGCATAGGCTGCTCTGTATATTTGGTGAACACACCAACAAAAACACTGAAATAACAAAGATTATTTTTTAGATTAGCAGAGGCTGCACTACCATGTGTGCATATATGTACTGTATTTGCACATACAGAGAAATGCTTAACCAATGAATATTTTTTCAGATTAACAACAAATCTCCATCACACTGTGTATGGTCTCCAGAGTGGAAAAAAAAATCAAAACCTGAAATTACAAGATTTTTTTTTTAAGATTAGCACAGGCTAGACTGTATATTTGGTCAAACAACAAGAAACCGCTAGTATATAACAGAATTATTTTTTTTTAAATTAGCGCAGGCAAAATCGGCAGAACTTTGATGTTAAAACAGCAGTATGTATAATTTAAAAATGTTGAGTCTTGTCAGTAAAATAGTATTATTAAAGAATGTTTGTTATTGTCAATTGAAATGGTTAACTGTCTGTGTAAGCCTCAGAAGCACAGATTCACCTAGTCACTATGTCTATGAACCTATCCTATCTCTATTGAATTCTAGCACTAATCTGCCTGTATAGTTGCTTGATTCTCTAAGTTCTCCTAGTCCTCTAACTACTGCTGGAATTCCTACAGTTTTTTCTGAACTGTGCAATAGCCTATGATGCAGTGAGATGGATTACAGCTCTATTTGAATGTCCACCATTACTGCAACTAAAGGCTGATCATGTGTCCAAGCATTTATACTACATATGACATCAGCACTGTAAGGTCCACCTACCACTGTCTATTGGCTAAGAGGCTGTCAGATGTTGCCACTCTGTATTTCCTGGTCAAAAACGTGGTGGCGGCTATTTCCTCATAGTGTTTCCATTTTTGTTTGGTAAAAACTGAACAATTTGGAATATTCAAGCTGAATCCTGTTTGTTATGAACCAGGGTGCTTTCTAACAGCATAGCAGTATTAGACTGCAATTAAAGTGACAGTATTTTGATTAAAAAAAATCTCTGCATCAAAACACTTGTACCATCGTTCACATTTAGCTGAAAGAGAACCTCTCACTACCTCCAAAAAACTCCTGATTTTTGCATCTTTTAATAGGCGCTGCTCTACTGATTCTGGCGCTGTTGGAATTTTCTTTCTCTAGCCCTCGCCATTCCTTAGCAATCAGTGCAGTTAGTTTTGGTGCCTGATATGCTATTTAGGCTCTGTATTGTGAGATGGGTGGTGTCGGTCAGGAGCAGGAAAGGGGGCTTGATTCATAGCTCAAATCAGAGTTAGACAGTGCCAGAGCTTGGAATCATGCTCCCTTGCTTAAATAATGAAAAGAACTGGAGTTGTTGAGGGTGGTGAAAGGTCTTCTTTAACGCCTTCCTGCTCAACTTTGTACTATTACATTGCGCTGAGCGTATAATTAACTCAGTAATAATACACTAGAAAACACTCTGACTTTGGTGACATAATCCCCCTGTGTGAGTAGGGGGTTGCCTCACAAGTAAAAATACCCTGATATATCTCTGTCAACAAAAATAGTAAAAAAGTTAGAGACGTCAGAATAAGGTGATCCCAGACAAATAGTTCGAAAAATTATGTTTTATTTAGTAAAATGGTAAAACATAATAAAACTAATATAAATATGGTATCGCTGTAATCATAATGCCCTACCAAAGTTACTATGTCATTTTTAATGAACATAATACAAAAAATAATTATAGAATCAAAACATTACATGTACCCCAAAATGGTACTAAATGAAAGTACAACTTCACACAAGGAATAAGCCCCGACATAGCTATGTCAGCAGAAAAATAAAACAGTTATGAATTTTGGAAGACATTGAAAATCTGAAAAAAGTTTTCAAGCATTAACGCCCAAACTACCATATGTTATTAGAGGGTTAAAGGGGTTGTCCAGCCCTTAAACGTTAAAAAACAAGTTACTCCTACAGATAAGAACTAGGGTGTGTTGCTCAGATAGCCGAAGTACAGCAGTTGCCTATCACTGGTGGTCCCCACTGAAATGAATCGAGTTGCGACAAGCATTTCAAACCAGCTGCTCAATTACAACTCAGGTGCAAAACACCTCAGTTCTCATGATCTGTTAGGGTCACAGAGGTGGGACCCCTGCTGATCAGCAAGTTGCCCCCTACCCTGTGGATAGGGGTTAACTTGTTTTTAACTTTTAGTGACCAGATAACCCCTTTATTAGTTGGATTGTGAATATGTTCTTACAAATATAATATGCAAACCTAGCTTCACTAACATCTAGATACAAGAATTAAGATTATGACTGCAAAATGATAAACTACAATATATTTCCTTATATTCATAGGGATACTTATTAATACCAAAACCAACACAGCTTGCTGAACTAGACCAATAGCTTACTTCTACTCCTCATCTATGCAGTGACATGTTGTCCATAGATACTGTACAATAATGCTAGAAGTGTTGGCCCTTTAAAAATAATGAGGTAGGAATTGTGGGGAGAAGATGAAAGAATAGATCTATTACATTTTTTTTTCTAGTCTGTGATCTAAGATGAAAATGAAATATCGGGAAAAAGCTTCACTCAGAAATGTTACCTATCAGGAAGAAGTGTAGCTCCACCTTCAGAGGCGTACCTAGGGGTTCAGCACAGTGGGAGCGAACATGTCCAAGTGGGCCACCAACTTAGGTATACCGATATTATCACTATACAGTGATCATATAGTGGCATGTATCGACTCTACACAGGGCTTTGCAGACGATTTAGGTGAATACGGGGCAGTAACATTTAGTGAATTACAGGTGATGTCTCTGCCTAATCGTTCACATTCCCCGTCTCTTCCATCTGGACAGCCATGACCGTTTCTTTCAATCTCTGTACAGTTTGCAGCACAGACATCTTTGGCTCCTCACTTTTCCAGGCACCTGTCCCCCATCCTGCTGCTACCCCAATTATAAAATATATGATATAAACCCCCATAATGAATAATACTCCCAAGTGCAACTTTAAATTAATAACTTCCCTATGTACCCCCTGTAAATAGTGCCCCTTATTAATAATGCCCCAGACATTTCCTAATTAAAAGGTAAACAAAAGGTAAAAAAAAATTAGTGGGCTTCAAATACCTGGGACCCCCAGGATCAGCTGTTTGAATGAACTGTGGTACTGCATGAACCGTGGTACCTGTCTAAGCGCCGTGACCCCTTCTCTGTTTACATAGTGTCATTCATCTCATAGTGGCCATGTAATGTTACTACAGCTTCATCCTATACACGTCTATGAGACAAGACTGTAATTACATCACATGGTCACTATAAACAGACAGCGTGTGATATAAACAGACGCCATAGCCTCTTCATACAGCTGATTAGAGGGGGGGATTCACTGATATCTTATTGATCATCTATTCTGAGGATAGATCATCAATAAAAATGAGCTGGAAAACTCCTTAAGGCTAATGCTTTGGTTTATTCCCTGAGCCTAGGTCTCACTCAAACCTAAAGCAGGCTCCCAATGCCTAAGCACCTGACACCGATGCAAACAGGGTCGCACTGGCCCACCGAGGAACCGGTGAATCCCCCGGTGGGCCCCGAGCCCCGACTATATTTAGTCCTCATTTTGCCAATGCAAAGGTCAGGGGTCCGATCAAGACAGTCAGGGGCTCGATCAGGCCCCTGACCATGCTGATCAGGCCCCTGACCAATGGACAGTGGCATAAGGATCGTGGTCAAATGGGGTGTGACCGCGACCGGAGGGATAAAGGGCCCGCGGCCAGCTGGAAGTGGCCGGGGCCCCGGACTACCATGATAGTGGTCGGGGAAAGCCTGATTCCCCGACCGCTACACCTATGTTAATGGAAAGGGTATGCCAGCCCAGGGAAAGTGACAAAAAAATAGAAAAATATAATTCACCTGTCCTGAACTCAGCATCGTCCCCAGCACTTTTCCGGCCTCACTGCAGGGACCTGTGGTTTGGCCCCAGCGGTGACATGGGCGCACCGCCGTAATGACGTCATCACGCGCGACGTGACCGCAGAGGTCCAATCAAAGGTCCCGGCAGTGACGTCTGGGGCACGGGACGTGGAGACCAAGGAAGATGGGAAAGACAGCAGGATGGAGCAGGATGTCCCGGAGAGGTAAGACAAGGTGAGTAGAAGTGTTTGTTATTTTTAACCGCTTCTCCTGGGCCTCTACTTATTATATTCTGGGGTCTAAGGAGACTCCAGAGTATAATAATAGCACTGGCTCTGGGGAGGGGGGGGGCACTGTGGGCATATAATGCTGTGTGGGCCACTGTGAGCATATAATACTGTGTGGGGGCCACTGTGGGTATATAATACTGTGTGGAGGCCACTGAGGAGCATATAATACTGTGTGGGGGCCACTTTTGGCATATAATACTGTGTAGGGGCCACTTTTGACATATAATACTGTGTGGGGGCCACTGTGAGCATATAATACTGTGTGGGGGCCATTGTGGGCATATAATACTGTGTGGGGGCCACTGTTGGCATATAATACTGTGTGGGGGCCACTGAGGAGCATATAATGCTGTGTGGGGGTCACTGCGGAGCATATAATGCTGTGTGGGGGCCACTGCGGAGCATATAATGCTGTGTGGGGGCCATTGCGGAACAAATAATGCTGTGTGGGGGCCATTGCGGAACATATAATGCTGTGTGGGGGCCACTGCGGAGCATATAATGCTGTGTGGGGGCCACTGCGGAGCATATAATAGTGTGTGGGGGCCACTGCGTAGCATATTATACTGTCCCAGTATTGTTTACATGTTGGGCGCTGCGCTGCTCACCGTATTCTTGATAACTGCAGTTGTGGGTACTAAAGTTGTATCCCTTTCAAGTATCTGAGATACCGCTGCAGCACCCGTAACCGCCACTATCAAGAATTCTCTCTAGGGAGGGGGTAGGAGGCCCCGGACAAAAGTTTGCACCGGGCCCACAAGGCCTTAGTTACGCCTCTGCCAATGCATTTGCATTGGCAAAATGATAACTAATGGAGGCCAATAGCCTGGGGGACATAAAGGGGTTGTGCAGGATAACATTTTTTTTTTTTTTTTTTATTACACAGGTGAAAAACAAAAAAACAAAAAAACTTTCTCTCCTGTCCCCAGTGTCATCCAGCACGGTTCGGCCTGCAGCTCTGTTTTCTTCTAGCGCAAGTACCCCCTGCGCGTGACTACCTGTAACATCACATGACCCCTGAGGCTGATCAACGGCCTAAAGGAAGGGACCTGGGACGTCACAGCCAGTGAGGACTTCCGGCAAAAGAAGACAGCGGAGCTGCAGGACCGGACTGTGTTGTGACCTGTTAACACCGGAGCACTGAGGACAGGTGAGTATGTTTAGTATGTTTTTGTTTTTTTTGGGGAGGGGTTCACCTCCCCCAGACTAATTATAAAAAAGAAAAAAATTATACTGGACAACCTCTTTAAAGTGTGGCGCATTAGGGGGGTATATTAAAGGGGTTGTCCAGGCATAATTTATTATGGTTTATTCTCAGGATAGGCCATAGATACCTGATCTGTTGGGGGGCCGACCCCGTACGGAGCCACTTCTGGCACCTGTCCTGTACACAATATGGGACCAGAAGCAGAAAGCTCTGTCCACGGTGTATTAGCCGGGCTTCACTGCATCTCAGCACATATTGAAGTCAGTGGGAGCTGAGCTGCAGTGACAGCACTGGGCAACTATACAGCGGATGGAGCTTTCTGCTTCCGGCCCTGTGTAGTGTACAGAATGGGCGCCGGAAGTGACTCCATACAGCTGATGGTGCCATGTGTCATCCCCCTACAATCAGGTATTTATGGCCTACCCATAGGCCATAAAAAAGATTAACCCTGGTCAACCCCTTTAATATGCCCCACACAGTTTAATGTCTCCCCCACAGGATGTTAGCCCCAGTCACTTCTCCCACACAATATAATGGCCCCATCACTGTTCCCCATACAGTATGGGGGACCAGTGAAGAGGCCACTGTATGGGGGGGACCAGTGAAGTGGCTATAAAAAAATTTGGCTCAGATAACCCCTTAAAAGAGGTTCTCTATTAACTGGAGCATCCACTGTGGTGGCCGACAGGGAAGTGTAAAAATAATTTTTTTTTTAAAAAAGTATACTCACCTGTCCCCAGCACCCCGTTGTCCCCTGCCTGTGTCTGTTCGTTCTCATGATGGCACTTCATTTCTGGAAATCCTGTACCTAATTGGTCTTAGCGGTCACATGAGGTGCAGGACTCCCAGCAAGGAGGAGCTGGCACGAGACTGAATGGACACTGGCAGCGGACAACGGAGTGTCAGGGACAGGTGAGTATGCTCTTTTATTTATTTTTTATTTTACACCTCCCGCCCGGGACTTGGGTTGCGCCAATTCCTGGACATCCTCTTCAAAGTATTTATCCATCTTTCTACTATTGATGGCCTGTGCTTAGGATAGGCCAGCAATATTACATCTGTGATGTAATTATGATCTACAGGTAATGGTAACAATTCTAGGAGCCACGCTGTTTACTTGCCATACAGGGTGTAGCAGTGGGTTTAGGTAGTGCAGTGGTGCTCATGGTATGGCGGGTGAGCGGCATGGCTCCCAACATGCTATTACCTTTAGTCGCCCTGTCTCGGTACCGCTGGTCTGCAGGGTTCCTGATGGTGGGCCCCTAGAAGCAATTCCACTGGTGGGCCCTAGACATCCCAGTCCGACAATGGATGCAAAACACATTGGCCTAGATTTAATATTGTGATTAGAACTAGACACTGGTGCAAATGTGGCATATCTAGTTTGACCTAATTTTTTTCTGACAAAATTGTGTGTGTAAAAATCTGACTCAAAGTAAGCCAACTGAAAGGTGGCATAACCTTATTCTAAGCAGTCTAAATAAATACCAGCCACTGTTATTAATCTGGCACACAGTGGCGTAACTAGGAATGGCTGGGCCCCAAGGCGAACATTTGACATGGGGCCCCCCCCGAACTGCTGCCCCCAACTGCCCCCCCCCCCCCGGAACGCCCCTCCAACCCCCCCCCCCCCCAAAAAACGCATTCCTGCACACACTATTATGTGCCATAGTGGCCCCTGCACACAGTATTATGCCCCATAGTGGCCCCTGCACACAGTATTATGTCCCATAGTGGCCCCTGCACACAGTATTATGCCCTATAGTGGCCCCTGCACACAGTATTATTCCCCATAGTGGCCCCTGCACACAGTATTATGTCCCATTGTGGACCACCCATGAACAATTATTATACTCTGGAGTCTTTTCAGACCCCAGAGTATAATGATTGGAGACCCAGGGGAGGATAGAAACATAAAAAAACAATGCTGTTCCTCTCTCCAGTACACTCCCTGCTACTTTGGCCTTCTTCAATGTTGGACCAGGCCGGCATCATGTGATGCGGGCCGGCGTCGCGACACAAATTGACGTCAGCTGACGTCTGGGACGTCACCAAACAGGACCGAAGCCTGGAGAAGCATAGGAGAGGTAAGTATATTGTTTTTTATGTTCCCTCACCTCCCCTGGGCCTCCGATTATTATACTCCGGGGTCTGAAAAGACCCCGGAGTATAATGATAGCAGTGATTTTGGTGTTCGGCCCACGGCCTTACCTACCGATCCCCGCTACTGTGCACAGCCGCCTCCGCAGAATCGGAAGCGCAGGCGGCTGTGAACAGGACCCCGGGGAATGGTAAGTATATAGGGCCCGTTACCTGCTGGGGTTACTCCAGCAGGTAACGGCATATTTAAAAAAAAAAAAAAAAGCATCGGGAGCACACAGGGCCCCGTAATGTCACGGGCCCTGTGGCAGCCGCTATCGCAGCTACCCTGGTAGTTACGCCCCTGCTGGCACAGCTCCAGAGTACCTGTCTAAGTTTACACTGTCTGGACCAGTCTTGTAATTTAATTTTGTAGGTTTGTGGAAATGTACACTTTTGGGGAGGTTTTTTATTTTATTCTGTTTTTTTACATACACAGTATTACATTTCACTATCTTTATTTGTTCACTGGGCCCTAATTTTTGTCAGGCGTGTTTGCGTGGATTTCCTCTGGGTACTCCGGTTTCCTCCCACACTCCAAAGACATACTGATGTCTGTGAGCCCTATATGGGACAGTGACTGACAATGTCTGTAAAGTGCTGCGGAATATGATGGCGCTATACAAGTAAGCATAAAAATAAATAAAAAAAGGTCTCGGTGACAGCATTCAGACCTAAGAATGTTTCTAAGGGTCACACCTGGAGAGTTCTGTGCAGCTTGAACCTGGCAGCATTCCTGCAACATGAAAGTGTTGAGATCTTGTCTCTAGTCCAGATGGCATCATCTGATCTGATTAGTTTAGGTCCCAAAACTGCCACCTGACCCAGAGGCTGCTATTTGCTGTTAGACCCGGACACTGCTGTACTGCTGGAACCCAGTGATCAGAAAGCATAGGGATATCTAGGTCTGACAGTTATTAAAGGGTTAAACTGCTCAAAATTGGTTAAAATAATAAAAGAAGCCATACTCCTCTTACTGCTCTAGTACATTGTATAGTATTCTACTTTGAGGCAGATGTTAATTGGCTTAATGAACTAAACCTATTCTTCAACAGATTTGATCACACACCAGCTCCTCCCACCCCAGTATGTCCTTCAGCTCCCCCCACCACAATGACTTCTCCCCATGCGGCCACTTCCCAACAGACCAGTAAATCCAGAAATCCGTCTTTATCTGGCCACAGTCTGACCTTTACATGGGCCCAGGTGAGGAAGGAGATGAAAAAGATCAAGGCGAGGAAAGCCGCAGGGCCAGATGACATCAGTGCAAGGCTAATTAAGACTTGCGGGGACCAGCTGTGTGGTATAATTACATATATGTATAATATGAGCCTGAGGCAGGAAATAGTCCCTGAATTATGGAAATCTTCTTGTGTGGTACCAGTTCCAAAGAAACCCCACCCTATGGACCTCAATGACTACAGACCTGTAGCACTGACATCCCACCTGATGAAGATCTTGGAGAGATTGGTTCTCACACATCTCCGCCCTCTAGTGAGCCCCGCTATGGACCCCCTCCAGTTTGCTTATCGGCCGGGCATTGGGGTAGATGATGCCATCATCCATCTTCTGCACAGGGCTCTGTCTCACCTGGAGAAACCAGGGAATACAGTGAGAATAATGTTCTTTGACTTCTCCAGTGCTTTTAACACCATACAGCCCAGGTTATTGAGGGACAAGCTGGGCCTTGCTGGAGTGAACCACCACCTCTCCAACTGGATCCTAGTCTACCTCACAAATCGACCTCAATACGTGAGAGCCCAAGACTGTGTGTCAGGTACCGTGATCTGTAATACGGGGGCACCTCAGGGTACGGTTCTCGCCTCTTTCCTCTTCACACTGTACACTGCAGATTTTAGGTGCAACTCATCCAGCTGCTACCTACAGAAGTATTCTGACGACTCTGCAATAGTGGGTCTCATCACAGATGATGATGCTAGGGAGTACAGAGAACTGAACCTGGATTTTGTGGACTGGTGCCACCGGAACCACCTGAAGATTAACGCTGGGAAGACCAAGGAGATGGTGGTGGACTTCCGTAAAGGCAGAAGCCATCCTAAACCAGTGGACATCCTGGGGACGGGCATCGAGATTGTGAACACCTATAAGTACCTGGGTTTGCTCCTTAATAATAAGCTGGACTGGGCAGATCATATGGAGGCCCTGTACAGGAAGGGCCACAGCAGGCTCTACCTGCTTAGGAAGCTGAGAGCCTTTGGAATCCGGGGGGCACTTCTTAGAACTTTCTTCAACTCGGTAGTGGCATCAGCCATCTTCTTTGGAGTGGCATGCTGGGGGAGCAGTATATCAACCAGGGATAGGAATAGACTCGACAAGCTGATTAGAAGGGCCAGCTCTGTCCTGGGGAGCCCACTGGACCCAGTGCAGGTGGTGGGTGACAAAAGGATACTGTCTGTGTTGAGCTCCATGAAGAAGAAGAAGTCCCATCCCATGCATGAGACTGTGATCGTGCTGAGCAGTACTGTCAGTGACCGACTGCTCCACCCTAGGTGTGAGAAGGAGCGCTATCGGAAGTCTTTCCTCCCCACCGCGGTTAGGCTGTACAACCAACACCGACCTAAGTGTAGATCATTACACACAGAGAACTGAAATATCTCTCTGCCTGTTAAATCTTTCCCCCCCCCCACTACTTCCTATCTGTCTGTCGGCTATCAATGTAATGCCTCTTACCTTGGAACATTCCTGTACATGTTGTATTTGTATTTGTATCTGCTTATCTTTGCTGCTGTAACACATTGAATTTCCCCATTGTGGGACTATTAAAGGACTATTATTATTATTATTATTATTATTATTATTATTATTATTATATTATTTACTTTTCTCCAAGAAATGTTTGCAAACAGAAATGGAGTTATACATTTTAAAGAGAAGTTTTTAATCCAATTCATAAACCACTGACAACATAAGTAAACAAGACTAGAAGAAAAGCAAATATCTTCCATCAAGAACATTTTCCTTTTTAGAAAACAATGAGATGGGGAGTATTGAATGAACATACCATAAAAGGAATAATATATAAATAAGTGACATAGTCAGTCACCAGTGTGGGCAAACAAGAAGAACACTAAAGAAAAATAATCCAGTTAGCAATAATGAGAGAGACAATGCATTCCATTGTTCTATTCATATGGTGTAATATCGTATAATATAACATTCTCTCTGTAAGCATAATGGGATTTCCAAATATTCTAGCTATGTGCCTAGACCAGTTCTGTCACTTCAAGAACAGTATTAATAATATCTTCACATATGATATAGCTACAAATAATTGTATGCAAACAGTCCACAACAACAATCACAAAAAACAATAAACTCAAACCTTAACATGACTAAAACCAAATGACTATTATTACTTTAATCATATCTAATTGCTCCTAATTTACCCCTAAAGCAAAGGCACTTACACATTACATATGCCTACATTTTCAGAAGTGTAACTACATGAAATTTCTCATTGCTTGTAAAGTTTATCCAGGAGGGCTCCCTTTGCTGGGACTCTCGTAGACCAGCAAAATGAAATGAATAATAGACGTGTGACTGCTCTTGGTACTTTAGATCCCCCATGCTCAGTCTTGTTCATTTTAAATGGAGTGAGCTTATGTGCCATGCACTCACATAATGAAATACAAAGTGATCCTGTTATTGGTGAGGGTGGTTATTAACGCAAGAAAAACATAAGATTCTATTGGGACTAATAACCCTATCTTCACTTAAAATTTTACATTTAAATTACTGACTCATTAAAGCATAACTTTTATTGCACCTTCACTGGCAGGATTAAAAGGACAATCGAGCTGCAATTGGACTTTCATCCAATTGAATATAACTAGTTAGACCTATCTGGCACATATAGAGCAAATGAACTCAAAAAATATATCCAAAAATGGGAACTAGTGTCTGCAGATCACTGTGCTAATAATAACTGAACATGGGTAAATTCCCATGATGAGAGATAACAATTCATAGCAGTTAAATTAAAATCAACATTTGTGCTTTACATTTTATGTTTACTTTTCTAGATTATCCTTACATTTTCCTTACATTTTTTGTCTACAGCTTCTATGAAGACCTATTTGACTCTATGGTTACATGCTACAAAAAAAAAAAACTGTATATCTTTATTTTGCAGCAAATATCCCTTCAAGTCCATTACTACTTGAATTAGGGAATTTTGTAAAGTTGGTAAGTTAGAAGTTAGGCGGGGGAAGGGTGTTTAGCCTAGTTTAGAAAGATCATTTTATCACAGACAACCCCTTTAAGTTGTAAACAAAAAAGTGGTAAACAAACAAGAATATATTTTATATTTTAGATTCTTTAAAGTAGTCCATTTTGCTTAGATGATATCACACTTTTGGCATTCCCCTTATTGGGTTTTTGGGGGGGTCCCCTGGGATGTTTTAACTTTTAAAAGGGGGACGTTGTCAGAGGTTATTTTGTAAAATTGTTGGCCCTCCTATTTGTGTGGGGGTGGGCGGTTGGGTTGTTCACAGAAATTGTACAAAAATATATGAGAGAGGGAGATTTTTGTTGTTTTTTTTTTTTTTTTTTTTAAATATTTATTGTTGATTTTTTTTTTTTTTTTTTTTTTTTTTTTTGTGGCGGCGGCTTTTTTTTTTGTTGTTTGGTGGTGGGGAGACCCCCCCCTTTTATGTCAGCCTGCCTGTTCTGCAGACAGATTGTGAGCTGAGAAGCAGGAAGTGACCAGACAGAGAGCAGCAGCCATCTTGGCAAGAGAGAAGACAGGTTTCTGTGCTGTGTTGAACTGGTGTGGATATTTTTCTGTACAGCTAAGCTGTATCTTGGTCCAGAGACAAACAGAGTGTAAAGAGACAACAGGACTAGTGAGTCCACGTGAAAGGAACTATGCTCAGTGGCTGATCAGTGAGACTGACATTGTGACTGTGTATATGGATACCACAGATAGAGACTCGAAGTGCTGTTGATGTACTGGACAGCACCTGCTAAATCCCGGTTTACATCCCAGCTCAGTGTATGGATTCGGCAGGACTGTCAGTGTGCTGAGTGGAATCTGCTGTTGGATTACATTGCATTCATTGGGTTTCCCTGTTAAAGAGGACTTCATTTCTCCCAAGATCCTGATAACCGTGAGGAGAGGACGCTTCACTATAAAAGAAAGGAACGACTTTGGGCCCCACCGCGCGCTTCTACGGACTGTAAGCGGTCCACCTGGACCACTGGGGAAAAGGGGGTGCACCCAAATGTGATGTCAGGGTCAGTTAGGGATAGTTTTGAGTATATTGTTCATTCAGTGTCCATACTGCAGAAGTGGACAGAGTAAAAGTAGAAACCATTGCAGAATTTGCCTTGAAATTGTTCATGCTATATTGTATATTTTGCTTGTCTTTATCCCTGTCATTTTACCTTCAAATAGCCTTTATTAACTTATAGTAAATATATATTCTTTTCTTGAACTACTGCGTGTGCGTTCATTTCTGGTTGCGGAGTCCAAACCACCTGCCTTACTCTCGGTTCACAAATTGGCGTAGTCGGCAGGATCCGCTTACCAGAATGGACGGTGACGCACCCGTTCGGGAGAATGGTGCTGGAGGAAGAATGCCAGCAGGGGCTATAATGAGTCAGTTAGCTAAATTTGATGGCAATAATATGTCAGTGAGTATGTTGGTGGAACAGATACGAATGATACAGCGAATGTACCAGACCACACCAGAAGTACTAGTAGAGCTAGCAATATTGACATTACAAGGGGATGCTAAGACCACGGTGATACTGAGGCCATTTGAACAAAGGCAGACATTTGAGCAAGTAGTCCAGATTCTAGAAACCATCTATGGAGAAACTGCATTGCTGGGGTCTCTGCAGGCTCGGTTCTTCCAGAGGGTACAACAGGAGAATGAAAGCCTTCCCCAATATGCAAATGCCCTACAAGAACTGCTCCGAGATATTCAAGGGAAGGAAAGAGGGGGCTCGCCAGCCTTTTGTAACCCTGATCGGACTCTCCGTGACCAGTTTGTCCTGGGGATACGTGACGGCAGTTTAACTGTGACTATGCAGGATTTTATACGACGAGAGACTGATGCTAAATTCCATGATGTACAGGTAGAGGCCATCTCCCGTGCCAATAGTATGGTCCCGAGGCCCCAGACTGCAGTTGGAGTTACTTTGTCACAGGGGGGCTAGTTCTGGCTCAGAGACAGTAGAAAAGGGGACGGTTAAAGAAATTCTCACAGTAATGCAGAAACTGCAAGAGCAAATGGAACACTTGCACACCCGTTGTGATGAACATTCTATGAAAATTGCAGACTTCCAGAAAACTGGAGGTGAAAGGGTGAGCCGTCCATACCCAGAAAATCAGAATCACCCACCACCCCGCTGGAGGGATGAGGATAGGACCTACCGAAGGGGTCCAAATCATTTAGTGCAGTGCTCAGGAGAAATCGAAGGGGCTTACCGAAGGGGCCCAAACAGATGGCCAGAATGACGGGAGATACGCTGCTGGGAGTGTGGACGGATGGGCCACGTTGCTGCTAGATGTCCAGAGCAGCGACAAACTTATGAGAGACCGCCGTTAAACTGAAGTCCCCTGCTGCTGTAGGGCGTGTAGTAGGGGAGACTGACAAGAAGACTATGTGGGGAGAATGCCCTAATGATGACCTGATCGCTGCAAGTCCTGTTATACAGGTAGAAATGGAGGGTATTCCGGTTACCGGGATGATTGACACGGGTTCCCAAGTAACGACCTTGAGTAGAGACTGTTATGAACGGTACTTCCAGCAACATGTGAAATATGATCCCCATACATTCGTACGAGTGGTCGCAGCTAACCAGTTACCAGTTCCAGTTGTGGGAGTGGCCTGGATGAATGTCCGGGTATGTGGCCAAGATCTAGGTAGGAAAGGCATTGTGGTGGTACAGGAGTCACATGAAGTAAAGGTCCCTGTCATTTTGGGGATGAATGTGTTAAAAGAATTAGATCAGATCCTCTTTGAAAAGAAAGGTCACGGTTATTGGAAAGAAACCACCACCCATCGGCCTACTCAAACAGCTTTCCAGCGGCTGATCCGGACATGTGGCTTACAGAAAAGTTCGGATGCACAACGTCCTCTGGCTCGAATTTCAGTTCCTTTGCATACAAAAGTTACACTGCCACCCAGTCGGGAGACAATAGTGTCCATGCCCGTAGGCACCTGTCGGAAACTAGAGGGCATAGCTGTGTTGGTAGAACCACTGCAGGCAGCCGAAGGAGGTGTTGATCCGCCAGTGGCCCGTTCCTTGGCAATAGTTCGCAATGGAAGAGTACCACTTCGCTGTGTAAACACTCAGGACCAGAGTGTGGACCTGACCCCAGGGAGGCAGCTGGCTAACATCTATGTGACTCCGGAGGAAGTAAGGAAAGTAACTCCAATGCAGCTGAAGCCGACTGAAAGGGATGAGTGGACCGTAACTGTGTCCATGGGAGAAGATGAGGAACCCACCTCTGAATGGAATGGCCGTGCAATTCGAGAACAGATGAAGATGGATGCAAGTTCATGTTCTCTGGAATGGGTGCAGAAGGTAGATGAGCTGTTGTGGGAGAACCGAGCCGCCTTTGCACGGTATGCTGAAGATTTTGGATGTACCACAGGGATCTACCATGAGATTCCCACAGGAGACACCCCTCCAATTAGAGAGCGCTACCGACAAATTCCTCCACAGTTGTATCAGGAAGTGAAAGAACTGTTAGCTAAGATGCTACAGGGTGGGATCATCCAAGAAAGCCAAAGTCCCTGGGCGGCTCCTGTGGTGTTAGTAAGAAAGAAAGATGGGTCCATCCGATTTTGCGTAGACTATCGGAAGTTAAACGCTTGCACCGTACGAGATTCCTACCCCTTGCCACGGATTGAGGAGTCTCTCTCAGCGCTGGGGAGAGCCCGGTACTTCTCCTCACTAGATCTGGCTAGTGGGTATTGGCAGGTGCCGATGGCCACAAAAGACAAGGAGAAGACGGCATTCATCTTGCCCATGGGACTATACGAATTTAACCGGATGCCCTTCGGGTTGACAAATGCACCCGGAACGTTTCAGCGGTTGATGGAGAAATGTCTCGGTGACTTCAACTTTGAGTTCACTCTCATCTACTTGGATGACATTATAGTGTATTCTGCGACCTTTGAAGACCATCTCCACCAGTTGGGGCAAGTATTTCGAAGATTGCGGGAACATGGGCTCAAATTGAAACCCAGTAAATGTCGGTTGTTCCAATCTGAAATTGATTACTTGGGTCACCGCGTATCAGGAGAAGGGGTGAGACCATCAAGAGACAAGATAGCGGCTGTTCAAGATTGGCCAATACCGACTACCCTGCTAGAAGTGAGGGCGTTCCTTGGAGTAGCCGGTTACTATCGACGGTTTATTAAGGATTTCGCCAAGGTAGCAGCACCACTTAATGCTCTCCTACGAGGCACATCCGGTGGTCCAAAGAACCGGTCTGTGAAGTGGGGACCTGAACAGGAACAAGCCTTCCAGGCATTGAAGGATGCACTGACAACAGCCCCAATCTTGGCATATGCTGATTACCACTTGCCGTTCCAGCTGTATACAGATGCAAGCCTGTATGGTCTTGGAGCAGTGCTTTCCCAGCTTCAGGATGGCCAGGAGAGGGTCATAGCGTACGGCAGCCGGTCTTTGAGAGATTCTGAAAGAAACCCCGAGAATTATAGTTCATTTAAGTTGGAGCTGTTGGCACTGGTATGGGCCATGACCGAGAAATTCTCTGAATATTTGACCGGTGCTGAAGTTTTAGTACTGACTGACAACAACCCACTAGCTCACCTGGAAAATGCCAAGCTCGGGGCGTTAGAGCAGAGGTGGATAGCCCGAATGTCTAAGTTCAATTACCACATTAAGTATCGGTCCAAGACAGAGAACCAGAATGTTGACGGACTTTCTAGGGTAACCGCCCAGACCCCCACAGTAGACGTGGATCATGAGTTGGAGCATGTGGAGGTGCCCGACTTCAGCAGATTTTCACAGGCCTTGGCCGCCGCTAATCAGTTTGAGATGGAGGGGACTGAAACGGCTCCTTTCTTTGGTCCCTCACGACAGGAATGGGCACAGATACAACAGACCCATGAGGGGCTAGCGCAGATGATCAAGTGTGTTGAGAAAGGCCAGAAGCCCTGTAGAGAGGAAAGAGAACGACTGACACGTGAGATATTATCTGTTCTGAGTCAGTGGGAAAAGTTGGAGATGAAAAATGGAGTGCTATGCCGAAAGGTCTATTTACCTTCTGAGATCGACATTCGATACCAAATTGTGGTGCCTAGTGAACTGGCTCGTTCGTTGGCAGTTGAGGCTCATAATAAGAATGGACATTTTGGTCATGAGAAGACCTTTCGTTGGTTACAGCGACTGATTTACTGCCCTGGTCTTCGTCAAATGGTCGAAGAAGTATGCCGCAGCTGTCGAACTTGTGAGATCCATAAGGCAATAGAACAGAGAGCTCCCCTGCAAACCATCGTGACCGAGGAACCTTTAGAAATCGTCATGATAGACTATCTAATGGTTGGCCCATCCAATAGCGGACACCAGTATTGCCTCGTAATGGTGGATCACTTCACCAAATTTGCGGTGGTAACCGCCACCAAGGACCAGACAGCTGAGTCAGCAGCTCGTGCTCTGTGCCAAGATTTCATTCGAGTATATGGGTGTCCCCAACGCATCCACTCCGACCAGGGCGCCTGCTTTGAGGGACACGTAATGAAAGAAGTTCAACGTATCTACAGGATAAAGAAGTCGCACACGACTCCATACCACCCTCAGGGAAATGGGGCCTGTGAAAGATTCAACAGAACTCTGCTACAGATGCTGCGGACTCTGGAGGAAGACAAGAAGTTACAGTGGCCTCAGTTCTTGTCTGAAATGGTGTGGGCCTATAACAATCAGGTCCATTCTACAACGGGGTACTCTCCTTATACACTTCTCTTTGGGCGGTCTGGGCGAAGTATAGGAGAATTACAGTTGGATGATGTGGATGGGTTCCCTCCGAGGGATCCAACCTCTTGGGTGCGGGCGCACCGGCAGAGACTTGAGACGATCCATCGATTGGTGCGGCAGCGCCTGCAAGAACATCCCCATCCTGATAAGACCCCAGTGCAAGAAGCACCATTGCAACCAGGCGACCTGGTGCTAGTTCGTGTCAAGAAACCTCAAGGGAAATTGGAAAGCCGATGGGAGGCTTTGCCGTATCGTGTTGTTGGCCGCAAGTATGCGAATGGGCCAGTGTACCAGGTCCAGAAAGAAGGAACTGATTGTGTTCGAGTACTTCACCGAAATATGTTGCGCCTGTGTCATTCTGAAGGGACAAATCATGATGGGCCTGCCAATGTGAATGAGCTCCCACAGTCAGAGAATGGAGGTGCGGAATGGGCCTCCGACGAGGAGGATGATTGTTGGCCGATCCCTGCTCCTGGGGATGTTCCACCTGTGACTACTGTATCTCCGGCCTGTGCCCCCTCTGGTGCGGAATCCGCTGGTCCTTCTCAGCCCATAGCTGCAGCACCCCATAATATACCACCGGTCCTCAGACGGACCACTAGGCCAAATGCTGGTATTCCCCCTGTTCGGTATGCGCAGGATGAGTTTGTTTGGCCTGCCATACATCGGTATACTACCACCCTGTGCATAAAAGTACAACCCTCTGGATATACAGTCATAGGCAGGGACTGCCAATCTTAAAGTGGGGGGGAATATGTAAGAGACAGCCAATGTTGTCCTAAGCTTTATTTGTCTGTATAAATTGTTAATGTTGAATGTATTTCTGTGATTCTGTTCCTTTAAGACAGCAGCCATTGTAATTGTGACATGATGCTGGAGTGAGACCCCCCCCCTTTTATGTCAGCCTGCCTGTTCTGCAGACAGAGTGTGAGCTGAGAAGCAGGAAGTGACGAGACAGAGAGCAGCAGCCATCTTGGCAAGAGAGAAGACAGGTTTCTGTGCTGTGTTGAACTGGTGTGGATATTTTTCTGTACAGCTAAGCTGTATCTTGGTCCAGAGACAAACAGAGTGTAAAGAGACAACAGGACTAGTGAGTCCACGTGAAAGGAACTGTGCTCAGTGGCTGATCAGTGAGACTGACATTGTGACTGTGTATATGGATACCACAGATAGAGACTCGCAGTGCTGTTGATGTACTGGACAGCACCTGCTAAATCCCGGTTTACATCCCAGCTCAGTGTATGGATTCGGCAGGACTGTCAGTGTGCTGGGTGGAATCTGCTGTTGGTTTACATTCCATTCATTGGGTTCCCCTTTTAAAAGGGACCTTTTTTCCCCAAAACCCTGAAAACCGGGGGAAAGGGGGCCCCCCAAAAAAAAAAAAGGGGGACGACTTTGGGCCCCACCGCGCGCTTCTACGGACTGTAAGCGGTCCACCTGGACCACTGGGGAAAAGGGGGTGCACCCAAATGTGATGTCAGGGTCAGTTAGGGATAGTTTTGAGTATATTGTTCATTCAGTGTCCATACTGCAGAAGTGGACAGAGTAAAAGTAGAAACCATTGCAGAATTTGCCTTGAAATTGTTCATGCTATATTGTATATTTTGCTTGTCTTTATCCCTGTCATTTTACCTTCAAATAGCCTTTATTAACTTATAGTAAATATATATTCTTTTCTTGAACTACCGCGTGTGCGTTCATTTCTGGTTGCGGAGTCCAAACCACCTGCCTTGCTCTCGGTTCACAAGTCCATGCAGTGTTAACCCTATTCGAGTGCTGTTCTAATCCACATTAGGAAATAACCTCTCAACTAAGTAAAGAAAAACAACAGTCCATCAATATTTTAAGTCACGAAAGTCAGTATATCTGGCACATTTCAAGTACTTTAACCCCTTAACGCTATTTCACTTACATGTACGTCAGGGAATGTGGTTACTTACCGCATCCACACGTACAGGTATGTGACGGTGATCCACCGGGCTCAGAAGCAGAGCCCGTGCGATCACCACGGGAGCCCAGCTGTATCTGACAGCCAGGATCCTGCTGATAACACCGATCCCCGCTGTTTAACCCTTAAGATGCCGCGGTCAATAGCGACCGCGGCATCTTAAGTGTTTGAAAATGAAAGTAAATGCCACGGGCGGCATCGGCAGTGGGTGTTAGCTGTATCTGACAGCTAACACCCTTCTCCTTCACCCCTGATCGAAGCTGGGCTTCAAGGGGGGGTTTTAATCCCTTGGATGCCGCGGTCAAACAAGCCAAATGTGTCCCCCCCGGCACCCCCCGTGGCGAGATCGGAGGGTGCCCATATGTATTTTCTGCAGCCCGGGGTCTGGCCAATGACCCCCAGGCTGCCTGGAGCTCCCACTACCTGGTTGATCCTGCCGGGACCTCTGGAAGTTAGTCTATGCATCTGCATAGACTGACTTCCTGAATAGACTGCAATACACGTGTATTGCAGTCTATAGTGCTGAATCAGCGATCAGTGTATTGCTGGTTCAGGTGTCCTAGTGGAACATATAAAAAAGTAAAAAAAAAAGTTTGAAAAAAAAGTGAACTGTATGAAAAAAATAAATAGATAAATAAATTAATAAAGCAAGGAAATAATGATTTTTCGCCAACTTGCCTTAAAAAAAATGCTATAAAAAATTATCAAAATATCATATGTACCCCAAAACAGTACCAATAAAAAGGATATATCGTCCCACAAAAAATAAGCCCTAAAACAAATAAGTCAACTGAAAAAAAAAATTGCTACACATCTCAGAAGATGGCAAAGCAAAAATAATTGATTTCTTTCCCCAAATGGGTTTTTGTTCTGCAAAACTAGTAACGCATAAAAAAACAATATAAATAAGGTATCGCCGTAATTGTAGTGACCCGCAGAATAAAGGTAACATGTTACTTATGCTGTACGCTGCACAGAAAAAAAAATTAAAAGGTAAAAAGCAATACCAGAATTGATGTATTTTAAACCACCAAGAAAGAGTTAATAAAATTTATTCTATACGTTATAGGCACCCAAAGATGATGTCATTACAAAATACATCTCACCCCGCAAACAACAAGCCCTCATATGACTACATCACTAGAAAAATAAAGAAAATAAAGCTTGTAAAATGTGAAGACAAAAACCCCAAAAATCGCCAAATCGTTAGAACACAACTGGCTGCGGCAGGAAGGAAATGTATAAGCTGTGCTAGCGTATATGAGGGGACACCCCAAATTTAGAGCTTACAAGGGAAAAGACACCAGAAGTGACCTCCAGAGTGACCCCCCAATCATAGGAGCTACTGGGGATATAGTAGGGAATTTAGTGCACCCAATGTACTCTGCACAGCTTACATATTCACTGTTCACCATCTGCTGTGCATTCATGTCTGGGATACTAACGCCCACTACGCCACCTGATAAATTCTTTGAGGGGTGCAGTTTTAAAAATGGGGGATTCCACTTTACTGGTACTTTAGAGGCTCTACAAACATGACATGGCGTCCAGATACCAAACATCTAAATATATACTTCAAAAGCCAAATAGAGCTCCTTCCATTCTGTGCCCTACTGTGTGCCCAAACTGCAGTTTATGCCCACATGTATGACACTGGTGTACTCAGGATAACGTACTTAATGTCATATGTGGTATAAACTGCTGTTTGGGCACAGCGGGGCACAGAAGGGAAGGAGCGTTATTTTGGTTTTTGGAGCACAGATTTAGACACTTTTTGATTTTTGGACACCATTACACTTTTGCAGAACCCTGAAATGCCAGCAAAGCGGAATCCCTTGACATGTGACCCCATTTTGGAAACTACACCCCTGAAGGAATTTATCCAGGGGTACAGTGAGCATGTTTAACCCCCAAGTTTTGCATTAATTAATTTTCCAGAAATTAATACACAGCTGATGTCGAATGGTGAAAATGACAATTTTTCTAGGAATACTTAATTTCAGTGTGTAATATGTTGTGCCCGGCTTGTATCAGAGACGAATGCTCCAAAAGCTGTTGTGCCCGGGATGCCTGCTTAACAGTTTTTGGAGTGTGTGTCTCTTCTGACACAAGTTGGGCACCACATATCGGGCACTGAAATGGCGTATCTCTAGAAAAATTGCAATTCACTTTTCATTATCAGCTGCGCATTTCTTTCTGGAAATTAAATTAATGCAACGCTCAATGGTTAAAAATGCTCGCTACGCCACTTGATAAATCCCTTGAAGGGTGTACTTTCCAAAGTGGGGTTATGTGTCAGCGGGTTCCACTTTACTGCCAATTCAGGGGCTTTGCAAAAGTGGCTTGATGTCCAAAAACCAAACTGTGCTCCAAAAAACAAAATAGCGCTCCTTCCCTTCTGTGCCCGGCTGTTCCCAAACAGCAGTTTATACCCACATATGGCATTAACTACGTTATCCTGGGTATACAAGTGTCATACATGTGGGCATAAACTGCTGCTTGGGGACACAAGAGGGCGCAAATGTCAGGGAGCACTATGTGTTTTGGAGCGCAGATTTAGATGATTGGTTTTTGAACGCCATGTCACATTTGTAGAGACTCTAAAAATGCCCCTACAAAATGGGGTCATTTCTTGGGGAATTCCAATTTACTGGCACCTCCAGGGCTCTGCAAAAACAACATGGCGTCCAGAAAATCCGTCTAAATCTGTACTCCAAAATCTAAAAAGCGCACTTCTCCTTCCCTTCTGAGCCCTGCTGTGTGCCCAAGCAGCAGTTTACACCAACATATACAACTTCTTTCTACCCGGGATAACCCACTTAATAGTTTTAGGAGTTCATGTCTCTGATGAGACAAATTGGGCGCAATGTACTGGGCATTGAAATGGCTTATTTCTTTAAAAATTAAAATTTTCACTTTGTACATTATTTGCGGGAAGCACTCCTGGGCTCAAAATGATAATACCCCTTGATAAATTCCTTGAGAGGTGTAGTTTCTAAAATGGGGTCACTTTTTGGAGGATCCCATTGTATTGGTACTTTATAGGCTCTGCTGATGAGACATGGCACCTGAAAACTATTCTAGCAAAATCTGTCCTTCAAAAGCCAAATAGCGCTCTTTCCAAGCCCCACTATGTACCCATACAGCAGATTACAACCACATATGGGGTATTGCCGTGTTCAGGAGAAATTGTGTAACAAACTTTGGAGTGCTTTTTCTCCTTTATCCTCTTGTGAAAATAAAACAATTGGGACTATATTGACGAATTATTGGAAAAAAAGTAATTTTTCATTTTCATGTCCCAATTTTAATAAAACCTGTAAAACAGCTGTAAGGTCAAACTGCTCACTATATCCCTTGATATGTTCTGTGAGGGGTGTAGTTTCCAAAATGGGGTCACATGTCTGCGAATTTCCATTGTATTGGTACTCTAGGGGCTCGGCAAATGCGACATGGCACCCGAAATCGAATGCAGCAAAATCGGCCCTCCAAAAGCCAAATAGCACTTTTTCCATTCCAAGCCCAGCTATGTACCCATACAGCAGATTATGACCACATATAGGGTATTGCCGTGTTTAGGAGAAATTGTGTAACAAACTTTGGGACTCTTTTTCTCCTTTATTTTCTTGTGAAAATAAAAAATTTGGGGTTTATTGGAAAAAAAAGTACTTTTTAATTTTTATGTCCCAATGTTAATAAAATCTGTGAAACAGCTGTAGGGTCAAACGGCTCACTAAATCCTTTGATATGTTCTGTGAGGGGTGTAGTTTCCAAAATGGGGTCACTTTTGGGGGTTTCCATTGTATTGGTACTCTAAGGGCTCTGCAAATGCGACATGGCACCCGAAAACTATTACAGCAAAATATGCCCTCCAAAACCCAAATAGCACTCTATCTATTCCAAGCCCCATTGCCGTGTTCAGGAGAAATTGTGTAACAAACTGTGGGGTGCTTTTTCTCCTTTAACCCCTTGCGAAAATGAAAACTTTGGGGATAAAGTGACATTTTAGTAATTTTTAATTTACTCATACCAATGTTAATAAAATCTGCGAAAAGGCTGTTAGGTCAAAATGCTCACTATACCCCTTGATAAATTATGAGAGGGGTGTAGTTTCCAAAATGGGGTCACCTTTTGGGGGTTTCCTTTGTATTGATACTCTAGGGGCTCTGCAAATGAGACATGACACCCGAAAACAGTTCCATCAAAATCTGCTTTTCAAACGTCCAGTGTCGCACCTTCCCTTCCGCGCGCTGCCGTTTGCCCAAACATCAGTTTACACCCATATGTGGGGTATTTCTGTTCTCAGGAGAAATTGCATAACAAACTGTGAGATGCATTTTCTCCTTTAACCTTTTTTGAATGTGTTAATTTTAGGGTTAAATGAATGTATTATTGAAAAAAATGAAATGTTTAAATTTCATCTCCATATTATTTTAATTTCCGTGAAATGCTTAAAGGGTTAACAAACTTCCGAAATGCTGTTTTGAATTATTTGAGGGATGCAGTTTTGAAAATGGGGTGATTCATGCAGGTTTCTAATATATAGGCCTTTATAATCCCCTTCAGAACTGAAGTGGTCCCTAAAAAATTAGTTTGGAAAATTTTCTTGTAAATCTGGAAAATCGCTGTTACACTTGTAAGCTTTATAATGTCCAAAATACATTGAAGGACAATTAAAAGATGATGCCGATATAAAGCAGAGATATTTTTATTAATGTATTTGTGTGATATGACTATCTGTTTGAAAAACAGACCATTACACACTTTGAAAATTCCGATTTTTTTTTTTTTTCAAATTTACATAAAATTTTGTATTTTTAAAAAAAAATAAATACAAAACTATTGATCAATGTTTACCACTAACATGAAGTACAATGTGTCAGGAGAAAATAGTCTCAAAATCACTTATGTAAGTTAAAGTGTCTCAAAGTTATTGCCATATAAAGTGACAAATGTCAGTTTTGAAAAACGAGGCCTGGTCCTTAACGCACTTTTGGGCTGTGTTCTTAAGGAGTTAAAAGTATAATCAAGTGCAGTCATGAAAACCATCCAATTCTATGATGAAACTAGCTCTCATGAGGACTGCCCCAGGAAAGGAAGGCCAGGAATTACCTCTGCTACAGAAGATAAGTTAATTAAAATTATTAGCATCAGAAACTGCAAATTTACAGCTCTCCAGATTTTAGCCCATATAAATGCTTCACAGAGCCGAAGTACTAGATGCATCTCAACCAGGGCTGTTTTAACACATTGGTGGACCCTGTGCAAAGGTTTCATAAGTGGGCCCCCCCATCACCACCACTTAGAAATACCTGACCTGCACAAATTATAATGCCCCCTCAATGGTCCCCACATAGTATAACGCCTATTAGTGGCCCCATACAATATAATGCCCCTTAGTGGCCCATCACACAATCAAATGCCCCTGCATTTGATTATGTTTTATATTTCACACTTTAACCTGTCCCCATCACTGTGTCCCTCAGATATGAACCTGTCCCACCCCCATCCCCAGTGGCCCCTCAGACATTATATTATAATGTCCCCCTCCAGTTGCTCCCACAGTTTCATGTCCCCCTCAGGCTGCCCCCACAGTTTCATGCCTCTCCAGGTTTTCCCTACAGTTTCAAGCCCCCAATGTTTTCATGTCCCCATTTAGTTGCACCCACTGTATATGTCAAAGAAAAAAAAAACCTTAATATTCACCTTTCTCCATTCCCCTGTTCACTCCTGTCTCTGGTCCTGCAGTCTTCAAGGAGCAACAGGCGCCATGTAAGTAACGTTATCACATCGCAGCTACTGCTCCAAGAAACTACAAGAATCATTTCTTTATAGTGGAATTGCTGCAAAGAAGTATGCGGAATTACAAAAGGAAGAAGAAGACAAGAAATGGACATTACTTTGGTGGAAATCCGTACTTTGAGTACGGATAAACAGATAAATTACATTGTGATGAGTCACAATTTGAGATTTTTGGTTCTTACTACCGTGTCTTTGCGAGGCACAAAAAAAAATGTGAGCAGATGGTTTGTACATATGTGGTTGCTGTGAAGCATGGAAAAGGAATACGGTGTATTCAAAATTCATACCACATTTAACCAATATGACTACCACAACATTCTGCAGCGACATTTTATCCCAATTGGTTTGCACTTAGTGGAACCATCATTTGTTTTTCAACAGGACAATGACCCCAAACACACCTTAAGGCTATGTAAGGGCTATCTGACCATGAAGGAGAGTGATGGAATACAGCATGACAAGGCCTTCATAATCACCTGATCTAAATCCAGGTAACTTGGAAAACTATTTCAGGTGCCTGCCCCATGAAGCCGATTTAAAGAATGCCAAGAGCGTGCAAACCTATCACCAAAGCAAAAGGGGACTACTTTGAAGAAAGTGAAATATAAAACATATTCTGGATTGTTTAATGTTTTTTTGCTTACTAATTAATTCAATTTTCATTCCTCCATAGCTTTCCTTAATATGATAAAAAATAAAAATTCAAAAAACAACAAGAAAAACAGTGGCATGAAAAGGTGTGCAAACTTTTGACTGGTAACGTAGGTAGAGTTAAATGAAATAAACCAACATGAGAATCTCAACAGTTGATTTTAACTTGTTGAGACTTACTATTGTTGAGACTAGTAAAATGTAGTAAAATGTAAGTACTATACAAAGAAAGGATCTTTGAGCATGTGTATAATACTGATTTAGCATTATAATGTACCATTTTATTGGCTTTGCTACAAATATTAGGTAGTTTTGCATTTTAAAATGCTGTTTCCTCTGTGATCTGTCAGTATATAGCTCTAAAATAGAGAACAATACGTTCCTCATTTATTTGTAAATAAGCTTTCCTTCTCATTACTTTACATCAGAAAGACATTCCTATCAACCAGTAAGTCTTACAGGAATCCTTCACCTTCATGAGATACAATGTCCTGTTGAGTCTCATACAATCCTCTTTGTGAGCAGTAGGAGCTCTTGGACCACATACAGGAGCATTTATAGTCTATGTTTTCACAATGCCAGAGTGAAAATATTCCCTCTAAAATTTCACCACTTGTAGTGTCTTTAAGTTACTTCACTTTATATTATTATTTGATAATATACTTTGCAGTATCTTCATTCTAAATTCCTAGTAAGTCACAATTTTTATTACTATAAATAATACTAGAATTTCAGTTCAGAATACTAAAATTTCAATTCTACATCAGTATCATGTGCACAGTATTATTTGATGTGAAATGAATGCTCAATTTAAAATATAAAGCTCACAAAACCTATAGAAAGAAGTGCTATTTAGCAATATATCTGTTCATGGTTTTGGAAGTATAAGTGGAAGTGGATTAAACATTCATTTCTCCAACATGACTGTTTGCTCCATGATACCATCCAGTCATTTTAGGAGGCATATAAACAATATTTTATATCCAGTGGGGAAAAAAAGTATTTAGTCAGGCACCAATTGTGCAAGTTCTCCCACTTAAAAAGATGAGAGAGGCCTGTAATTGACATTATAGGTAGAACTCAACTATGAGAGACAAAATGAGAAAACAAATCCAGAAAATCACATTGTCTGATTTTGAAAGTCTTTATTTGCAAATTATGGTGGAAAATAAGTATTTGGTCACCTACAAACAAGCAAAATTTCTGGCTCTCACAGACTTGTAACTCCTTCTTTAAGAGGCTCCTCTGTCCTCCACTCATTACCTGTAGTAATGGCACCTGTTTGACATTGTTATCAGTATAAAAGACACCTGTCCACAACCTCAAACAGTCACACTCTAAACTCCACTATGGTGAAGACCAAAGAGCTGTGGAAGGACACCAGAAACAAAATTGTAGACCTGAACCAGGCTGGGAAGACTGAATCTGTAATAGGCAAGCAGCTTGGTGTGAAGAAATCAACTGTGGGAGCAATAATTAGAAAATGGAAGACATACAAGACCACTGATAATCTCCCTCGATCAGGGGCTCCATGCAAGATCTCACCCCATGGGGTCAAAATAATCACAAGGACAGTGAGCAAAAATCCCAGAACCACACGAGGGGACCTAGTGAATGACCTGCAGAAAGCTGGGACTAACATAAGCCAGTACATATCTGGGCCTGTCTGAAGTTTGCCAGAGAACATTTGGATGTTCCAGAAGAGTATTGGGAGAATGTCATATGGTCAGATGAAACTAAAGTAGAACTGTTTGGTAGAAACACAACTCGTCGTGTTTGCAGGAGAGTGAATGCTGAGTTGCATCCAAAGAACACCATACCTACTGTGAAGCATGGGGGTGGCAACATCATGCTTTGGGGCTGTTTCTCTGCAAAGGGACCAGGACGACTGATCCGTGTACATGAAAGAATGAATGGGGCTATGTATTGTGAGATTTTGAGTGCAAACCTCCTTCCATCAGCAAGGGCATTGAAGATGAAACATGGCTGGGTCTTTCAGCATGACAATGATCCCAAGCACACGACCAGGGCAACGAAGGAGTGGCTTCGTAAAAAGCATTTCAAAGTCCTGGAGTGGCCTAGCCAGTCTCCAGATCTCAATCCCATAGAAAACCTTTGGAGGGAGTTGAAAGTCCGTGTTGCCCAGCGACAGCCCCAAAACATCACTGCTCTAGAGGAGATCTGCATGATGAATGGGCCAACATACCAGCAACAGTGTGTGCCAACCTTGCGAAGACTTACAGAAAATGTTTGACCTCTGTCATTGCCAACAATGGATATATAACAAAGTATTGAGATGAACTTTTGTTATTGACCAAATACTTATTTTCCACCATAATTTGCAAATAAATTCTTTAAAAATCAGACAATGTGATTTTCTGGATTTGTTTTCTCATTTTGTCTATCATAGTTGAGGCCTACCTATGATGTCAATTACAGGCCGGTCTCATCTTTTTAAGTGGGAGAACTTGCACAATTAGTGGCTGACTAAATACTTTTTTTCCCCACTGTATATCAATTATAGTACATTCACACCATGTAAAAGTGTACAGGAGCTTAGCTTTGATAACATGGCAGGCCACAGCACAGTGTACAGAGCTGTCTGCTTCTGGTTCTGTATACTGAAAATAGCTGATCGCAGATGACCTAATATTGTTGTTCTATCCTAAGGATAGGCTATCTATATGTGATCTTTAACAACCCTTTTAGTAGCAGTGGTTATACAGGCACACAGCAGTTTACTACACAGTTATTCGATCTACTTTTAGTTGCAGCCAGATTGAAAATCATGACGATCTGCATGTGGCCATAGTTTTGGCTACAATGTGTGAATCCAGCCTCGGATATTAGATCAGTTATGGAATGAAAACCAGGTTTAATGCAAGCGAGGGAAGAAGTAGAAGAAAGAAAGAAAAAAAAAAGAGTTAGAAAAAGGAGAGTGTTGATGCATCTGCACAACTGCAAGCCAACATTTTTTTCAATGTGGTCAGCTGATTCTTAGCCAGAAACTGAAATAAAACGCAAACCTTAATATTAAACAAATAACTTTGTGAGATCAGCCCCAACAGCTCAAGTCATACAGGAACCAATTCAACGGCCACCCAGATTGAAGAGTTCAGTTAATATTTGTGTAAGTATGAAAAAGTATTTTGGCATCACATGAACTTAGTATTTTCATAGAGCTAATACATGCTTAATCAGCTGAGATTTCCTGAGATGTTTATCTAAGTCATAAAACGAAGGTGAGCCTCCTTCTAGTCCAGACACATAACTCTGGATAAGGTTTCCCTCTTTGTGTAAATGAATATGACACCTGCACAAAAGAATCCCATTAAAGGTGTCTGTGCTTTCATTTAATGGCAGGTGTGAAATACTTTTCCAATGATTTGTTCTTGTTATGCTCCATTTCAAGCCATTGTGATTTTTTAGAAAATGACATCCAGAACAATGGAGAGGTGAATATCAATAATCATTGTCATTATATTATTTAAGGACTCCTAATGATCAAGTGTTTTCTATTTACTAGTCAGTTTTGACCTAAAACAGGGTCTACATTTCTCATCCTTGTCTTGTAATTTTTAAGGACTTTTTCTGCTTCAAGCATCAGTAGCAGATAGAAAAAGATCTGTATCTGATAAAGAGATAGAATTGGATATGGATCCACATAAGTAAACAACTAGTGGAGGATGAGGCTCAGGGGAAAATTACATTTTCTTCAAAGAAATTGGATCATGCCCTTCTAAGTGTTTGTTTTTAAGGCTAAGGGGTCATTCATAATACCGCTGGTGACCGTCAGTAGTGTCCATTGCTATTGTCTGTTACAAGATTTTAGCAACGGACACTAGCAGAACCATCACAAATCCGTTAAAAATTCCATTGATTTCAATGAGATTTTATCTGGTGTCCGTTAGAGACCATTAGTGTCTGTTTAGACCCAATCCGTCACATGTCCGTTGTTTTTCACGGAAAAAAATCCTGCATGCAAGACTTTTGTGTCCGTGAAAAATAATGGTTTCATGACAGACGTCAAGCGTCCGTTATTTTTTAACATGAGTAACAGACAGTAAGGGACAGGCGTCTGTTATACTGTCCGTTTTTACTATCCGTTTTTTTCTGTGCATGCTCACCCTTCTTTTAGAAGGGTGCGTTGCTCCCAATTACCTCTGCACCCAGATTGATGGACAACCTCTATTCCTTGGAAGGTCAAACCCGTTGCATCTCCCCCATGATGATCCCACATATGTTGACTGATGGGAGTGTCATCGTGGCGATTTATATTGCCTATGTGATCGAGAATTCTTCTTCTAAACTCTCTGTTTGTTTTACCAATATATTTAAGGGGACATGGGAATGTGGCCATGTAGATAACACCTCGTGTCCGGCAGTTAATAAATTCCCTGTTAGAATATACTTGGCCAGTTGTTACACTTCTGAAGGTGGAACTCTTTGTAACATATTGGCATGCCCTATATCCTCCACACCAATACGTACCAGGGTACCTATCCCTGCTCAGCCAGGTACCATCCGATGTTCTGGGAGGAAGGTGGCTGTGCACTAAGCAATCACCAATGTTTCTTCTTCTCCTGAAGTTAAGTGCCGGCGTAGCAGAGAGAAGTCCTTTTAGGTCTGTTTCAAGATTTAAAATATGCCAAAAGGTGTGAAGGATGTCCCTAATTCGTTGGTGTTGAGAATCAAAGTTTCCAATTAATCGTAATTGTTTTATGTCATTCTCCCGTTTTCTGGAAGTTAACAGATCGGATCGGTTCTGAGAGGCCACAAAAGAACAGGCCCTTTGTAGTATATCCCTTGGGTATCCACGTCTCTTGAATCTATTGGCCAGACCACAGTACAACTATACCCTTTGCTCCTTGAACTAAAAACTGAATGGACCGAAACAAAGAATAAACATGATCATTGTACTGAAAGTAACAATAATTAAAAAAGAAATAGAAAGAAACTACTTAAAAACATTTGGTCTCTCCTTTTTAGTGAAAAAGTATTGTCTGTCAGCAACTCCATTGCTGAATCTATTACTGTTTATCCACTCACCTGGGCACAGCTTTACTCCATTCTTTTGTTGTTATGTACTAAAGCTAAATGGCATTTAACATATCAATAAAGTGACCTTTCACAGAACACCCTCTTATTCAATCAGCACCACTTACTTATGAATGAATTCTTCAATGGGATCTCCTTTTGGACAACATGCTGATTAACTCATTAGCTGTATAAAAGATTTCAAGGCTTTCTGAAAGACCTATTACAGATAAATTCTATCTTTACAAAGTTACCTAATCTACTTAACTTCAACCTAATTCTACTTAACTTTACCACATACTGTGAGTCCATTAAAACTCTATAGCTGCATCTATAAATAAAAGTATAAACTAAAGAAATACTGTTATTTTTGTCACTTTTAAAATAGGCACCTATGGAATAAAATTAGCTAAGTTTCTACTATGACATTGTGCTGCTCTCCACATAATTTTGTCATTTAAGGTCAAATGATTAGCTTTATATTTGCTTAAAGAATATTTCCACTAAAAAAATATCTGGGCTGTAAAGAGGACCTTTCACATCCTCATGTATATGCTGTTTTACGTACCGCTAGAAAGCTGACAGTGCGCTGAACTCAGCGCACTGCCAGCTTTCCCGTTATGTGCCCTGGGGCTGGAGATATTGGCGGTCGTAGTTTCACCATTCACCGTCAGAAGGGCATTCCTGACAGTCTAGCTGCGCTTTGAGGAACGCCCTCCCTGACTGTATTCCTCCATAGTACTGTAGCGTAATCACTGGGCTGTAAGGAACTCCCCCTCTCTCTGTACTCGCCCATAGCGCTGTACTGTCAGAGGGGGCATTCCTTACAGCCCAGCGATGACGCTAAGCTGTGCAGCGCACAGCGCAGCTATACTGTCAGGAACGCCCTTCTGACGGTGAACGGTGAAACTACGACTGCCGATATCTCCAGCCCCGTGGCACATACAGCGCACTGTCGGCTTTCTAGCAGTATGTAAAACAGCATATACATGAGGACGTGAAAGGTCCTCTTTAAGCAACTCCTTGATAAGCATGGTTGCCGACCCAGCGAGGCATTTTGCTTTCAGAATTACTAGATGTAAATTAATAGCAACCATAGGATAATTGTACCCATTAAATCATACTCACTAGATTCACACATGAAGAAGCAAAAAAGAAACATCATGTTTATGTTTGTACTTCCTATTCATTGACACTCATTTACAAAACGAAATAATGCAGCCAGCCAGCCAGAAATGTTGGATTGCTTCAAAACTCCACATACAGCTATGTCTCAACATGTCTACATGCAGATATGTAAATGATTACAGGTGTGGTCTGATTCGACACACAGAAGTCTCTTAGAGGGCTACTTTTGGGTAGTGTACCTCTTGGTGATAGCTTGTTCACTGCTAGACTTGCCTCTGCAATGCACTGGAAGAGATTTTGCCTGCCTTCTTGGCCATTCTAATCTAGCTGTTAGGAGTTTTTGGGAGCAATGGTTATGTGATGGGCACACACAGTGAACAGGCTTCTCATGGTCCAGTCTGATCACCAATAGAAAGAATCATTTGATCCATGGACAAGCATGAGCAGCTCCCATAGTTTTTAGCATTTCTAGTGAATGCAGCTGAATGTATGTGAAATCATAGTCTGTATCCTAAATAAAATGCCTGTGTCTAAACCTGTGGATTATCTGTGCTGGTGTGAAGGCTCTTAACACATGAATAGAAGTTAGGGAAGTGCTAATTGGTAAAGTGATGACTTGGCCCTGATAATTAATAGCACCCAGACAATCCATTGTGAGTTTGTTTTTTCCTAATTTACAGCTCTATTTGAATCAGTAATGGTTAATACACTGTATATACCAATTATTACTACATTAACATACCCTAACGACTCATCTCCAAGAATAGCTGTGTTCCCTTAAGAAATATGATTCCCTTAAGAAAGAATATTTATAATTTAAAAAATGCTATTTTATCAGTTATTAGAGATTGAGAATCAATGAGCGCATGAATCGGAGTGAACAGGGAATATGGATACCTCAAAACAGGGATATGTAATTGTAATATATCTAACAGTTTCAGCCATAGGAAATGATGGAACAATAAAACTGCTGTGGAGGAGTGGTGTCATCTTATTTACAGAAAATAGTAAGTACACCAATAGTTTCATAGAGAGTACCTTAACTTCTTCTTATACTAATAGGAGCAGTCATTAAAGAGGACCTTTCACCACCTCCACTATGACCAGCTCTTTGCATCATTTAATTGGTGCTGCTCCATTGATTCCGGAACATTGAATTGAATTTTTGCTCTAGTCCCCACCATTCCCGAGCAATAAGTTATGTTATTTTTGGTGCGTCATATGTTATTTATGCTTTGTACTGGTAGGTGGTTGTCAGGCAGGGATAGGCAAGGGGTGTGATTCTGAGCTCTGACATTGGCTGTCTCTGATTGGAGCTCAGAATCTTGCTTGCTCCTGCCTGACACTGCCCACCTGCCATTATTTTAGTTTTTCTGCTGCTAGGAAAGAAAAGAATCACAAATATACAATGCAGATGTGAACGAAGACTAAGTTTGAATTGGTTTGAAGTGAAATGATTCTGGTCTACAAATTACTGAGACTGAACTATAAAGCAGATATTATTTGTATAGTGCAAACAATTAGGAGTTTTAGGCCACTTCTTGGGTTTTGATACGTATATTATGTAAATGTATACAAAATCAATCAAAACCTAAAGTAACTGCATCTTCCCATTCAATATCTTAACAAATGGTAGAGCAGTAACTTACTGAAACAAGGGACACGGTACATGCTTACCACAGGAAAGAGGTGCTTATAATATTGAAGTAAAAATGGCACACAAACTATTTTATCTGTAAACCTGACTACTAAAATGGATGTCCCATTAGAATATTGTTTGAGTAAGCAGTTATTAGCAGTTCCTAATGTAAATATAATTGTCTTCATCATCTATTAACGTTGCCATCCAAATCCCATAGCAATTGATGGCTCATTGATTCCAGTCCAATTATATTCCCAGTATCCCTAGGTAATGATTGAGTAGGCTGTGTTAACATCTGCTTTGCCCCAGTCACAGATTGTAACACATTAGATAAAAAAATAGTGCTGTAACATAAAGGAACCTGATGGATACCATTATAAATCAATCGAGTTTGTTGGGCAATGTAGGTGTCCATTGATATCTAGCTTGATAGGGGGGCAGACTGGCTGATTGGGAATTTAGAATAGGTATATTTCAATCTCTGTAGAAACTGTATAAGTCATCCTATTGGTTGAAAGTCAGTGATAACTTGACAGAATAGTATATTATATTAATTGTATTATAATTATTACAGTATTATAATTAAGTATTAATTAAATTTAATGATTTTTTTATATTTGTATCTTTTTCCTTCAGAGAGAAGAGTTATTTCCATTACAGACATTTATGGCATATTTACAAGTAACCTGCACCTATCTCCAGTACAGGGGTCCCATGACCCTTATAACCCTCTCCCACCCCAATATTGAATTTAATGGAGAGAGCTACTCACATGTGTAGCCACCTATTCATTCCTGATGTGATGGCCTGTAATCTTGTGGATATGCTGTTAATGTCTGTAAAGGGAATAATCTTTAAACTATCTGTATTCAGTAAGGGTTTGCAAAGCAGGGACTTGTCAAGCAAGTTTCTAATCACTACTCTATAGTCACTGGTCTATTTTCTTAATTAACCTGGTTTTCATTAGTCCATAGAAATTGGCATGTCTGAAAGTCTATTGTTCAGCTTTTAGAAACTGCTTATGTGAACCAGAATATACAACTGCCTGGACAATAAGGTCTTGTTCCATACTTTAAAATGTGATAATCTGCCATACTCAAATAACATCAATCTGCAAACACATCTGAATGTGAATGCATATTGAAATCCAGAAGCAGTTCTCATATTTGGATGTACACACATCCTGGTATTCACAAGTGTGGACACAGATGGGCATGAGGCCATTTAACCCACAATAAATACTGAATTTTACCATAAAGGTTATTTTAAAACTGTACCACAAAAAGCGTATTTTCTTGTTATGTGGTTATTGTTTTGCCATTTGATATTATTATTGTTATTAATAAACTTTGGCTTCTTTTCTCTTCAATATCACTTTTTTTTCTGCTTGTTAGAGTTACAAACTCAGGGAAGATTATGATAGTCTAAACATTTTAATTGCCCCCAGGGAGTCACGCTCAGTCACTGGAACATATTGCTCACAGCTGTGCAGAAATAGCCATCCATGAGCCTCACAGTCCCCTAATTCTACCTCAATTAAATTGTTTAAGATAATTTAATTATTATTTACATGTCAAGCAGTGACTATTTACATTCTGCAATTATCCCTATTAATTAGCCAGGCGGTAAATTGGAGTTTCAGGCAAATATGTTAATTCAGTTTAAATTCTATATTGGAAAATGCCATATAAGCATGTCATTTATGTAACCAAAATTAACATTGCAAGAAATTACCATAGACATAATGTTTACTTTATCATAATCTAATATTTCATAATGTATATAATATTAGACTATTCATATAAATAAGGACTCATGGGCATGGACAGTATGGTGATATATAGAGTCCCTAGATGTCTGTATTATAGATCCATTGGGGCAGATTTACAAATCCTGTCTATTATGTCGTATCACAATGGCTTATTCTGGGTGATAAATTTGGTGCATCTTTAGACTACCTAGACTAAATGTTTTACCAACTATTATTTGGCTTACTTTGCAGCCATAGTTTGTGCCAAATTTTGGCTCAGTATTGTAGCACAACATCACATTTTAAGCTATTCCCACTTTTCAGAAAGATATATTTCTTTCTTGGTAAGCCATTCTCCCTTGTAACACAACATTTTTTTTTGTAGAAGCTGTACCAGAATTCTGGTACATTTTGATTAGTACCAGTACTTAAGTACTTGAGTATTAGTACCAGTAATGTATCAATGTTACTCCTTGTATACTTCTTTCTACAGGGCACAATACAGTTTCTTGAAGCACAATACAGTTCAAAGCAATACTTCTAGGGGAGAACAACCCATAAAATGGTATCATATCGAATCAGAGAGAAGAAAAAAAACCCTCAAAAAGGCATGCAGAGGTATCAGCCCACATATGTATATGGATATGGATCTGTACCACACTTGTCTGAAATATAGTTATGTGCAGTGGCGCAACTAGGAATGGATGGGCCCCAAGGCAAACATTTGACATGAGCCCCCCCCCGAACCACCGCCCCCCAACCCCCCTCCCACACAAACCGCTGCCCCAACCCCCCCCCCCCCCGCATAAACCACATTCCAGCACACACTATTATGCGCCATAGTGGCCCCTGCACACAGTATTATGCCCCATAGTGGCCCCTGCACACAATATTATGCCCCATAGTGACCCCTGCACACAGTATTATGCCCCATAGTGGTCCCTGCACACAGAATGATGCCCCATAGTGGCCCCTGCACACAGTATTATGCTCCATAGTGGCCCCTGCCCACAATAGTATGCCCCATAGTGGCCCCTACACACAGTAGTATGCCCCACAGTGGCCCCTGCACACAGTATTATGCCCCATAGTGGACCACGCATGAACGATTATTATACTCTGGGGTATTTTCAGACCCCAGAGTATAATGATCGAAGACCCAGGGGAGGATACAAACATAAAAAGTAATGCTACTTACCTCTTCTTGGCTCTGGTGCACTCCCGTGCACTACTTCGGCCATCTTCAATGTTGGACCAGATCTCACGTGAGTGAGACCGACGTCGCGGCGCAAAAAATGACGTCAGCTGACGTCTGGGACGTCACCAAACAGCCCCGAAGCCTGTGGAGCGTAGGAGAGGTGAGTTACAGTGTTTTTTATGTTCCCTCACCTCCCCTGGGCCCCCGATCGTTATACTCAGGGGTCTCCAAAGACCCCTGAGTATAATAATAACAGTGTTTGTGGGGTTCGCGGTAGCGGCTGCCACAGGGCTCCGGGTCCCGGGCCCCATAATGTACCGGGCCCTGTGGCAGCCGCTACCGCTGCTACCCCGATATTTACGCCCCTGGTTATTTGCATGAGGCCTAAATCTGGTATTAATTTACTGTATTGATGCAGGAGTTTAGGAGACCTCAAATAAATCTACTACAAATATAGCCAAGTAACATTCCTCTACATTATCCATGTTATGTAGAATACACAATATTCAGATGGTAATAGAGTGGAATAAATGAAGCATTAAATCTTACTCACTTAATTTTCAATTAAAAATATCTATTTTAATAGTAATTTACAAGAAACATCTGGTTTACGTAAAATATTTGTACACCTCATGACCTTTATTCATTTGGCATACATAAATGAAATTATTTTTGATCAGTAAACCAGTTTTGCAGTTGTCTATGTCCAGTGCCTTTTGCAATGTCTAATGTATGTCTGATTTAGGTTACCTAAGGATAAGTAAGTTTACTCAAAAAGTAAAAAGAAAATAATAGTTTTTTCGACTGAATTCTTGAAAAGTTAAATATTTAAAGCCCTAGGCAACATCTCACAAAGTGTTCATATGGTTGTGTTTGTTGTAATCAGTGCACTGAAATTATGCATAATTTGCTCTCCATGGTTTTTGAGTCTAAGATCACATAGAGTCAAGAATAATTACTGCCAAGATGGGGATGTGTACATGCACCTTGGGATACCCAACATGTAGTTATAACACAAGAAAAAAAAAAGATCTAAAATTACAGGGAAATTACTTAACTACACTTTGTTTGCCTTGGAGGCATATAGATTAACAATGACTAATAGCAGGAACTCCTATAAAGAGCATGCGCAGGCTTTTGTATTGCCTAAAACGCAATTCACATGTTTAGTAGTATTTTAAGGGTATCACTCCTGTTTTGCCATTGTCATAATAAGCCTAGAAAAAATAACAATACAGCCCATAGTTAAGAATGTACTTTTTAAACTCTAAAGTTAATGCGCGTATTTATTACGAGCTGATCACAGAAAAAAGAAAACTTGAAGCTGTATGTTCATACTAAAGGGTTTTGGGAAGTGGGGTTTAAAAGGCCTTAATAAGTCTAAAGGTGGCCATACACATTAGAAAAAAGAAGGGTTGATGGCTGAGCAATTGATGAACAAATGTTTGCTTTTCAAGTGCAGTCATGCACAGCTCAGTCCATATAGATTATATATGTTCAAAGATATTAGGTGACAGCTGAAAAATCTTTCTGAGAACTTCCTTTCAAAAGGAAAATTGTTTGTTTCATAAATGAAAAATCTTTTATCCAACTATCGGCTGAAAAATTCAATGGTGGTCTACTTCTTTCCAGAAGATGATGGTGTTGATGGTGAGATGGACGAACTGATTTATCACCAGTTGGATTCAAACCAAATATTCTCCAACCAAACTTGCTAAGTTTTTAATTAAACCAAACAAATGCTGATTCATCTCGGACTAACTAAAATGGCTGCTGCCATATGTATTGTGCAGGAAAAATACAGAAGAGACACATGTCTTGTGAGTCGCTATGACTTTCTGGTGCCACGTGACATCAGCTGACAGTCTCTCAGCCAATAGTCAGTGGTAGTTGGACACCTTACAGTGTTGATGTCACATACACTATATACAGTCATATGAAAAAGTTTGGGCACCCCTATTAATCTTAATCATTTTTAGTTCTAAATATTTGGGTGTTTGCAACAGCCATTTCAATTTGATATATCTAATAACTGATGGACACAGTAATATTTCAGGATTGAAATGAGGTTTATTGTACTAACAGAAAATGTGCAATATGCATTAAACCAAAATTTGACCGGTGCAAAAATTTGGGTACCCTTATCATTTTATTGATTTGAATACTCCTAACTACTTTTTACTGACTTACTGAAGCACAGTACTGTATGGTACTGTAAGCATGATCTCGAGGCATTGCAGTGATGGTGGTTGTACAGATGGATCTGTGATTCATCTCACTGCGTGAAACAGAACAATGAGTTCTGAGAAGCTTACAAATTGCAAACAATAGAGCTAGATAATGTTGGGGATAGGACAGTTTAGTCAAATGTAATCAATTACAGGCAGATTAGTGATAGACATTATAGATAGTTAGAGTTAGTGAGAATATCTGACAGCACTAATACAAACAAAGGACAGTTAACACTTTCATTAATAATCTAATTTTGTCTGTTAGGCAACAGAGCAATTTCATCTATATACAGAGTTTTTACTGACAGTCAGTCCTGTTAGTGAAAGGGTTTTTTTAGGCAAAAATTACCATTTTTTAATGAAATACATAGAAACTGCTGTTCTAACAGAAAAATACTGATACAGCCTGCGCTAATCTTAAAAAACTCTCCATTATTTATGTGTTAATTTTTTTTGTTGTTTATTCAATATATAGTCTCACAGCCTGCACTAATCTAAAAAAAAAATCTCTGTTATTTAAGGTTTTTTTTTGTGTTCTGCTCACCCAATACACAGTGTGATCGAGTGTGCTAATCTGAAAAAAATATGTTTCTTAAACGTTTTTTTTGTTGCTCCTATATACAGTCTTGCAGCCTGTGCTAATAAAAAAAAAAATCTGTTATTTAAGGGTTTTTTTTGCGCTCTTTTCACCAAATATACATTGTGATGTGATGGAGTACTCTAATCTGAAAATTATTTGTTTCTTAGGCCAGGGCCCCACATGGCGTAAACACTAAGGGGTGTGGGGTGTGATTCTGAGCTCTGCCACTGACTGTCTCTGATTGGAGCTCAGAATCTTGTTTGTTCCTGCCTGTCACTGGCCATCTGTCATATGATTTATCTAGCACTGCCATTATTTTAGTTGTTCTGTTCCTATGAGGCCGAGGTCCCAAGGGGTGTAAACGGCGTGGGAAAAAAGTGGTGTTTACAGTCTCTGTGTAGTGGATGGGATTTTAGTGGATCCCATCCCCACAGTGCGGTAAAATACGAACAGTAGATATGCTGCGATTTCCAAAACCGTTGCAGTTTTGGAAATCACAGCATGTCAATTATACCTATGGAAACGCTGGTGGTTTCCCTATAGGTATAATTGAAGCAAAAAATCCACAGAGGAAACCTCTATGAACTTTCTTTGAAAAGCACTGCAGGAAAAACCACAATGTGTTGCCGCCGCAGTTTTTCCCGCATTGCTTTTTTATGGGAAAAATTGAGGGACTCTATGTGAGGCCTTAGCCTAAGCAGTTTTTTGTTGTTCATATATACAGTCTCCCAGCCTGCTCTAATCTAAAATAAACCTGTTATTTAAGAGTTATTTGTGCTCTGCTCACCCAATGGACAGTGTGACGGAGTGTGCTAATCTGAAAAAATAATAGTTTCTTAAGCATTTTTTTTTGTTTCTCACATATACAGTCTTGCAGCCTGGGCTAATCTAAAAAAAAGTCTTTGTTATTTAAAGCTGACTGTCACAGTTCTATTCTACTCACTGACCAGATCACCCTTTTTGAGCTATGCTATTTTTCTTAAAATAGTTGTTTGCAGTAAAAAATATTACTGGAAAAAAAAGGCAGGGTACAGGCAAAAGGAGGAGGAGGAAAAAACACTTGTACTAACAATAAGAATGTGGATGGCAACAGCAACGCTACTTCTGGTTTTGGTAGCTGAAGGATGGTTGTACTTTCAGAGAATGAAGTTTAAGTTTTTGATTACTTAGCATGCTCATCTCAATCACAGGTGGATATTGCATCCAAGAGTGATGGGATCTTGAGTCTTCTGTGCATTCCTCCTTTTACATAACATGTAATTTACCACAGGGCTGGTCTGGACTGTCAACCATGTTTCCTTCATCTTCTTCACAGACACAGATCCCTGGTAGTGATGTGGCACTGTTTGCAATTAGAGGAGGAAGATATCACTGGTGATGGTGGAGGTAGAAGTGACAGACAGTGTAGTACTACTACTAGTACTTATTCTGGTATCGGAACTAGGTGGAAATTATAAGGGTGTACAGGAATCCTATGGCCTTGATGTCTCAGAAAAAAAAGCGGGAAAGATGATGATATTGCCGATGATGATGATTGTGGATTCCACTGAGTTACGCCAACAGATGGCATGCACTCAATCTCATTGTAGGCTACCTAGCCTCTCTAGGAAAACTGTCCTCCCTTTTTATCGAAATGTGTCAGAGATGGTGGGCCTTTCCTTGGATGTCAGTCTGGGGAATGGTGCATGCCACTGTTGACACGTGGAGCAGCAATGATGGATAAGGACAATACATAGCTTTCAAGGCCCACTGGATCTCAATGTTTTGAGTGGCAGCGGCCACACTCCAGAAATGAAACAAGGCCAGGTGCTAGCTCCACCCCGTTTGTACAGGCTCAGTTCTAACACCATGCAGGGCCCATCCACCTCCTATAAATACTCATCTCTGGTCCGTTTCCCGCCACCATCTTTACTAGAGCAAGGCATTGATTCCATTCCTCCTCTTCTCCCCTCATTTCTTGGGTGAAAGGTGAAGCGCTGTCATGCTCCACTGTATCTAGCAAGTATCCTACTGGATGGCTCCTCGCCAACTCCAACTGGGCAGCATTGCCAGTGACAATGGCACCAATATTGTTGCTGCACTGCAGTTAGGTCGAATAATTCATTGTCCCTGTATAGCACATGTGCTTATTCTGGTGTTTTGCTACTTTATTAGCCATGAAATGTGTAGTCCCAGCCCATAAATTCTGCTCCACTTATTGTGGCATGCACCTTTCCCAACAGGACATTTACAATGAGAGGCCCAAATGACGATATCAAGCAGGGACAGCTTTCCTAGAGAAATAATGGCAGCTATGTAATCTCCATCGAGACTGTGCGCATGCCATCAGTTGGCAAAAAACACTGATTTCCACTTTGTGGCACGGCAGCAACTTCACCGCCAGTAACTTGGCCAGGTGTGAGTTTAAGTTGCTGACCAGCCAGATGACCAGGCACAGATTGCTGTTTACTTGATATACATTGCTTTTTTGGATGATGACTGACATTGGCATGGAGGAGGAGGAAAAACAGATCGAGATAATAATGATAAGGACAATGACCATGTGCTAGGTGTGAATGTGGCCTGCTTACAAAGGTGATTATTGGGAGAAGGTATAGAAAGCACTTGCTCACTTGGTGCCACTGCCAATTCTATTTTGTCAAATGAGCTGGTGAAGCCATTTCATGTGAGTACAGAGACACCTAGTTCCTGCTTGGCTAATTATCTGTTTTTATCTTGCCATTGATTTGTCATTTGGTAATGTACAAAAAAAATTCCCATACAGGAGATGCCCGCATGTAGCTGCTGTCGCCAAAACCAGTAGCAGAGGAAACATGTCTGCTAGTGCCACCATCACTTGAGCTTGCTTTAAACCTACACCAGGCAGGTCTTTTGGATATTGGGGCTGCACATTGAGTATAATTCTTACTATTGCAACTGCCACTACCTTCATCCTATGATATCACATTGTCTCCCAGACCCAGTTGCCAGGTCTTATCTGTAATAGAATCATCATTGCCCTCAAAATTCCTAACAGATTTCCCCCTAGTGCTTCTACCAGCACAACTACCAGTAGCATACCCCTGCCACTACTACCTCCACCAACACACGTCTTCCATTTCTACTAAATCTTAATGGCTGTTCTCATCCAACTCATCAAGAAGAGGAATTCTTGAGGAATATCTCTCTCAGCAGATGCCACAAGACTACTAGAGAATGGGAAATGTGTCAGTGAAGAAGATATGGCTGACACTACAGAAAGACAGCAGGAGGAGTAGGGAAAAAAAGTAATCCTGATTCAACATTTGTGTTTAACTGCTTTCAAAAATGTATTGTCAGGAAGTAAGACAACACTGTGGCTGCTGGGGGCCTGTGAAGATCACAACAGTGTTGCTGTTGCCACCCACATTCTTATTGTTAGCACTTGCACAAACATGTGTCTCCTCCTCCTCCTTTTGCCTGTCCCTTGCCCTGTTTTTTCACTGCTTAATTATAATAGTGATTGGCAACAATTCTGACACTGTGTGTATGTCTTTTATTTAATGTTTTTAGAAAAAACTATTTCAAGAAAAATAGCAAAGCACTGGTCAGTGAGAATTAGACTAGAACTACATCAGTTAATTTGTTTGGTTTTTTTTTTGCTGTTACATCTGCAGAAGTTGGAATGTATACTAAAAATACCCACCCTTAACAAACAGATTTTTTTCAGAATAGCAGGCTGCTTCAAACTGTTTATTGGGTGAGAAGAAAAAAAAAGCCCTTCAAAACCTAGATTTTTCAGGTTAGAGAAGGCGGAAAGTGTTTTGCTCATATGAAAAGATTTTTCCCTTAACAGGACTGAATTTATCAGTTTAAACAATGTAAAACCCTCTGGACTGTCACAGATAGTCTCAGATCAAACTGCTCTATTGCAAAATAAACAATAATAAATTTAACCTAACAGGACTGACTTTATCAGTTTTAACAATGTAAAACCTGCTGGACTGCCACAGACAATCTCCGATCAAACTGCTCTATTGCAAAACAGACAAGAAAATACTTTTCACTGACAGAACTGACTTAGTCAGTAAAAATTATGTTAAGCAGTCTCTGAACAGTGAAGGATCAAAATGCTCTAAACAGGTTTAGACACCGTTACATTATTAACAACGAATGAGTTACGCTAAGTTCACTTTAAAGTTGGGGTTTCTGTCCCACATTACTTTATATACTGCAAATGACATCAGTATGGAGGCTGTGAGGTGACACCAAAATATCACAGTGACTCACAGACACATCTTCTGTATTTTCACTGCATAATACATGTGGCAGTAACCATTTTAGTTTGTTCGTAATTAATTGTCATTTATTCATTTCACCCTAAAGGCATTCCAATGAATGCCCATTGACTTGCAATTAATGGCGTTGTAAGGCTAAGGCCCCACATTGCGGAAAAGCACCTTTTTTTGTTGCAGATTCTGCTATGGTTTTTTTTAGCCAAAGTCAGGAATGGATTGAGCAGAAGGGAGAAAGTTTAAGTACTCTCTATATATTTCCCATTCATGTTCAAGCCATTCTTGCCTTTGGTTAAAAAAACGCAGCAAAATCTGCAACCAAAAATGCTGCATTTCTATAGGTTAACGTGGAGCCTTAACCTATAGCGGCTCTTAGATGCAGTGGTCATCAATGTGAAGTGAAGTGGAAAATGATGCCCCTGCCTACAACTATACTTTAATTCAATGCAGCAATGTGCATGGATAACTGCAATATACTGTAGTTGTGCTGAGCATTTTTCTCACCTAACAAGATGTTGAAAGAGGCAGTTTATCTATTTTCTCTTATCTCTAAGTCACTTACCCTTGCCAACACTTCAGATAAGACAAGTTCACACATTCCTCACAAAGAAACAAATTACACTTCCAGGGAATGGTGTAAAATATGCTCTGTTTTAGACCTCAAAAAAGCAAACATCCTTTTTTGCATAGGTAGTCTCTGCTGATATAAGGTTTCATTATGCATGTAGTATCTCCTTTTGGTCATATATTTGTGAAGATTTTGCTGTTTGTTGTTCCACTGTTATTATGGAGGTAATTCCTTTGAAATAATTGTATGATAAGATAAGGCACATTGGAGAGATGTCAGAGCAAGCCCTACATACTGCTGTCACCATCATCACAATTAGTCATTTCATAGACATTTAAGATGGCCATAGTCTCGAGACTTTTACTAATGATTTGCTACAGACATTGACCACCAATAATACGTATAGCTCCGTCTTCATAGCTGCATTTTGCAAACAGATCAGAAGTGAATCCAAAGTTAACCTGTGTACCAACAGCTTTTTAGTGTCTGAAACATTGCATTAAATGGGTTGTCACATCATAGATAACCTGTTTAAATTAGAGAGTCACTGCAACATCTTAGATAGTTAGATATGTCCACCAGCTGTAGGGAAATGTAATAATGTAGATGAATGGTTGCCCATGTAATAGATGGTTGACACTAGGTTCACACCTTCGTTTGGCTTTCCGGTTCTCTGGTCCGCTTGAGGATCCGAGAAACAGAAACCTAATAGACTTAAAAAGCGGTTACTCGTGGAAACCCGCGGACCCCACAGACTATAATGGGGTCTGCTCGGTTTACGCCCGAAAAATGCGGAAAAATGTGGAAACAAAAGACTTTTCTCTCTGCATTTTTGAAGTGGAATGGGGAATGGAATCCCCGAGCGCAGATGTCAACATACCCTGAGCTAAGAGCAAAAGCATATTCTTGGGGTAGCTAAGGAGAGATAAAGAAACTGTCAGCTATCTTAAGTGCATAACCATATAGATTTATAAAGCCAGCGCACAATATGTGATAATATGAATAGATTCACACACCTGCAGAATTGTTGCATTTTTGCCATTGTTAAATTCAACTGTATAAGACTGGTGGAAATCCATGTGCATGCACCAGAAAAAAATCCCTTTGCGATACATGGAATAGATTATTAAAAATTTCTGCTACAAAGTTGTCACGTGTGAATATACTCTTTGATGGATTTTATATACTCTAGATGAATCTTCATCATTATATATAAAAAGTTTAGCAACTTTCTAATATATACATAATATGTTAAAGGGATTTCCCATGATCATAACCACATATAAATTTGTAGATTTTTTTGAAAATATAAATAATCAAAAATGTTGCTGAGTTTTAAAGATTTTTTTCTAATCATCTTAGTGGTGAAAGTCTTGACCAGTTGCCAATGGATACGATCATGAATACAGGAAATCATGTCCTTCTTACAAGTCCCAGACCATAGTAAGTTCCTGCATTCGTGATCGTGTCCATTGGCAACCTATCAAGACAAAAGACTGTCACCACTATGATGGTTAGAGAAAAACTTTAAATTCAGCAAAATTATTTATATTTACAAAAATGTTTAACTTTTAATTGTCTCAAAATCTAAATCTAAGTATATTCATGGGAAAAAACCATTAATGTCTTGCCATTTCAGGATCTTATGTAGCTGCCAGTGAATGAGAACATATGTATTGGAATTGTGTCATATCTGGTAGAAAAAATATTGAAGCATCTAGTGATATTTTTTCCAATAAAATATCAAACACCATGATGGACCCCAATTGTAAGGTGTTTCACAGCTAACGCTAGGTTCACACCTGCGCTCGGTCTACTGTTCTTCGGGTCCGCTTGAGGACCCGAAAAACGGAAACCCAATCTGCTTAAAAATTGGTTACCTGCGTAAACCTGTGGACCCCATAGACTATGATGGGGTTCGCCGGGTTTCCGCCCAGGACCTTTCTCTCCGCATTTTTCAAGCGGAATTGGGGACGGAATCCCCAAATGTTGAGCAATCGCCAATGTGAACCCAACCTAACACACTGACCCATTACTTTCTATGACTATGAGCCTGGGACAAAACTCAGAATAGGTCCTATACATGTATGTTTTGAGGCCTGGGTTCACTGACAGCAATGGATTGAATGAATTGTCATCCATGTGCCATCCATGCCGTTTAATCACAGCCTGGCTACATGCACACAGTAATGTGCATGTAACCTAAGTCAGTGTGGTCGGTCTGATGAATTGGAGTCGATCATGTGATGTATCTAGCTCAGTCGTTTTCAGTCTTCCACAGAGTCTGTGGAAAAAAATGGAGACATGTCCTATTTTGGTCCATTTTGCGAACCAATCAAGCCCACAACAGTCTATGAGTCAGTGATAAGCACGGACATCATATGGATCCAACTGGACCAACCCTGGACAAAACATATCCATCTCATTAGTAGGATTAGATGAACACAGACAACACACATCCATTAAAAATGGACCTGTAAAAGAGACTTTGCGTAAAAAGGTTGATAGTTGTGCAGACCCAATATTTGCCACAGCTGAGATAAAAAATACTCATCCAGGCATTTCTCTCTGGGCAGCCTGGACTCCACATCTATGACACTGAGAATCAGACCTGTTGTCAGACTGGGACACTTGTCCATAATACACTCGCGTCCATGATATGCTCTTCTGAAGCTGGCCATATATTTACTTACACTGAAACATGACAGCAAACTGTCAGAGGGGAATTTGTGCTGATGATACCTACAGCGCTTATAATTGTAACAAAGTCTCAGTTATCGGGCCACAAGACGAGGATCCCCTATACCCCTATCTGAATGGGGCAAAGGTCACGCAGGCCTGCTGCCGCTCCATTTTATTCTATTGTACTGCCAGGGATACCTAGGTGCTGTACTTGGACACACTTTGGCAGATATCCCATAGATATGACTGGAGCTACAGCGTGCCAGTGTGACCTCTGCTTTATTCAGATGGGGGTACAAGATAGTGGTCCAGTCCTTGTGGGGTTCCAGTGGGTGGATCACCACCAATCAGAAACTTATCAGGGATTCTGTGGGTAGGTAGTAAACTATAATCTTGGCACAAATCTTTTAACCCCCGCATTACCAAAAAACCCCATAAATATTCTCAAACAGAACAGCAATCAGAAATCTTGAAAACAGAAAGTTAGAAAAAAATTTTCCCTATATTAGGGTGATATGTTAATGATAATTCTTAAATATGAAAGTATAAATATTCAGTGTCCGTCATTTGTGACCACCACAAAAGACCTGAAACCTGTGTAGAATGAAACTATTGTCCATGGTTTGTACAGGGATTGCACGGCGCCCTCCCCCAGTGGAGGGAAACCCAAATGTAATGAGTGGTTATCAGCAGAGTGTAATCCTGTGACTGAGAGGTGTGAGGAGGATGAAGAGGAGGAGGAGAAGGTGCTGGAGGAGGAGGGCGAAAATCTTCACTCGGCGCTCCCCTCCCCCACTCTCCGCGGCGCAGGGCTTGTTTTCATCACGTGACGGGGGCTGCCCTGACCAATAGCAGTAGAGCCCCGCACCCTTCCTGGCCCGGCCGGGGGGACTCTGAGGGGAAAGTTTCCTTATACAAGTTGTACTTTTCTCCTGCACGTACTGAGGCTCCAACTTTCCTTACGAGGTATGCCAGTCTCCCGGCCTGGAGGAAGAAGTTACTGCTAGTGGAAGAGTGAAGAAATCAGGAAGTTACTGCTAGACACTGGGCTTTCGTCTGGAGGAGCAGGGCGCCTGGATTATTGCTGCTGGACACCATGAGCGCCTGCACAGGAGGGATGTCGCTCCTGGTCCTGCTATTACTGGAATGTGCACTTGGATTGGCCGCTGATCGGAGATTGTGTCCGGAGCCATGCCGCTGTTTAGGAGATCTACTGGATTGTAGCCGAGGGGATCTCCATACTGTACCGGAGAACCTCCCGGGATGGACCGTGCAGCTGTAAGTATCGAGCAGACAGGACCGGCGACGTGGATGTGTGAGCAGGAGTGGGGCCAAGGGGCCGGAGTTTATTAGGGGCGCCCAGATGGGGGAACTGGTCCGCCAGAGCTGCGATTCATAGTGTAGGAATCTGGCTGATTGGCATCTGCTGTGCCATGTGGGGGCAGCGGAAGATCTGCCAGGCGGTCAGTAGTAGGGATAAGCCAGGGATGGCAGCAACAATGGTCAGAAAACTGCATCCTAAAAGAGTGTCTCAATGCCTTCTGTACTATGCTATAGTATATGTGCACTACCTACTGTTGTACTGTGCTATAGTATATGTGCACTACCTACTGTTGTACTATGCTATAGTATATGTGCACTGCCTACTGTTATACTATGTAGGCAGTGCACATATAAATCAAAGTAATTCATTTCTATGCAAAATATGTATTTTATAAGTATAGATGAGAATTTTCTAGAGAATGATCTTTCATATATTTTGTCAAAAAAGAGATTATAGAGGTTTTAATAGACAACTAAGAGTTAATTTTGTTACATTTTACAGGTTTCTTGCTAGGACCCTTTGTGTTGATCTCTATCATTATCAACCAGAGTTGTCACATCAGGGTTACTTTGTTGCTAATTCAGTTTATTAAATAGTGTTGGATTGGAGCTGCTTCAATCAGGGAATTGCTTCAGGTTTGTTTTTGTTCATTAGTGGTTTTTGATATCTGGAACCAATTCAGTAATGTAGCAGAGTGAGAATCGCTGGTGGCCAGATTACTCTAAACCAGAGGTTCAGCATACAAGTGTGCCTTATGCCAGTGTTTCTAAGCTTAGTGTCATCTACTTCCATAAACTTTATCCATATACCTTAAAGGCTGGTATCATGCAGCATAAGGACAGTGTAAGTGACCTCTTGTGACATAATAAATACCCCTGAGGTACACATGCCTCAGATTGAGAACCTAGGCCTCATGCAGAGATGTTTTGGGTGCATTTGCTATTGACTTATTTTGTTTGGCTTTAAGTAGTTGACTGGTTAATTTATATCCTTCACAAGTTTTATTAAAATATTGGGTGAGGTCTTCATTTAGGACTTTTTTTTCTGCTAAATAGAATTGTTACCTTCTATATGATCTGGGGCCTCTGTGCTTGACATGTTACAGTTTATAGATTTTACTGGATGCTATTTGATTCTGCAACACTTCTGTGAAGAAGTGTGGCTGGATGCTTCTCTTGGTGATGGCAACTAGTATGGGGCAGATTTAGGGGCCCAAGCTCTGTGCCAGGTATGACTGTCATACAAGTGCTGAATGTTTATAAGTAAATGGAGACTTGCTAATATTGACACATGGCCAGTGTACCAGTCTCTCCCCCAGTCCAAACTTTGGGGAAGAATATGGGGCAAAGTTATAATACAGTATAGGGTGAGCTAATATTTACTGATTTAAGAAAAAAAACTTTCTAAATGTAAGTGAAAATGAGGCAGAATTCTAGCTTTGGTTGAGTTTTATATAACTATAAAGTGCCATCAACTTCATCTGACAAATAAGTGTCTGAAAAAATGGAGCGGAGGTTTTATAAATCTGTTTTACTTGCAAATGTCTTTTTCTTTACCTTTGAAATTTGGCTAAACTTCATATGGCTTCGGCTTGTGTTGTGTTTTCTTTTGTAAGCTAAGGCTTTACCTCCCCCCCCCCCAAAAAAAAAAAAAAAAAAAAAAAAACACCTCTGCTTGACCATATAGTAATTTGTCAAGCAAATTCTTAGCACACCTCAGCAATGTAACCCAATCTGTCCAGGCTGCAAGCACTGCTTTCCTGTTGCACACATCTACAGCTGTGTTGTTATTTTCTTGTAATGAAGTTACAGATTCATAAAGCAGATGTTTTACTTTCCATTTTGATACATTTTCCTTTATTTACATTCAACACTTTTTTCCTGAATGTTTGCTTATTGAAAAAAAAAAAAAAACTTGCCGTAATCCTCCTCTTGCCAATTCTTACACATAGAAACAGTTCCTTTCATTTTGGTGACAGGACAGGGGTTTGGAGTTCTTTATGAGGGTTTTTATTGTTGCTGAAACAAATGAAGGTTTCAGCATTTACTAGCAGGACGTGTTTTTAGTGGTTTTCTGCCTTTAATTGCTTTATACCACTTTGGTAGAAAATACATTCCTTATTGTAAGACATGCTGTTACTATGGAGGGCCAAGTTCTATACAGTTTGTTTTTATACATATGCTTGCGTTGTCATAGATGTACATCATGAGAATGTATATAAACCAGTTACACCTTTGGTCATAAAGAAATTCTTATTGTAAGGCATGCTGTTACTGTTTACACTTTTTCTATATATGCATGGGGTGTTGCGTATATACCATAATAATGAATGTAAACCAGTGCCACCTTAGGTGGCTGTGAGAGCGTTCGTAATAAAATATCAGTTGGATATGATAATGTCAGATTGTCATACATTTTAGAATTATCAAATATCTTCCTGCCCTATTTGTATTATATGTAAGGTTTAAACAAATCTCATCCACGTGCTATGTAAGAACCCCGCAGCACAAATCGAACTGCAGTGCAGGTTTTCAAGATGCAGCATGTTGTTCTTGCTGCAGGTTCTTATCGCTGTCTTCTTTTGCAATGCAAAGGTTGAAAGCAATGTCATAACTAGAACAAATACACTTTGAGGTCTGCCATCCTGTTTTTGGCAGGTTTGTGCAGTATACACTTTCTGTGCGTATGTACTCTTAAAGGGGTTGTCCAATTCATACTTTTATTATTTTATACTGCTACAATAAAATTAACAAACCAGCATTTCCTCTGTTTCCAGCGGTGATGATGTCCCATTTCTACGAGGGGATTTATGCAGCCAATCACAGGCCTCAGGGATGACCTCTTCACAAACTGTATATGACTGCTGTGATGTGCCGTTTGTGAAGAGGTCACCACTGAGCCCTGTGATTGGCTGTAACGGTCACCTGGCAATAACATCTGGTGAACTTGTATAAAAACCAATTGAGCTGCCATTGCTGGAAGGAAAGGCCTGTAGATTGTTGAGTACTGGTTTGTTGCCCTTGTAGCAGCACTATTAAATAAAAATATGAACTGGACCCTATAAAGGAATTGGTTTTGTTTTTTGTGTTTACATAAATCCCTTACATTTCAGTTGTTACTTTGCATATATTTTTTTATATATGTGTCAAGTTATTATAACACGCTTCTGCAATGGTCCTCACTTGGAAAGAGAGAATTTCTGATAATTGTATTAGAGGTAATGCCCCAATGTTTAATAAAGAGATCATACAGTTCAACACTACAGTATACATTTCTATCTAAATTAGAATCATATATGCTATCGCACATTACATGACAATACATAACGTTGCTCTGTTGGGTAGAGAAGGGTAGCCATTGTTTTTGAGTATTTCTTTAAATAAGACAATGTTGGATTATCTAAAATGTTATAGAGGAATGTATATACTTTGTCAAAATTTTACGATTCGTTTCTACTTGTAAAATATAGATAAGACTTGAAATTGGATGTGGCTAATTGTGTTCAATTACATCATCTGGAGGCCATGCTGTCTTCATCTGAGAATGGCTTTATTGCCACCATATGGAAAAGAACATTCCATTGCAATTGGAGAATGAAGAGCTTTTGATTGCAATGGAGTCCAGAGGGCGAGCATCCGTTGTGCTAAGCAGTGTAAATGTGGAGTGTCTTCTTTTTTTCTCAAAAAAAAAAAAAAAAAATTAGTACTTTATGTATTTGTACTGGGGCTGCCAATGCTTTCATAAGTAAGTGAAACGCCAATTAATTCCAGGCAATTTTCACTACTGGCCGTACGGTTTTGCACTCATCATGTGGTCAGTAATGAGAACTTTATCAGTGTTTCCTTGAAGTTGAGTGGAAGCCCTTTTATCTCCAGCACTGAATGTGGCACCCCAAAGAGTGAACATTTCGAGAATGTTTGGTACCGATCGCTTAAGTTTCCTTGAAGACAAACTGTTGTGTTTTATCACACTCTGTATCACAGAAGTATCCTCCCCTAGTAGCACCATATGGTGTCATACAAAGCAGTATGGAACTGCAGGCATGGCATTGGCATGTGCTTGGGGCTGCTTATATTATGATACACACAAGCAGATGTACTGTCTAGTTAAAAAAGGTGAGGTCAGGAGTGTCATGGGCATGAGGAGACATTGGCACAAGGTTGCAAATGGGTAAGAACAGCCACAAAGTAAGCTTTTTTAATCTAGTCCTTTCTGTCTATAAAAACCTCCCCCTCCCTGGCTGGGTGGTCAAGAACATGGCAGGGAAGGCATATGACTGAGCCAAAAGTGTAGTCTGGTTTCCTGCCAATAAAGTTTGGTGGCAAACTGCCTGTAGGCTGTGGACAAAGCTCCCACAAACCCAGTGCAGCAGCCAGAAAGCCTCCATTTACTACGTTCTTTTTCCCGGCTTCTGATGTTCAGTTTTGTTTTGTGATCCACCTCCCACTTAGATTAGATTTTCTGTTGTTTTAACATTTCCTTGTACTATCTTTCAGTTTAGATGACAGGTTTGTTCTTTTCCCCATGTATTTGCTAGCCTTTACAATGGTGTTATGAGACAGTAACTCCTCGTAACCAGTCAGGTCCTCAACAGTGCACAAAGACTGACTTCTTTAGCGTGGAGCTGTACAGACTTGGTCAGACCTTGTGTGTATGAGGATATAGTCTCTCTATGTATGTAGTATAGTGAAGCATGTTTTTCGTTTTACTTGTATGGAATTGGATAGAAAAAAATCTGTTTGAAATCAGTGGTATGTGTAAGACTTGGGAACCTTTGTGGCAACCCGGTCAGTGCCAAGTCTGCCTTAGGTTGGCCATCTTGGGTTTGACAGGTAACTGGCCTTGACGGTACTCCAGCTTATACAGCAGCGTCTTGTTTGTACTTGTACACATATTAGAAAGAAGCTCCACTCTTTGGTATAGTTTTTGATAAATTATTTTTCATTTTGCTCTGTAAATCTCTTCCTAGGTCTGTGAATATTCTCTCCTTGTTCTGTCTTTCCTTCTCTTCCCTGTTTGTGTGTCTACTCATGACTGGCAGGGGAAGTGCCTTCGGCCCACCATTTTCTCTCAGGAAATTACTTTTAATCACTCCCACATGTCCATAAATAGGAAATGGGATCAGGTAATGAGAAATGCCTCCAAAACAGAGAAACGTTACTACACGCCTCTTACATAAATTTTATGTGATCTCCTATCCCGATAATGAGAATTGCATACTGAGTTGTAAATGGACAGGTAATTCACCAAAGACTAGTGCCATTCTCCCTACCCACCAATCGCATTTCAGCTTTTATTTTCTATTCTGTGCTGGTAAAATTAACCTCATTGGTCACCAGGGTGCTCTGTAAGAAGGAACCCTGCATGTATACACTTGGTTTTGTAGGTTATTTTGTACAGCAGTCATAAGATTTTATTTTTCTTTGTTTCCAGAGGATTCAGCTAACACATTTGCTGTTTACTTAGCTGCAAACTCGAATATGTGTCAAATAAACACACATCTTGCAAGGCAGATTCTGTTCTGTTGTTCTTTTCAAGTGAACATTCCTAAAATTCATTCAGGAACATTGCATCTGTGTAAATAAGCACAGAGTTGAAGACAGAAACCCCAGTGTTTACTCAATTAACAGCTGTGACATTTGGCCCTGGAGTCATGGGGCTACATCTCTGTAGGTGTGAGGGACACATGTGGTCAAGCTGCTCTGCAAACAGCCTTCACTTTGTGCAAAGAAAGTCTGCAATCTGGAAATGTGACTTAGGTCGGGGCCCCACATGGCGTAAACGCCATGGTTTTACAGTCACATTCACACATTGCCAAAAAATATGCACTGTGGAAATGCTGCGATTTCCAAAACCGTCACAGTTTTGGAAATTGCTGCATGTCAATTATACCTACGAAAACGCCGTTGGTTTCTCTATAGGTATAATAGAAGCAGAAAGCGACTTTCTGTAAAAAGCGCTGCTGGAAAAAAAACACAATGGTGGGAGTTTAACTCCTAGGACTCCCTCTGGTCTTCCAAGATGGGATAATCCTTTTTAGGATAAGGCCCCAGGTAGTGGGCCGCAGCCAAAAAGTGCTTTGGGAAAAACCGTGACGAAAAAAGTGTTTTGTTTTTTTTTTTTTGTTTTTTTTTTGTTTGTTTTTGGGGGGGTTTTCCGAAGCGCATTACACAGAAAGTCCACAGAGTTTTCCTCTGTGGACTTTCTGCTTCAATTACACCTATAGGGAAACTGCCGGCATTTCCATAGGTATAATTTACATGCTACGAATTCCAAAAACGTGACTGTTTTGGAAATGGCAGCATTTCCGCTGCAGGTATTTTTCTGCAATGTGTGCAATGAAAACCCGTTCCCTATATTGTACTGTAAATAGTTGCAGTTCTTGCCCTAAAGACTCACCCGTGTTGCATAGGTCAAAAATATATGATATTTTCACAAGAGAATGGCAATGATGCAAATTTGAACATCCTGCAGCATGGTCTAAGTTCCACACGATGTTGTGAAAACCCTCTCCCTATATTGTACTGTAAATTTATGTGGATTCCATCCACCATGTCTGAATTAACCATAGGAATTTCAACTCTTAATTGGGTATAACAAGGCATATTTATTCACTTATTTTATTGAAAAGGTTTGGTTTTTTAGGGTTGTTATTCATGGAAAGTTAAAATAAGTTTATTTTCAAAATGTGTAAATCCCATCTGCTGTCTAAGGTTCCCCCACCACCTCCCTCCTCCTGTAGCTCATTTTTCAGAAAAACATTTTCCCCTTGCACAAGCCATTCGCCTTGCATTTATAGCTGACAGATTGTGGTTACAGCTGCTGGTGTATTTGGAGGTATATGGCATAAAAATTCAAGTTGCAAAAACATGTGCTAGCAAGACCACCACTGTAGGAGTCTTTTCAAATAATGACTTTTACAGATCCAGGTGCATTGTGAAGAGGGTGTCTGCTTTTTGAAGAAAGTACCAGCAGTCTACATGAATATGGGACTCTGTGGTGTGTGTTTTTATGGTTTTTAGAAAGATTTTTTTGTTGTTGTCTTCTGTCTTGGTGTCCTTGACACAAGTTTTATTTTAGGACCCCAATTATGCTTGTAAAACCTTTCTAGTGATCTCATTTTTTTCTAGTGTGTGTCTGATGTAGAAAAAAAAAAAATGAAAGCTCTACATATTTTCAGTGTTTAAAATACCATAGTCTGTTTGATTCATGGTGGAAGTTGTTACGCTTGTGGCTGTAGTGATGGAATCCAGATGGACGGGGGCATGAGCTTCGAGTGAAAGTGTCTGGCTCCACTGTGGTCCGTCATGTAGTATTTTAATAGTTTCCAACCTCTGCTCTTTTGTGTTTGGGCCTAATCCCAGGCGAACAGATTTTCTCACCTCTTCATGTGCTGCGTGAATAGGGAAAGGTGTTTTTTATTAGTAGGGTTTTTTCCCTCTTTCTAAGAAGGTGCTTAAAATGTAGTTTTCCACCGTTGTTTGGCTTTCTTTTTTTTTTTGTATGTTATTTCTTTTTAAGGGTAGGGATAATAAGGGTGTTAACTCTGTGCACACTTAAACCAAGTTCTGAAGACTGTCAGTATGTATGGCTTAGACTGAAGCACAGTATAGTTTCTACAAAGCGTTCTTTGCAGAGACTGCTACTAACCTGATTTGCATGTTTATTCATTAGAGAATGTTTAGGTCAGCAGCTTTCTTCTTATACGTGGGTCAAATGTTAATAAATTCCAAACCATGGTTTCATTGACTGTCTCCTGCTTCATCTGGATTTCATTAATAGCAGGCATACACTATTATACAATGGAATAAGAAAGGCAAGTAATAGGACTAAATAAATTCCACTGACCTTCAGAAGAACATACCGTGATGTAATGTGATTGGAGCAAACGTGTTTCTCTCTTCAAGTGCTTTTTTTCCTACAACTTTCTTAAGTAGTATAACTCAGTCTTTTGGCCTTGTATTCAATAAATCATTAAAATTTATTTATTCATAAACTATAAACTTTAATGTTAAAAAAAAAAAATGAATACACAAAAAAATAAAAAAATCCTGCCAAGGACCTCATCTGCAAGGAGTTTGTATGTTCTCCCCGTGTTTGTGTGGGTTTCCTCCGGGTACTCCAAAGACATACTGATAGGGAATGTAGATTGTGAGCCCTATATGGGACAGTGACTGTCAATGTCTCTAAAGCTCTGCGGAATATGATGGCGCTATATAAGCAAGCAAAATAAACAAATAAAAAAAAAATAGTTTCCGTCATTAGAAGAATAAATACTATGTGGCCCGATTCATTAGGACTTGCCCTTTTAGTGTTCTGGTCTTAATCCATCTGTGCACTGACGTGAGATGCGCCAGTAAAACGCTCTGACCTCTTAGGGAGGTCCTATGTGCCAGAATTAAAATTTAAGCCAGTCAGGGGCTGGTGTAGATTTTGTCCATAACTCGCTCCAATTTTTTTGTATAGTAAATTTGTTGGGCCAAGACAAAAATGTAGACATTTTTCATGCCTGGCATCCAAGGCATAATAAATCAGCCCTACAGTTTATACTGCTGACAGGCAATACCATATTGCTGACATTACATGATTATTCATATCATAGAAAATATGATATGGTTTGCATGACTCTTTCACAGTTTCATTTAGACAAGTCTGAATACTATTTATTCAAAAAAGAAAATTCTTTTACGTATGGTTAGTACCCTGAAAACTACTGCTTGTTCACACTGTTTTATAACCATAATATTTTTTTTTATTTTTTTTTTTTAAGGGACTTAAGCCAGAACAGACTTTCTTCAATCAAAGCTAGCTCACTGAGTCACCTCCATAATCTCCGTGAACTGTAAGTTTGCTTTTTCTTACGTCATAACCATTATACAAAGGTCGACCAAACGGGTTGTTTTCCGCAGGGCCAGCCGACCGTGTAATGTGTATTGGATGCTGATGTTCATTTGGCAGGTGTCTGAGTAAAGGAACAGACACGTTGAATGTCAGCATGTCTATTCCTTTGCTGTCATGGGAAGGAAGCCACCACTGAACCAAGCGCACATTCGTAGGTCAGAAGGAGCAGCTGTTAAAAGAATGAGCTGTTGAGGGTGTATGGCCAACTTTTAATTTATTATATGATTAAGTTTTTACCATATTCTTGCATTATCTCTTCTTTTTTGTATATATTGAATGGAAGCTTTAGAATTAATCAATGTGTTTTCTTTAAACAGGAGGTTAAATAGAAATAACTTGAAGATGATACCCAATCTTGGGCCTTTGTCAGCAAAAATTTCACTTCTTTCCTTGTAAGTATTTTTGAAGGTTTGGCAATGGCTTACTCATTGGTTGTGACAAACTGAGCAAAGCATTATATTGGCAAATTGTTAAAATCACTGAACCTTCCGAGTGAATTTTTCTTTGGTTTATGAAAGTTATTTCAATTTTGTGCGTTAGGTCAAAATATCATAGTTATAGACAGCTACTACTGCTAGATTTGTGCAAATTGTGGCCTACCTCTGTAGTGTGGTCTGCATAGACTGTCAAATGACAAATCTGTTTTGTAGCCCAAACATTAAAAGAATTGTGGCCTATAAACCAAGCCATAGTTTTAAGGCCACTTTCACATAGGCAATAGTTCGGTCTGTATGTTGTCTAAGGGTGGGTTCACACTTGCGGCGGCACTCCGTCCACCGCGAATTCAACCTAAATGTCGGAAAAGTGGATATGCACTGGATAGGGGAAGGTTTGCGATGCATTGCTTAAAACCACAGTCACTTGAATGGGGTGTTAAAGCAATGTGCGGGTGTGCTCTTACACCCTCTTCGCCACAAAGCCGTTTTTTCGCTGGAAACAAAGTCCTGCATGTCTGACTTTGTTTCAAGCGAAAAAAAACGGCTTTGTGGCGCAGAGGGTGTAAGCGCACACCCGCGCATTGCTTTAACACCCCATTCAAGTGAATGGGGCTTTAAGCAATGCATGGCAAACCTTCCCCTATCCAGTGCCTATCCAGTTTTCCGACATTTAGGTCGGATTCACGCAGGACGGTGTGCCGCCGCAAGTGTGAACCCACCCTTAGTAGCTTTAATCAAAACCAGCTTATAGAGCAATGACAACTACAGATGCAGTCTGCATAGGCAAAAAGTGTTAGGAACTGAAGAATAGACGTCATATAATCACCAGAAATAGTATTACGGCAGCTTATCCTGAAAAAATAAATGAAACCCGTATGCTTTATCATCAGTTTTTCAGTTTACATTTATTTAAGGGGTCAGTAAAAAAGTAATTTATATTATATTATATTATATTAAGTTACAAATATTCAGAACAGTTTAGGTTGGGGAAAGCATGAATAGCGTCTAAATGATCATGTTTTGCAATCCCTCTTCCATTCTAAGTGCACTAGACTGATTTTACTTTCCACCTGCACAGAATAGCCCTTTTTTCCCCCTAATGGATTTTACAGCTACCTTAAGCTTTAAAGCAATTTGCATAGGGTTTAACAGGCCGGGTGCTAATTTCTAATTAAACTGTTTTGTTGGAGACCATTTGTCCACGTTGCCCTCTAAAAGATAAGGCAGTTGTAGAAGACCAAGACATTTAATAATTGCCTTTCAGTGTAACAATTAAGGTTAAATTCACACGACCAAGGTGCAAAACTGCTGTGATAAAGGTCCATTTTTCACACTGTTTTGTATCTGAGGGGGGCACCCTTTTCACTGATATCTACCCCCCCCCCCTCCTCCCCGGTTATTTCAATGTGTGGTGGGTATAATGTTGTACCGTGTTAGCCATTGAAAGTAGTGAAAGAGTGAAGAAATCAGGCTATATCTTTTAGAGGCGAACTGAGTATATTTGATAAGTAAGCTTTCAGAAGTACTAGCTTCCGTCATCAGACATGGTGTTATACAAGAAGTGAAAATTCACAGAATGTATGGTGGGATCTGTGAAAACCACCAAAATAACGTTCATGTGAATAGTCCCCATTCACTGACATTGAAATGCAAAGAAGCAAAAAAGTTCATTTTATTTCTCATTAATGTACACTCAGCACCACATCTTGACAGAAAAAAAAATAGAAATGTAGATATTTTTGCAAATTTATTAAAAAAACAAAAACTGAAATATCACATGTTCATAAGTATTCAGACCCTTTGCTCAGTATTGAGTAGAAGCACCCTTTTGAGGTAGTACAGCCATGAGTCGTCTTGTGAATGATGCAACAAGTTTTTCACATCTGGATTTGGGGATCCTCTGCCATTCTTCCTTGCAGATCCTCTCCACTTCGTCAGGTTGGATGGTGAACGTTGGTGGACAGCCATTTTCAGGTCTCTCCAGAGATGCTCAATTGGGTTGAGGTCAGGGCTCTGGCTGGGCCAGTCACAGAATGATCACAGAGTTTTTCTGAAGCCACTCCTTTGTTATTTTAGCTGTGTGCTTAGGGTCATTGTCTTGTTGGAAGGTGAACCTTCGGGCCCAGTCTGAGGTTTAGAGCACTCTGGAAGAGGTTTTCTTCCAGGATATCTCTGTACTTGGCCACATTCATCTTTCCTTCAATTGCAACAAGTAGTCCTGTCCCTGCAGATGAAAAACACCCCCATAGCATGATGCTGCCACCACCATAATTCACTGTTGGGATTGTATTGGGCAGGTGATGAGCAGTGTCTGTTTTTCTCCACACATACCGCTTAGAATTAACACCAAAAAGTTCAATCTTCATCTCATCAGGCCAGAGAATCTTATTTCTCATAGTCTGGGAGTCCTTCATGTGTTTTTTTTGGCAAACTCTATGCGGGCTTTCATATGCCTTGCACTGAGGAGAAGCTTCCTTCGGGCCACTCTGCCCTCCGACTGGTGGAGGGCTGCAGTGATAGTTTACTTTGTGGAACTTTCTCCCATCTCCCTACTGCATCTCTGGAGCTCATCCACAGTGATCTTTGGGTTCTTCTTTACCTCTCTCACAAAGGCTCTTCTCCCACGATTGCTCAGTTTGGCAGGACGGCCAGGTCTAGGAAGAGTTCTGGTCGTCCCAAACTTCTTCCATTTAAGGATTATGGAGGCCACTGTGCTCTTAGGAACCTTGAGTGCTACAGAAATTCTTTTGTAACCTTGGCCAGATCTGTGCCTTGCCACAATTCTGTCTCTGAGCTCCTTGGGCAGTTCCTTTGACCTCATGATTCTCATTTTCTCTGACATGCACTGTGAGCTGTGAGGTCTTATATAGACAGGTTTGCACCTTTCCTAATCAAGTCAAATCAGTGTAATTAAACACAGCTGGACTCCAATGAAGGAGTAGAACCATCTCAAGGAGGATCAGAAGGAAATGGACAGCATGTGAGTTAAATATGAGTGTCACAGCAAAGGGTCTGAATACTTATGACCATGTGATATTTCAGTTTTTCTTTTTTAATAAATTTGCAAAAATATCTACATTTCTGTTTTTTCTGTCAAGATGGGGTGCTGAGTGTACAATAATGAGAAATAAAATGAACTTTTTTGCTTTTAGCAAATGGCTGCAATGAAACAGAGTGAAAAATTTAAAGGGGTCTGAATACTTTCTGTACCCACTGTATATTCTTTATTTTAGAATATACACGCAAATATCTAGTATGTATCTATCTATATCTCCAAGTGTACTAAAGAATTATATAACAGTGTATTACAGTGTAAATTATGTACCTTGATATAACAAATATCTATGAAGTGCTTCCTGACTTTTTGAACAGTCTGTTGAATAGTGGGACTATTGCCTGTTCCCTGGGGCCTGATACCCTTTTGTTAGCTGGTGCTGTCTAATTTTTTTATTTTTTTTTATCTATCTATCTAATATGTGTGTGGGATATATTATATTAAATTTGCATGTGTAAACCCTTCTGATTTAAGTTGAGGACATTAGGTCATGTTAAAGTTTTGTAATACAGAATCCATTATTCATTCAGCCATAAGAAATATCTGTGTTATAATGAATGCTGTGCACAAAGGCGTCACTGTGCACCAGGCTGGATTACAACTGAACACTTTCAGGCTGCAATTTAGAGGGTGTGCAGTTCAGGAAATTGCTGGCCCCTGCCGTAACAAGCCATGCTGCAAAAGAGAGTTTATCACTCAAGTAATTTATGGGTTTAACACCTTGTCAGTAATTACCTTCTTAATAAACCAGGATTGTGCCCTGCTGCTTTTGCACATTACTTTTTTGAGAAGCTACACCTGTATCATTTATTACAGTCCTGCGAGCCAAAATTGGTCTTAATTGTGGTGTTAAAATAATAGTAATATGCTATCTGCATCATTGTGCTTTTTCCTAAACTCAGTTTCTCTTAAATCTTCACTTCAATTCTGCATGAACTCACTGTTAAACATTTCTATTCTAAATTACTCAACACACAGCTGCTTCTGCCAGATGTATGCTTTTTAAGAGTGTATGTATTATTTTTTTTTGGACCGTTATGTTTAGTCACGCCTTCAGATGAAATACTATGAGAATGTCATCCGTATACACACAGTTGACATCTTTTTCACCTGTACATAACAAACGTGTAGGACTTTTCAGAATCATGTGACTATCTTATTCCATGCAATGATTCACCCTGATCACATTTGTTTATTACCTTTTTTTTTAACCTTATTTTTTTTTCCAGAGCAAACAACAAGATTGATTCTGTGTTGCCTGAACAACTGGAACCTTACCAATCTCTGGAAACCTTAGATTTAAGTAATAATTTTATTACTGAGCTGAAACACCCATTATTTCCTGTGCTGAAGCTCAAGTACCTGTAAGTTACTCCAGCCAACAACAAAACGCATTGTATTTTTCTTTGAGTTACTTTATTAATGTTACATACACTTTTATACTTTGAAAATTGATTTTCTATTTTTATTTAACAGTAAGATGTTAACCATTCAGTACCCCTTAGTACTACATAATATTGGTATACTTATCTACTTGTTTGAGCCATTTCATCTTACTTTATCCTATAGGTACATCAATAAAAACTTAATAACCTCTATGGAATCTGGTGCTTTTGACAACTTATCTGCTACTTTGCAAGTACTGAAACTCAATAAGAACCGGATTGGCTACATCCCGCCAAAAATGTTCAAACTTTCCAATCTCCAGCATCTGTGAGTATAAATCTCATTCTTTTTAGAGACCAGTTTTATGTTAGTGCCTGAAATGTTACATAAAACTTTCACTTTTATCTTCAGACTGCTTCATGAAATTTCTCTCCCTGTTCAGACCTTTCTGTGTTTTTATCACATGTCAGATCTACAACAATATCTTTTTAAGTTTTTTTTTTTTTTTTTTTTTTTTTTTCTGAGCAGTGGGTATAAATATTTTATACTTGGGTGTTATGTTACACCACAATTAATAGATACAGTACCTAGGTACCTAGGCTTTAGCTCATCTATTTGCCATGAGATTTGTTTTATGTTAAAGGGTTTATGCCACTAAGAATATTTATTTATCTATCCTCTCAGTGGTGGTCTGACCACTAAGAACAGGGAATATTTTCCCCTGTTGTGAATTCAGCCTGACTATAGCCAGGCTGAATGTAGGAGCCGTACATAGCCGACATCTGTACTTTAGCTGACTCCAACACTCTCATTCTTCTAAACTTTTTTTTTTTTTATTTATTTATTTTTATAAACTTTCATACAGTATTATATGCAATTCCTTTAAGCACTATTGGTCTTGAATTGCAGTAGTCACGTTTGTTTTCTGTTACAGAGAGCTGAAGCGGAACCGAATTAAACACATAGATGGACTCGCTTTCCAAGGCCTTGATGCCTTAAAATATCTGAATATTCAAAGAAATGGGATAACAAGGCTTATGGATGGAGCCTTTTGGGGACTAAGTAACATGGAAGTTCTGTAAGTCTATATCATTCTTAATTTCTGTAGTACAATATTGTAAAATACCCGCTTTCTCTATACTATTGCTCACTATTGGTTACTTGTGAAAAGTTGCATGTCACAAGTAGAATGCAACTCTTCTCTGCCTGGCAATCCTGTATGCATATTTTGCAGTTGGAAAGATTTTGAGGCTTCAATAACTCTTCAATACATCAACTGCTCTTTAACCCCTAGCTATGTCTATAAGAGCTGTAACCCCATTATTTTGGATGCCTTCTTCATAGTTAGGCTTGAGTTTAGATCCGCTTAAATATTAAGAAATTACATTAAAAGCAATTGCCTAATAAAATATCAGAATGGAGCCATTTAAAAGTAGGTTTCAGAAGAAAGACTGTATACATCAGATTCATCACTGCTGCCACATGCTGGCATTGGTGAATAGACTGCTATCACAGTATAAAGAATTTTAAGTAGAATAGTTGCTGTCATGCCGAGGCAAGACATTGTATTGGTTTTCTTCTATTAACTTTACATCTTCATGTATGATCTTTACATTTTTCCATTTTTAAGGCTCTTGGATCATAACAATCTCACAGAGATTAGTCGAGGCTGGTTGTATGGCTTACTTATGTTGCAGCACCTCCATCTCAGCCAGAACGCCATCAGCAGGATCAGCCCCGAAGCCTGGGAGTTTTGCCAAAAACTCAGTGAGCTGTAAGTTGCTTTTATTTAGTTCCAATTTTTCGTACAGATTCACTGCCAAAACATGAGTTTCTTACCACAGATTTGTACTTTTTTTTCAGAACAGCATTACTCAGGCATTTTTTTCTTTCTGACTTCACTTAGACTTATTTGTTATTCAGCCTTCCCCTTTATGGGACATGATGTTTCAATTAAGGCTATCCTGCATTAAAATATACATTAAAATTGTGATACAATTTTAGTTTTCACGCTGAGTAATATATATATATTTATTTATTTTATTTTTTTTTACAGAGATTTAACCTTCAATGAACTAACCAGATTAGATGAGTCCAGTTTTATGGGATTAAGCCTGCTTGGTAGACTATTTATAGGCAACAACCAAATTAGTTATATTGCTGATGGTGCTTTCCATGGACTGTCCAGTTTGAGCACACTGTAAGTGATCGTGTATTGTTTATAACATATATTGAACTGTTTTTATATTTCCCTTTTATGGTGTACTTGTTAAATGGACTCATGCTGAAATGCAGCCTAATAATGTTATGTGTGTCTTAACAATGGTGTGAAATAGCTTTGTACTCTCGAACAATAAGTTTGCTTGAAGCTATTCTGTACTGAAAAGAATCAAAAGAGAGATCCTGGTGACCACTTGTGTGTTAATGTAATGGTTTCATTTGCATCTAAATTGGTACAGACACCCACTTGTGCCCTTTATGGGAATGTAAAAAAGATTGAACTTTTGTACAGGTAGAAAGTATTTACTATCAAGTTTTATCCATTTTCAATAGATACCCTTTGGCTGAGTCCACACAGCTGATTTGTGGTGCGGCTTCTGCAAATTCTCAACAAATTACTGTACACATCTGGATAGCTGGAGATTTTACCCTTTTCAATGTACAGGGGTGATATCCAAGATGAATCCACAGCACTGTTCACAACAACAACAAAAAAGTCTGCTTTTTCTGCAGAATCATTGCAGAGTTTTTTTTGTTTTGTTTTTTTACTTTTTAAAGTTTCTTTTTGACAATTTTAGCACAATACACACAGATACATCACTGTGAATAGATGCTGTTTTTAAAGGATTATTGTCCGTTTTCATATATAATTTCCACCCACTGTGTGTTAGGTGCCACATTTTAATGACAGTTGTGAATAATTATGAAGTTCAAAGCAGGTTAATTCCTCAATTGGGCTTTATGCATTCAGTTCTTATAGAGAACATGAAAAAAAAGGAGGAGGAGATTTGCAAAATAGTAGAAAATTATCATCATTGTATTATTCTCCCAAAGAACCCACCAAGGGGGGAAGCAGTCAACCATATCAATTGTTTTGAATTGCAGGTCATCTGAGGGCTAATGCTGGTCTGTCCTAGGGTTGACTGATTGTTATCAGTGCCTTAGGTTATGCAACCTCGCCTCTCACAGTTGGAGGGACAATACTTCAGTATTCAATTCCAAAAAAAAAGACTTCTAAAAAAAAAATGCTTTACTGCCTCTTCTCTTTTTTTTTTTTTTTTTTTTTTTTTAAATAAGATTTTTATTTTTTTACAGGGATCTAAAGAATAATGAAATTTCTTGGACTATTGAAGATATGAATGGGGCATTCTCTGGTCTTGAAAACTTAAAAAGGCTGTGAGATTTTTTTTTTTTTCTCCTCTTTTCCTATTGCATTCTCTTGTTTAGGGAGTCATTTGACATTCTTAGGTAGATTCTTTAAATATACAAAACATTCGACATCTAAATGTTTCTACCACAATTTCTGCTTAACTGATCTGTATCTTGTAGGATGCTACAGGGCAATCGGATTGGGTCGATTACAAAAAAGGCATTTTCATGGCTGGAAGCACTTGAATACTTGTAAGTACATTTGTATTTTAGATATAAAGTAGTATTGGTGCAGAGTAGTGGTATTAAACACATGATAAATGTATGTGACATACATATCATTAATATTGGGCTAATGTACATTTTCTTAAAATATAGAATAGCCCCATGCTGTTTTTTTTACGTTTTATTTTTGCATAATTAATTTTTATCTCCTTTTGCTTCCTGTATTTAGGGATCTGAGTAACAATGCCATTGTTTCAATGCAGAGTAATGCATTCTCGCAGATGAAGAGGCTTCAGCAATTGTAAGTGTTTTTTATCTAAGTGCCATCAATAAGTATTTTCTCTGTTACTGTATCATACTTGTCCTTTGTTTGGAGTCCTGCATCACCATTGGTTGCTATGTTCTTGTCTGTTATTTCCAATTGTGGTATAAGCATAGTCTTGCAAGTTACCTTATTGTTCTATTATATGCAGGCATCTGAACACATCAAGCCTTTTGTGCGATTGTCAGCTGAAATGGTTACCTCATTGGTTAACTGAAAACAAGCTGCTAACTTATGTAAATGCGAACTGTGCACATCCTCAAAATGTAAAAGACAAAAGTATATTTTCTGTGAGCGCTGATGGATTTCTGTGTGGTAAGTTCTTAGTGTGCATTTGTTTTCCTTCTTGAGTGTTGTCTTTGGGTAAAGTAAGATTAGGGCTGCTTTCACACACTTCAGTATTTAATCAGTATAGTAAAATATAATGGAAACATCTGTACTTTCCACTCCTGATCTTATCTTAAAAAGACATACTGAAGTGAGAATAAGGTAATAGGTTTATGGAAAATGATGAGCCATTTACTCATTGGTCAACCGTATAGAACAACCAATATATAAATTCAGTGCACAATAGTACAATAGACTTATTTTATTGTATTCAGACAGTTGTTTAATCCATTTTTTTTTTTTTTTTTTTATAGATGACTTTCCAAAGCCCCAGATTACTGTCCAACCTGAAACACAGTCTGCATTAAAAGGTTCCAATGTGACCTTTATATGCTCAGCAGCTAGCAGCAGTGACTCCAAAATGACTTTTTCTTGGAAAAAAAGATAATGAAATTCTACATGATGAAGAGATGGAAAGTTATGCTCACCAGCGAGTACAAGTTGGTGATGTGATGGAGTACACCACTAGTCTGAGGCTGCGCAATGTGGAGTTCATCAGTGAAGGAAGATACCAGTGTGTCATCTCTAATCATTTTGGAACTACATACTCTGTCAAGGCCAGGTTAACAGTTAACAGTATGTATTGCTTCTTTTTTCTCTTTCTTTCTTTTTTTTTTATTTCCCTGAATTAATATTTTAAATGATCTGACTTTTAAAATTAGATTTTTTTTTTTTTTTTTATTTATTTCAGTGCTTCCTTCATTTACAAAGATGCCCATAGATCTTACTATCCGTGCTGGGTCTACTGCTAGACTTGAGTGTGCTGCAGTTGGTCATCCAACACCACAGATAGCTTGGCAGAAGAATGGCGGCACAGATTTTCCTGCAGCCCGTGAGAGAAGAATGCATGTAATGCCAGAGGATGATGTGTTTTTTATTGTGAATGCCAAAATTGGAGACACTGGTGTATATAGCTGTACTGCCCAGAATAGTGCAGGTAGCATTTCAGCCAATGCTACGCTGACTGTGCTAGGTAAGCATCTTTTATACAGTTTATCATAAACTAGTGTGAAATCCTTGGATCATATGAGAACCATTAAACCCTGAAAATATGAGGACTGTTTTATTAAGAGTGCATTTTTGCTGTTGCCCTCATGCCACAGTTCTTTGGTTCTCTTTAGTCTGGAGTAGAGTGTATTTTGTAAGAGATGCTGTAGAAATGGTGTAAACCCGAAAACAAAACGCCATCTTTGGTAGATGATGATCTGACCTTAACTGGTGTTGAGTGGAATAGACCTTTCCAGAAGTGAGATCACATTACCATATATATGAAATGCATTTGCCCTTTCTGACAGGGGACAAATGAGTAAATGTATTCTTGTTTTCTTTGTGAACAACAGAAACCCCATCATTTCTGCGACCGTTGGTAGATCGAACTGTATCAAAAGGAGAAACCACAGTCCTGCAGTGTATAGCAGGGGGAAACCCAACACCAAAAGTGAATTGGACAAAGGATGATAAACCATTGGTTCTAACAGAGAGACATTTTTTTGCTGCTGGGAATCAACTTCTTATTCTTGTGGACACTGACTTTGACGATGCTGGAAAGTACACTTGTGAGATGTCCAATATTCTTGGAACCGAAAGGGGAAATATACATCTTTCTGTAATTCCTAATCCAACATGTGATTCCCCCGCAAATGCCACACCTTCTTTGGAAGATGATGGATGGGCCACAGTTGGAGTGGTGATTATAGCCGTGGTGTGCTGTGTGGTGGGAACCTCCCTTGTGTGGGTGGTCATCATATACCACACACGAAGAAGGAATGAGGATTGCAGTGTTGCAAACACAGGTGGGTATGACTGTAGAGCAAGGCAGGAAATGAAAGCTGTTACTTTTCAATTTTGGTTAATCAAATTGGTATTCATCAGCGGTTAGAGGGACACGCAAGTTAAAAGAACATATGTTGTTCAGTGAGCTTCATCTGGCGGAATAATTCTTTTGGTTTAAAAAAAAAAAAAAAAGTTCTTGCTTAAAGTGTACCACAGATTACAACAGTAGAGATATTTCTGAAACCTCTAATTATTCTAGGCATAACTTCTCCAAAATACATACATTAGATTTTATATCCACAATAAGACAATAATTGACTTTTAATTTGTGTATTCCATACATGGAGAGATTTGAATTAAAGGGAATCTGTCAGGTCAATCTGGAACCCTAAACCACCCACAGGTCCTTATAGACCTGGTGTTAAGTGTCCCAAATCGCCCTGTTATAATGCAATCCGCAGGCGCATTAAAAATTAAAAAAAAACCTTTATACTTACCTAGAGAAAGGTCCGATCGACGCTGTTTGGTGAGAACAGTCCGGTTTATTCATGAGATAATTTGTTGGCACGCCTCCCGGGCGCCTGCACTGTTCTTCAGTGAAGCCAAAGATGAACACCCCGGCTTCACTATGTAATTGCGGGGCATGCGCACTGAAGCCAAGGTGTACTCCTCTGGCTTCATTGAAAAACTGTGCAGGAGCGGGGAGTACAGTGGCATGGTGAGTATAAAACTTTTTTATTTTTAACGCGGCCATGCATTGAGTTATAACAGGGTGATTTGGGACACTAAACCCCCGGTCCACATGGACCTGTGGGTGGTTTAGTGTCCCAAATTGCCCTGACAGATTCCCTTTAAAACCTTTAGTTTCCTTATACAATATGTTGACCTAATTTAACTGTAATTCAACCCTGTCATTTTACAGATGAGACAAACCTCCCGGTGGATACTCCAAGCTACTTGTCCTCCCAGGGAACTCTTGCAGAGAGACAAGAAGGATACATCCCTTCTGAAAATGGAAGCCATCATTTCATAGCCTCCTCTATGAGTGGGTACTTCTTACAGCAAAGAGACAGTAATGGTATAAACTTTTTTTTACTCATATATATTTGTGTGCGTATAATAGATCTATCTATTTCCTTTAAAACATTATATGCCTTGTTAGGTTTGTAAAATATACAGCCACTTCTGTCCGTACAAGTTAATAGATAATTTTTGTTCCATAATAAGAAGTAGGCCACAAAATTGTTTTGGAAATAGCCATTTATTTAGACTGCTCTTTTTTTGGTTACATATATTTTTCAAATACAGCTACGCATGTGATTTTGTAGTGGTTGCACAGGGTTTATTTATCCTTCTTTTTTCTGGATAAAAATATTCCTATATTTTACTTCTAGGTATCTGTCATTTGGATAATGGTAGTGAAGCTGACTTAGAAACTGGAAACGACCCACTTCACTATCACTACATGGGGCAGCAGAGCTCTCTGTATGCAAAGGGAATCCTATACAATCCTGAAGGATATGAAGTCTATTTGGCAGGTCAGTGGAAACCTCATCAAACCACCTTCTTGTATCTTTTAGAATTAATGCAATTATTAAGTGTTGTCCTTGCCTCCATTCAGATCAAAGATCTTCGAACCTCAGCGCTTATGAACCAGATTATTTTACACAAAAAGATTTTGGTTCCTCATATACACAAGAACAAGACGATCATTTCATCAGTAATTCAGATGTCCATGGAACCTTTCCTGTGATTTATACATTTCCTGGCTCTGTGTATGAACAGAGTGAAGATAACAACAGAGTTAAAACTGATTCAGAGATGGACCGCTTTAGCTTCAAGAACAATTCTGATAAAATCTTGCACATGGGTAAGATACCTGTTTTTTGTCTTTTTATCAAAACCTCTTCGGGGCAATGTGACAAACATTGTTGCATCTTAAAGGGGTTCACTCATCTGAATAAGTTATCCCCTATTCTTAATGGAGCAGTGGTCAGGCAGTAGTGCTGTACTTCAGCTATCTCCAGCACTCCTATTCAAATGCGTGGAGTAGTGCATGCGCTGTGTGATCACAGCTCCATTTAGAATAAGGGACAAAAGTTCCCTGTTCTTCTTATCTATGGGGGTCTAAGCAGTCAGACCTGCACCAGTGTGAAAGTTATCTCCTATACAGTGGATAGGGGGTAACTTGTCCAGATGCATAAACCTCTTTTAAATGTAGCATATGATTAGAATTTAAATTTGAAAGAGATCATTCAAATAACTTTGAGCCTTTTTTTTTTTTTTTTTTATAAGTTCTGCACTTTTTATGGTGCTCACAAAATGAAATAAATATTTTTATAATCTGGGTAGTTTGATATGAGAATACATATTTCTATTTTTGTTAATTTTTACATGAAATCTAGAGAAAGGGGTGATTTTTTTTTTTTTTTAGATATATAATGTGTGTGTGTGTGTGTGTATATGTATGTATGTATATATATATATATATATGTAATAATATATACACATTAAAAAAAAATCTACTTTTAGACAGCCTTTAAATAAAGTTCTGTTTTCTGCCAACTGAAACTGAAAGTGACTGACTCCTGAGATGACATGGTTGCATCTGACCACAGCATCTGAAGTGTTAAGTGCCCATGAACAGATCAGTCTCTGATCACAGGCTCTGCCACCAGGTCCATGCAGTGTAAGGGGTGCTGGGAGTCAAACCCTCATTGATCTGCTATCCTTTTTACAGTTAATAATAATTGTGACCAATTTTTATGCATTTTATTTGAACCGTTTTGTGGTTACAAATATGAGACCCTTTTGTGAATGAGGAAATATATTGGACCTGCTTAGTGCTTTGCATCCATCACTTTAGAGCAAAAAAAAAAAAAGTAAATATTTTGACAGGCCAAACAGTTTAAAAGAGACTTTTACAATTACATCATGTTATAAATCTGTAGTAAATTCCAAGGAAATCAACTTAAAAAAAAATATTTGTGGTACAAATGACATGAATACACACCTTCATATGTATTACTTTGGAAAGTGTATTCACCAAATGTAAAGAGCAAGTCTAGTTGGAGGAAAAGAAATCATACCTGCAAATACTATCTTCTGTCGATTTGGTGACTCTGGAAAAAATTGACTTTAACATTTTTGTTTCTCCAGGCACATTTGGGAAATCTGTATGGAAGTCTCCACATGAACACTTTGAGAAGACAATGGGATATGTGACTGCACATAGTAATGATCGTTCCTCAGATATACATCTAGACTGTGATAAAGAGGAAACATCAAAAATTGCTTTTACAGATGAGACAGTGTTTTGCAAGCAAAAGATTTCTGAAGACCACAGGACTCCTATGTTTTATTGCTATGATATAGACACATAGCACCTTTAACATTATTTACATTTCTTAATCCAAAGACTTTAACTTTCTACCTCAAGAATAAACTTTGCCCAAAGGGGGAAAAAAAAAAAAATTGCCATTAAATGCAAAGTCACCAGAAATGGATTCAGAGGAAAAAATTCAAAAGAAGAAACATTGCATAAAATATCTGCTTTATTTTAAAGAATTTTTTTTATATAGAGAGAAAGAGAAAAACTGCCATAATTTAAGAACTGTAAATCTGTAAATATTGATTTTATAGATATTTTTGTATTTTTATATAAAATTTTCTATGGAAAATGAGAATAGTAATGTTATTTTAAAGCTGCCAAATATTTTTGGTATTGTACATTTGCACAGTATGATGAATAAATAAAAAGGTGCTGTAATGTGTCATTAATGATTGAGGAAGGTGAACTTGCTTGCCAGTTTACTATGTAGATGGATGTTGCCAGGTGCACCATGGACAGGTGGACATGAAACCACATGGCTACTGTATGTCATGTTCATATGGCAGCTCCTGCAGGTTATGTATTAACCCCTTCCAACATCTGCCAATAGCCCCCTCTCAGGCGTTCCTGCTGTTTTATGTTGGTCTGATTATGAAATTAAGGGAGCCATTTGGTTACCTTGGCACCCTGAAGCCTTCTAAAGACTTACAGTGGGGAAAAAAAAGTATTTAGTCAGCCACCAATTGTGCAAGTTCTCCCACTTAAAAAGATGAGGCTGGCCTGTGATTGACATCATAGGTAGACCTCAACTATGAGATACAAAATGAGAAAACAAATCAAGAACATCAAATTGTCTGATTTTTTTTTAAGAATTTATTTGCAAATTATGGTGGAAAATAAGTATTTGGTCAATAACAAAAGTTCATCTCAATACTTTGTTATATATCCTTTGTTGGCAATGACAGAGGTCAAACGTTTTCTGTAATTCTTCACAAGGTTGGCACACACTGTTGCTGGTATGTTGACCCATTCCTCCATGCAGATCCCCTCTAGAGCAGTGATGTTTTGGGGCTGTCGCTGGGCAACACGGACTTTCAACTCCCTCCAAAGGTTTTCTATGGGGTTGAGATCTGGAGACTGGCTAGGCCACTCCAGGACCTTGCAATGTTTCTTATGAAGCCACTCCTTCATTGCCCTGGTGGTGTGCTTGGGATCGTTGTCATGCCGAAAGACCCAGCCACGTTTCATCTTCAATGCCCTTGCCGAAGGAAGGAGGTTTGCACTCAAAATCTCACAATACATGGCCCCATTCATTCTTTCATGTACACGGATCAGTCGTCCTGGTCCCTTTGCAGAGAAACAGCCCCAAAGCATGATGTTGCCACCCCCATGCTTCACAGTAGGTATGGTGTTCTTTGGATGCAACTCGGCATTCACTCTCCTCCAAACACGACGAGTTGTTTTTCTACCAAACAGTTCTTCTTTGGTTTCATGTGACCATATGACATTCTCCCAGTACTCTTCTGGAACATCCAAATGCTCTCTAACAAACTTCAGACAGGCCTGGATATGTACTGGCTTAAGCAGGGGGACACATCTGGCACTGCAGAAAATGAGTCCCTGGCGGCATAGTGTGTTACTGACTGTAGCCTTTGTTACGTCAGTCCCAGCTTTCTGCAGGTCATTCACTAGGTCCCCCCGTGTGATTCTGGGATTTTTTGCTCTCCATTCTTGTGATCATTTTGACCCCACGGGGTGAGATCTTGAGTGGAGCCCCTGATCGAGGGAGATTATCAGTGGTCTTGTATGTCTTCCATTTTCTAATTATTGCTCCCACAGTTGATTTCTTCACACCAAGCTGCCTCTCTCATCTTTTTAAGTGGGAGAACTTACACAATTGGTGGCTGACTAAATACTTTTTTTTCCCCACTGTATAGGCCTCCCAATGCTAGGTGTGTATTAACCTCTTCCAGCTGCAGACATTTTAAATTTTTGCTTTTTTTTTTCTCCCAGCCATCCAATACCTATGTTTTTTTTTTTTTTTGAGTTCAGGTTACCCTCCTCTGTTGTAGTACTTAGTTTAAGTGTGGTGACACATGAGGTACCTTATGTTCCTATAGCCTAAGCTACAGTCATGGCCAAAAGTTTTGAGAATGACACAAATATTATATTTTCACATGATCTGCTGCCCTCTGGTTTTTATGTGTGTTTGTCAGATGTTTTTATCACATACAGAAATATAATTGCATTCATATTATGAGTAACAGAAGCTTATATTGACAGTTAGAATGAGTTAATGCAGCAAGTCAATATTTGCAGTGTTGACCCTTCTTCTTCAGGACCTCTGCAATTCTCCCTGGCATGCTCTCAATCAACTTCTGGAACAAATCCTGACTGATAGCAGTCCATTCTTGCAGAATCAATGCTTTCATTTTGTCTGAATTTGTTGGTTTTTGTTTGTCCACCCGTCTCTTGATGATTGACCACAAGTTCTCAATGGGATTAAGATCTGGGGAGTTTCCAGGCCATGGACCCAAAATCTCTATGTTTTGTTCCCTGAGCCATTTAGTTATCACCTTTGCTTTATGGCAAGGTGCTCCATCATGCTGGAAAAGGCATTGTTGAGCGCCAAACTGCTCTTGGACGGTTGGGAGAAGTTGCTCTTGGAGGACATTCTGGTACCATTCTTTATTCATGGCTGTGTTTTTAGGCAAGACTGTGAGAGAGCCGATTCCCTTGGCTGAGAAGCAACCCCACACATGAATGGTTTCAGGATGCTTTACAGTTGGCATGAGACAAGACTGGTGGTAGCGCTCACCTCTTCTTCTCCGAATAAGCTGTTTTCCAGATGTTCCAAACAATCGAAAAGGGGATTCATCAGAGAAAATGACTTTACCCCAGTCCTCAGCAGTCCACTCCCTGTACCTTTTGCAGAATATCAGTCTGTCCCTGATGTTTTTTCTGGAGAGAAGTGGCTTCTTTGCTGCCCTCCTTGAGACCAGGCCTTGCTCCAAGAGTCTCCGCCTCACAGTGCGTGCAGATGCACTCACACCTGCCTGCTGCCATTCCTCAGCAAGCTCTGCACTGCTGGTAGCCCGATCCCGCAGCTGAAACACTTTTAAGAGACGGTCCTGCCGCTTGCTGGTCTTTCTTGGGCGCCCTGGAGCCTTTTTGGCACCAATGGAACCTCTCTCCTTGAAGTTCTTGATGATGCGATAGATTGTTGACTGAGGTGCAATCTTTCTAGCTGCAATACTCTTCCCAGTTAGGCCATTTTTGTGCAGTGCAATGATGACTGCACGTGTTTCTTTAGAGATAACCATGGTTAACAGAAGAGAAACAATGATGACAAGCACCAGCCTCCTTTTAAAGTGTCCAGTGGTGTCATTCTTACTTAATCATGACAGATTGATCTCCAGCCCTGTCCTCATCAACACCCACACCTGTGTTAATGGAGCAATCACTGAAACGATGTTAGGTGGTCCTTTTAAGGCAGGGCTGCAATGATGTTGAAATGTGTTTTGGGGGATAAAGTTCATTTTCTAGGCAAATATTGACTTTGCAAGTAATTGCTGTTAAGCTGATCACTCTTTATAACATTCTGGAGTATATGCAAATTGCCATTAGAAAAACTGAAGCAGTAGACTTTGTAAAAATTAATATTTGTATCATTCTCAAAACTTTTGGCCATGACTGTACATTAATGAGAAATAAAATGAACTTTTTTGCTTTCAGCAAATGGCTGCAATGAAACAAAGAGTGAAAAATTTAAAGGGGTCTGAATACTTTCCATACCCACTGTATATATTGTGTATATCATACCACCAATGACATGCAGAATTATGGTACAAAAACCCTATAATGGGGCAAAACTATATTACCTCACAAACAAATGTGTATCAAACTACTAGATAAATAAATAAATAAATAAAGTGACTCCTCACCACATATCAATGTTGGGTGCAGAGCCATGTTTATGTTTTCGAAGGAGAGAAGCTCTGATCAATCATTTTCTTTCTGTAGTGACAATTTTTTGTTCAAATACATGTAAATTAAATTGAAATCCTTCTGTTGGCTGCATGCTGGTGGTGTATTTTCTGTATGAAACTAGAATGTATAGGTATAAGCTCTATACCACCTTTCAGTTGCTATGTCCAAGCATCATCCACCAATAATATTATGTAAGGCTATAAAAGTAGAGCTAGTAGAAGATGAGGACGTGTTCTCTTTGTTCAAGTTACAATCCTCCTGGTGGATGCCTACATTTATAGGGGACTGAATACTTTCTTTCATTTTCTTTGTCAAGTGACAATAATAATAATAATAATAAATTTTATTTATATAGCGCCAACATATTCTGCAGCACTGTACAATTTGTAGGGTTCAAGTACTGACAAAAAAGATACATTACAAAAAAATTGACAAATCAAGGGCCCTGCTCGCAAGAGCTTACAATCTATGAGGTAGAGGGCGTTACACAAGAGGAAGCAGGGGCAGCAACGGACGTAGCATTGCTTGTACAATGGTCAGACAATTTTGTAATAGAGGTTACTGTCATTACACATGTATAAAGCTGTATGAGCCGTCACCAGTCGTGTCCTTTAACGTGCAGATGGCGCCTGGACATACAGTATAAAGTTAGTCTGATACGGCATCATATCCTGTGAGGTAATGTTGGAGCATAAACAGATGAGGGTTCGTTTTAGGGATTCTAACTATGGAAGGGTTTACGTTAGGAGTTGTGATAGGCCTGTCTGAAAAGATATGTCTTTAGTTTATGCTTGAAGCTGTGGAAATTGGGGGTTAATATAATAGTCCAGGATAGAGCATTCCAGAGAAGTGGTGCAACTCGGGAGAAGTCTTGGATATGAGTGTGGGAGGTTCTGATAATAGAAGATGTTAGTCTTAGGTCATTGAGTGAACAGAGAGTACGGGTTGGGCGATAGACAGAGATAAGGGAGGAAATGTAGGGAGGTGCAGCATTATGGAGAGCCTTGTGAATGAGGGTGATAAGTTTATATTGTATTCTGTATTGAATAGGCAGCCAATGTAGTGACCGGCACAGACCGGAGGCATCGCTGTAGCGTCTAGACTGATAGATGAGCCTGGCCGCCTCATTCAGAATAGATTGTAGAGGGGTGAGTTTAGTAAAGGGAAGATTAGTAGGGATTAAAGTAGTCAAGGCAAGAGTGAATCAGAGCAACAATAAGTGTCTTTAGTGTATTTGTGGTAAGGAAAAGGGCGTATTCTGGAGATGTTTTTGAGGTGGAGATGACATGAGCGGGTGAGTGATTGGATATGGGGGGTGAAGGAAAGGTCTGAGTCAAACAAAACCCCGAGGCAGCGGGCATACTGCCTAGGAGTTATGGTAAGGCCGGAGACAGCAATGGAGATATCAGGGACAGATCTATTAGATGGTGGAAACAGCAGTAATTCAGTCTTTGAGAGATTCAGTTTCGGATAGAGCGAAGACATGATATTTGAGACAGCAGAGAGGCAGTCACTGGTGTTCTGTATTAGTGCAGGGGTGATGTCACGGGATGGAGTCTATAATTGGGTGTCATCAGCATAAAGATGGTACCGGAAGCCTGTCAAATATTTTTAAATTGAATTTAAATGCAGTTTTCTAACCTTCACATAAAGAAACAGCATTTTTGTCTGCAGTTTCAACCTGAGGTACATCAGCAAAAACACATCCTCATTACTGCGTGTAAATTGTACTTTATAATGGTACCATTTAATATTCCATACGATGTACTGGAAAACTGGAAAACAAATTCAGAAAAGAGTGGTATTAGAGAAAAAATGCATTTGCGAGACTTTCTTAAGAGCTTTATGATGTTTATTGTGCAGTCAAAATGACATGTTACATGAATTCTGTTGGTCGTAGCAATTACAGTGATGCCAAATGTATATAGTTTTTGTTATGTTTTAACACCTTAAAAAAATCTAAATTTTGAAAAAAAAAAATTTCTAGTTGCCATATTTTGACATCTGTAACTTTTTTATATTTTCATATACAGGGCTGCCTAAGGATATTTTTTTGCAGGGTCTGGTGTACATTTTATTTATACCAAAATCTTTATGGGAGGCAAAACAGTGAATAAACGGAGTCTTCAATAAGTTTGTGTCTGTGAAGAATCATCACCACAAATAGCGATGCCTATGTCCCACCGGTGAATAGATGCTTCAGTCACCTTTGACAGAGTCATCTAAAGGGTTAATGTTTGTGACCAGAGCAATGCTGACAGGTCTCTGCTCCTAAGTGGCCACCATGTTTAAAGGCCCAACATCTGCCATAATAGTAATAGTTAAAGAGCTAGAAAAGTGTTAGAGTCCTAGGAGCCATCAGTATGTCATAAACAACTTTTTAAAGGGAGTCTATCACCTCCCTCAAGCATATTCAACTGCTACCACCACAGTAGAGAGGAGGTCCGCTGCTAGTGCACCAACCGCCTCATTTGCACAAGGCTTCAAATGTGTTTTTTTTTCCAAATCTATAAAAGTGATATATAATAAGTACATAATAAAAGTATGTTATTTATCACACTAATGTGCTCTCTTATGCAGTGGTGACATCTGAATATGCTTGAGGGGGGTGATAGACTCCCTTTAAAGCAGTTTGGTTCAGAACAAACCAGTTCATCCCTTAACCCTTTCACTGCCAGGGGTCTCCGGAAATTTTGCACCTCCGGTAGCCAGAGCAATTTTCACATTTTTGAGATGGACAAATCAAACCTGAATTGCAGCATTAAAAAATCATCCAACCCCTCATACCTATATATTTTCTTAAAGTAGACACCTGCAGCATTGTCAGAATGTCACTTGGCACTGTATGCGAACAAGCACCTTCATGCAATTTTGATTTAAAGTGAATGTTTTATTAAAAAAAATGCAAATAAATGTATATTAGTTGCTAAAAGTGGAAACCAAACAAAAAGTTATATGCACCAAACCTCCTAATGATAAGAGATCAACATGTGCAGAGTCCATTCATATCACTAATGCCTAACACCTGCATGCACATATCTTCAGAAAATTACTAGAACTGGAATGAGCAAAAATCTGCTTTGAAGTTGGAAATGTTAAAAAAATGTTAAAAACCCTATTATTTTTTGAAAGTAGACAACCTGAAGATTATGTGTGTCTCAATTGATTATCAATAGCCACATCCACCTTCATGTAACTTTGTGACAAACATAAATAATTTTTTGAAAAAATGCACTAAAATATATATTTGCACTTAAAACTCCTATTCAATCTTACATTCACAAACAAAATACATTTAAAATAAAAGACCAAGGTGTACACAATTTATATATACCACAAACATCAGCTACAACAAGAGCTCATACTCTCAAAAACGCTGATACAGAAGAGAAGCAAGATTTTGCTGTTATTCACTAATATGTTAAAAATCTATACTGCACCTAGCAAACTGTGACTGTGACACTAAAATCTAAGTTTTTTGAGATTGCACAGCATACCGTATATAAAAACACAACTTAATATTTCATATATACAACCACCTTCATGCAACTTTGCAGCAAACAGAGATTGTTAGCAAAAATTGCACAAAAATTGAAATTTGCCACTAAAGTGCATGCTCAAGCAGTCCCTTTCTGCAAACAAAATACTTTCCAAAAAACTGCAATATGTGAGGAATTCATACATACCACACATATCTATATTTAAAGGTGCGGGTGTTAAAGAAACACCAAAATCGCAGAAATGCGCCAACCAATTTTGTGCATGCAAATTAAATAGGAGTTTACATAAAAATATAATTTTCTATTCCCCTATAAAAATTGTAGCAATTTATACGTTCATCTCTAGTGATAATCTTATTGCTATTATTTTAGAATGTAATGGATATCGCTAGAGGTGTATTTTACTCTATAAAGATCAGATATGGACAGGACAGGGATTTGGTGAAATGTAAACTTTATTGATGATTTTGTGCATGTGTTGTGTAAGAGTTTGGTGCGAATCTGTTGGCGTTGCAACCTGGACAATGGTAAACATCTGGGTCACAGCACCAATAAACTTCCTGTTTATGTTCAGAGGGGTATTACAGAAGAATACCCCTCTAGTAAGGCTCAGAGGGGTATTACATTATGTGACAATCAGAGAGCAAAAGTACAGTATTCTCTCTGATTGATAGGAGAGGGGATAACATGGACAGAAGTCCCTGCTATCCCCCCCCCCAGGGTCACATATAGGTTATGCACAGATGATGATGATTTCTCATCCCTGTGCAGTCTGCAGGGTGGCTCCTCCTCCTACCCAGGGCCGGCGTTAGGGGGGGCAAACTGGGCAACTGCCCAGGGCCCCGTTCCCAAAGGGGCCCCCGGGATCCGGAGCCTGATTACTCAGGATCCCGGAGTCAGGACGGCCATATTAATAACAGAAAGGGACCCAGCGTCATGTGCCGCAGGGTCCCTTTCAGATGTGAGTAAAAATAACAAACATTTTTGCTCACCTGTCCTTGCGTCCGACGTCATCTTCCGGCGTTCCGGACATCACCGCTGAGGCCTGGCTACAGCGGTCACGTGGGGCGTGCTGACAGCCTGCCTCACGTAATCGCTGAGGCCCAATCACAGGCCTCAGCGATGACGTCCACAACGCGTGACGTCAGCCGCAGAGAAGAGGAAGTGGTCGCCGGCGGTGATAGCGGAGCAGCGCGAGGAGGCCCAGCAGAGGTAAGACAAGGTAAGTATAACTGTTTGTTATTTTCCCTTATCTCTTCTGGGCCTTCGATTATTATACTCTGGGGTCTGAAGAGACCCCAGAGTATAATATAATAGTAGCACTGACGGAGTCTGTAGGGCCACTGTGGAGCATTATACTGGGGGCCCCCTCTGGATAGCATATTATACTGTGTAGGGCCACTGTGGAGCATTATACTAGGGGGCCCCCTCTGGATAGCATATTATACTGTCTGGGCCCCCTGTGGAGCATTATACTACGGGGCCCCCTCTGGATAGCATATATATTGTTTTGGGCCACTGTGGAGCATTATACTGGGGAGGGGGCCCTCTGGAGAGCATGTTATATTCTGTGGGGTTACTTTGGAGCATTATGCGCTCCAGAGGGGCCCCCCAGTATAATGCTCCAAAGTGGCCCCACAGTATATAACATGCTCTCCAGAGGGCCCCCCTCCCCAGTATAATGCTCCACAGTGGCCCCACACAGTATAATATGCTATCTAGAGGGGCCCCCCAGTATAATGCTCCACAGTGGCCCAAAACAGTATAATATGCACTCCACACAGTATAATATCCTCTCCAGAGGGGACCCCAGTGTATGGGGGGGGCAGCTCTGGAGAGCATATTATACTGTTTTGGGCCACGGTGGAGCATTATACTGGGGGGGCTCTGGAGATCATATTATACTGTTTTGGGCCACTGTGGAGCATTATACTGGGGTATCCTCTCTGGGCAGTATATTATACTGTGTGGAGGCCATTCTGGAGTATGTTATACTGAGTGGGGTCACTGTGGAGCATTATTTTGGGGGAGCCATCAGCAGAGCATATTATATTGTGTGGCGCCACTGTGGGGCATTTTGCGGGGGGAACTAAGGAACATTATACTAGGGAGCCCTCTGGGGAGCATGTTATACTGCGTGGGGCCTACTGTGGAACATTATACTGGGGGACGCTCTGGGGAGCATAATATATTGCGTGGGGCCATTGTGGAGCAAAATACTGGGGGGAAGGGCACTGGGAAGCATTATACTAGTGGGGGCCCTCTGGAGGGCATATTATACTATGGGCCACATTGGAGCTTTATACTGGGGGGAAGGGGCAGTGTGGGGAGCCGGTTATACTGTGTGGGGCCACTGTGGAGTGTATTATATTGTGTGGGGCTTTTTGGGAGCATGTTATACTCTGTGGGGCCATTGTAGAGCATTATACTGGGGGGGACCACTGTGGAGCATTATACTGGGGGAACCCCTCTGGGTAGTATATCATACTGTGTGGAGGCCATTGTGGAGCATGTTATACTATGTTAGACCACTGTGGAGCATTATACTGGGGGGCACTGTGGGGTGCATATTATACTGTATGGAGCATATTATATTGTGTGGGGCTGCTGGGGCGCATATTGCACTATCTGGGGCCACTAAGGGGTAGTATACTTTGTGGGCCACTGTGGAGTATTATATTGTGTGGAGCCTTATATACCATGTGGGGCCACTATGGGGGCTCAGGGGAGCATTTTATACTGTGTGGGGCCACTGTGGAGCATTATATACCATGTGGGGAAACTGTGGAGGGCTCAGGGGAGTATAGTATACTGTGGAGAACTATATACCATGTGGAGCATTATACTGTTGGGGGGGGCTCAAAATTCCTGCTGGCAGCCCTGTGTGCTATGTCTGCATCACAGCTCCCTCACTATAATCTTGCACATACGTGTAGTGCTCCATGACCATGTCATTCCCCATACAGTACTGTGCATGAACTGGCCATGGAGTTATTGGGGCCTGCACAGTACTATAGTAACAGTAACACCAGATAGTCAGCACATATGTAAGACTTCAGTGAAGGAGCCGTGGTGTAGGCTATTAGCAGGAAGCTGTTGGGTGGGGCCCCAGAATAAGTTCCTCTGGTGGGCCTAAGGCCCTTCAGTCTGGCACTATATAACGGAGAACTATCATATATAAGGGTGGGTTACTATATATAATTGGGAAACTTAAATATGAGGGGGCTATTATAAGGGGGAACTATTATTTATAAGATGGGCTATTATTTATAAGGGGGGAACTGTTTATAAGGGGGTATAATTGTTAAGTGGGGCTTATTTATAAAGGGGGCTATTAGTGATAATGGGGACTATTATTTATAAGAGTAACTATTATTTATAAGGGAGCAGTATTATATTTACAGGGTGACTGTTACTGATAAGGGGGAATATTACTGATACAGGGAACTATTTATCATTTATAAGGGAGCTATTACTGATATGCATGTAATATTATTTCTAAGCAGGGACTATTATTTATAAGTAACTGATGACTGGGTGCAAAAATCTATTAGGTTGTACAAAGGTGTTCATTTGAATTGTGTGTGGTAAAATGGGGCTTGTTATTACTTTTTTGTTGGCAGAAAGGAGGCGTTATTATAGGGGTTGCGACTGGAAGACGATGGTGTTGTTTGCATATCAGCGTTTGGGGCCCCGCTTTTAATTTTGCCCAGGGCCCCACTTTGTCTAAAACCGGCCCTGCTCCTACCGCAGCTCTTAAGATGCTTCCTGAGACACGAGGGAGAGGACATTTTAGAGCCCCATATCTCAGGATTTGTTAGGAGCATTAAGAAGATCTTAGATTCATTTTAAAGATGAGAATCTCATCTTTAAAATGATACCAAGAACTTTATGATATCTCTTACAAACTTGGAGCGAATAGCTGTTAAAAACGCTGTCGGGAATTGTGATCTGCAATGGGATCTCAATGCCGAATAGCATTTTCAACAGTGAATCGCTCCTAAACTGTAAAGGCTATTATGATGATATTGGTATCATTTTAAAGATAAGACTCTCATATTTATATTGAATCTAAGATCTTCTTAATAGACCTAAGGGATCCTGGGATATCGTCATTAGAAGTAAGGAAGTATTAGATACATGATTGGCTACAGAAGTGCCACCCTGGGAGGAAGCATAAACATGTGGCTGGCAGGGATAGGGTTAATCAAACATCGGGTCTGAACCAGTGAATCAGAAACTATGAGTTATAAGTCTGCTAAATTCATGAAGAGTATAATCCTTGCATCCTCTCCACAATTTTTCTATCTAGATTTTTCTATTCACAGCATCTGTTGTTTAAGGTGAGAGAAGATGGTGGAGCACTGAGCTCAAGAACACAGCATACTCACAACTATAAGTCCACTGTATTCTTAGTGGCAAAATATTGTTTGGGCTCATTGTTATAATAACCTTGTGAGCCTGTCATGAACATATGCTGATCTTAATAGAATGCATTATTCTGATGACAGATCCACTTTAAGAAAACCACAATAACCTTCTCTAGTAAAAACTTTCCATGTAATTTCTATGCATATTACTGTTTATTTAATGACTCAATGGATTAAACAGAACTTAGTACAGAATGTAAAATGTATACTAAAGCCCTGGCATTACCAGCTTATAATAATGGAAAATGACATCAACAGGTGAGCAAACATTTTAACTTGTCAGTTAGAGATTATTACATTCTTGCACATGTGTTTTGCTTCTCCATATTTCTGGAATCTCTAAAGAAACTTGAGGATTTCTAGATAATAAAGTATAGATTTACCAATTCACTAACACTTCTGCACTATCAATGCTGTTTGCCTAGTATGCCATAACTGTGACAATTGGCTATACAGAGTACAGTACTCAATCTAGCTTTCTACTTTCTCTATTTTGCAGCACCAAAGAAGTTATAAAGGCTTCCATACAAATAAGAACAAAGTCAAGCAAGCCTGCTAATTTCACATACATATCTTATGTGTCTAGGGGCTTTTCGACTCCTAAGAGATAATGTGGGAGGACCAAAGGATAGAGTATATTAAAGGGGGTTATCATTTGACAACCTATCTTTAGGATAGTACATCAATTAAATATTGCCAAGATTCCAATACTCAGAACCATAGCTGATCAGCTGTTTGAAAAGAGCAAAGTGTTTGGGTGAACACTATAGCATCTTCAGAGAAAACCAAGCACAACCAAACCCTTTAAACTTCAACATACTGTAGATAAACTGCTGCCAAAGGTGTATGCCAGTGGTTTACTTCGCCCTGTCCACTGGTATACTTGGTCAAGATGAGGATGCATGCATATAGGGAGGTATGGAGAAACAGCTGTGGGGGTCTGCAGGAAATCCAGTAATCACTGTTGTTCACAAACTAAAAATGGTCATTAAAGACCACATTCACGGGTAGTCTTGAAATGGATTGTTGTATCTGACAATACTGTGTTTGTAATACTACAAACCAACAGTCTCGTCCAATTTTGGTTACGCAGTTATTCACTATTTCATCATATGCCAATTCAGACTTGCATAGAAGTTCACTAAAATCCCTACTAAATGGGAAGCAGTACAAAAAAAACTAGGAAGGAAATAATTAACATTTATTTTAATAAATAATAGATAATTATTGCCACATTTTCAATATCGGAAGTTCTACACACGCAATAAGCTACATTGTGTCAGAGTGCACTAGGTCATAGCCAGAAAGCTTTTATGCTTCTATTCATAATGCTTCTCATTCATAAGGTATTAAGATGCTAATCATATTCACATGTTTGATGTGCAGATTTTATGCTTTAACATATTTTTTGTACTATAGCTACATGCTTATTGTGTCTTTTGTTGACATCAATAATAAAATAATGACAACTATTAACAGTATAGATTTGTATGGAACATTAATCACCTGCACACATTAGCCAGCGGCACCTAAATTAAGAGGAAAATTAGAGTGGATTCAACGCTTTCTAAGTACAAACAAAAAAAAAACTTCACTTGGTTAGCAGGAAAACCTTTTGCTCCCATTCTATCGTCAGAGACTATGTCCAACACCTATAGTTCTTCCGACAGCTGTTTCTCATTTAATGGTCAGAAGAACAGGAACAGCTATAAATTTACACCTTGAATGCAGGAACATTGTATGTGCATTAACTATGCTATGATTCTATTATTTAACATGTGAACCCTTTAATTTCGGCAAAACTAAGATGCGGTCTTTTTAAAGAGAAAAGAATTATAGAAATGCAATTTGGAATATGAAAATGATTTACTTTATTGTTTTGTTTATATCATTCTTGAATGGAGTATAATTCTGCTGTAATATTCTTTGTTTTTCTTCAGGGGGTGACATACTATGTACCTGGATGTAGTTATAACTGTACTCAGTTCTCGGGCCACAGGAGGCGTCACTAATAAGTAACACACTGATTACTTCTAGGCTATTTCTCATTACTGAGGGGATAACACACTATGTACCTGGATGTAGTTATAACTGCACTCAGTTCTCGGGCCACAGGAGGCATCACTAATAAGTAAGTGACACTGATTACTTCTAGGCTATTTCTCATTACTGAGGAGGTGACATACTATGTACCTGGATGTAGTTATAACTGCACTCAGTTCTGGGGTCACAGGAGTCATCACTAATAAGTAAGTGACACTGATTAATTCCCAGTTATTTCTCATTACTGATGGAGGTGACACGCTATGTACCTGGATGTAATTATAATGGCACTTAGTTCTGGGGTGACAGGGGCCATCAATAATAAGTAAGCGACACACTGATTAATTCTACGCTATTTCTCATTACTGAGAGGGTGACACACTAAGTACCTGGATGTAGTTATAACTGCGGTCAGTTCTGGGGCCATGGGAGCTGTCACTAGAGATGAGTGAATTTAAAAAAAATTTGATTCAGCCGATTCGATGAATTTTCCGTAACGGTTCGATCCCAATTAAGTTGCAGCGAATTGCGTTAACCCCTTCCTGACATCAGGCCCTAATAGTATGGCGCAAACCATGGCGGAAGCATGGTGCGCACACAGAAACTGTGTGCACACCCTGCTTTGTGGGTGTCAGCCATATGTAACTGCTGACACTGTCCTCTAACACCCCCGGTCGGAGCTGAGCTCCGATCACGTGTGTTAGCTCCTTAGATGCCGTGGTCAAACATGACCGTGGCATCTCAGGGATTTTATTATATATTAGGGTCTCGATCACCCCCCCCCCACGATGTTTTCGGGGGGGTGCTGCTGCTCCTATTCAGCAGCCTGGGGTCTGACCAGTGACCCCGGGTCTGCACCATCGCTGTCCCTCCTCATTCCAGCCTCCTATACACTGCAATACACGTGTATTGCAGCATATATCTATTGAAGCTGCGATCAGAATATCCAGAATATCACTGCTTCAATCCCCTATGGGGACAAAAAGAAAAAAATGTAAAAAAAAAAAAGTAAAAAAAAAAAAAAAAAGTGTTTAACCTCCCCCCCTTCCCCGAGCCAGTGCTATTATTATACTCTAGGGCAGGGGTAGGCAACCTAGATGAGGTACTCGGAGTGCCGGGCAATAATTGTAAGTCTGACGACCCCTAAACTAAAGTCATATACCACAAACCATAACACAGAAGTGCTGCCACCAGATGCTTTAGGACACATGCGTTTACTGCTATTTCCTGGGGCGCTCCTGTACTTTCCAATTAGAAGCAATGAAAGTCCATGTGCAGCCCCCAGTGGTAAATGTGTCCAGGAGCACCGTATGGCAGCACCCTCAGGGTGGTGACACACTATGTATCTGCATGCAGATATAGTCTTAGGCCACTGGAACTTTTACTTCAATGTAAAACTGCGTTCACATGGTGCATTTTTGCACAAAAAAAAAAAAATGCCTGTGTTTTCTGTGCAAAAACACATCCTTAATGCAGAAAACACACCGTTATACAGAATAATGTCCCATAGCGGCCTCTGAACACGGTATTATGTCCCATAGCGGCCCCTACACAAGGTATTATATCCCATAACAGCCTCTGCACACAGTATTATGTCACATAGTGGCCCCTGCATACGGTATTATGTCCCATAGTGGCCCCTGCACACGGTATTAGGTCCCATAGCAGCCCCTGCACACGGTATTAGGTCCCATAGCGGTCCCTGTACACGGTATTAGGTCCCATAGCGGCCCCTGCACACGGTATTAGGTCCCATAGCGGCCCCTGCACACGGTATTAGGTCCCATAGCGGCCCCTGCACACGGTATTAGGTCCCATAGCGGTCCCTGCACACAGTATTAGGTCCCATAGCGGTCCCTGCACACGGTATTATGTCCCATAGCGGCCCCTGCACACGGTATTAGGTCCCATAGCGGTCCCTGCACACGGTATTAGGTCCCATAGTGGTCCCGGGACACGGTATTAGGTCCCATAGCGGTCCTTGCACACGGTATTAGGTCCCATAGCGGTCCCTGCACACGGTATTAGGTCCCATAGCAGCACCTGCACACGGTATTAGGTCCCATAGTGGCCCCTGCACACGGTATTAGGTCCCATAGCGGTCCCTGCACACGGTATTAGGTCCCATAGTGGTCCCTGCACACGGTATTAGGTCCCATAGCGGCACCTGCACACGGTATTAGGTCCCATAGCGGCCCCTGCACACGGTATTAGGTCCCATAGCGGCCCCTGCACACGGTATTAGGTCCCATAGCGGCCCCTGTACACGGTATTAGGTCCCATAGCGGCCCCTGCACACGGTATTAGGTCCCATAGCGGTCCCTGCACACAGTATTAGGTCCCATAGCGGTCCCTGCACACGGTATTATGTCCCATAGAGGCCCCTGCACACGGTATTAGGTCCCATAGCGGTCCCTGCACACGGTATTAGGTCCCATAGCGGTCCCTGCACAAGGTATTATATCCCATAACAGCCTCTGCACACAGTATTATGTCACATAGAGGCCCCTGCACACGGTATTATGTCCCATAGTGGCCCCTGCACACGGTATTAGGTCCCATAGCGGTCCCTGCACACGGTATTAGGTCCCATAGCGGTCCCTGCACACGGTATTAGGTCCCATAGCAGCACCTGCACACGGTATTAGGTCCCATAGTGGCCCCTGCACACGGTATTAGGTCCCATAGCGGTCCCGGGACACGGTATTAGGTCCCATAGCGGTCCTTGCACATGGTATTAGGTCCCATAGCGGTCCTTGCACACGGTATTAGGTCCCATAGCGGTCCCTGCACACGGTATTAGGTCCCATAGTGGTCCCTGCACATGGTATTAAGTCCCATAGCAGCACCTGCACACGGTATTAGGTCCCATAGCGGCCCCTGCACACGATATTAGGTCCCATAGCGGCCCCTGCACACGGTATTAGGTCCCATAGTGGCCCCTGCACACGGTATTAGGTCCCATAGCGGCCCCTGCACACGGTATTAGGTCCCATAGCGGTCCCTGCACACGGTATTAGGTCCCATAGCGGCCCCTGCACACGGTATTAGGTCCCATAGCGGCCCCTGCACACGGTATTAGGTCCCATAGCGGCCCCTGCACACGGTATTAGGTCCCATAGCGGTCCCTGCACACAGTATTAGGTCCCATAGCGGTCCCTGCACACGGTATTATGTCCCATAGAGGCCCCTGCACACGGTATTAGGTCCCATAGCGGTCCCTGCACACGGTATTAGGTCCCATAGCGGTCCCGGGACACGGTATTAGGTCCCATAGCGGCCCCTGCACACGGTATTAGGTCCCATAGCGGCCCCTGCACACGGTATTAGGTCCCATAGAGGCCCCTGCACATGGTATTAGGTCCCATAGCGGTCCCTGCACACGGTATTAGGTCCCATAGCGGTCCCTGCACATGGTATTAGGTCCCATAGCGGCCCCTGCACACGGTATTAGGTCCCATAGCGGTCCTTGCACACGGTATTAGGTCCCATAGCGGTCCCTGCACACGGTATTAGGTCCCATAGCGGTCCCTGCACACGGTATTAGGTCCCATAGCTGCACCTGCACACGGTATTAGGTCCCATAGTGGCCCCTGCACACGGTATTAGGTCCCATAGCTGCACCTGCACACGGTATTAGGTCCCATAGCGGTCCCGGGACACGGTATTAGGTCCCATAGCGGCCCCTGCACACGGTATTAGGTCCCATAGCGGCCCCTGCACACGGTATTAGGTCCCATAGAGGCCCCTGCACATGGTATTAGGTCCCATAGCGGTCCCTGCACACGGTATTAGGTCCCATAGCGGTCCCTGCACACGGTATTAGGTCCCATAGCGGCCCCTGCACACGGTATTAGGTCCCATAGCGGTCCCTGCACACGGTATTAGGTCCCATAGCGGTCCCTGCACACGGTATTAGGTCCCATAGCGGTCCTTGCACACGGTATTAGGTCCCATAGCAGTCCCTGCACACGGTATTAGGTCCCATAGCGGTCCCTGCACACGGTATTAGGTCCCATAGCAGCACCTGCACACGGTATTAGGTCCCATAGTGGCCCCTGCACACGGTATTAGGTCCCATAGCGGTCCCTGCACATGGTATTATGTCACAAAGCGTTCCCTGCACACGGTATTAGGTCCCATAGCGGTCCTTGCACATGGTATTAGGTCCCATAGTTCTCTTCAGAGGTGACAAACATAAAAAAACAATGTACTCACCATTCCACGCTCTGCAGCTGCTCTGTGTTCTCTTCGGCGCTTCTGCCTGTAGTCAGCGACCGCTGATTGAGTCTCAGGGGTCACGTCGCGTCATTATGCGTAATGACGTCAGACGCAGACGTGACCTCTGAGGACCTCAGTCACCATCCGAAAGAGCTAAATGCTGAGCCCAGGACAGGTGAGTATCAGTATTTTTTTATTTTTGTATTTTTTTTATTTTTAATCACCTCCCCTGGCCTGGCATCTAATGAAAAGGGGCCCGGCGATCGCCAGGCTCCTCTCCATTAGCAGTATGTATAGCGGTCGGGGAACCACGCTTTCCACGACCACTATCATGGGGCCCAGGCACTGGGGGGGTGCCGAGGGGGACATGTAGCATGGCGGAACCCCTTGGATGTCGCGGACATGTTTGACTGCGGCATCGAAGGGGTTAAAAACCCTGATCGTAGCTGTGCGATTCGTTACTACGAAGTGTGAGGAAATCCGGATTCGATGTGAATCGAATATTTCCTGAAATTCGGATCGTCAGCTTCGATTCACTCATCTCTAGCTGTCACTAATAAGTAAGTGACATACTGATTAATTCCAGGCTATTTTTCATTACTGAGGGGGTGACACACTATGTAGTTATAACTGCACTCAGTTCTGGGGCCACATTTGCTGGGGGGTTTCTAATATATAGTCTTTTAAAATTCACTTCAGAACTGAAGTGATTCCAGACACATGGATTTGGAAAATTTTCTTGTAAATTTAGAAAATTGCTGTTAGACTTGTAAGCTATTTAACGTCTAAAATAAATGAAAGGACAATTAAAAGATTATGCCAATATAAATTACAGATATGGCAGATAATAATTACTTAGGTAATTGGGTGGTATGACATCTGTCTGAAAAGCAGAGCATTTCACATCTTGAAAATTACAAATTTAATAAATAAATGAAACAAATATTGATCAATGTTTACTTCTAACATAAAGTACAAAGTGTCATGAAAAAGCAGTCTCAAAATCACTTGGGCAAGTTAAATCATCCCAAATTTATTGGAACATAAAGTAACATGTCAGTTTTGAAAAATGGGGTTGTTTCCTTAAGGTGGTTTTTGGCCATGTCCTTAAGGCCGAGGCAACAAAGTGGCGCAAACGCCACGGAAAGAACTGTGGCGTTTTACAGTCACAGCAAATCTAGCGAATCCCATCCCCACTTTGAGGTAAAATGTGTGCAGTGGACATGCTGCGATTTCCAAAACTATCGCGGTTTTGGAAATCGCAGCATGTCAATTATACCTACTAAAACGCCGGCGGTTTCCCTATAGGTATAATTGAAGCAGAAAGTTCACAGAGGTAATCTCTGCAAACTTTCTGTGCAAAGTGCTGTGGGAAGAACTGCGATGCGTTCCCGCCACGGATTTTCCTGCAGCCCTTTTTTGCTGCGGGATGCTACGTGGGCCTTAGCCTAAGGGGTTAATTAGCAAAGCCTTTTCCACACTCGATGTCAGATTGAAAAAACACATTTGCCTTTAATTCATGGGATACCAAGACCCAAAGAGGTGCAGGGACCCATCTAATGGAGGTCGCTTTGTCGTGGCAGATGGGCTTATGATTACAGTTTATAAGTGTTAAAACCAAGAACCTCATTTTCATGTACAGTGCCTTGCAAAAGTATTCATACCCCTTGAACTTTTTCACATTTTGTCACCTTACAACCACAAACTTAAATGTATTTTATTGAGATTTTAAGTGATAGACTAACACAAAGTAGCACATAATTGAGAAGTGGAACGAAAATGATACATGATTTTCAAACTTTTAATCAAATAAAAATCTGAAAACGTGACATGCAAAAGTATTCAGCCCCCCCCAATCAATACTTTGTAGAGTTACCTTTTGCTGCAATTACAGCTGAAAGTCTTTTGGGGTATGTCTCTACCAGCTTTGCACATCTAGAAACTGAGATTTTTGCCCATTCTTCTTTGCAAAATAGCTCAAGCTCAGCCAGATTGGATGGAGAGTGTCTGTGAACAGCAATATTGGTGTCTTGACACAGATGCTCAATGGGATTTAGGTCTGGACTTTGACTGGGCCATTCTAACACATGAATATTCTTTGATCTAAACCATTCCACTGTACCTCTGGTTTTATGTTTAGGGTCATTGTCTTGCTGGACGGTGAATCTCCTTCCCAGTTTCAAGTATTTTGCAGCCTCCAACAGGTTTTCTTCCAGGATTGCCCTGCATTTATCTCCATCCATCCTCTCATCAATTCTGACCAGCTTCCCTGTCCCTGCTGAAGAAAAACCTCCCCACAGCATGATGCTGCCACCACCATGTTTCACAGTAGGGATGGTGTGTTCAGGGTGATGAGCAGTGTTACTTTTCTGCCACACATAGCACTTTGCATTTAGGCCAAAAAGTTCAACTTTGGTCTCATCTGACCAGAGAACTTCCTTCCACATGTTTGCTGTGTCCCCTATATGGCTTGTGGTAAACTGCAAACGGCACTTCTTATGTCTTTCTTTCAACAATGGTTTTCTTTTTGCCACTCTTCCATAAAGGCCATATTTGTGGAGTGCACGGCTTATAGTTGGCCTGTGGACATACTCTCCCACCTGAGCTGTGGATTTCTGCAGCTCCTCCAGAGTGACCATGGACCTCTTGGCTTCTTCTCTGCCCTATCCTTACTCGATCTGTTAGTTTAGGTGGACCGCCATGTCTTGGTAGGTTTACAGTTGTAGAATACTTTTTCCATTTTTGGATTATGGATTGAACAGTGCTCCTTGGGATTCTCAAAGCTTGGCATATGTTTTTATGACCCAACCCTGCTTTAAACTTCTGCCCAACTTTATCTCTGACCTTTCTGGTGAGTTCCTTGGTCTTCATGATGCTGTTTGTTCACTAGTGTTCTCTAACAAACCACTTAGGTCTTCACAGAAAAGGTACATTTATACTGACACTAAATTACACACAGTTGTACTCTATTAACTAATTAAGTGACTTCTGAAGGCAATTGATTGCACTGGATTTTATTTAGGGGTAACATAGTACAGGGGGCTGAATACTTTTGCACGTCACACTTTTCAGATTTTTATTTGATTAAAATTTTGAAAACCATGTATCATTTTCATTTCACTTCACAATTACAGTGGGTAAGGAAAGTATTCAGACTCCTTTAAATTTTTCACTCTTTGTTTCATTGCAGCCATTTGCTAAAAGCAAAAAAGTTCATTTTATTTCTCATTAATGTACACTCAGCACCCCATCTTGACAGAAAAAAAAAACAGAAATGTAGATATCTCCATTTTTGCAAATTTATTAAAAAAGAAAAACTGAAATATCACATGATCATAAGTATTCAGACCCTTTGTTCAGTATTGAATAGAAGCACCCTTTTGAGCTAGTACAGCCATGAGTCTTCTTGGGAGTGATGCAACAAGTTTTTCACATCTGGATTTAGGGATCCTCTGCCATTCTTCCTTGCAGATCCTCTCCAGTTCCATCAGGTTGGATGGTGAACATTGGTGGACAGCCATTTTCAGGTCTCTCCAGAGATGCTCAATTGGGATGAGGTCAGGGCTTTGGCTGGGCCAGTCAAGAATGGTCACAGAGTTGTTCTGAAGCCACTCCTTTGTTATTTTAGCTGTGTGCTTAGGGTGATTGTCTTGTTGGAAGGTGAACCTTCAACCCAGTCTGAGGTCCAGAGCACTCTGGAAGAGGTTTTCTTCCAGGATATCTCTGTACTTGGCCGCATTCATATTTCCTTCAATTGCAACCAGTCGTCCTGTCCCTGCAGCTGAAAAACACCCCCATAGCATGATGCTGCCACCACCATGCTTCACTGTTGGGATTGTATTGGACAGGTAATGAGCAGTGTCTGGTTTTCTCCACACATACCGCTTATAATTAATGGCAAAAAGTTCAATCTTCGTCTCATCAGACCAGAGAATCTTATTTCTCATAGTCTGGGAGTCCTTCATGTGTTTTTTGGCAAACTCTATGTGGGCCTTCATATGTCTTGCACTGAGGGGAGGCTTCCTTCAGGCCACTCTGCCATAAAGCCCCGACTGGTGGAGGGCTGCAGTGATAGTTAACTTTGTGGAACTTTCTCCCATCTCCCTACTGCATCTCTGGAGCTCAGCCACAGTGATCTTTGGGTTCTTCTTTACCTCTCTCACAAAGGCTCTTCTCCCACGATTGCTCAGTTTGGCAGGACGGCCAGGTCTAGGAAGAGTTCTGGTCATCCCAAACTTCTTCCATTTAAGGATTATGGAGGCCACTGTGCTCTTAGGAACCCTGAGTGCTGCAGAAATTCTTTTGTTACCTTGGCCAGATATGTGCCATGCCACAATTCTGTCTCTGAGCTCCTTGGGCAGTTCCTTTGACCTCATGATTCTCATTTGCTCTGACATGCACTGTGAGCTGTGAGGTCTTATATAGACAGGTGTGTGCGTTTTCTAATCAAGGCCAATCAGTTTAATTAAACACAACTGGACTCCAGTGAAAGACTAGAACCATCTCAAGGAGGATCAGAAGGAAATGGACAGCATGAGAGTTAAATATGAGTGTCACAGCAAAGGGTCTGAATACTTATGACCATGTGATATTTTAGTTTTTCTTTCTTAATAAATTTGCAAAAATATCTACATTTCTTTTTTTTTTTTTTTGTCAAGATGGGGTGCTGACTGTATATTAATGAGAAATAAAATGAACTTGTGTGCTTTTAGCAAATGGCTGCAATGAAACAAAGAGTGAAAAATTTAAAGAGGTCTGAATACTTTCTGTACCCACTGTATCTGTTACTTTGTGTTGGTCTATCACTTGAAATCTCAATAAAATACATTTAAGTTTGTGTTGTAAGGTGACAAAATGTGAAAGTTCAAGGGGTATGAATACTTTTGCAAGGCACTGTATTCTTATATGCAGTAGGTATTTGCAGTAATGCTGTTGGTGCTATCAGAGTGCTGTTCCAACTATTTGTATTTGCATTTGTATTTCAGCCACAGTCAGCAAAGTATACCTGCATTTCTTGTTCAAATTAGCAGTGCTGACCAATTTTTTGTGTGTTTGTTGGATTGGGTAGGTGCTGGGACCCTTTTGTTTATTAGAAATTCTGTAAAACTTTGTATCCACTTTACATAATATGGTTAAATATGTTCAGTGTGTGCAGTGAGAAGAGGACAAGTAATAAATGCACATGCTGTGGGATTAACCCCCTGGATGCCATGATCAATAGTGATCACGGCATCCAGGTGAACCCGGGACAAGATCGTCCAACATCTTCCATCGCCTCTTGGATCATCCACAATCTTATCCGAGGGGTTACCATGGCAGCCAGGAGCCAAAGTAATGGCCTCCTGACTGTCGTTCCCTGTGACACATAGTACATTGCACTGGGTATCTGAGATCTAAGGTTCAAGTCCCCTTGTAGGAAAGGGAAAAAGTTTAAAAAAAAAAAAAAAAAAAGTTTAAAAAGTTAACAATAAAGAATAAAAAATAAACAAACAATAAAGTTCAAAAACCCCACATTTAGGGGGTGTTCACACTACCGTTGGTGACTGTCAGTAGTGTCCGTTGCTATTGTCCGTTACAAGATTTTAGCATCGGACACTACTGACAGTCACCAACGGTAGTGGTGACTGTCAGTAGGTAATGGACTTTTTGTCCATTTGAAAAAAACGGATTCTTGACAGACAGCAAGTGTCCATTATTTTTTAACATTGAAGTCTATGATAGCCATCAGTTACTGTCCGTTATTTTATGTCTGTTTTTTTTTTACTGCGCATGCTCAGAAAGTACAAGAGAGAGAGAAAAAAAAAGTTCATCACCAAAAAAATATAAAAAAGGTGTTCAAACACCAAAATAAAAAAAATGTTTTGCACTCCTGTGCACTCTAAAAAAAAAAGTTTTGCACTCCTATACCCTGTACCCAGAGGCATAGCTAGGGGTTCAACACAGGGGGGCGAACATGTCCAAGTGGGCCCCCAACTTGGACTTGTTCGTATACCGATACTATCAGGATACGGTGAGCATATAGTGGTATATAGCAGCTCTACACAGGGCTCTGCAGACGATTTAGGTGAATACAGGGCAGTAGCATTTAGTGACTTACCAGTGATGTCTCTGACCAATCCTTCACATTTCCCATCTCTTTCATCTGGACGGCCATGACCACTTTTTCCAGTCTCTGTAAAGTTTGCAACACAGACATCTTTGGCTCCTCACTTTTCTAAACACCTGACCCACATTGTCCTCATCTGCACACTCATCCTGCTGCTACCCCCAATTATATAATATATAATATAACCCCCTATAATGAATAATACCCCCAAGTGTATCTTTAAGTTAATAACTTCCCTGTGAACCCCTTTAAATAGTGCCCCTTATTAATAATGCCCCAGATGTTTCCTAATTAAAAAGGAAAAAAAAGGGAAAAAATTATTGGGGTTCCAATACCCCATACCCCAGGATCAGCTGTTTGAATGAACCATGGTACCTGTGTAAGCGCCGTGACCCCTTCTCTGTTTACATAGTGTCATTCATCTCATAGCGGCCATGTAATGTAACTACAGCCTCGTCCTATACATGTCTATGTGACAAGGCTGGAATTACATCATACGGTCACTATAAACAGGCGCCATAGCCTCTTCATACAGCTGATCAGTGGGGAATCACTTATCTCTTATTGATGTCTTATTCTGTGGATAGACCATCAATAAAAATGAGCTGGAAAACTCCTTAAAGAGGACCTTTCACGTCCTCATGTATATGCTGTTTTACATACCGCTAGAAAGCCGACAGCACGCTGAATTCAGCACACTGCCGGCTTTCCTGGTATGTGCCCCGGGGCTGGAGCTATCGGCGGTCTTAGTTTCACGGTTTACTGTCAGAAAGGCGTTCCTGACAGTCTAGCTGCGCTGTGAGGAAATCCCTCTCTGACAGTTCTCGTTCATAGATTTGTACTCAGTGGGCATTCCTCACAGCTCAGCGTCATCGCCGGGCAGTAAGGAACGCCCCCACTGACAGTACAGCGCTATAGACGAGTACAGAGAGAGGGGGCGTTCCTTATAGCCCAGTGATGACGCGCAGCTGTGAGGAATGCCCCCTGAGTACAAGTCTATGAACGAGAACTGTCAGGGAGGGATTTCCTCACAGCGCAGCTAGACTGTCAGGAACGCCTTTCTGACAGTAAACCGTGAAACTAAGACCCCTGATATCTCCAGCCCCAGGGCACATACCGGGGCCGGCAGTGTGCTGAATTCAGCAGTATGTAAAACAGCATATACATGAGGACGTGAAAGGTCCTCTTTAAGGCTAAGGCCCCACATGGTGTCCTGCAGCAAAAAAAGAGTTTTTCCTGCAGCAGTTTGCACAGAAAGTTCGCAGAGGTTCTGCAGACTTTCTGCTTCAATTATATCTACAGGAAAACCGCCAGTATTTCCGTAGGTATAATTGACATGCTGCGATTTCCAAAACCGCGTCTGTTTTGGAAATCGCAGCGTATCCGCTGCGCATATTTTACTACAAAGTGGGGATGGGGGCCACATGTGGCGAAAACCCACAGAAAAAAACCCGGCATTTTACATCTAGCAAATCCCATCCACACATTGCGGAAAAATACGTGCAGCAGATGCACTGCGATTTCCAAAACCGTTGCGGTTTTGGAAATTGAAGCATTTCAATTATACCTACAGAAACACCGGCGGTTTCCATATAGGTGTATTGAAATCAGAAAGTCCACAGGGGAAACCTCTGCGGACCTTCTGTGAAAAGTGCTGCGAGAAAAACCACAATGTTACCGCTGCGGTTTTTCCTGCAGCGCTTTTTTTTTCTGCAGCCTGCTATGTGGGGCCTTAGTCTTATTAAAAGCCAAGTGCCACCTTAATTAAATTAATTGACCCTCATATTATGCCCCTGATTCACCCTGACATAAATACTACACCTCTAATGGCTCCTTATATTAATGACCACACCCTTTATGTTCATAATGCCTCCTAATATAAATGATGCCCCCTAATGATCCCTTATATAAATAACCTCCCCCTTGTATTAATAATACCTCCTAATAACCCTTATATAAATAACCTCCCCCCCTTGTATTCATAATACCCCATAATACCCCCTAATAACCCTTATATAAATGACCCCCCATTGTCATAATGTCCCCTAATGAATCCTCCCTTATAGTTATATTTCCCCCTCCTAACCACCCCTTATACTATTAATATACCCACAACTAAGCTAAAAAAACAAAAACAAAAGTCATACTCACCTGCGATGCTGATGAATGGAGCCGCTGGCGCTTCTGCAGACACCGATCTAGTTAAAAATAAAGGATGTATTAATGGCGGCCCCCAAAAATTCAGTGGGCCCGGAGCTGCCGCCCCCTCTGCTCCCCCCGCTAGCTACGCCTCTGCCTGTACCTCCACCACTCAGTCTGAAAATCTACCTCAACTGTTTCACTATATGTTTAACTAAATTTGTTTTTCATGACAGTAATTTTTGAACATAAATTTATATACAATAAAATATTTTAATAAAGTTTTTTATTAAAACAAATGTGTTTTTTTTATCCACAAAATTACAAACTCAGGCAAAAGAATGAACAAACACGCTTTCTTTAAAGGCAATGTCAGGGGAGGGACCCTCGGTGTACAAAGTGTAGGTTTACACTTTGTCCACTGAGGGCCACCCCCCCATGACCCCACCCTTTAAGAAAGCATGTACAAAACACAAACTCAGGCAAAAGAATGAACAAACACGCTTTCTTTAAAGGCAATGTCAGGGGAGGGCCACCCCCCCATGACACCACCCTTTAAGAAAGCATGTGCAAAACACAAACTCAGGCAAAAGAATGAACAAACATGCTCTCTTTAAAGGTGGTGTCAGGGGAGGGACCCTCGGAGGACAAAGTGTATGTTTACACTTTGTCCACTGAGGGCCAACCCCCCCCCCCCATGACACTACCCTTAAGAAAGCATGTGCAAAAGACAACAGAGGAATCAGCACAGGCGGCGCAATGACGTCACAACATCGCGCCTCCTACGCTGAGACGCTGACTTCTTGTGCGTGGACCCTGCGCACAGAGCGCGCGTCAAGAAGAGAAAGCGGCGGCTCCGTTCGTCATGGTCGCTGGTAGGTGAGTATAACTTATATTTGTTTTGTTTTAGCTTAGTTGTGGGTATTTTAATAGTATAAGGGGTTGTTAGGAGGGGCAATTATAACTATAAGGGTGGGGGCATTATGAACATAAGGGGCGTCATTTATATAAGGGTTATTACGGGGTACAAGGGGGGAGGTTATTTATATTAGGAGGCATTATGAACATAAGGGGGTGGTCATCGATATAAGGGGTCATTAGGGGTGCAGTATTTATGTCAGGGGGAATCAGGGGCATAATATGAGCGGGCAATTAATTTAATAAAAGTGACACTAGGGCTTTATTAAGACTAAAGCCCCACGTAGCGGGCTGCAGCAAAAAAGCGCTGCAGGAAAAACCGCGGCAGTAACATTGTGGTTTTTCCCGCAGCGCTTTTCAGAGAAGGGCCACAGATTTTTCCTCTGCAGACTTTCTGCTTCCATTATAACTATAGGGAAACCGCCAGTGTTTCTGTAGGTATAATTGACATGCTGCGATTTCCAAAACCGCAACAGTTTAGGAAATCGCAGAGTGTCCGCTGCACGCATTTTTCCACAATGTGTGGATGGGATTTGCTAGAATCCCATCCACTTTGCAGGAACTGTAAAATGCCACATTTTTTTTCCCGTGGCGTTTTTGCCACATTGGGCCCCATCCCATCCCCACTTTGTGGTAAAATATGCGCAGTGGACATGGTGCGATTTCCAAAACAGTCGTGGTTTTGGAAATCGCAGCATTCCTATGGAAACACTCCCGGTTTCCCTGTAGATATAATTGATGCAGAAATCCGCAGAGGAAACCTCTGAGAACTTTCTGTGCAAAGCGCAGCAGGAAGAACAGCGCTGTTTTGCTGCGGGACGCCACGTGGGGCCTGAGGCTTAAAGAGTTTTCCTGCTCATTTTTAATTGATGATCTATCCTCAGAATAGATCATCAATAAGAGATAAGTGACTCCCCACTGATCAGCTGTATGAAGGGGCTATGGCGTCTGTTTATATCACACGCTGTCTGTTTATATTGACCGTGTGATGCAATTACAGCCTTGTCACATAGACGTGTATAGGATGAGACTGTAGTTACATGACATGGCCGCTATGAAATGAATGACACTGTGTAAACAGAGAAGCGGTCACGGCACTTACACAGGTACCACAGTTCATTCAAATAGCTGATCCTCGGGGTCCCGATTATTGGAACCCCATTAATTATTTTTACCTTTTGTTTACTTTTTAATTAGGAAACAGCTGGGACATTATTAATAAGGGGAACTATTTAAAGGGGTACACAGGGAAGTTATTAATTTAAAGATGCACTTGGGAGTATTATTCATTATGGGGGGTTATATTATATATTTTATAATTGGGGGTAGCAGCAGGGTGGGTGTGCAGGTGAGGACAATGTGGGTCAGGTGTCAGGAAAAGTGAGGAGCTAAAGATGTCTGTGCTGCAAACTTTACAGAGACTGGAAGAAGTGGTCATGGCCGTCCAGATGAAAGAGACGGGGAATGTGAATGAGTAGTCAGAGACGTCACCGGTAAGTCACTAAATGTTACTGCACTGTTACTGTATTTGCCTAAATCGTCTGCAGAGCCCTGTGTAGATCCGATATATACCACTATACGGTCACCGTATAGTGATAATATCGGTATACCTAAGTTGGGGGCCCACTTGGACATGTTCGCCCCCCTGTGCTGAACCCCTAGCTACACCTCTGAGTCTGCATGCTGAGTAATAAAGTCTCTCATTTTCAGTGCTCAGGACTTTACTCATCGAGACTTTTCAGCACACTTGACTGTCCAAAAAAAGTTTTAAAAAAAAAATTCCAAGAAAAAAACTTACACTCTGCCATCCTGCCAGTCCACCCAACCTGCGTTGGAAAGAAAAAAAACTGCAAAATTGTCCCTCATGCGGCTGACAGCAACTGTAGATCGTGGGCCAGATGAGTCGAGACCATGTAACCCAGACAACTGGCAACGGTTCCCTTGTCAGCAGGAAGTTATGGAGGACCACGCAGGCTTTCACAACATCATCCATAGATTTTGGCTTCAGCTGGAGAGCAGTGGTAAAAATTCGCCATTTCGAAGTGAGGATCCCAAACGCGCACTCCACAAGTTTCGGGGCTCTTGATAGTCTGTAGTTGTAGATTCTTTTCTGGAAGTTGAGTCCACGGCTGGAGTACGGTTTCAGGAGGTTTCCACACATATGGAAGGCCTCGTCGCCAACAACTACAAATGGCATAGGAGGTCCATCAGTTCCAGGAAATGGCTTTGGTGCTGGCAATTCGAAATTTCCAGAATAGATTCTCCGTCCCATGTCAGAGTCCTTGAAGATTCTGGAGTCGTTGGTGCGGCCGTATGCCCCAATGTCCACAGCCAAAAATCGATACTGGGCATCAGCACAATGGAAAAATACTTCTTGTAGTTGAAGAACAGGGAGCCGCTCCTTGCAGGTTTCTGGATACGGATGTGCTTTCTGTCGACTGCTCCTACACAGTTTGGAAAACGTGTCATCTCCCAGAACTTTTCTGCAATGTCCTTCCATTGTTCGGTAAATGGAGGTGGGAGAAATTCTTCACGCAGCAAATCACACAGAGCCTGGCAAGTATCCCGGACAATGTAGGAGATGGTCGACTTGCCAAGGTGGAACTGGAAGTGCATGGAGGAGAAGCTCTCGCCTGTTGCCAGATACCTTGAAAAAAAAAAAAAAAATTAAAGTAAATATATACATATATATATATATATATATATACACACACATTTGAAAGACAGTGTTGATACTCACCGAAGGGTCACTGTCAAGCGCTCCTCTGGTGTAACACTTCTCCTCAAGTGAGTGTCCTGCCTCTAGATCAAATAAAAGAGATGGTGGAATAATTTTCAAAAAATGACAGCAGCACCACAAGAAGAACTGGAACACAGGAACGATACTCTCCTCTCCAAAGCTGGCTCCAGACTGAATTGTCAGCTCTTCTTCCTGCTTTTATACAGTGCTGGCTAAAAGTATTGGCACCCCTGCAATTGTGTCAGATAATACTCAGTTTCTTCCAGAAAATGATTGCAATCACAAATGCTTAGGTAATAATATCTTCATTTATTTTGCTTGCAATGAAAAAACACAAAAGAGAATGAAAAAAAAAGTCAAATCATTGATCATTTTACACAAAACTCCAAAAATGGGCCGGACAAAAGTATTGGCACCCTCAGCCTAATACTTGGTAGCACAACCTTTAGACAAAATAACTGCGAACAACCGCTTCCGGTAACCATCAATGAGTTTCTTACAATGCTCTGCTGGAATTTTAGACCATTCTTCTTTGGCCAATTTCTCCAGATCCCTGAGATTTGAAGGGTGCCTTCTCCAAACTGCCATTTTGAGATCTCTCCACAGGTGTTCTATGGGATTCAGGTCTGGACTCATTGCTGGCCACTTTAGAAGTCTCCAGTGCTTTCTCTCAAACCATTTTCTAGTGCTTTTTGAAGTGTGTTTTGGGTCATTGTCCTGCTGGAAGACCCATCACCTCTGAGGGAGACCCAGCTTTCTCACACTGAGCCCTACATTATGCTGCAAAATTTGTTGGTAGTCTTCAGACTTCATAATGCCATGCACACGGTCAAGCAGTCCAGTGCCAGAGGCAGCAAAGCAACCCCAAAACATCAGGGAACCTCCGCCATATTTGACTGTAGGGACCGTGTTCTTTTCTTTGAAGGTCTCTTTTTTTTTTCCTGTAAACTCTATGTTGATGCCTTTTCCCAAAAAGCTCAACTTTTGTCTCATCTGACCAGAGAACATTCTTCCAAAAAGTTTTTGGCTTTCTCAGGTAAGTTTTGGCAAACTCCAGCCTGGCTTTTTTATGTCTCTGGGTCAGAAGTGGGGTCTTCCTGGGTATCCTACCATAGAGTCCCTTTTCATTCAGACGCCGACGGATAGTATGGGTTGACTGCAGGGCAGCTAGAACTTGATTGGATGTTAGTCCAGGTTCTTTAGCCACCATCCGCACAATCTTTCATTGAAATCTCTCGTCAATTTTTCTTTTCCGTCCACATCTAGGGAGGTTAGCCACAGTGCCATGGGCTTTAAACTTCTTGATGACACTGCGCACGGTAGACACAGGAACATTCAGGTCTTTGGAGATGGACTTGTAGCCTTGCCTTGAGATTGCTCATGCTTCCTCACAATTTTGCTTCTCAAGTCCTCAGACAGTTCTTTGGTCTTCTTTCTTTTCTCCATGCTCAATGTGGTACACACAAGGACACAGGACAGAGGTTGAGTCAACTTTAATCCATTTCAACTGGCTGCAAGTGTGATTTAGTTATTGCCACCACCTGTTATGTGCCACAGGTAAGTAACAGGTGCTGTTAATTACACAAATTAGAGAAGCATCACATGATTTTTCAAAGGGTGCCAATACTTTTTTCCACCCCCTTTTTTATGTTTGGTGTGGAATTATATCCAATTTGGCTTTTTGACAATTCTTTTTGTGGTTTTCCATTGACGACAAATTAAATGAAGATATTATTACCAAAGCATTTGTGATTGCAATCATTTTCTGAAAGAAACTGAGTATTATCTGACAGAATTGCAGGGGTGCCAATACTTTTGGCCAGCACTGTATTCTCTCTGTCGTCATTCTGTGTTTATGGCAACAAATTAAGCAAAAAAAACGGACTAGAAATTAACGAACACAAACGGATGATTTACTGTCCGTTTTTTATGTATTTTTAACGGATTGAGTTTAACGGATCCGTTAAAAAAACGGACACGTAGGTATCATTTACAGTCCGTTTGTGTCCATTATTGTAGGTGTCTGGTTTTTTTTTAATGGACACCTTCATAACGGATTTCCAATGGTAGTGTGAACCCTACCTTAGATTTAAAAAAACACATAGCATAAATAAATAAACAAACATGTTAGGTAAGTCCCTACTATCCAAAAATAGCACTATTTATCCTGTACAGTGAATGTTAAAAAAAAAAAATACTGCAAAGAGCAAAATAACATATTTTGATCACCTTGCTTTCCCCAAACATTGATACCAATAAAAAGTACAACTTGCCCTGCAAATAAAGAGCTCTTACATGTCTCTATAAGCAAAACAGTAAAAAAAAAGTTATATGTGTCAGAATATGGTGAGCCCAAGAACATCGTTCATTTTCAAAAAGTGAAGTTTTATGTGTAAAAGCGGTAAACCATAATAAAACAAATATAAATATGGTATCGCCATAATCGTAATGACCCGCCGGACAAAGCTGCTCTGTCATTTTTAATGCAGAGTGAACAAAGTCAAAACAAAATACAAAAAAAAATGTATATGTATGTAACATATACATATGTAATATGTATCAGGACATAAAAAAAAGTCTGGTCCTTAGAAGGTCTTAAAATTAAGTAAATACAAGCTTAGGTACACATGACAAAAACACATGACAAATTACACTGTGTCATTATTTATTTAACAAAAACTAGGCCAAAATGCAAAAGTGGTTTGTGAAAAATGAAGTTCAAAATTCCAAACTGCTGCCATAGGAATTAAGAAGCAGCCATGGGCTGCTAATCAAATTCTCAAATTAATCATCAGCAAGTGTGACCACCATAAGTTTTGGTAGTTTGCTGTTCTGCAGCATTCAGTCATGTGTCAATACAATGTCAGGGAGGAATGATATTAGCGATGAGCCTCTTCTTTCTAAAAAGGACATGGCAGTATGGCTTAAGTTAAGCTTACTTGCATCTGCACAAACCACAAAACCGTTGGAACAATGTCCTTTGGACAGACAAGACCAAAGTGTAGATGTCTGGCCGTAATGCACAGTGCCATTTTGGTGAAAACCAAACACAGTATTTCAGCACAAACATCTCCTACTATCAAGCGCAGTTGTGGAGGGGTGATAATTTATTTGCATTTGTTTTGCAGCCACAGGACCTGGGCACCAGCCAGACAGGTCCTGCATCCTGATTCATCATATCATGCCCTGCCACACTGCCACACATGTTTCCACAGCTACCACCATTGCTACCACTCAGGCAGACATGACTTGTGACCTGATTCATCATATTATGCCCTGTTGCACTGCCACACATGTTTCCACCACTGCCGCCACTCAGGCAGACATATCCTGCAGTATGGTACATCATATTATTCCATGCCGCACTGCCACAAGTTGCCATAGCTATCATCATTGCCACCTTCAGCCAGACATGTCCTGCGGCCTGGTCCATCACATTCCACAATAGCACACTGTATGGTTAAACTCCAAGTTTGTATCCACTGCTTACTATCCGGTTTTCCTAGACATACATGTCACTTTTCATGAGACCTCTCTTCTTCCTCCGGGCGTTTGACGTTTCAGAAAAGATCCAGAGTCGGCGTCTGGTGCACTTCTGTGGCATCACACACATGGGTTCTATTCAGACCCCAGAGTATAATAATTTGCCGTAAATCATTTTGCGGCAGCCATTTTATTTCACCTGAGAAAAATCAGAAATTATTCAGTTTCAGTAAAAACCAAACAATTTAGAATACACAGGACAAATCAAGCTTTTTGCAAGACAATTTGCCCCACAACACTAATGCTGACAAAAAAGGCCTGTTCTTCTGGTCTAACAGTGTGGCAGACAGACACAGAATGACTTCAGTATCCTATCTCTCCATCAATTAAGTCAACTTCTCCACTCCTAATAAACTACACTTTCCCCACACTGTAATATCTGTGTATTCTTATCTCTACAGTCTTACTGTCTGAATTGCTCCTATCTGTCTTATCGCTTTCCAGAAACTGGACATCTTCTCTTCCTGCTTAGGCTTTTTATAATGCCTATGAGGCTATGATGACGGATCTGTGAGTCATTCACGACCTCATACCTATAGTGTATCATGATTATGATCATTATGTGTGATCCAAACCACAAAAGGTTCAGATGAAGTTTTTGTAAAGTTCAGGTTGAATCTGGATTGTTTAGTACTAGTTCACTCATCTCTAGTGATATACCTAACACAAATCTGAAATGTTACAGAGACATAGCAGAAGGTCACATCACAAGTCAGTGGACTTAGAATCTGCAGATTTGTAGATTTAAAATATAGAGTGCCCAATGTCTTCAGAGATAAAGATGTAGCAGAGTTAACCTGAACTTCTGAAACTGGTTAAACTGCTGCAGTGTGATATCTTATTATAGAAGACAAAAAACAATGTAAAGTTATTGGAAAAACAATTGGTTATTGTTATTTTCTATGATAACATTTCACAATGGAGCAGTTTAACCTACTGCAGAAGTTTGCATTAATTCTGCAAAATCTGTACTTTTAACAATGAAAATCTGACTTTATCAAAGCTCATCCTAATTTATTTGCAATAGTATGCACTTTGGGGTACTCAGGTGGTTGATTTAGTCACAAATCCTTGGCAAAATCTGCATGTCTGCAAGGCACATTTCATGAGAGACTTTGCCCCTCTACTTTGAAAGGGATGAAATTTGCAATCAAAAACCACAGAAGAAATTGACTAGAGATGGGTGAACTGATTCATACTGAGCGGGGTTCGACCTTTCGACCTGAATATTCCAAGTTGTGTTTTTTTGTTTTTTTTACGAAACTGAACAAATGGAGATTCCGCTCAGGCGAACTAAAATGACTGCCACATCATACTCTGCCGTGAAGGAGGCCCAAAAAAGGTAAGGGAACGTGAGAATGAACGTTTTTTTCACACCTCCCTCTCCAAAAGCTGTACAGTCATGGCCAAAAGTTTTGAGAATGATACAAATATTAATTTTTACAAAGTCTACTGCTTCAGTTTTTCTAATGGCAATTTGCATATACTCCAGAATGTTATAAAGAGTGATCAGCTTAACAGCAATTACTTGCAAAGTCAATATTTGCCTAGAAAATGAACTTTATCCCCCAAAACACATTTCAACATCATTGCAGCCCTGCCTTAAAAGGACCACCTAACATCGTTTCAGTGATTGCTCCATTAACACAGGTGTGGGTGTTGATGAGGACAGGGCTGGAGATCAATCTGTCATGATTAAGTAAGAATGACACCACTGGACACTTTAAAAGGAGGCTGGTGCTTGCCATCATGGTTTCTCTTCTGTTAACCATGGTTATCTCTAAAGAAACACGTGCAGTCATCATTGCACTGCACAAAAATGGCCTAACTAGGAAGAGTATTGCAGCTAGAAAGATTGCACCTAAGTCAACAATCTATCGCATCATCAAGAACTTCAAGGAGAGAGGTTCCATTGGTGCCAAAAAGGCTCCAGGGCGCCCAAGAAAGACCAGCAAGCGGCAGGACCGTCTCTTAAAAGTGTTTCAGCTGCGGGATCGGGCTACCAGCAGTGCAGAGCTTGCTGAGGAATGGCAGCAGGTAGGTGTGAGTGCATCTGCACGCACTGTGAGGCGGAGACTCTTGGAGCAAGGCCTGGTCTCAAGGAGGGCAGCAAAGAAGCCACTTCTCTCCAGAAAAAACATCAGGGACAGACTGATATTCTGCAAAAGGTACAGGGAGTGAACTGCTGAGGACTGGGGTAAAGTCATTTTCTCTGATGAATCCCCTTTTCGATTGCTTGGAACATCTGGAAAACAGCTTATTCGGAGAAGAAGAGGTGAGCGCTACCACCAGTCTTGTCTCATGCCAACTGTAAAGCATCCTGAAACCATTCATGTGTGGGGTTGCTTCTCAGCCAAGGGAATCAGCTCTCTCACAGTCTTGCCTAAAAACACAGCCATGAATAAAGAATGGTACCAGAATGTCCTCCAAGAGCAACTTCTCCCAACCGTCCAAGAGCAGTTTGGCGCTCAACAATGCCTTTTCCAGCATGATGGAGCACCTTGCCATAAAGCAAAGGTGATAACTAAATGGCTCAGGGAACAAAACATAGAGATTTTGGGTCCATGGCCTGGAAACTCCCCAGATCTTAATCCCATTGAGAACTTGTGGTCAATCATCAAGAGACGGGTGGACAAACAAAAACCAACAAATTCAGACAAAATTAAAGCATTGATTCTGCAAGAATGGACTGCTATCAGTCAGGATTTGGTCCAGAAGTTGATTGAGAGCATGCCAGGGAGAATTGCAGAGGTCCTGAAGAAGAAGGGTCAACACTGCAAATATTGACTTGCTGCATTAACTCATTCTAACTGTCAATATAAGCTTCTGTTACTCATAATATGAATGCAATTATATTTCTGTATGTGATAAAAACATCTGACAAACACACATAAAAACCAGAGGGCAGCAGATCATGTGAAAATATAATATTTGTGTCATTCTCAAAACTTTTGGCCATGACTGTATGTAATGCAAAGATGTCCAGCACATGGATTTCTGGAAAGTGTGTTTAATGTATTGACCTCCACAGTTTGTGGGTTCTAAAACTTGATGGTGGACTTATGTTTGGCAATTTACTGGACAGTAAAACATAGCTGATGCCAGTGACAACAGTGCAATACACAATAATCATAAGGTAGGCCAGAGCAGCAGCATTCAGTGCAATGACAAGATTCTGATACCTAAATACAGAAACTTATAAGTGACCGATAGCAATAAATCATGTTGCACATAATCCCCACACATACAAGACATATTATTAAAGCTGAGAGCTAAACTGCATTCGAGAACCAAATAGACATATTCTAAAACTATAGAATCAAATTATGAGTGCACATCTATTGACTGACTCAAATAGTGAGACACTTGGGAGCAAAAATAAAAAAAATAGAGTGGCACAACCAAAGTTTGAACATGAGGCAAACAATACAGCCCAGGGCTTATCATTTCTTTTTTTCTACTATGTTCTGACAATATTCACACAACTGTTTACTTAATATATTAAGTGGGTTACAGCTGAGTAATACTGACATAGAATAGAAATAGATAAAATCTGCGTACCAAAATATTTATTTCCTGGAGTCCAGAGGCAGTACATCAATGGTTAATAACTCCCTGGGTACAATTAGAAGAAACAGGATAATACATACACAGTTTTATTATATGCAGCAGTGAAAATATATTTAAGGGTGGGAAAGTTGTGCTGCCTCCAGACTTAGGAAATGAAAATTTCAGTAAGCACATTATATTATCCCTGTTCATCTGTTGGCAACACACCAATGGAATTTGTAAAGCATGGGTGGGATCTGAGAAGCTATTATTAGCATAGTTCTTCCAAAGACTAAACCCTCTTGCCATGCAATTCACAGTGTCACTGTTGAAGAACTGGTCCTAAGAAATGTAAAATACTGTAACTTTTAAAAGATGAATCTGGAACTACTATGTAACTGTGTAACTCTTGACCATAACTGTACAAATTTACAGAACCTCAGAATGGTTTGGTAACCTGAAGATAGGTAAAGATGGTTGATATGAGAATATAGCTGTCCTTGCTGGAAGAGAAGATCATGCTCAACTGGAAGTTTCCAACATCTGCCCCTTATTGTGATAATAACAATATGAAAGAATAGTATTAAGGCTATGGCATCCACCTGCTTGCCCACCCTCTTCTTGACATCTGTGTCAGAAGGAAATGGAAAAATACAAAATATTTGCTTGTCCTGCTGATGAATAATTCATCTCTGAGCAGAGAATAACCCATCCAAGATAAGTTGCCTTTACATGGAGAGCAGGAGGTTCCATCTTTGGGGGGAATTTGGGAGAAGACCAGAAGATTCTGTAAAGTGGAAGGTGCTGTGGCTGAGTCAATAAGATATGACCTTACAATAGCTCAAATGTGGACTTTAGAATATCTGATGAGACTGACCTTAGACCAGGACAATGCTTATTGATTCTCAGGAAAGAGAGCAGCTTCTATTTCCTTTCTGCTAGTTTATATAGTAAAATGAGGTCAAAATTTTCCATATGAACAAGGACATTGTGATTGTGCTGGAGTGGACATAAATAAGCATGGATCAGCTTGATGGCTCTAAGTTCACTCAGATTGGAAGAAAATTGGCATGCAAGGCATAAAAAGTAACAATTTTTGCTTAAAATGTGGCATACATTTCCCCCCAGGCACACAGTCTGGCAGACAGTTTGACAGAGATGAAATGAGGCACTAAAATAAATATTTTATCTATGTGTTCTGTGGATAAATTGAGAGAAATCTAGGAGATAATTGAGAATTGGTTCTGCATCCTGGGAATTTTATTCTTTGAACAGGGAATAGTTGACACTTTTCCTAAAACAAGAAACGAACCTCCAAAGTCTTAAGAGTCAGCTTCATGTAAAAAGAAGAGATTGTCTGGATGGAACTAAAATAAAATAATCCTCAAGGTAGGGGATGATAGCAACAGCCACTGCAGATGAAGTGTGGCAGAACCACTGCACTTATTGTATACACTCAGAGTGGAAGTGATGCAGAACACAATCCATTAGCATTGACAGTGCAGACATATGTACAGTACAGACCAAAAGTTTGGACACACCTTCTCATTCCAAGAGTTTTCTGTATTTTCATGACTATAAAAATTGTAGATTCACACTGAAGGCATCAAAACTATGAATTAACACATGTGGAATTATATACTTAACAAAAAAGTGTGAAACAACTGAAAATATGTCTTATATTCTAGGTTATTCAAAGTAGTCACCTTTTGCTTTGATTACTGCTTTGCACACTCTTGGCATTCTCTTGATGAGCTTCAAGAGGTAGTCACCTTAAATGGTTTTCACTTCACAGGTGTGCCCTGTCAGGTTTAATAAGTGGGATTTCTTGCCTTATAAATGGGGTTGGGACCATCAGTTGTGTTGTTCGCAAATCAGGTGGATACACAGCTGATAGTCCTACTGAATGGAGTGTTAGAATTTGTATTATGGCAAGAAAAAAGCAGCTAAGTAAAGAAAAACGAGTGGCCATCATTACTTTAAGAAATGAAGGTCAGTCAGTCCAAAAAATTGGGAAAACTTTGAAAGTGTCCCCAAGTGCAGTGGCCAAAACCATCAAGCACTACAAAGAAACTGGCTCACATGAGGACCGCCCCAGGAAAGGAAGACCAAGAGTCACCTCTGCTGCGGAGGATAAGTTCATCCAAGTCACCAGCCTCAGAAATCGCAGGTTAACAGCAGCTCAGATTAGAGACCAGGTTAATGCCACACAGAGTTCTAGCAGCAGACACATCTCTACAACAACTGTTAAGAGGAGACTGTATGCAGCAGGTCTTCATGGTAAAATAGCTGCTAGGAAACCACTGCTAAGGACAGGCAACAAGCAGAAGAGACTTGTTTGGGCTAAAGAACACAAGGAATGGACATTAGACCTGTGGAAATCTGTGCTTTGGTTTGATGAGTCCAAATTTGAGATCTTTGGTTCCAACCACCATGTCTTTGTGCGACGCAGAAAAGGTGAACGAATGGACTCTACATGCCTGGTTCCCACCGTGAAGCATGGAGGAGGAGGTGTGATGGTGTGGGGGTGCTTTGCTGGTGACACTGTTGGGGATTTATTTAAAATTGAAGGAATGCTGAACCAGCATGGTCACCACAGCATCTTGCAGCGGCATGCTATTCCATCCTGGTTGTGTTTAGTTGGACCACCATTTATTTTTCAACAGGACAATGACCCCCAACACACCTCCAGACTGTGTAAGCAGGGGCGTAACTACCGGGGTAGCAGTGGTAGCGACTGCCACAGGGCCCGAAACATTACGGGGCCCGGAGCCCTGTGGCAGTCGCTACCGCGAACCCCACAATCACTGCTATCGTTATACTCCGGGGTCTTTTGAGACCCCGGAGTATAACGATCGGGGGCCCAGGGGAGGTGAGCGAACATAAAAAACACTGTAACTCACCTCTCCGCCGCTCCGCAGGCTTCGGGCCTGTTTGGTGACGTCCCAGACGTCAGCCGACGTCATTATGCGTCGCGACGCCGGCCTGGATCGCGCAAGATCCGGTCCGACATTGAAAATGGCCGAAGTAGCACACGGGAGTGCACCGGAGCGAGGAAGAGGTAAGTTGCAGTGTTTTTTATGTTTCTATCCTCCCCTGGGTCTCCGATCATTATACTCTGGGGTCTGTCAAATGTTCGCCTTGGGGCCCAGCCATTCCTAGTTACGCCACTGTGTGTATGGGCTATTTGACCAAGAAGGAGAGTGATGGGGTGCTACGCCAGATGACCTGGCCTCCACAGTCACCAGACCTGAACCCAATCGAGATGGTTTGGGGTGAGCTGAACCGCAGATTGAAGGCAAAAGGGCCAACAAGTGCTAAGCATCTCTGGGAACTCCTTCAAGACTGTTGGAAGACCATTTCAGGTGACTATCTCTTGAATCTCATCAAGAGAATGCCAAGAGTGTGCAAAGCAGTAATCAAAGCAAAAGGTGGCTACTTTGAAGAACCTAGAATATAAGACATATTTTCAGTTGTTTTACACTTTTTTGTTAAGTATATAATTCCACATGTGTTAATTCATAGTTTTGATGCCTTCAGTGTGAATCTACAATTTTTATAGTCATGAAAATACAGAAAACTCTTGGAATGAGAAGGTGTGTCCAAACATTTGGTCTGTACTGTAGGTGTGTGTCAGGTAAGAGTATGGAAGCCATGAAGCCATCTGGCTATAGACAGGCTGTAACTATTTGAATGTTCTCCATTTTGACCTTTTCATTAAACATTTGTCCAGGTCTTCTATATTCTTGAAGAGTCTTCACTTGTTGCCTGATTCTGACATATGAAAAAAAAAAAATCAGGAGTAGATTATCTTACCTATTCTGTAATGAGCCCTGTAATTCATGAATAGTAGGCTCTCTAGAATCTCCACTTTGCATATGCAATGCTGAAAACCTTGTTTTAGGCGGCTGAGCCATATTCTCAAAGATCTGCATTAAAAGATGTAAATGTAAAGCTTACAAGTTGCAGCTGCAGAACATCTTTTTAAGGCCCCATCTTCCTGGTCAGCCACTACAACACACTAGTCAGGAGCAAGGCATTTTTGCATACCAAATGGCGCTTATGGAGCAAGCATTAGGAGGTACTGTAGGTCAAAGATAGGTATACCTTAAAATTGAAGGGTCTGCTGCCTTGGTGCACATGACAGGTTTAAATACACTTACAGTCAGTCTTGAAAGACTTGGAGCGTCTTGCACAAGCACATTTGCTCCCAGATGCTGGCCGAATGGGCAGACAGCACAAAGCTGCAACACACTTTTCCAGCAGTTCCCGCAAGACTTGGGACATCTACAAGCTCAATTGCTCCCAAGCGAGCTAGAGGAGACAAAGCAGTGTCATGGTAACTGACCTTCATGGGTGAAACTTGGTCGTGTGAATCTAGGGTAAGAAAAGGTCCTTCATCGTCCATCTTGAGAAGACCCAATGAACAGGGTCCATGTTTGCCCAATATTCTTCTGGCAGATATGGTAACCCATACTGCTGGTACCATATAAGGTGGATAAACGCGCTACAAACTTAATTCATTATATATGTTTGTTCTTCAGACGAGGGACTGCAGTATACAGCCTGGAGGATGGACGAGAGTAGTCTATGGAAAAAAAATATATATGTGAGATGAAATGAAAAAAAAGAAAAACCTGCCCTCTTCTAAGTGCTGAGAGAAAATACAAATACAAGTGTAGTGTGGTTACTCCTGCCTTTTATAGGCCGCCCATAGCTCAATTACTCCTAATTAACCTAACTCTTCTAATTTTATCCAGGCAGATGTTAACCATTGGAGTGCTGCCGACAGATGAACATGAAATCAGTATATTGTGAACACCACTGCAGTGACTAAAGCAGCCAGGAAGCTGCTGCCAAGGCAAATATGAACATCAGGTACATGAAAAGGGCCATAAATGCAGTGCTGAGGCTCAATGACTTATTACACAGTTTTGCAATGATGATCTACAGAGTTAGTTATACAATAACATGTTGATTTTTATATTGTATATTGATCCTATTTAGTGTGATGTAATCAATATGGTAGGATGTAAAACCATTCTTTATTGGTGATTCAGCATTATCACCTGTGATTTGCTGCTTATGAAGAGGATCTGTTACCACTTCAAAAACCCAATGACATACCTGATAGGCGCCATCATCCTGAGCATTTGCTCTTTTTATTTATCCACATCCATTTAGCTATTCCAAAGATATAAGAACCATTAGTATTTTTGTTTGGTAGAATAGCCAAGTGGGTAGTAACACTGTGATTTATCTGGGCTGGGGTCTCTGTGTACTGTATGTGATGCAGTATTACTGCCCACTTGGTTAATAGACCCTAATTTACATAAAAACTAACATGGCTTATATTTTTTTAAAAGCCGAATGGATTAAAACCCAAAATTCAATTCAACCCCCATTTTTAAAAAAAAAAAAAAAAAAAAATGAGGGGGTGATATTTTTTTTTTGGCGGTGGTGGGAAAGAGGAGGGGGGGGGGGGGGGGGGGGGGGGGGGGGTGGGGGGGGGGGGGGGTGGGGGGGGGGGGGTTTTTTTTTAAAAAAAAAAAAAAAGGACATCTGCAAGGAGTTTGCAAGGGTTTCCTCCAGGTACTTTGGTTTCCCCCCACACTCCCAAGACATACAGTCATATGAAAAAGTTTGGGCACCCCTATTAATCTTAATCATTTTTAGTTCTAAATATTTAGGTGTTTGCAACAGCCATTTCAATTTGATATATCTAATAACTTATGGACACAGTAATATTTCAGGATTGAAATGAGGTTTATTGTACTAACAGAAAATGTGCAATATACATTAAACCAAAATTTGACCGATGCAAAAGCATGGGCACCTCAACAGAAAAGTGACATTAATATCTAGTAGATCCTCCTTTTGCAAAAATAACAGCCTCTAGTCGCTTCCTGTAGCTTTTAATCAGTTCCTGGATCCTGGTTGAAGGTATTTTTGACCATTCCTCTTTACAAAACAATTCCAGTTCAGTTAAGTTTGATGGTCGCTGAGCATGGACAGCCCGCTTCAAATTATCCCACAGATGTTCAATGATATTCAGGTCTGGGGACTGGGATGGCCATTCCAGAACATTGTAATTGTTCCTCTGCATGAATGCCTGAGTAGATTTGGAGCTGTGTTTTGGATCATTGTCTTGCTGAAATATCCATCCCCGGCGTAACTTCAAATTCGTCACTGATTCTTGTACATTATTCTCAAGAATCTGCTGATACTGAGTTGAATCCATGCGACCCTCAACTTTAACAAGATTCCCGGTGTTTCATCAGTCCACAGGACCTTCTTCCAAAATGAAGCTGGCTTGTCCAAATGTGCTTTTGCATACCTCAGGCGACTCTGTTTGTGACGTGCTTTCAGAAATGGCTTCTTTCGCATCACTCTCCCATACAGCTTCTCCTTGTGCAAAGTGTGCTGTATTGTTGACCGATGCACAGTGACACCATCTGCAGCAAGATGATGCTGCAGCTCTTTGGAGGTGGTCTGTGGATTGTCCTTGACTGTTCTCACCATTCTTCTTCTCTGCCTTTCTGATATTTTTCTTGGCCTGCCACTTCTGGGCTTAACAAGAACTGTCCCTGTGGTCTTCCATTTCCTTACTATGTTCCTCACAGTGGAAACTGACAGGTTAAATCTCTGAGACAACTTTTTGTATCCTTCCCCTGAACAACTATGTTGAACAATCTTTGTTTTCAGATCATTTGAGAGTTGTTTTGAGGAGCCCATGATGCCACTCTTCAGAGGAGATTCAAATAGGAGAACAACTTGCAATTGGCCACCTTAAATACCTTTTCTTATGATTGGATACACCTGGCTATGAAGTTCAAAGCTCAGTGAGGTTACAAAACCAATTTTGTGCTTCAGTAAGTCAGTAAAAAGTAGTTAGGAGTATTCAAATCAATAAAATGATAAGGGTACTCAAATTTTTGCACCGGTCAAATTTTGGTTTAATGCATATTGCACATTTTCTGTTAGTACAATAAACCTCATTTCAATCCTGAAATATTACTGTGTCCATCAGTTATTAGATATATCAAATTGAAATGGCTGTTGCAAACACCCAAATATTTAGAACTAAAAATGATTAAGATTAATAGGGGTGCCCAAACTTTTTCATATGACTGTATTGATATAGAATTTAGATTGTGAGCCCTATATAGGACAACATTGACAATTTCTGTAAAGCGCTGTGAAATATGATGGAGCTATACAAGTAAGCAAAATAAATAAACTTTACTATCAAAATGACATGAACTTCATCTGAAATGGACCATCACTACAGACAACATCATGCAGGATTCACAGAGACCAAAGCACCAGAGGCATTGCTAGGGTCTTAAAAGATGCAGGCCCAAGCCCCAATGATTATGTACTGAATTACCCACTCTCGGTGCCAGAGACAACACCAATCAGGAACAGTCACAGGAAAAGTATAGAATTATTGCATCCAATGACCTACAGGTTATGTAAGTAAAATAAATAAACCCCAAAACGCTCAGGGTGACATATCAGGCGAGGAATGTCATGACAGGACCTCTTTAAGAAAGTCATACAACTTGGCTCAGAGGCAGGCATTTGTAATAGCTAAGGATATGATCTGGTTATATCAGCAAATGTCAGCAAATGAGATTGTGAAAAATTATTTTCAAAATAAACAGACAATAAAAAGGGGGGGCAGTAGCTGGTTAGAGTTACCTTACAGGCATCAGAGCTGTAAGGTATTCAAGCAAGCTGAATACATGCGTGACCATCTCATGATCAGGGCAGATTGTTTCTATTAATAAGGAGGAATTAATAGGGAGGAACTGATATTGATGATATATTATAAATATTTTATTATAAAAATTACAGAAACCTTAGAATTAATTTATTTTACTACTAGCTGTGAAAACTGGCCTTGATGTTGTTAACCATTTAATTGTCCATATAATTGCTTTGTGCAATTGAAAATCATGTTTATAAAACAAGCTGAACTGTCAACCATTATAAAATGGGTTTTATGAATACTCTAACTCAGCTCCCATTCAAGTGAATAAGACCTGAGCTGTAGTACTCTGGCACTGCCCTTACAGGACTATACATCCACTGAATAGTTGTGGCACCCAGCAGCTGCTGGTAACAGCTAGTTGGTGGGGGTGCTGGGTGTCAGACCTCCACTGATCAAATATTTATGACCTATCCTGAGGATGAGCCATCAGTATAAAATGTCTAGAAACATTTTATACAGAAAAAAACTGCAGCGTTTTGTAGTTGCACTTCACTATGTGGGGTCTGGAGTGCCCCCATGTGTAAGATGTGGAGTTGGATAGCAAGTACAGCCATACTGGGCTACGAAACATCCTGTAAATAGAGTGAGGCACTGTGGGAAGTTTGTCTCCTTTACCCCTGGTACTTTCTAGACACTGTATTACATGAGGCCTTAGAGGTGTAACGTAATTGTGCCTATGTATTGCACACCAGAAGTTGTTTGTTACTTTCCTGTGACATCAAGCTTGCCCAGGCTACCAAAGTCTGGAATGTTCCTCTATTTATGGGGCTGCACTTAATGAGTGGGCCAGTTTGGATTACAACTTTGAAGGATGACTGCTTATTGTAGTGGAAGGTAGCTAGGCGTGTAACCAACTTAGGAGAGGCTTGCAAGATTTAAAAAGGGAGCATCCTCCTTGCCACAATACCAACCAGTTCTACAGATCAAACAACTCAGGATACTCATGTGTAAAATGACTGGTTCTCTGGTGACGGACAGTGCATCCTTTGTGACAGTGGAAGCATGCTGTTTGTTGCTGGGGCCTATGATATTACATCCTGGGCCTAACCGCAAATGATGCTGTCAACTTGTCATCTATCATCCTCGACACTGAAGAACTTCCATCTACATAAAAAAAGAGGACCTCATTATGAAATAAGTGTCCATGTCCTTCATTGCTGGGGAGGGGGGCACATTGGGTGATCTGTAGCTCGAGAGAAGAAGGCTAAACTTGGCTGTGGAAGTGTGCAGTGCTAATCACAGCAAAGCAGGGATATTGACTCTGTTCCTTGTGCTTGCTTACATTATATGAACCTTTGAAATGTCAGAATAGACAATTGTCAGAACTTATTACTTATGCAGTTTACATAAACAACATATTTTAAAAGGGGAAAATGAATAACATTTCAACATATACAGGATTTTACTGAGTTAATTTTTGCACCATTTTGCATAGTCATCCAAACTGCTATCTGTCAGCATGACATTTCATGACAGTAGCTTGCCTCTGGCAATGACATTACTTTTATCAAAGATGGAGATGAAACCTGTAGCCTGAAACTTCTAGGTGATAGAATGTGGGGTTTAGGGATCTAAAGGAGAGACCTGAAATTGTTTCTGTGTGGGTGATTGGCTGAATGTATGCTGGTTGTTAATAGGTACTTTTGATAAAGAGTGAAACTTTTTGTTGAAGCATAGTTATCCCACCATTTCTGATTTATTATCTACTTTATAAGATGTGCAGATCTTTGTAAAAGAAAATCATTTTGTGTTTTTTTTTTTGTGTGTTTTGGACAATTTATATGCAGTGAAGTTTCCAAATTCCCATTAAAACCTAAAGTTAAATATTCTATATTTAATATATTATTGTAATATATATAATAAAATATATAAATATTATTGTAAAGGTTTAGGTGGATTCTATGTGTCAAGATTAATTACCTTTTCATCAGGATCCTGCAGGAAGACATCTGAATTTTTCCAGCAGAGTTTCACAGTCAGGTCACCAAAAAGTTCCTATATGTGACAGAAATGTTATATAAAAGACGTGAGTTTATTAAAAGCCAGTAGTTAAATTTATTAAGCCCTGTAATGTCCATTTTCTGTGAAAATTTCTCATAACAGGCTTTTGCACCACTTTTGTAAAAAGTGACAGGGCATTTTACTCACATATGACACACCATCTTAGTTAATCAAATCTAAGCTTTTTAGTAGAATTTCAGTCAGAAAACTGAATCTGGATAGACTCATCAGAAAGCAATATTAGTTATAAATTATTAATTAAAATAATGTCTGTTTACATATGTCACTAAAGGGAGTTAAGGAGCTTACATGTATGTATACATTAAATAATAAAACATCTTGGTATTAGAAAAAAACAGAGCTCCAAGCCCTACAAAGATATATTATACAATTAATCAGCACAGCACAATAGTTTTTATTTTGTTATAAAAAAAAGTAGAACTGTAAATTAACACATATAATTCATTTTATACAAAAAAAAATAAAAATAAAAGTAACCATTTGCCTGGAATTTTATGCTATGTTGATACATTAAAAATACTCCTGACAGGTTATATCTATAAAATACACCACAGTTTTATATGAAGTACAAAGACTGGAAAATTAGTTTCTTGTACATCTTAGGAAATCTTGCTAGCAGCTGCAGTTTTTCAAAAACAACATAGAAAAGTCAAAAGAGGCAAAGTTGGAAAAGGAAACAATGACATTTTAAGCCAAGTAAAGAACTTTACAAGACAGTTGAAAATAACATCTACAGATGAAAAGCTTTTATGGAGCCTAAACTTTGGAATAAAAACAAATGCATGTACCAAAACACCAGGCTTGAACAAGTGGCTTCCAAAATATATAATTCACATTCTTCTCTTCATCTCTTCTATCTGCAATTTCTGTCTAGCTAATATAGGCCAATTGTCTTTATTATCTATTATATGGTTTTACTATATCAATATACAAAGACTAATATTTAATTTCTAGATATAGCACATAAGCATGACCAATCTAAAGTCCTCAAATCAGCATGAGATGTCAAATAAAAAAAAAAAATGTGAGGATAAATATCAGTGTTCAGCTATTATTGACATGGATTCATGTTAAGGAGTTATCCAACAAACTTGTTTACTGCAGTCTTCATAGACAATTATTATTATTCTACACATGTACAGAACAGCTACACACAGGGAATACCTATAGCAAGACCTGCAAGTTACCACTAAAAATGAAATTCATAAACAAATTTAGGAGGTGACCTAATGTGAATGTCATAACTTCAGACAGAGGCCTTTCTTAAAATTTATATAAATAAGAGACTGAAATAATTTATCAAGATCTAACAAATTAGGTAGAATTGTATTAGGAGGCAAATCCCTTTACCTCTTCCCACCAGTCACTTTCCATTTTTGAGTGTACTGTTTTACATTCCAGCTTCCAAAAGCCATAACTATTTTTATTTTTCTGTTCACATAGGTTTTTGAGGACTTGTTTTTTACTGAACAATATGTACTTTAATGGCACCATTTCATATCCATGCATTAGGAGGCTGAATTAAATTTTAAATGGGGTGGAATTGTAAAAAGAAAAATGCCATTGTGCCTTATTTTTATAGGTTTTGTTTTTACGGCATTCACTGTGAAGTACAACTCACAGTTACTTCTATTACACTGGGCAGGGAGCAGATTCATCTTAGTCACTTTGTTGCTATTCACCTGCTGGACATGACTGACATCCCCTTCACAGTCCCCTCATTCTGTGACGTCAGAAGGACAGCATGACTAGACTGAAGCTACTCCCCTCCCACCATAACTACTTAGGTTGCATATGACTTTTTTTTTTTTGCTGCAACAGAAAAATTACAGAGGACACCACTGGAAAGGGATTTACTTGATGCTGCATATGATGGGGCCAGTTTATGGTGGAACAACCACCTGACAGGTTCCCTTCAAAGATCCAAAATACAGTTGGTGGTTAAATCTGTTTTCTGGATAAATGATATTGATGATTTTAGTCCTCGTGGTTCGGGCATGTATCCCGCAGTTTTGGAAGCGAACTGACCCCCTTTCCCTCTCTCCCTCTGGGTTTTTAAGGTCAATGAGATTATGCATATTCAGAATCTTATCTCTTTCCTACATGACACTGTTGAAACTTTTAACAAGATCTGGTTCCAGCTGCTAGCTTTATAGTGGCTGGTGAGATTCATATACTGGGTCCCCCTATCTGATACTGATGACCCATCAAAAGAAAAAAATTCAGTGTTTTACAGTTCCAACAAAGTGAATGATATTTTGTTCTATCTTATCCACACACTGCAGAAAACTGAAAACCGCAGCAGAAAAGTAGTGAAAAATTCTAGTGTTTTTGCAGCATTCTTTTCTGCTATACATGCTACTGGAAAGAATGAAAAATAAAACACGCGCCCAGTGCTCTTCTAAGCAAACATTTGGCCAACAAGAACTTTTACGTAAGCTGTCATGTGTATATAAAATTGTTGTGTAATACATGGAGAAAACAGAGACACATATTAAAAAGAATATTATCGGAGTTCATTCACAAAGAAATAAACACTTATCTAAATATAACATTCAGACATTTCCAAAATCAATCATTCTAGAAAGAGCTGCCATGTCTAATGCACATAAATGAGCTAACTTCACAAAAATAAACACTTTCGGCGCTTGTTGTTGAACAAAAAAATACTGAACATATTGGTGAAGTAAGGCGTCTTGGCTCAATTTACTGAACAAATGCTAATGAAGAGATGTTTTGTATATTATTCTACACCTGGGAGGCAGGCATAATTATGTGGTTTACCAAGGTAAATCCTAATAAAGAAATGTTCCTCTCGTAATGAACCTGCGTGCTGTGTGAATGCAGTGCTTGTGAAACATACCAGGTTATGGATTATGGAAAGTAATCTGTAATAAATACATCATGGGAAGTCTAGGCTGTAATATCTCACACATTAACTACAGTTTAGCAATGCAATCCCAGAATGCTCTGCTTCTCATGCCAGTGGACACTTTCAGTTAAAATGAAGCAATATATATTGCCATGTTTTGTTTGTACAATTATGATATAGCTTTGTCATGTGTTAAAATTGAAATATATTTGTAGTGTTTTCACTGGATCTGTTTGTATTTATTAAAATAATAATAATAATTAATAATAATCATGCAGTAATAAATGTAACAATGGATTAGTCAAAGGTGAACCAAATATAGGAAGAAAAAAACATTTTAAGAAAAATTCTCTTTACACTAGACAAAATGTATATAACCAAATTATTAAGTATCAAATAACAAAAAATGTAACCATATTTCTGGGCACTTACCTTTATTTAAGTCATATCTCAAGTAAAAAAAATAAAAATTCCTCATGTACAGTATAATTGTGTAATTGTAAAGATCTCTCTTGTTTTTTAATTTACTAGCAGAAAGATCTCATCATTGCCTGCCATGTTGCAAATACAGTGGAACTGTGATCTGGTCACAGTCACTGTTGCTACTAAAACTGCTAGCATATATTACGCAGCGGGCATGTATTATCACGAGGCTGTGAGCCTAGGGCAAAACTCAGGACAGGTCATATTCCTGTCTGTTTTGCAGCCTGGACTCACTGCAGGAAATGAATGGGTCATGGGAGCAGATATCATCTGTGTGCCTTCTGTGCCGTTTTCCCACTAACTCGTACATGTACAGCACTCGGCTATCTCCAGCATTTCCATTGAAGTGAATGGGAGTGCCAACCGCCACAAGTCCCGCTCACATTCAGCCTGGCTGCAGTCAAGTTGAATGTGGAGTGGGAGAAAGGTCCAGCAGTCTTCTCTTCGTGAGAAAACCCCTTTAAATCAATAAAAATTATTGCAAATGTATAACTTTAATTTGTCAGTATAATAGAGTATAATATATTTATATTATTAGTACATTTTGCATAAAAATGTGTTCATTATAAACAGTGACAATTTCAATACTGTAAAACCCTTATAATGCATCATTTAAACCCATCTGCAATGATTTTTCTACTCTCAGGTCTGGATTTTTACTCTACAACATTAGCCAATGGTCTGGAAACCAGTAAAACCTACAGTGGTTTTAGGCTTGTGTAAATGAAGATTCAGCATAAAAACCTTCCATGCAGCAAGTAATCGTTTCTTTGATTTTTTTTTTTTTAGTTTTATGTTAGGTGACAGCATGCTGATTTCTCATTTCCAACTATTTAATAATACATGTTTAAGCAATGATTTTACATCCACCTATTTCACTTGTGCTGAAGTGATCACTACTAACAGTCTTTTCTTGCAGGTACTATGTAAAATAACCTTAAAGGGAGTCTATCATTCGCAAAAACAGTTTTAAGCTAATGGCATCTTCTCCTACCTTTCCTTGTTTTCTTCTCCCAGCCGATTCTAAGATAATTTGTTTCTTCATGTATGTAAATGAGCACCACGGGCATACCTTCTCTTCGGCAAGCACCCATCGCATCATCTCTTCTCACCGTCACTTCGGCCATTGCGATGACTCCCCTCTTGGCCTTCTTTATTCTTACTTCTAGCTGTCAGCAAATTTTGCACATGCGCAATCGGCCGCCATTTTACGGTGGTCTGTCACAAGAGCGTGGCACAGCCGATTGCGCATGCGCAGTCGTGAAAATTCGCTGAGAGCAAGAAGTAAGAAGAAAGAAGGCCAAGAGTGGAGTCACTGCAACGGCCGAAGGGGTGGTGAGAAGAGATGACGCGATGGGTGCTCGCCGAAGAGAAGGTACGCCCTGGGTGCTCATTTACATACATGAAGAAACAAATTATCTTGGAATTGGCTGGGAGAAGAAAAAAAGGAAAGGTAGGAGAAGAATGGCCTTTTTAAAGGCCATTCCAATGTACCATTAGCTTAAAACTGTTTTTGTGAATGATAGACTCCCTTTAAGGCTGGGGCCACACATTGTGAAAACACAGAGTTTTGGCAAAAAATGCTGCGTTTTACAGTACCTGCAGAAAGTGGAAGAAAGCTCACAGAGGAAAACTCTGCGAAATCACAATGAAAAACGCTGCGGAAATCTGTGCACTTTTGTGTGCTGTATGTTTGCCACTTGCTAAAATTTGCCAGTCAGCATATCATAATTGGGACTCTAGTTAGATTCCAGGGGCGAAAATACCGGGGTAGCAGCGGTAGCGGCTGACACAAGGCCCGGGACATTATGGGGCCCGGGACATTATGGGGCCCGGGACATTATGGGGCCCGGGACCCGGAGCCCTGTGGCAGCCGCTACCGCGAACCCAACAAACACTGCTAGCGTTATACTCTGGGGTCTTTTGAGACCCCTGAGTATAACGATCGGGGGCCCAGTGAAGGTGAGGGAACATAAAATACACTGTAACTCACCTCAGCTACGCTCCGCAGGCTTCGGGCCTGTTTGGTGACGTCCCAGACGTCAGCCGATGTCATTATGCGTCGCAACGCCAGCCTCACTCACGCGATATCTGGTCCAACATTGAAGATGGCCGAAGTAGTGCACCTGTGTGTCATCATATGACCACAGACTACATATCACATGATCAAGGACTGATTTTTATCCAATGGTAGTAAGCAGAATGAATGACAGCAAGCAGAGATCTAGAAAACCATGAAGAATTAATGCAGAAAGTATATTGGACAATTGTACAACTTTTTATTATACAAACAATAACATTTGTCTCTCATTTGTCTCTTACTACAGTTCTAGAGGATCTACTGTCTAACTTGATGGGATTTTTTTTTACTAGATATAAAATACTTCTAAGGATGTTATTTGGTATCAATGCTCTTTGAGGTTATTTTTAAATTATTTTTAGTATATTATTTATTTATTAAGCAGAGGCATAACTAGAGTCCTAAGAATCCCAGGGTAAATTTTAGACCTAGCTCCCCCTTCCTTTCAGCTTTCTGCAGTAGTGTTGCTGCAGTCTATAAAGATATGGGTCTCCCTTGGATCTGGTCATTTCTAAATCTATTGTGGAGACATATACTGGTAAATTTATTCCTATAGGGAACAAGTATAATCAGACAGATACTGTAAAAAGGGCAATGAGTAACAAAAAGGGCATTTCAAAATACAAATGTAAAACCGTAGTCATTGGAACTTACAAGGCACTGAATAAACTATAAAAGGAAATTAAATGACATAATGAAAAACATAATGAAAGGCAGCTAGCTAGAGAAAGCAAAACAAATCCCAAAGAAATTTTTAAACATATAACTGCAACATAACTAAAGTCAGAACAGATAGTCCCCTAAATAATGGGAATAATGATTTATTCAAAAGGCCAAAGCATCTATTCATAGCGGAGCCATCACTGGTCATAGCGGCAGCAACTCTACTATGATTTTTATGTGTTTATCAACCACTGGCACCAATGTTTTTATTACTATCCCTGTACTATGACATAATAGTGTCACAGCACTGGGATAGATCATAGTGGGACCAGTGCTGCTATTATCGGCGGTGGTCCCGCTATCACAGAAAAGCAGGTGTATAGAGCAGAGAGCAAAGCCATTGCAGGAGTAGAAATGCTCCTAAAGCTCTTTTAACTAATTTGAATAAGAATAAAACACTGAATTTCACGAAAATTGAGAATAAGAAAGGCATCTTTGGAGAGTGTAGAAGCAGTCCTACAAGTCATAAGTCTGATATTGCTTTTCCTGCTGACAGACTTAGTGGGAGCTTTATTTCCATCCCAAATGAGAATTATATTGCCAATAAAATGATGCCAGAAGACCAGACCTGCCATCAGCCAGTTATCTGGGAAGACAGTGAAATGTTCCCATTGACTTATATACAATTAGCATGCTTGGGGGTGAATCTGGTACCTATAACACAAAATAATTGTGTTATAATATAAAGAAGGCTTATTGTTCAATGGAATATTGAACAGATTTGGTCAGAAAAAGTAGTTGCCATCCTTCAGATGTTTCAATCACTGTATACAGTGTACACTGTATTAAGAGTGCCTAAGGGTGGGTTCACATTTGCGCCGGCACTCCATCCACCGTGAATCCGACCTAAATGTCAGAAAACTGGATAGGGAAAGGTTTGCGACGCTTTGTTTAAAAATCCATTCATCAATGTATCTGGAGAGATTAATGGTTAGTTACCCAGATATAATTAACCTGCCTGGTGGTTGGTCCATAGACTTATGGATGGATAAAAAGCTGCTAAATGTGATGTTGAGTTAAAGATATATATTTGGTTTTACTGAGAATTCCTTTTTCTCTACCTTGTTTGACTAAGGCTGAAGCCCCACGTTTTTTCTGCAGTGTTTACTAGCTAATCCCATCTACACATCCATGCAGAAAAATACTTGCAGCGGAAAAAAAACGAAGCGTTTTACAGTCACAGCAAAGTGGATGGGATTCTAGCGAATCCCATGCTGTGCAATAGAGGATATCAACTGTGAACTATATATCAGTAAGTGACTGTTTACAGAACATGTAAAAGTAATGATACAGTGACCAACCCCTTTAATACCCTAAATAGGCAGTTAATTAATGGTGAAATGCTGCCAAGAGACACAGTTGCAATTGGATTTATATAATATAGTATAAACACTTTTAGGGCTGAAAAAGAGTTGCATACAGTGGGGAAAAAAAGTATTTAGTCAGCCACCAATTGTGCAAGTTATCCAACTTAAAAAGATGAGAGAGGCCTGTAATTGTCATCATAGGTAGACCTCAACTATGAGAGACAAAATGAGAAAACAAATCCAGAAAATCACATTGTCTGATTTTTTAAGAATTTATTTGCAAATGATGGTGGAAAATAAGTATTTGGTCAATAACAAAAGTTCATCTCAATACTTTGTTATATATCCTTTGTTGGCAGTGACAGAGGTCAAGCATTTTCTGTAAGTCTTCACAAGGTTAGCACACACTGTTGCTGGTATGTTGGCCCATTCCCCCATGCAGATCTCCTCTAGAGCAGTGATGTTTTGGGGCTGTCGCTGGGCAACACGGACTTTCAACTCCCTCCAAAGGTTTTCTATGGGGTTGAGATCTGGAGACTGGCTAGGCCACTCCAGGACCTTGAAATGCTTCTTACGAAGCCACTCCTTCGTTGCCCTGGCGGTGTGCTTGGGATCATTGTCATGCTGAAAGACCCAGTCAAATTTCATCTTCAGTGCCCTTGCTGATGGAAGGAGGTTTGCACTCAAAATCTCACAATACATAGCCCCATTCTTTCTTTCATGTACACGGATCAGTCGTCCTGGTCCCTTTGCAGAGAAACAGCCACAAAGCATGATGTTGCCACCCCCATGCTTCACAGTAGGTATGGTGTTCTTTGGATGCAACTCAGCATTCGCTCTCCTCCAAACACGAAGAGTTGTGTTTCTACCAAACAGTTCTACTTTGGTTTCATCTGACCATATGACATTCTCCCAATACTCTTCTGGAACATCCAAATGCTCTCTAGCAAACTTCAGATGGGCCCGGATATGTACTGGCTTAAGCAGGGGGACACGTCTGGCACTGCAGGATCTGAGTCCCTGGCGGCGTAGTGTGTTACTGACGGTAGCCTTTGTTATGCTAGTCCCAGCTTTCTGCAGGTCATTCACTAGGTCCCCCCGTGTGGTTCTGGGATTTTTGCTCGCCGTTTTTGTGATCATTTTGACCCCACGGGGTGAGATCTTGTGTGGAGCCCCTGATCGAGGGAGATTATCAGTGGTCTTGTATGTTTTCCATTTTCTAATTATTGCTTCCACAGTTGATTTATTCACACCAAGCTGCTTGCCTATTGCAGATTCAGTCTTCCCAGCCTGGTGCAGGTCTACAATTTTGTTTCTGGTGTCCTTCCACAGCTCTTTGGTCTTCACCATAGTGGAGTTTAGAGTGTGACTGTTTGAGGTTGTGGACAGGTCTCTTTTATACTGATAACAATGTCAAACAGGAGCCATTACTACAGGTAACGAGTGGAGGACAGAGGAGCCTCTTAAAGAAGAAGTTACAGGTCTGTGAGAGCCAGAAATCTTGCTTGTTTGTTGGTGACCAAATACTTATTTTCCACCATAATTAGCAAATAAATTCTTAAAAAAATCAGACAATGTGATTTTCTGGATTTGTTTTCTCATTTTGTCTCTCATAGTTGAGGTCTACCTATGATGCCAATTACAGGTGTCTCATCTTTTTAAGTGGGAGAACTTGCACAATTGGTGGCTGACTAAATACTTTTTTCCCCCACTGTATGTATATAGAAATTTTTTTTACACTTTGAAATGCTATTTTAGTTGCATCTGTGTGTCCATCATAAAACCCCAATTCCAAAAAGGTTGGGACGCTGTGTATAATGTGAAGAAAATAAGAATGCAATGATTTGAAAATCTCTTTTAACCATATTTTATTTACAGTAGAACATAGAACACATATCAGAAGGTGAAAGTTAGACATTTCTCCATTTCATTTGACAAAAATTAACCCATTTAGAAATTGATGGCAGCAACACATTTCATAAAAGTTGGAACAGAGCCATGTCTACCATTGTGTGTACCCTCTTCTTTTTACAACAGTCTGAGAAGTGAGTAGGCCAATTGCTGCAGTGTTGGGAGAGGAATGTTATCCCATACTTGTCTGATGGAGTCTTCTTTTTTGGATTTTCTGCTTCATAATATGGCAAATATGTTTTATTGGTGAAAGATCTGGACCACAGGCAGGCATGCTGTTATGATGGATCCAGTATGTGTATTAGCATTTTCGTACTGAAATATGCAAGACCTTTCCTGAAAGTGACATTTTCTGAATGGGGGCATATGGTGTTCTAAATCCTGTATATAATGCTCAGTATTGATAGTGCCTTTTAAGATGTGTAACCTGCCCATGTCTTAGGCACAAGTGCAACCCCATAACATTAGAGATGTGGGGTTTTAAGCTGTGTGCTGATAAGAAGTTGGATGGTTCCTCTCCTCTTGAGTCTGTAGGACATGGCATCTGTGGTTTCCATAAAAAAAAAAATTCAAATTTTCATTCATCTAACTACAGAACAGTTTTCCATTTTGCCTCAGCCCATTTTAAATGAGTTTTGGACCAATGAAGCCCAATGTACATTGTACTATATATGGCTTCTTCTTTACATGATACAACTTAAATTTGCACTTGTGGATTTCAAGGCAAACTATGTTCAAAGACAATCATTTCAGGAAGTATTCATATTTATTATTTATAATGCAGTGTCACCTGAGGGCCAATAGATCGCAAAAATCCTACTTTGACTGTCATCCTTGTCCCTTGTGCACATGAATTTCTCCAGATTCTCTGAATCTTTTGATGATCTTATGTACTATAAATGGCGGGATGTTCAAAGTCTTTGCAATTTTACATTGAGGGATATTTTTCTGAAATTGTTGCACAATTTTTAGACAGAGTTTTTCACAGATTGGTGAACATCTGATTCTGAGAGACTCTTCCTCTCTAACATGCTCTTTTTATACAAAGGAATGTAACTAACACTAGGTTCACACTTGCATTCGGGTTCCCATACATCAGGTCTGCTTGGGGACCTGAAAAATGGAAACCCTATCCACTTAAAAAGAGGTTACCCGCTGACCCCATAGGCTATAATTTCATAATAAAATCGTCGGAGAGAAAAGTCCTGCTGGTAAAACTTTTCTCTCTGCTGATTTTAAGCAGAATTTGGGATGGAGTGCGCGAACGCTAGTGTGAACCTAGCGTTAGTTGAAAATTTATCCTCCAGCTGTTTTTCAATAGTACCTTTTACTTTTTCAGCCTTTTCTTGGCCCTGTCCCAACTTTTTTGAGATGTGTTGCTGCCATCAATTTCTAAACGAGTAATGTTTTTCAAATGACCTGGAAAAATGTCTAACTTTCAACTTTTAATATACTACTATGTATCATGTTCTATTGCGAATAAAATATGATTATATGAGATTTCCATTGCTTTCTTGTTTTCTTTATATTTTACACAGTTTCCCAACTTTTTTGAATTGGGGTTGTATATACAGTGAAAACTCTTTAAGACAGCCACCCAAATTTGCACAGAAAAGTGATCTTTTATAGGGGTGTTCCTCTTAAAGAATAAAGTTTACAGAATGGAGGTTAAAGTGGCTAATGGAGTCAGCAAGCATGTACAGCCCCTCAAACCCATGAATAATGATGCAAGAGCAACAATTCATGTATTTTATGCCTCCAAGAATTACACAAAACCAGGTATCACATCAGTATATTACACAGTATATTACACATTTCCTTTTCAGTATCTCCCTATCATTCTTGGTCCCCAGCATGGCATCTTTCTAAATCTTGGTCCCCCAGCATGGCTTTCCTCTAGTTCCTAGTAGCCTGCATGGTTTCCCCCTCTCACTCCTGGTCCCAAGCATGGTATCCCTTTTAATTATGGACCAGAACATAGTTCCCTTCTTATTCCTAGTCCTCAATAAGGTATCCATTTAAATCATGATCCAGAGCATGATTTCCATCTCATTCCTCATTCCTAGCATGTTTCCTAGATCCCAGCATGGCTACTCCTCTCATTCCTGGTTCCTAGCGAGGCTTCCCTCTTAATCCTAGACCTCAACATGTCTCTCCTTCCAATTTTCCCCTTCCACTGCTAACCTTGATGATGACATTTCATAGGCCAAAATCTGAATTTTAAAGGAAGCCTGTTGTGATGATTCTGCTTAAATATGGCTATAATTCAGAGCTGTATTTTGGTCTCTGGGTAGCGTATTTCTCTCTAGTTCCATTTACTCATAAGGTGCGCAGCCATAATCATAGGTATATTGCCAATAGTGGCCGGACTGGAACAATAGGGCTTTGTATCCATCCCAGCAGGGCGCCATTGTATTCCTATACAGTCCTGAGTGATCAAATAAACATGCATGGTCCAGCCTGCACTGGTAGATCAGATATGGCTGATAACATTGTATCATTTCACTTGGTCTCAGCTCTTTACAAAGGATCTGGACTTGAGTACATTATTCAATCAGACTTGCTGCTGCCAGTGACCTCATTCTGGGAGGTGGCATAAAGGGTATAAAAGATGAGGTAACAGGCAATGGGAGGAGATTGGGCTGAGACTACAAGAGTTTACTGAGAGACTGTGATGAGAGCATGCAGGCTGGAATATATTGTGATGCCACATGCTAGGAGTTAATGCTAAGCAGCCTCCACTGGGTATTCACACATGACAGAGCATGTGTGAGTGTTGGATTATAGAGCCACATCAAGGAGATGCGTGGTAAAGTAATTATTTCAATGTTATTCCCTTTTTATTTTTATTGTACTGTATATTGTAACTAGTAACTGTTAATGCTTGCATACATCTGCATATCTGTTCTGAACTGCATGTGTTAGATGTTAATACCGACCCATTTAGGGGTTAATAAATATATAAAATTTAGAAAGCTTGTCTTGTATTTATCTTGTGAACCCGGCACTCACTGGCGGTGAGTGTGGTTTATATGAAAAAAGACTCAGGTGTGAGCCAAAGAGGTGTTGGCGCACTGAGGATATTTCACATTGGTGGAAGCAGTGGGATCTTAGGATAAACAGCATGCGTTGGGGACCTTTATCCCTCACATGCTGGGGATTGTGGTAATCCTATGAGACAAGCTCGGTATTAAAGCAAGATTTAAGATACAGTGAAAGTTTGATACAGTGCTGTTCCCCTCCCTTACTCTTTGTATTCTATCCTATCTTTTATTTGGCAAATACCAGTGGATGGCTAGTGGGCTCAGAAGCAGATCTCCAGAACTGCAGAACCAGGCTTTTGGAGATCCTGAGCGTATGGCTGAAATGGAGGCAGCCACAACCATGCAGAGAATCGAGCAGAGTCCTGATTTTGGGGCTCTGCCAGGAAGTGCGGCAAGCAGCCCGGTCCCAAGGATTACTTCACCAGGAGGGACCAGTAGCCCCAGCCTTGCTGAGGGAATGGCTTCATACTGGCAAACGGCCCTGCAGCACTTAAGCACCAGGGACCCTAACATATACCTGCAGGCGTTGTACTGTTTTCAGGAAGCTGTAGAACGAGAACGACAGGCTGCTGAGCGACAGGCAGAGAGAGAGAGGAAGGCTGCTGAGCGACAGGCAGAGAGAGAGAGGAAGGATGCTGAATGACAGGCTGCTGAGCAACAGGCCGAGAGGGAGTTTCAGCTTGAGCTCAGAAGGATGGAGCTCTCCCAGCAGGCACAAACCACCCCTACGCAAACTCCAACAACCCTGCAGAGACCCTCAAGTTGGAAGGAGAGGCCAGGCCGGAGTTCACCACAGCCGTCTGTCAGGTCGGGAGAGACAAACTATGCCCTGGGTGGTCCCTCCCCTGTCCCAAGAACTCTGGGCACACTAGTGACCTTCCCCAAACCCCAAGGGGAGGTGCGGTGGGGCCATGCCTGTAACCAGACAGGAAATTTTAAGGAGGAGTGCCCCAACCGCCCTGAGAACTTCCCTGCTTCCCAAGCCACAGCAGGTGGCCCATCTGTGTATCTGGACTGGGGTCCAGGAAATGGAATGCGGACTGTGGGACTATTGACTGATTTGCCTGCTAATGTACTGTTGGGAACTGATTTAGGACCTATGATGTCCCAATATGGGGTGGGGAGCACCCCAATTTACTGTGATCAACTGTCTATGACTAATGTTGATAATGTGTCTGTCATATCTGCAGAGAGGGCCCGTAACCCCCCCTCTGAGATACTTCCCATGGCAGTAAGTGTAAATGCTAATGAGTTGCCTTCAGCTGAGAGCAGGGAAGATGCAAATGAACTTCCTGCAACCCAGCTCAGCAAAAATGTTATTGATGCTTTGTTCACCCCCCGTGCTAGGAGCCAATGAGACTTTGTCTGTAGACACACCCACAACTGCGGGGGCGTCTCCCTCCTAGCTTGTTAACATGTCTACTGCAGATCTCATTGAGGCCCGGTGTGAATTAACAATTGCTAATGAAGGTACTGTCAATGTAATTGCCAATGCTTGTTGTGAAAGTGTACAGGGTAGCTCTTCTGAGTCACTGGAAGCGACTTCTACTATTTCGCCCAGTGCATCCGATAAGCACCCAACTGCTGACCATGTGCCAGGTGGTCAGGTAGGTTATGGGGATCTCATGGCCGATCCAGGTGAGGGACGGACTGCTGGTAGTGCGGTGTTAGCCCGCAGCCAGAGTGCTACAAGGGTGGAGGGCGTTCCGACCCTTGAACCGTTGCCTACACCACCTGGAGTCGGTGCTGAGACCGCCATGACTAGCCTCACTCCCTTGAAGCCGGAGGAGTCAGGCCGGTATGAGACATACACGTCTCTTCTGTCCAGTTCTACTCCAGGAGTGCCCATGGCCCAAGTGCAGATGGCATGGGGTACTGGAGGTGTGATCCAAGAAGGGGGTATGTCAAATGTATTACCTGTCAATGTATTGTGGGGGGATGGTTTGGGGAAGCATGATCTCAGTCATTTGCCCAAGGTATCACCATCACCCACCCAAGTACAGGAGGGACAAGATGTAGGCTTGGAAGCAAAGGGGGAGGTGCAGAATCCCCTAGAACTCTCCCAACTAGCGGCTAGTGTGAGAGAGATCCTGAGAGACCGCCGGGATGGGGTCTCTGAACTGGTATCCCAAAGACCTGGGGTCATGAGTGTAAAGCTACGGGATGCCCGCACTCAGAAAGCAGACCCAGAACAGGCAGGAGGTAGCCAAGTGTACGTGGATCAGGGCCTGAGCCTTAGAAGTGTCCCTAGTCAGACTAGAGAGCCAGAAGGGTCCGGCAGCTATGTAACATGCACCTCTCTTTTGTCTCACTCCAGCCAAGAGTTCAGAGATGCTGTCCAAGCTGACCCTAGTCTGGACATATTGAAGGCGCGTGGCGCTCAACCACCCTCGGAGTCTGACAAGGCCCGAGTCTGCTGGGACCCCGGGGGAGGTGAGGGAGCCTTGGGGCCAGAGCCTGAGAAGCTGTAGATGGAGGTGCTTTCAGAAGAGTGGCGTAGGCCCCTACTTCCTACAAGCCCCATCTAAAGGGGGAGGTGTGATGATTCTGCTTAAATATGGCTATAATTCAGAGCTGTATTTTGGTCTCTGGGTAGCGTATTTCTCTCTAGTTCCATTTACTCATAAGGTGCGCAGCCATAATCATAGGTATATTGCCAATAGTGGCCGGACTGAAACAATAGGGCTTTGTATCCATCCCAGCAGGGCGCCATTGTATTCCTATACAGTCCTGAGTGATCAAATAAACATGCATGGTCCAGCCTGCACTGGTAGATCAGATATGGCTGATAACATTGTATCATTTCACTTGGTCTCAGCTCTTTACAAAGGATCTGGACTTGAGTACATTATTCAATCAGACTAGCTGCCGCCGGTGACCTCATTCTGGGAGGTGGCATAAAGGGTATAAAAGATGAGGTAACAGGCAATGGGAGGAGATTGGGCTGAGACTACAAGAGTTTACTGAGAGACTGTGATGAGAGCATGCAGGCTGGAATATACTGTGATGCCACATGCTAGGAGTTAATGCTAAGCAGCCTCCACTGGGTATTCACACATGACAGAGCATGTGTGAGTGTTGGATTATAGAGCCACATCAAGGAGATGCGTGGTAAAGTAATTATTTCAATGTTATTCCCTTTTTATTTTTATTGTACTGTATATTGTAACTAGTAACTGTTAATGCTTGCATACATCTGCATATCTGTTCTGAACTGCATGTGTTAGATGTTAATACCGACCCATTTAGGGGTTAATAAATATATAAAATTTAGAAAGCTTGTCTTGTATTTATCTTGTGAACCCGGCACTCACTGGCGGTGAGTGTGGTTTGTATGAAAAAAGACTCAGGTGTGAGCCAAAGCGGTGTTGGCGCACTGAGGATATTTCACACCTGTGTACACCCAAAGAATGCCCAGTGTGTGGTATACATAAAACCCATCCCTTTTGTAGCCTAGTTCATGATCCTAAGACTGTCCTCGCAAAATTGGGAGTGTTGTCATGTATGTTGGGCACCTCAATGGCAGATTGCATTCTCTCTTGTTCAGCAATCACACATAGACTATGACATGAACTCTCTCCTCTAGTGTGATGTTGGCGACTTTTCTCCTGAAAAGTCGCCAACATCACAAAAATCACACCCTTTCCCTCGAATACATATAAAAATTAAAAAATAAAGTGAAACACATACATATTAGGTATCCTTGTATCTGAAAGCACCTGGTCTGCAAACTTCTAAAAATAATTTTCCTATATGGTGAGGAAGTCAGAAACGAAAATCGAAAAATGACTGTGGCAGGAAGGGGTTAAGCAAATAATGCTTGTGAATCCATCCAATAAACACATAGCTTATACAGTGCCCTATGTCAAACATGATATCAGTTTAGGCAAAGTAAAATCACACTATTACAATTAGTAGTCGTGATCACAATAAATGATGATATAGACATAAAAGCGGAACTTAGTGATGCAGCCACCACGCTGAGAAACTATATGATATCAGAGCCAGACAAACGGCAGGAGATGAGGAATACAAAACTCATGTTTTGGCTCATGCTGGGAAAGGTGGTGTCCTACAATCTTCCTTATATTTCTCATATTGTGGCTAACTGTTTCAAAACCGTGATTCTTTGGTTAAACAGAAAACATCCGTAGCATTTTTTAGGTCAATTACACAAAATTGCATTTACATCTAGAGCAAATGTTCAAGAAAATGATCACATATTCACCTGAATATGTTATTACATATAGTTCAGAAGAATATAGAAAATTAGGACAATTCATGTCTTTCAGATGAGGTTGAGGTTATTGATTTGCATTCTGCATCTTCATAGTATAAACATGCCACTAAGAAAGAATGTAAAGAATGTAAGTAAACACAAAGCAGTATACAGATCTAGAAATTATAGGGCTACCTATTTTGATATGACAATGACAAATATTTATAATGCACTTTTCTCACCAGGGACTCAAAGTGCAGGGAGAGTTGTGGATTAAGGAAGTCACTGGCTGACATTCAGGCACTTCCCCAGCACCCACAGGGGACAGTGGCCCCCTCAGCAAGTAAGTTATACTTGATGTTATAAATAACACCCTAGTTGAAAATGCACAAAACATTTCACCACCACCTATGCGGTGTCCTTTTCCCAGGGCCAAATTGTAGAGGGGGAAAAAGGTGGAATTTCCTAGGGACTTTGTACAGAGAGTACAGTTGCACCTGGGCCCAGGAGCCTTAAGGGGCACATAAGGTATCTCTTCCCAATATGAGGAAACCAGTACTAGGAAGGATACATTATCATTAGGGGTTCGGTGTGGCCTAGGAGATACATATTACGCCTCTGCTTACAGGACTTTACCAGCTAGTTCATTCCAGTGTTTCCACTCCTTCCCTAAAGCATTACATACTAAGAGAACATGACAGAACAGATGACTATGCAGCTTTTATTACTGTCTATTATGAAGACACTCACAGAAAAGGGGACTACCATTCAGAATATTAAATCAAGTTCACAGAGACGAATGGTATAGCAAAAGAAGAATAGATAAAATGTAACCTTTATTGTTGTTAAAACTAAAAATAAACATAAACTATGTCAGTGTAAAGAACAGACATGTAAAGGTTACGTTTTATCTATTCTTCTTTCGCTATACTATTCCTCTCTGTGGACTTTGTTTATTAAGAAGAGTCAAAGCTCTGCTGTTTTGCTTGTATTGCTAACTACAAGAAATTTAGTGGTTGAGCATGGATGTTTATGGGGATAAGTAGATGCAAGATACATCTGACAATTGGTTGTAGTAAAGTTAGGCATGTTGAAAGGCAACATGCTGAAATGTGAGCAGACACCAGGAGACAATGGGCCTGCTTTCATATATATTAGATTGTTGTCACATCTTTTTATATCAACATCTGCCATTAACCATGTGTATGGGCAGTGTAATGTGGGCATTATATGAAGCTGCTAAAAGTGAGTTGGCCCAAAGAAATATTTTACTCAGAGGTTCTGGACAACCTTGATATGGACTTGATCATTTCACTATACTTGTTAAAGTGTGATTTTTAGCTAATTATATATTATGAATACCATAATGTTCCAGATCTGTTTTCTCCAAGTCATATTCAAAGGGGTCAGGGAACCAGAGATCTGAGGTGTTTTCAGTGAAGTCTTCAAATTGCTTTAGTGATTCCTTCAGAATTAATGGAACAGAATGGTCACTGAAGAATATTATTCCCTAACAGTGACTCAGTTAAGAGAGTTAACAACCAACAATCTACAATGTATGATCATTGAGGGCACAACCTCTGAACCTCAGATTGATCACTAGAATGAGATTCCTAAAGTCTTCCATTGCTCCTCACTGTAGCCTTGTTTGATAGGTGCCACATTCAGGCATATGCCCTGCTGCTTCATTCAATTCCATCTATGGATATGACAGAAACAGCAGAGTACTGTATATCACAATGTAATAAATGTACATTTTTTGCACAATAAAAATCTTATCTATGGTGTCAGAGCTATTATTTTGTACTACATGGAAATATATTCCCTAGTGATCAACCTGTTTATTGCATTTTTGCAGGCACTAGGACAGTTCACCAGCAGAGAAGCACCTTAGATGTCATCTGAACCCTTTTGTGTGTGACTTGAAGGGTACGGGTGAATAGGGTTGACTGGACTATACTGTATATATAAATAATTACTAAATGAGTTTTCAACTGCTGCATAAACATTTAGAAATACAATACATTTTTAAGCATACAAATTTAATACAATAGTTCAATTACAATATTTAAAGTTATATTACATGAAATAACATTATTTGTTGGGTCTGCGTTTGCAGTAATTTCTCTAGCCGTTCTGCTACACTGCAGCCACTGTACAGTAAACAGCGAATTGCCAGGGATGCCAATACTATGGATAGGTCATCAGTAGAGTACTGCTGGGCAACCCTTTAGCATGTTACTTATTTTCAAAATTTCAAGGTTTTACTTTAAGAAAAAAATGAAAAACAATTTTATGTATATTTCATAATGCTGGCATTATATATTGTGATACTTTCAATGTATGGTTGTAGTGTGATATCTTTAGTATTTTAGCTTTATGCCTAATTTAATTAATTTCTGATTGATATAATTACAGCAGTCAATGTTACAGCTCTTGGTAGTTTGCCACCTATTTATAGAAATATGTACATAGTCTAGAATTGTTAAATGTATGCCCTAAAGTGTAAGAACTGAAAGTTAATGAGCATTTACATAAGATTTTTATATACATTCCCCATTAGAAATGTCCAGCTGCAATCTATTAATTGCAATATTTTCCATTATATGCTCAGTGGTAACATTAATCAAGTTAGTGATCAGATTAGAGTTCCTGACAGCCACACTACAAAAAATGCAAATGGTTCTACAAAAAAAATTGCAGTTGTTTTGCAAAGTAGTTTTCTGCTAAGCAGCAAGTACAGGTGAAGCATGTGTGGAGGGAAGGGGGAAAGAATATATTAATATGAGTACCCCAGTTTTTTGGTGGAAAAAAGTAAAAAATGGTTCTAACTTCCAGTGGTTTTGTAATGCAATTTTCAGCCAAGTGGCTTCTAGTTTTCTGATGTTAAAGAAACCATACGTTTCAGGGAAGATTTATCAAAACCTACGACAAGAAACTAGTGTAAAACAGTTGGGTATTTTTGACTTTTAAACCTGATTTGCACAAAATTTTTTGTGCTAATGGCTTTTTTGTGCTGCTGTCACTACTTTATGAAATGGGAATGTTGTGTGAGTGGACTATCGACCTTGGCAGATTAATTATCATTTACACTAGTTTTCTGGTGTAAATGGTGGCTGAAATCTGTGGCAATTACAAGCTGGCATAGATTTGATTCTAGGCACACAGATTCCTGAAGGATGCACTTAATTCATAATGAAGTGTGCACCTTGTTAAAAAATAGGCACATCCTCTGGTGGTGTATCGGGTTTCAAACCACTGGGTTTGCAGAAAATTTTTATGATTTGTAAAAAAAAAAATGTGGAAGGGAGGATAAGGGGGCTTTATTTCCCAACACATTTACCATTACTTATACCAAAAAAATGAAGTAAGTTATCAGCTGCTCCTGGCTGACATAGATTTTCATTTCTGGCACACAGATTTCCCTAGTCTTAACCCCTTAAGGACGCAGGGAAGTTTCTACAAATATTGCAGTGAGGGAACAGCTATTTACAGAAAGGATAACAATGGAGTATTGAGAGAAGAATGACCACTGGACCTGGGAATGCATACATTTTACCAGCCTATACCAACATGTATCCTCCCTTTAACCCCTTCACTGCCCAAAACTGTGAATACTGACATTAATCCTTCACTGCCCTAGACCATTAATAATAATAATAATAGTCCTTTAATAGTCCCACAATGGGGAAATTCAGTGTGTTACAGCAGCAAAGATAAGATAAGATAAGCAGATACAAATACAACATGTACAGGAATGTTCCAAGGTGAGAGGGATTACAATAATAGCAGACAGACAGATAAGACGTAGCAGGGGGGGGGGGGGGGGGATTTAACAGGCAGAGAGATATTTCAGTTCTCTGTGTGTAATGATCTCCACTTAGGTCGGTGTTGGTTGTACAACCTAACCGCGGTGGGGAGGAAAGACTTCCGATAGCGCTCCTTCTCACACCTAGGGTGGAGCAGTCGGTCACTGACAGTACTGCTCAGCGCGATCACAGTCTCATGCATGGGATGGGACTTCTTCTTCTGCATGGAGCTCACCACGGACAGTATCCTTCTGTCACCCACCGCCTGCACTGGGTCCAGTGGGCTCCCCAGGACAGAGCTGGCCTTTCTAATCAGCTTGTCAAGTTTATTTCTGTCCCTGGTTGATATACTGCTCCCCCAGCAGGCCACTCCAAAGAAGATGGCTGATGCCACTACCGAGTTGAAGAAAGTTCTAAGAAGTGCCCCCCGGATTCCAAAGGCTCTCAGTTTCCTAAGCAGGTAGAGCCTGCTGTGGCCCTTCCTGTACAGGGCCTCCATGTGATCTGCCCAGTCCAGCTTATTATTAAGGAGCAGACCCAGGTACTTATAGGTGTTCACAATCTCGATGCCCGTCCCCAGGATGTCCACTGGTTTTGGAGGGCATCTGCCTTTACGGAAGTCCACCACCATCTCCTTGGTCTTCCCCGCGTTAATCTTCAGGTGGTTCCGGTGGCACCAGTCCACAAAATCCTGGTTCAGTTCTCTGTACTCCCTGTCATCATCATCTGTGATGAGACCCACTATTGCAGAGTCGTCAGAATACTTCTGTAGGTAGCAGCTGGATGAGTTGCACCTAAAATCTGCAGTGTACAGTGTGAAGAGGAAAGGGGCGAGAACCGTACCCTGAGGTGCCCCCGTATTACAGATCACGGTACCTGACACACAGGTAGGTATACTGACATTAACATCTTCACTGCCTAAGACTATCTGGTATACTGACACTAACTCCCTCACTGCTTTAGATCAGTAGGTATACTGATATTAACCCCATTACTGTCTAGACTGCCAGTACTATAGTGATATATAAGCATCAGGAAATAAATATATATTCTCTATTTTTGCAATGTCTAAAGAGATGCACCAAGAGTATACAATCACCTCACAACACTTATATCTATGCATGTGTGTAGCTTTTAGGGGGTATAAGTGATAGCAATTGCACCTGTACCTTGGTGCCAGAGAAGTTGTAATGTCACATAAGAAGACATCAGTATTATAAATGTCACATAATAGGTGGGGTGTCCAGGTTACAAATTTTGCATTGAGGCTAAGGAGCTCCAAGGTAAATGGGATTAGATAGCCATATGGATAACTGAATCATGAGTTTCTGTTTTTTCTGTCACACCTTTTAACATCTTGTCACACGCTCTTGTGAAAAGAGGGTAATAATAAAACAGAAGATTATCAAAAGAAAAATCTATATAATAGCAAATTAAATAGCAATTATAATATGAATTTATGACTTACCACCTATAGGCTTAGCCCAATTTAACCCTTTCGCACATAATCGCTTTAATTTACGTCATTAAACGGAAAGGAACGTATGGAGAGAGCTTAGGAGCTGAGCTCTCTGCTTACACGCTGGATGCCGGCTGTATAATACAGTTATATGCCATACACAGATGCCATAGGCAGTGTATAATAGAAGTGAATGGATTTTACTATTCACTGCAATATATTACTATAATTACATTAGATCAATTACTTTATTTATTTATTTATTATGCTTACTTATATAATGCCATCATATTCCGCAGCGCTTTACAGACATTGACAGTCACTGTCCCATATAGGGCTCACAACCTACATTCCCTATCAGTATGTCTTTGGAGTGTGGGAGGAAACCGGAGTACCCGGAGGAAACCCACGCAAACATGGGGAGAACATACAAACTCCTTGCAGATGTTTGCCTTGGCATTGCAGTGTATAGTGTGAGCGATCAGATCCCCTAGGGCTCAAAGTTCCTAAGGGGTCTGATCATAAAAGTAAAAGAAAAAAAAAAGCTTTTTAAAGTATAAAAAAAACACAAAAAATATAAAAGTTCAAATCACCCCCCTTTCCCTAGATCACATATAAAAATAAATAAACAATAATAAACATAAACATGTTAGGTATCCCCACGCTCCAAAATGTCCGAGCTATTAAAATATTAAAATATTTATCCCATATGGTGAACGGTGTAGCGGGAAAAAAACTCAAAATGGGCAAATGGCAATTTTTTTTTTTCAACAATTTTTTTTTTTGCCTCCTTTAAAAAATGGAATAAAAAGAGATCAAACCATCAGAACTTCCCCCGAAATGATAACAGTAAAAACGACATCTTGTCTCGCATAAAAAGACACCTTACCCAGCTCCATACACATAAATCTAAAAAAGTTATAGGTGTCACAACATGGCGACACAAAAATTTTTCTCTATTTTGCAAAGTTTAAAATTTTTAAAAAAGTATCAAAACATTACAAATACTATATAAATTTGGTATCTCTGTGATCGTACTAACCCGCAGAATACAGGTAACATGTCATTTCTACCATATAGTGAATGCTGTAAAAAATTAAACCCTTAAGAATTTGATGAAAATGCATTTTTTTCCCAATTCCACTTCATTCAGAATTTTTTTCCAGCTTTCCAGTACATTGTACAGGATATTGAATAGTGCCAATACAAAGTACAATTTGTCCCGCAAACAATAAGCCATCATGTGACTCTGAAAACATGTGAACTGAAAAATGAAAAAGTTATGGCTCTTGGAATAGGGAGAGGGAAAAACGGAAATGCAAAAACAAAAATTGGCAGAGGCATGAAAGGGTTAAACATACATGTTTATGGTTATTTTGGATAAGAATTTTGCAATACATCAGTTGAAAGCAAAATGTATTATATTTTATTGCATATGTATATAGTGCTTAAAGTGCTTATCCCACGACGATAACCATTTTTAAATTTGGAGATAATTAAAAGTTAAACATTTTTGCAAATATAAGTAATTAAAAATTTTGCAGAGTTTTAAAGATTTTCTATAAATATCTTGTGGTAACAGTCTTGTCTCTAGATCGGTTGCCATTGGATACGGCCATGAATGCAGGACCTTTCTAAGGTCAGAAAATCAGTCATGAAGTTCTTATTGTGGCCAGGATATCTTCTCATACTTGTATATCCCTGTCTGATAACCCAGCTACAAAAAGGACATCATGTCTGGGTTTTTGACAAGTCCCAGACCATAGAAAGTTTCTGCATTTGTGGTCGTATCCATTGGCAACCAATTTAGACAGCAGACGGTCACCACTAAGATAGTTAGAGGAAATCTTTGAAACTCTACAGAATTTTTAACTACTTATATTTGCAAAAATGTTTAACTTTTAATTATCTACAAATAAGCTATGATTTCCTTGGTTAATGTACCTGCAATTATATGACAAAATTAGCAGCTCTTCTGCCAGAGCTGTAGTGCCATCTTCTGTGCAATATCTGCACCACAGCAAACTGCAGCAGTTCTAATGTGTATCTGAGGGTCACTTTTCTGAATTTTTAACAGCATTTATCCATTTTATTATAGATAGATTAGAAAGAAAGGATGAAAAACAAGAACGGAAATATTATATCAGGGGATGCTGTGAAGCATATACAGTGCCTTGCGAAAGTATTCGGCCCCCGTGAACTTTTCAACCTTTTGCCACATTTCAGGCTTCAAACATAAGGATATAAAATTTACATTTTTTGGTAAAGAATCAACAACAAGTGGGACACAATTGGGAAGTGGAACGAAATTTATTGGTTATTTTAAACTTTTGTAAAAAATAAAAAACTGAAAAGTGGGGCGTGCAATATTATTCGGTCCCTTTACTTTTAGTGCAGCAAACTCACTCCAGAAGTTCAGTGAGGATCTCTGAATGATCCAATGTTGTCCTAAATGACTGATGATAATAAATACAGTCATATGAAAAAGTTTGGGCACCCCTATTAATCTTAATCATTTTTAGTTCTAAATATTTGGGTGTTTGCAACAGCCATTTCAATTTGATATATCTAATAACTGATGGACACAGTAATATTTCAGGATTGAAATGAGGTTTATTGTACTAACAGAAAATGTGCAATATGCATTAAACCAAAATTTGACCGGTGCAAAAATTTGGGTACCCTTATCATTTTTACAAGAATCAGTGACGAATTTGAAGTTACGCCGGGGATGGATATTTCAGCAAGACAATGATCCAAAACACAGCTCCAAATCTACTCAGGCATTCATGCAGAGGAACAATTACAATGTTCTGGAATGGCCATCCCAGTCCCCAGACCTGAATATCATTGAACATCTGTGGGATAATTTGAAGCGGGCTGTCCATGCTCGGCGACCATCAAACTTAACTGAACTGGAATTGTTTTGTAAAGAGGAATGGTCAAAAATACCTTCATCCAGCATCCAGGAACTGATTAAAAGCTACAGGAAGTGACTAGAGGCTGTTATTTTTGCAAAAGGAGGATCTACTAAATATTAATGTCACTTTTCTGTTGAGGTGCCCATACTTTTGCACCGGTCAAATTTTGGTTTAATGCATATTGCACATTTTCTGTTAGTACAATAAACCTCATTTCAATCCTGAAATATTACTGTGTCCATCAGTTATTAGATATATCAAATTGAAATGGCTGTTGCAAACAACCAAATATTTAGAACTAAAAATGATTAAGATTAATAGGGGTGCCCAAACTTTTTCATATGACTGTATAATCTACCTGTGTGTAATCAAGTCTCCGTATAAATGCACCTGCTCTGTGATAATCTCAGGGTTCTGTTTAAAGCGCATCATGAAGACCAAGGAACACACCAGGCAGGTCCGTCATACTGTGGAGAAGTTTAAAGCCGGATTTGGATACAAAAAGATTTCCCAAACTTTAAACATCCCAAGGAGCACTGTGCAAGCGATCATATTGAAATGGAAGGAGTATCAGACCACTGCAAATCTACCAAGACCCGGCCGTCCCTCTAAACTTTCATCTCAAACAAGAAGAAGACTGATCAGAGATGCAGCCAAGAGGCCCATGATCACTCTGGATGAACCTCAGAAATCTACAGCTGAGGTGGGAGAGTCTGTCCATAGGACAACAATCAGTCGTACACTGCACAAATCTGGCCTAGAAGAGTGGCAAGAAGAAAGCCATTTCTCAAAGATATCCATAAAAAGTCTTGTTTAAAGTTTGCCACAAGCCACCTGGGAGACACACCAAACATGTGGAAGAAGGTGCTCTGGTCAGATGAAACCAAAATCAAACTTTTTGGCCACAATGCAAAACGATATGTTTGGCGTAAAAGCAACACAGCTCATCACCCTGAACACACCATCCCCACTGTCAAACATGGTGGTGGCAGCATCATGGTTTTGGGCCTGCTTTTCTTCAGCAGGGACAGGGAAGATGGTTAAAATTGATGGGAAGATGGATGGAGCCAAATACAGGACCATTCTGGAAGAAAACCTGTTGGAGTCTGCAAAAGACCTGGGACTGGGACGGAGATTTATCTTCCAACAAAACAATGATCCCAAACATAAAGCAAAATCTACAATGGAATGGTTCACAAATAAACTTATCCAGGTGTTAGAATGGCCAAGTCAAAGTCCAGACCTGAATCCAATCGAGAATCTGTGGAAAGAGCTGAAAACTGCTGTTCACAAATGCTCTCCATCCAACCTCACTGAGATCGAGCTGTTTTCCAAGGAAGAATGGGCAAGAATTTCAGTCTCTTGATGTGCAAAACTGATAGAGACATACCCCAAGCGACTTGCAGCTGTAATCGCAGCAAAAGGTGGCGCTACAAAGTATTAACTTAAGGTGGCCGAATAATATTGCACGCCCCACTTTTCAGTTTTTTATTTTTTACAAAAGTTTAAAATATTCAATAAATTTCGTTCCACTTCACGATTGTGTCCCACTTGTTGTTGATTCTTCACCAAAAGATTTAAATTTAATATCTTTATGTTTGAAGCTTGAAATGTGGCAAAAGGTTGAAAAGTTCAAGGGGGCCGAATACTTTCGCAAGGCACTGTATACCTGTGCATCCTTGTAGAATTAGCAGCTGCATGAAATTGTGCAGCTGCAGGGGTCAGGAGCCAGCTGTCAGTGACAGCCAGACTTTGCAGAGAGAAGGCAGAGTTGCTTTACTGTCGCCGCTGCCTTCTGAATTGATGTATAATTGATGTAAGGCGCTCAATAAGCACTTTATACACTGCTATGGAAGCCACCATGATTTGGGTTCCCCCTGGCTGGCGGTCATGTGATCCACCCCAAGTTCGAAACTGAAGGAGCTCCAGGCTCCTAGTGGACACGGATCAGCTCTGCAGTAAGTGAAAGGAGTCTGCATTCTTTAACTGCGGCTAATATATCAGCCCCAGTTATAGGTGAGATCAGAAAAAAAAATTTAATGTTAAAATGCTCTCCAAACATCTATTATTGCCCATTATTATGAAAGTGTAAAATAAATAAATTAGGTATACCAACTTAGGTATACCAATATTATCACTATATAGTGACCGTATAGTGGAAGATAGTGGCTCTACAGACCATTTAGGTGGTTACAGTACAATAACATTTAGTGACTTACAGGTGACGCCCCTTACTGTAATCGTTCACATTTCTCATCTCTTCCATCTGGACGGCCATGGCCGCTTCTAACAGCTGTGGTTTCTTTGGCTCCTCACTTTTTCAGGCACCTGACCCACATTATCCCCACCTACCGATTATAAAATATATGATATAACCCCCACAAATCTACAAGTTACTTTTTTTTTTTTTTTTTTTACACATTGCCCACTCCTCAATAATGCAATTCACATTCATCTTGTGATTCTGCTACTGCTGGGACTTCCCGTAGCACTTCCCCAGCCAAGTTCTGTCAGTCTTCAGGAATAAAACTGTGGTTCACCTTCTACGCCCTGCCTCAGCCAAGGTTCCTAGTACACTAGTGTCCTGCAAAGTATTATATTTGCTAATCAGTTCTGTTACTAACCTTGTCTCAGCCTACTGTTTAATACTAAATGCTGGATATCTGTGTTTGATCTTGGCCTTTTCTTGACTATTGAACTTGTGCTTCCAGCTGTGACCTCAGACTATATCCACACTGTGCTTTTCCCTGACCATTTGTACAATGCACTGTTGACCCTCACCTGCTTGGTCAGTTGTAACTAACTCAGAGGTGTACTCCAAGAGGTAGCAATCTGGAGTAGCAAAATCCATGTCCATGTACTGGGGTTAAAGGGTGAAACCAGAGGGGCCATTTAGACAATGCCCTTAGTGGTGACACAGTAGGTCCAATACCCACTGTCCATTACACCAGGGCAATATTTTTGACTGTTAAACCTTTAAGGCATTGAAATGTTAATCAACAATCCTTTCCGTTAATATTGATAGGTACTGTGATAATTCATAATTCCATGCAATAGACTTACAGATCACTTTTCAACCAATACTTTTTATTGTTCCAATGCATCTGAAATGAAAAATTGTGCAATATTGCAACTAATCTTACTCATAAAAAAAGTTGTTTTACAATGTATTACAGTGTCTGAAATGTTTTGCAGTGTCTATAGTTCAATGTTTACCAAGCAAATGTTTCTTAGTAAGAAATAGGGGACTGATGAAAATTGTCACTAGAGATCAGAATACAGTTCTTGCCGTTTGCTGTCTGCTACCCTGGAAACATTTAGACTGATATATAGTAGGAGCTGTTGCAGCATCCCAGAGGCTGCTGTTTTTAATGTTTGTGTCTGTGCCTCTGGTTTTTATGTTGGTACGTCCCGTTCTATGTTAAGTGTTCTATGTAATTTGTTGCAGCTTTTCCATGTATGTTCTCCCCTGCAGTGTTCAAACCTAGTCTTGGATTAGGCCTGGCATATCACAGGCTGCTGGGCGGGGTTGTGGGAGACTCCGTCTCCACGGTAACCCTTGGTCTCAGTTCAGTTCAGGCAGTCTAGTGTGAGCAGTGAGACAGTGAGGGTGTGCAGAGTATACCTGCCCCCACCAGCTCGTTGAAAATTTTTTACAGCCTCTATACATGGCACTATGGACAAATTCTCACCTATCTTCGCTACTTGGGACAGCTATTGTTCCACACCTTGATTGTGCCTTTAACCTCTCTATAGTGTGATAGTAGTACTGTATTGTTACTCTTTTCTCAGGTAACTTGTTTGGTACACTCCTCTCACCCCTTCCTTTTTTCTTTTTATTCTTGTCTCTTTTTCTTTGGTTTTCTATATTTCTTATAAAAAATACAAATAAGTTAGAAAAAAAAATAAAATACTTGTGAAGGCAGATATAGCCTTTAATGCTAAAAATAGTTTGAGGTCACAATAAGCTGGCATAAGAGATAAATGAATAAGCTGGTATGAGCGACCAATAAATGTTTTGCCACAAGGGTTCATGCCATGGTATGCTGTGGCAATGTTACATTTTCAGTGAAGGTCACCTATATATTAGAAATGTTAGCACTGGTATGTCAAGTGTATGATAACTACCATTACCGGGGAGTGTCATGAATAAAGTTGCTAGTCCTTTGGTGCTTCAACCTACCATCTCTTAATTTTTAAAATAATATTTATTATTGACTTTTCACATAAGAAAATTATCCCAAAGATATCATCAGTTTATATTTATATTCTAAGAGCTCTCCACTAATTTGAAGAACACTTATAATTCTCCTTTGCTCAAAATACTTTGAAAATAATGTGCCACTGTTCTGCATTTGTTGCTGATTTTGTTGGCACAGTTAAAACTACAATTATAGCAATCTTTCTTTAACAATACTTCATTATTAAAGTTGTAGAATTCTGATTATTATTAATGCAAATGATCTCTACTTGAGGGGTATAGAAATATATTACATGTTATATGTTTTAATTTTATGCAATAAAACTCATTACATTAACATAGAGACGGATAGAAACTTGAAAATAGAAAAGAAAAAAAGGTCACATTGCTCATTTCAGGAAATGATAAAGAATACATTGATTAAATTCAGGCTTTCCCTCTTCCCAAAGGTGATATGAAACATAATTGTCTATAAATATTAGATAGAATCTACTTTTAGATACTTAAAACCAAATAACCTTAGAGACTAAAAAGACACTTTGTAAATAGATTGAAAACTCCAATGGGATTGCAAGTCACACATAAGATGTACATTTTTTTTATAATAGTTTTAATACTTAGTGTTTTCAGGGACACCAATAAATGAATGCTAGCTGTGTAGGAAATTTTCACAAAAGAGTACATATACTTTAGACAGGCAGAGGGCAAAGTTGTAGATGGCAGGTACCTGCCACTGAGGTGGCTGGTATCTGCAAGGTGACTGGCTGGAGTATGGGTCCGGGATTTGGGAGTTATTGCAGACCCAAGCCTATACTCCAGTCCTGGTCTTGCTGGGTTCCCCAGGTGTTCAGCCATAAAGATCTGAGGCTGTCCAAGGGAAGTGGTTGTGGCTGTCTCGTGTATGAGAACCTGCTAGGCTGCAATACATACTGCCCTGTGTGTAGGACTGAAACCTACAAAACAACCAACTGCATTGGTGAGGAAGCCATTTTGAATTTGTGTTTGTATCTTGAAGTAAGGACCATTTATGTACCTGTTTTGTACCTTCATGCTGAAGCAAGCTGTTAAAGTTGGACTGTATGAACTTTTACCAATAAAACTGCAAGTGTGAACTGGTACCTACGCCCCTATGTGCTTGTCTTACATGGTAACCAGCCTACTCTGAAGATCCCGTGTTTACAATACATACCTACAGGTACATCTCAATAAATTAGAATATCTTTGAAAGGTTTATTTCTTTCAGTAATTACATTTAAAAAGTGACCTATATTTTCTAGATTCTTTACACACAGAGTGTTCTATTTCAAGTGTTTTATTTCTGTAAATGTTGATTATGGATTACAGGTAAAGAAAATTAGAATATTGTAAAAAAGTTCAGTATTGTAAATTCAGTGTGTCATCTGCCAAGGTTTCCTAAGCCTTTAAATGGTCCCTCAGTCTGGTTCAGTAGGACACACAATCATGGAAGACGCTGATTATGAATTGTATTACTGAAATGAATGAATTTCAAAAATATTCTAATTTATTGAGATGCACCTGTATATTATGATTTCATGCATTTATTCACACAACTGTATAATTCCTCTTGTTCAAGAAGAGAAATGAAACCAATATTTAGTTTCTTAGAATGTATAGTATTATTATTATTATTATTAGTAGTAGTAGTAGTAGTAGGAGTATCATTATTATTACAGTATTAGAATTTTACTTTGATGGGTATAGAAAGAAAGATGTCTTAGGGTACATATAAAGTAAACTTTTCATTTCTACATTTTTGTAACAGTGACATGTATAAACAAAGTGTTTTTGCCATAATTTTCATTTATTTTTTGCACTGTTCACCATTAACTTATTAATAATACATTCACTTTATAATAGGGGTTGTTAAGGTTCCACGGATATCAAATGTGTGTGTGTGTAATGTCACGAGGAAGACCTTGTTTGTACATGGCTATAAATACTGCTAGTTTGCTCCATCATTTTTCTCAACATCTCATTTAGCTTGAAAAATGATTGTTACCCCAAAGCTCGTTGTTGTGTATCCGTCTGTGGTTTTGCTATTACGCTGAGGCAGTACGCCCACTGTCTGGAGGTTGTATTTGACTCAGATCTCACCTTCATCCCATATATTCAGACACTTGCACGCTCTTGCCACCTGCACCTCAAAAACATCTGTAGAATTTGCCCTTTTCTCACAGTGGAAACATCAAAACCCCTCATTGTCGCTCTGATTTTCTCTCATCTTCTCTACTGCAATTCTCTACTATTTGGGCTTCCTCTTACTAAACTCTCCTCTTTACAATCTGTCCTTAATGCAGCTGCCAGACTCATCTTTATGTCAAACCGGTACACAGATGCATATACCTTGTGCCAGTCGCTTCACTGGTTGCCCATCCCCCACAGGATACAATATAAAATTATCACACTCACCCACAAATCCATCCATAGCGCTGCACCTCTCTATATTTTCTCCCTTGTCACTGTTTACTGCTCTAACCATCCTCTCCGTTCTGCCAATAACCTTAGACTTGCATCCTCTGTTACCCGAACATCACACTCCCATCTCCAAGACTTTTCTTGAGCAGCACTGCTGCTCTGGAACGTTTTACCCTGGACAATCAGATTAATACCCAACTACAGCAGCTTCAAAACTGCCCTAAAATTACATCTGTTTAGGCAGACACATGACCTCATCACATTGTTCTACACCTCCACGCACTGCACTAACATTTCTTATCCTAAGCTATCCCTCTTACTCTATTTCTCAGATCCTGACCCCTCCATCTCGAAGTTACACTGCACTCCCCGCACTTAGTACCTGTATCTTCACAGATACTAGCTATTGACGGGTTCATACAGCTTCAGTTACATGATCTTATTTATTAAAAGATGGCTGGACCATTGTACAAAACAAACCCTCTCGTGTCTCCCTATTTTCTCGCTCCTATTGTTTGATATGTTTATTTCTTTGTCACTTTGTAATATCTGATATTGTCCGTTCATGTGTCCTCTGATTTGTAAAATGCTATGGAATATGTTGGCGTTATATAAATAAAGTGATTATTATTATTATTATTATTATTATTATTATTAATAATAATAATAAAGACTTATATAAAAGCAATTATCAGAACAATTCTCCCTGAATCATTCATTTACTTCCATCTGATATGGTAGCGTCAGACCAAGGTCTTTTTTCTCTATCTATTTGCTTAACATTCTACGGGACTACTGGTCTTGTTACCAATACCTAGGTGGCAGCAACCAGCTCAAAGAACAACTATTTGTGTTCATGTGTGACCAAAACATGCTACCATGGCCTAAAGCATCTCTGGACCTATCTCCCATGAAGAACAGATGGGGCATCATTGTTCAGCAATTGCAAACTGCTAACAGCCAATCTTGATGATTTACGTGCTCAAGTGAATTCAGTTTAGCATAACAATCTTCAATCATTATTTAAAGAACCCTCAAACACCTATGTTGGCAGAAAAATAAAGTTATAGATCTCTGATGCAGTGAGACCAACTCCCTTTTGCATGAAATGCTAAGACTGAGACTGCTGAAAGTGTAAAAAGGGTCAGTGCAAAGAGGAATCAGTGTGTAGAGACATAGAGCGCTGCACTAAGAATAGGGTGTGCACCAAGTTGTGGCCAAGTGTGTGCAACAATTCACTGTCAGACATTCTATCAGATATCTGCTCCAAGGACTGTGTTTTGTTCTACTAAGCTCTGTGCCCCTGCAAAGATGTGTAACCGCCAAGAAATGTGCTCTCATTGAGAGACTTTCTGTTATAAATATTCATTCTACTTGCCTTATAACACTTGTAACCAATAAGCTAGTCTTTCCTCTAACGCTGTTCTGTAACTATCCACCTTGCAACTTCATCTTGAGTAAAACCACTATTTGGTACATCTGCTGTCATCTGAGTTACTATGTTATATTCAGCAGTACCAAAGATCCTGGTAAGGACTGACCACCCCTTACACCCAGGCTGTCATGTTAAATCAGCCCTGTGGTTACAATGCTGGGACTGAGAGGGGTGAAACAAAAAGAGCATCAATCAAAGATGTTAATGGGCTGGGATCATAGGTTTCTCCTATATGAGCTGTTTAACCAAGTGTATTTTATCATGTGAATTTTACTCACATGAACCTTCCTTTTTATTAATATTTTTTGCATTTTGCAACTGTGGAAATTGCACTTAATTCCTCCTTGTTTTGCCATAGCGTTTAATCATGTGGTGACTTTATTCCATAGTATTATACATCAGTTTTAATAATAATTTTTACGCAACAATTAGTTGTGCTGAGGACACTAGTGCAGCATTGATTTAATCAAGCGATTTTACAATCAGCTTGAGATGAGTAATATTAAAAGCAGCACAGAAATGATGCGCCATTAAATCAGACAACTGATTAAACTGGAGCAGCTTCCTGTAATGACGCCGTCTGTTATTTCTTAATTGACTCGCAGCTAAATATTTTATGGGGCATAACAATATGCAGAACTGTTGTGATTTTCCAATAATCGCAAAGTATCTAAATGCCAGGAATGTCTATTGATTGAGGGTAATGAATTGTTTCATACTGTATAGATCAGAATAGATCAGATACTAATGTTGTGTTTCCATTCTTATAATATTGTTATAATAATAGAGGAATCATTTTAACAGAATATTAGTGTAATAATAAGTTAGTAAAATTATTAAAGGTTTTTTTTCCATATTAGTATAAAAACAAAGAAAATCCTATGTGCCAGTAATACTGAATGAATTATATAATGTGAATGTATTCTAGCACCAAAATAATAATGAGAAAAAAAGCAATAGGATAGATAGCAATCTCAAATTTATAACTAATATTTTTGCATATCTATGCTGGTATTTATACCTTAAACATTAATAAAAAAACAAAAAAAAAACTTTAAATGCTTCAAATAATTCCTACCTCCAAAATTAAAAGCTTCTGGTTCCTATAGATTCAGAGCTTCACAAGAGTCTTCATAAAGGCAGAAGCCCACACAGATATTTCATGCCAGGGATCATAGCAACCACTGGCCCCAACACAATAGCAGGCTGCAGGACTGGCTTGCAATTAGACACCCATGAAGGTCTGAATTGGCTGGGACTAGTGAGGTAGATGACTCCATAAAATATTAAAAAGTGAATAACTGTCTCTAAAATGCTGCCTTGGATTGTGCAAAAGGTTTATGGCTAAAGGCTGTTCATAAATACTTTATCTACAGACAAGATTTGGATAATTTACTCCTATGTCTAGTGGTGTAACAATTGTAGCGGCAGGGGGTGTGGCCACGACTGGGCCCCTAGGGGTAGGGGGACCGTCGCCAGCCGAAGATGGCTAGGGCCTTGCAGCACCTTGATAGCAGTCAGTGAAAGCATCTCTGCCAATAAAAGCCTGCCCAGGGAAGGTGAGTAAAAATAAAAAACAATTATACTCACTTCTCCTGGCTGTCAGAGGGTTCCTAGCATCTTCTTCAGGCCTGCGGCAGACGCATGTTGCAGGGGTCACTGCTGAGGCCCAATCACAGGCCTCAATGCTGACCCCAGGGCACATGATGTCAGTCACAGGCTGTAAGAAGCACAAAGAAGACACTGGAAACCGCCAGATATAGGAAGGATGCTCAGGAGAGGTGAGGCAAGGTGAGTATAAGTGTTTTTTATTTTACTCACCTCCACTTGGCTTTCACTTATTATACTATAATAGCACCAAAACGAACCAGAGGGCTGAACTTCAGGAATATTCAATGAAACAAATTTGCCTGAAGCAGCTCAAGGTTCCAGAGCATATTATACTGTGGAGAAGGCTCTAAGAAGCATTTTATACTGTGTGTGCCCACTGTGGGGAGTATATTATACTATTATACTGTGTAGGGCCATTGTGGAGCATAATACTGTGGGGAGGGCTTTGGGGAGCATTATAGTGGTGTGGGCCACTGTGGGGAGTATATTATAATCTGTGGGGCACCTTCACTATTTACATTGCATGTCATTTGTTTTATGGCTGCCATACAATGTTATTACAAGCTTTAGCACTATAAAACAGATATTGTGCAATGTAAATAGTGAAAAATATTATGGTACTTGCAAAAGCACCATGGTTCCTTCAAACAGCTGATCAACAGGGGTCCCAGGTGTTGGACCCCCACTGATCTCTTAGACTGTTAGGACCCCCGCAGATCAGCTGTTTCCCAGAGCATGCAGAACCCAGCATTGTTTACATGCTGGCTGCTGTGCTGCACACTCATCATATTCTTGATAACCGCAATAGTGGATACTATAGCTGTATCTCTTTCTAGTATCCATAACCATTGCGATCAAGAATACAAGAATACTGTAGGGAGGGGGGGTAAAGGGCCCTGGTCAAAGTTTGCACCAGGCCCCCCAAGTTATGCCACTGCCTATGTCAAATATGTGGTTGTAATAGGTATTTCATGCAACCCCAATTCTAATGAAGTTGGGACGTTGTGTAAAACAAATAAAAACAGAATATGATGATTTGCAAATCCTTTTCAACCTATATTCAATTGAATACACTACAAAGACAAGATATTTCATGTTCAAATGGATAAACTTTATTTGTTTTTTGCAAATATTTACTCATTTTGAATTTGATGCCTGCAACACGTTCCAAAAAAGCTGGGACAGGGGCATGTTTACCACTGCGTTACATCGCCTTTCCTTTTAACAACACTCAATAAGCATTTGGGAACTGAGGACACGAATTGTTGAAGCTTTGTAGGTGTAATTCTCTCCCATTCTTGCTTGATGTACAACTTTAGTTGCTCAACAGTCCGGGGTCTCTGTTGTCATATTTTGCGCTTCATAATGCACCACCCATTTTGAATGGGAGACAGGTCTGGACTGTATGCATGCCAATCTAGTACCCACACTCTTTTACTATGAAGCCACGATGTTGTAACACGTACAGAATGTGGCTTGGCATTGTCTTGCTGAAATAAGCAGGGACGTCCCTGAAAAAGACGGCGCTTGGATGGCAGCATATGTTGCCCCAAAACCTGTATGTACCTTTCAGCATTAACGGTGCCTTCACAGATGTGCATGTTACCTATGCCATGGGCACTAACACACCCCCATACCATCAAAGATGCTGGCTTTTGAACTTTGCGCTGATAACAATCCGGACAGTCCTTTTCCTCTTTGGCCTGGAGGACGCGACGTCCATGGTTTCCAAAAACTATTTGGAATGTGGACTGGTCAGACCACAGGACACTTTTCCACTTTGCGTCAGTCCATCTCAGATGAGCTCGGGCCCAGAGAAACCGTTTTTGGGTGTTGTTGGTATATGGCTTTCACTTTGCATGGTAGAGTTTTAACTTGCACTTGTAGATGTAGCGACGAACTGTGTTCAGTGACAATGGTTTTCTGAAGTGTTCCTGAGTCCATGTGGTAATATTCATTACAGAATGATGTCGGTTTTTAATGCAATGCCATCTGAGGGATCAAAGGTCACGGGCATTCAATGTTGGTTTTCGGCGTTGCCACTTACTTGCAGAGATTTGTCCAGATTCTCTGAATTTTTTGATGATATTTTGGACTGTAGATGATGAAATCCCTAAAGTCCTAGCAATTGTACGTTGAGAAACGTTGTTCTTAAACTGTTGGACTATTTGCTCACACAGTTGTTCACAAAGTGGTAAACCTCGCCCCATCCTTGCTTGTGAAGGACGGAGCCTTTTGGGGATGCTCCCTTAATACCCAATCATGACATTCACCTGTTTCCAATTAACCTGTTCACCTCTGGAATACTCCGAACAGGTGTTTTTTGAGCAATCCTCAACTTTCTCAGTCTTTTGTTGCCCCTATCCCAGCTTTTTTGGAACGTGTTGCAGGCATCAAATTCAAAATGAGTGAATATTTGCAAAAAACAATAAAGTTTATCCGTTTCAGCAGTAAATATCTTGTCTTTGTAGTGTATTCATTTGAATATAGGTTGAAAAGAATTTTCAAATCATCGTATTCTGTTTTTATTTATGTTTTATACAATGTCCCAACTTTATTGGAATTGGGGTTGTATATGAATGTCAAACAAGTGTATCTAGTATCCATGTGGTTATTACACTTCCATATAGACAAATATCTTACTTTACATGCAAAACTAAATCTGGAAGATGTCAGGAAAATAATTATAAAATTTTTATACCTTTGGTGTTGCTACCCTTTCTATCAGGTCTCTGAGAAGCGTGCACCAACTTGTTGCTGTTTTTCCTAGAATGCTGCTGTTTTGTGGTTTATTTTACTGTATTTATATATATATATATATATATATATATATATATATATATAATTTTATTGTAATAGAATCCATCTGCTTGTCTATATCAAGACAGGTTAGAAGGGGTATTGTGTCTCATAAGGGAGAGATGGTACAGGGCCTAAATTACCCTGCATTCATACAACCAAGTTTCAACGGGTACTATACTGTTGGGGGTCCCTCTCCTGGCATACTGTTCAGGCTGGTAAATCTGGCCAACACTCTAACTGAGCTTCACGTCTGAAACTCGATCGTGTGAATATGGGGTTAGAACATGCATGCCTTACTAGCTATAGTTCCACCTTTGGAATGTAGCTATCTATAGATTAATGGATAGTTTTCAAAGAAAACCTAAGAGCATAATCTGGGAATATTAGCCAAACCAGAATAACTCCTCCAAAAAGAAGAAGGTCCCATGTACTGTGTCTCCCTATTGAGACATAGTACCCCTTCTGACCCATATCTAGACCTCTCACACAGAGGTCTTCACTGATCAGAGGCAAAAACCTTAAAACAGCTGAATGTGGATAGGACTCTCTTCCTTTCGGAAGAGTTATTCTGGCTTGGCTATTAGTCCCAGATTATGCTATTACGTTTCTTTGAAAATCATGAATTAATCTATAAGGAGCTACTTTCAAAAAGGTGATGCTAGAACTCATTCCTTTTTTCTACCAATGAGATATTATTTGCATATTTCTAAAACAGGTTAAGGCATATTTATGAAGACTGTTGTATTGCTGAAGTGAAGAATTAGTGTATTGCAAAGAATAAACGGCAGGTAAGTCAGTAACGCCTATAACCATGTAATTTGTGAACCTGCGGATCCATAAAAGGAGCTTATTAAATAGTGTCTTCAGGAATCCTATGATACACTAGAAGATTCTAGAAACCTGTGGAGTACTTAGCCCTCTTTTTGTAAGGGAATTGTCAGTTGAGCAATTCCCCAGTGCTGCTGCAGAACCCTGGGGGGAGGGGCACAACAAGACAGTGAGCCCTAAAGCTGAAATGATCAGGGAGTAACATCTTCACCCTGGGAAGGGAAGAAACAGCAGGGGATGCTGCAGCAGCATCAGTAAGGGTCTGAACCTGTTTAGCTAGCTCAGCTACCAGGCCTGCCAAATCCTCCATCTTGGCTGCAAGGTCCTGAATAGGATTCATGCTGATCCGGAGGGAAGTAATGGCAATGGCAGAAGGTAATTTTAGGGCTTACTATTCTGTTAGGGAATTGCCAGTTGAACAATTCCCCAGTGCTGCTGCAGAACCCTGGGGGGAGGGGCACAACAAGACTGTTAGCCCTAAAGCTGAACCCCCCCACTGTCCCTGGCTAACTTGCCTGATCTGTCCTAGGTGACAGCCAGCAACTGGTCAACAGTCCTTTCTTAATATAAGTGGCAACACAGAACGCAGACAGGACGAACAACAAAAAGGGAGGTCAGCTAGCCAAGGGGTAGGTAACAGTCGAGCAATGCAGTACAGAATCAAAATCCAAGACAATAGTCAAAGTCAAGGCCAGAGGTCAGGAATAGGAATACAGGTAACAAAAACAGCAAGGACTAATAGCCAGTACGCACGAAGTAATAATCAGCGCCAATGTGAATGTGAGCAAAGAATAAATAGGAAGAAAGAACCCGCCTCAGACTTGATAGGAGGAAAGGCTGTCAATCACACAGGTAAGGCTAAAATTAACTATTAGTGGAGCAGTGGAAAACCAAGGTGAAGGAGATGGATGTGGTGGAAAATCAATTAAGGAGGTGAGGGAATAGGACAGTGTTCAGACAATACAAGCAAAACCCAAAAGGAAAGAATCACAGCCAGACCCGCCTCCTGCGCCGCAGCATGCGGCCGGATGGCGCAGAAGTTCGAACGGGTGCGGAAGTAAAACTTTTCTTCAGTTATCTCTGCCTTGCTTTATTTTAGGAGTTGCTATTGCAGAAGTAAATGTGATGGTAATCTAGTATGTGTAGAAAATACAATACTTTAGTTGATGCTGTAGTATGCACATGATGATAGCAATGATATGGATCATATAAATCCTGAAAACAGCCAAATGCATGGAACCCAATTTGCAGAAATGCTATTGTAATATGGCTGAGTAATATGACCTTACTGTACATGTTTTTCCAACAAATGTAAATGAGTAACAACATTAGAGATAGAGCCTTTTCATTATAGTAGGGTGGAAGTTTAATACTATACTTCATTCAGTATGGAAACTTCAGGGGAGGTATTAGCAATTTTTCTCGCTTTGCTTATTATATATCTTAAAGGGGTTTGTCCACAAAACACATTCTATGGCATCAGTGGCGTAACTAGGAATGGCTGGGCCCCAAGGCGAACATTTGACATGGGACCCCCAAGCCACCGCCCCCAACCCCCCCAAACCGCCGCCCCCAACCACCCCCACACACAAACTGCATTCCTGCGCACACTATTATGCCCCATAGTGGCCCCTGCACACGGTATTATGTCCCATAGTGGCCCCTGCACACGGTATTATGTCCCATAGTGGCCCCTGCACACGGTATTATGCCCCATAGTGGCCCCTGCACACGGTATTATGCTACATAGTGGCCCCTGGACACGGTATTATGCAGCATAGTGGCCCCTGCACACAATATTATGCCCCATAGTGGCCCCTACACACAGTAGTTTGCCCCATAGTAGCCCCTGCGCACAGTAGTTTGCCCCATAGTGGCCCCAGCACACAGTAGTTTGCCCCATAGTAGCCCCTGCACACAGTAGTTTGCCCCATAGTGGCCCCTGCACACAGTAGTTTGCCCCATAGTGGCCCCTGCACACAGTAGTTTGCTCCATAGTGGCCCCTGCACACAGTATTATGCCCCATAGTGGACCACCCATGAACGATTATTATACTCTGGGGTCTTTTCAGAGTATAATGATCGGAGACCCAGGGGAGGATAGAAACATAGAAAACACTGCAACTTACCTCTTGCTCGCTCCAGTGCACTCCCGTGCGCTACTACGGCCATCTTCAATGTCGGACCGGATCTCGCGCGATCCAGGCCGGCGTCGCGATGCATAATGACGTCGGCTGACGTCTGGGACGTCACCAAACAGGCGAGAAGCCTGCGGAGCGGCGGAGAGGTGAGTTACAGTGTTTTTTATGTTCGCTCACCTCCCCTGGGCCCCCGATCGTTATACTCCGGGGTCTCAAAAGACCCTGGAGTATAACGATAGCAGTGATTGTGGGGTTCGCGGTAGCGACTGCCACAGGGCTCCGGGCCCCGTAATGTTCCGGGCCCTGTGGCAGTCGCTACCACTGCTACCCCGGTAGTTACGCTCCTGTATGGCATATCCTCTGAATATGCCATAAACGTTTGATAGATGATCCTATCAGACCCATCCATCTCTAAAATGAATCCCCCATGCTCCGTTGTCTAACTGTAAGTAGTGTCATGTGACGGAGAGAGCAAAAGCTAGGCTGTCAGCAGTGGTCATTTTTTTACAGAAACAACATAGTTCTCTGTTCTTTGCTGTTTCCATAACTCCTTTTCACTTTTTTGGGGAATAGCTCCCTGAGCTACGCTGTTTCCACAAAATTCGACTACTGCTGACTGTCTGGATTTGACTGACAGTGGGGAAGGGGTAAGAAAAAGCTGAGTGACAGAGCCTGCAGGGGGTTATTTTAGAGATAGGTGCAGGTCTCAGAGGTGGGACCACGTCTATCAAACATTTATGTCATATCCTGTCTTTTGTGGGCAAACCCCCTTTAAAACAAACCCAAATTTGTAAACACAGTGATGATGATACAAAGGCATTTTCCTAAGTAGTTAGCTTTGATATTGACTTTTTATTTCTGCATAAATTCTAATAGAATCTTTCCTTAGACATTTTTATTTCTCTCTTGGTCACATAATACATTGAATTTATCCTTGGTAACAGATTAGAATCCTCTGCGCCAAATTGCGATGTGTTTGTAAAATGTACTACTTTCATTGCTTTATATTAATACTTAGTGCATGTCCAGAGCTGATGGTTTATTAATTGATTTTTAATGCTTCATTTCTAATGGATATTTTTTTTCTTGATGCTGCATTTCTTGGTGAAAGAAAAATCAATAACAATTAAATAATTGAGTTGCTGGTAGAAGACATTACCGACTAATGGCATCAAGTCTAAATGAACTACGAAATGGGCAATCATTTGAAGCTGGGAACATGATAAGAAATAAAAATGCACAAACAGCATCAATGTTTAGAATTTGGAAACAGTGAACCCAATCAGAGCATTGCTAGCACCATAATTGGATTAATATTGGATTCATACTCAAGACACTATTCTAAATTAAATTTAGAGATGGACTAGGGATACAAACAGAGATGGCAATGTTGTTTTCTGCAAATGTTCTCAAAACAATAAGATACATTGTTATGGCACTTGATGCATTTGCATGGTTTGATATGCAAATTTTAGGCACATACTGCACTTCAATGAAGTGGGCAATGGAATATTTTTGTGGCATAGAAAATGTTGAATGTGCTTTATAAAATTAGTATTTTTTTGTGACAAATTAGATTGTCAGACATGAGGAAAACATTTAAAAAGTTCAGATTACAGTTCTCGGTTTTCCATGAGACCATGACAATACCCTGAGAGGCCAGTTCCAATCCCATTGGAAAAAAACACAAACATGTTAGCAAAATAACTACACCTATAACAAGGTTGACTAACAATCTTCTATAGCAATATATACATATGATTTTTTTTTTTAATTTTATGGAAAACCAAACAGATGTATTAAGAGAGTATATGAAGAACTGAAGTCCTGAAGAACTTTTTTTTCATCAAAGTCTAGCTATTCATTGGACTGAAGGTCCAATCTATGTTTACATAAGGATTTAGGAAAGGTAAGTGGCAGTAATACAAATTTGGTCATCTGAGGCATCTCCAGTCATGCATCACACAAGTGATGAAGGAAGCACCTTGACCATGAAAACAGCAGTGAGACTCCAGTCTAGACTCTAACAGAAAATGCATAGAAGGGACAGTTTGGTAGCCCACAGTTGACAGCAGGTACTGTAAACCTCAGCAAAAGGCTCACCGAGGATATCCCAGGATGTACCCCATCAAGGGCTGAGGAAGGATATGTCCATTAGACATAAACCTTGTCACACAATGTCCAGCAGTCATAGGAATAGGAAGTCTTTTTTAATATTTATTATATCCATGGTTGTGTATAGTTTCAATAACCTATTTTATGAATGTATTAATTAACTTATATGCAAAAAAGTACTAACCTTTTTGGGTATTTTTTTGTGGGAAACTAAGCCAAATAATAAGTGGTGTAAAGTTAGATTAGACAGTCTAAATGCATTTATTTTTTCAAGCTTAAAATGCAGCCTCAAAAAGTGATATCCTATTGATGTAAATGAGATTTGGAACATTTTTTCTGCCTCAAGATAGGGCATGATTCTTCTTTTTTCAGATATTGGAAAAAGATGTTGAAAAAAGAACCTGTTATAGTTGAAATGCAAGAGCAAATAATAGCAAAGCCAGGAAGTGACTAATAAAAGCGAGCAGTAGAACAAGCTGTTTAAAATTTTCCACCATAATATGCAACTAAATTCTTAAAAAATCAGACAATGTGTTTTTCTGGATTTGTTTTCTCATTTTGTCTATCATAGTTGAGGTCTACCTATGATGTCAATTACAGGCCTCTCTCATCTTTTTAAGTGGGAGAACTTGCACAATTGGTGGCTGACTAAATACTTTTTTCCCCACTGTAAATGCTCTGCAAACCGAAACCAAGCCAGAATCCACAATAGACTTAAAGGGCAAATCTGAACCAGCTGAATAGTTGTCCAGGCAAAAGGGTCAAAACCAGATGAAGATGTCGGAGGCAGAATCAGGAGACAAAAACAATATCCTAGAAAGCCAATGGTCAAATCTGAATGGGTATGTCAATGGCAGAATCAGCAGGCAAACGGATAACCAGAGAATAAGCCGAGAGTCAGAACGATGCAATCCAAAACACACACTATAAGGTACAGAGCCAAACTAGGAAACTAAATTAGTCAGAAACCTGTGTCAGGAAGGAGGGGTCTTATATATGTATTGCTCTGCTAAGCACCGTTGCTACTATTTCCCTTCATAGTGGGTCCCCACCAGCTAAATAGTGAGTTTTACACATTGGGAAGAGAAATAGTAGGGCTTAGCAGAGAGATGCATCACGCAGCAAATACAGATAGGAAAATGAAATTAAAGATAGATTAGGTTTAATAGCACTCTAAACTGATGTCAAGAGAGCAGGGACTGTATAGGCAGGCTGAGGAGTCTAAGGAGTATATATTTTTTTCTTTAAAATAGCATCAAACCTCCTGCTTATTAAAAATACATAGCATATTCCCATACCGCTATGAGTGTATAAACACCCATGGCATCTGCCACCATAAAGGGATACTTTTTAACCTTTTTATAATTTTAAAAATCATTAAAAAATCCAACAGTGCAGCATGTTTTTAAACAGTCTGTTTGTTACCACTGGCTACAATCTGTTTACCTGATTTAATCAAATTGGACCCAAAATGAAATTCAGGAAATATGCTGATATCTATTAATGTTTCCTCTTTTAGGCTGAGGCCCCACGTTGCAGAAAGGCAGCTTTTTCTGTTGCAGATTTTGCTATGTTTTTTTGAGCCAAAGCCAGGAGTGGATTGAGCAGAAGGTAGAAGTATAAGAACTTCCTATATATTTCCCATTCCTTTCGTAGCCGCTCTTGGCTTTGGCTCAAAAAAATAACACAACAAAATCTGCAAGAAAAAAAAGCTGCCTTTCCGCAACATGGGGCCTCAGCCTTAAAGAATTTCCAGAGTTTCATGTTTCTTGTGCAAGAACAGAGCTGGTTTCTCAGAATGCTGTCATGGGCATATGGAAAAAAAAGCAGTAGAACTCAAATACTTAAAATGTAAAACAATAAAAGGAACATGCTTATATGTTCCAGAAAAATCTATCTCCCTACTAGTAAATAGTATCTGTTAGTGTTTTAACATAGAGACCAATGGGTAAAAAAAAGATGGACTGTGCAGGAGTTGTTATTGTATAGAATCAGTGATAGCAGCTCAGGTAGGCACACTTTGTAATATAAATTCAGGTAAGCTGGCTTCTACTAGTGACTGCAAATGTGGAGGATGGTGGAAGAATGAAACGCTCAATTGTTAATTAGACTTCTATGTATGCATCTCCATATATCTGATATTGTGTGCGCTTGTGTAGGGCTGGTATACGTATAAAACATTATCAAGTGATGTGGTGAGGAATAAGGAAGAGATTCCTGCTGTTGTCTCTTTCTTTGTGACATATGCAAGGGAACACATGTATACTACAGCTCAGTAGTGTCACAAAAGATTTAGCACTTTGGCCTTTACTCTATATTTGATATTTCTGTTGACTTGTTTCTCTCTTCCATCAGATTAAGGTCAAGCACTTGTCCTTTACTTTAATTTGCTCTGATTGTTCCACTCACATTGCATTACATAAATGTCTTATTATCATACAGAGAAACAATATTACTGTCAAAAAGCAATTCTTGTTTTGAATAAAATATGCCACATGTATGCTATTAACTTAAAGACATTAATTGTATTTCACATATAACCTTTAACTTCTGTAATAAACACTACCATATTCAATACAAGGTACTTTTTTTCAATACTTCGGGATAAACTTTTTTCTCAGTCTACAAAAATATATATTTAACTGAAACTGTGGTTTTGAGGCATTTCTATGATAATTTAACAATTTTACTCTTTTCTTTGGTGCATTCTCCCCTAAAGGTCAAGCTGGCTTTCAGAGCATTTAAAGTGCCTCTGTCATCAAAATGCTGTTCTACATGATTTTGCTCAAATTGTATTTGAATGGTTTAGTAAGTTTATTTTGTGTGATTCGAGGGCTATTTTCTTCACATAACTTAGAATGTGATCTTTGTATTTCTATTTTATCTGCTGAGTAATAAAAGTGGGTGCTTGTGAATATTCATTGGAGAACTCCTCCTAAAATATACATTTTAAGGCAAATCTGTCATCAGATGTCCTGTTTTAAGGCAGCATATTATAATTGGATCCACTGGACTATTTTTCCAAACAGCTCAAAAGAATTATGCAAATCCAGAGAATTCTGGTATATTTGTTAATGATTTTGAAAGAATACAGCATACTTTTAGTAGAGTCGACTATATTAAAAAGGAGGGGGCTTCTATATATTTGCTTATATGGTACTCTCCTCATGAATATAGTTCAAGATTGAAAGGTAAGTATATAAATCTAAGTAAGTCTATTATATTTACAGTTCACATACAATGGGTATGGAAAATATTCAGACCCCTTTAAATTTTTCACTCTTTGTTTCATTGCAGCCATTTGCTCTCTCATTAATGTACACTCAGCACCCCATCTTGACAGAAAAAAAAACAGAAATGTAGATATTTTTCCAAATTTATTAAAAAATAAAAACTGAAATATCACATGGTCATAAGTATTCAGACCAGGGGCGTAACTACCGGGGTAGCAGTGGTAGCAGCTGCCACAGGGCCCGGGACATTACGGGGCCCCGCGGGCCCCGATGTGTTTTTTTTTTTTTTTTTTTAATAGTCCGTTATCTGCTGGAGTAACCCCAGCAGGTAACGGGCCCTATATACTTACCGTTCCCCGAGGTCCCGCTCACGGCCGCCTGCGCTTCTGATTCTGCGGAGACGGATGTGAGCAGGAGCGGGGATCGGTATGTGAGGCCGCGGGCCGAACACCTGCTATCATTATACTTCGGGGTCTTTTCAGACCATGTCAAATGTTCACCTTGGGGCCCAGCCATTCCTAGTTACGCCACTGATTCAGACCCTTTGCTGTGACACTCATATGTAACTCACATGCTGTCTATTTCCTTCTGATCCTCCTTGAGATGGTTCCACTCCTTCATTGGAGTCCAGCTGTGTTTAATTAAACTGATTGGACTATATAAGACCTCACAGCGCATGTCAAAGTAAATGAGAATCATCAGGTCAAAGGAACTGCCCAAGGAGCTCAGAGACAGAATTGTGGCAAGGCACAGATCTGGCCAAGGTTACAAAAGAATTTCTGCAGCACTCAAGGTTCCAAAGAGCACAGTGGCCTCCATAATCCTTAAATGGAAGAAGTTTGGGACAACCAGAACTCTTCCTAGACCTGGCCATCCAGACAAACTGAGCAATCGTGGGAGAAGAGCCTTGGTGAGAGAGGTAAAGAAGAACCCAAAGATCACTGTGGTTGAGCTCCAGAGATGCAGTAGGGAGATGGGAGAAAGTTCCACAAAGTCAACTATCACTGCAGCCCTCCACCAGTCAGGGCTTTATGGCAGAGTGGCCCGAAGGAAGCCTCTCCTCAGTGCAAGACATATGAAAGTCTGCATAGAGTGTGCCAATCCCAACAGTGAAACATGGTGGTGGCAGCATCATGCTATGGGGGTGTTTTTCAGCTGCAGGGACAGGACGACTGGTTGCAATTGAAGGAAAGATACTGTACAGAGATATTCTGGAAGAAAACCTCTTCCAGAGTGCTCTGGGCCGAAAGTTCACCTTCCAACAAGAAAATCACCCTAAGCACACAGCTAAAATAACAAAGGAGTGGTTTCAGAACAACTCTGTGACCATTCTTGACTGGCCCAGCCAAAGCCCTGACCTCAACCCAATTGAGCATCTCTGGAGAGACCTGAAAATGGCTGTCCACCAACGTTCACCATCCAACCTGACGGAAGTCGAGAGGATGTGCAAGGAAGAATGGCAGAGGATCCCCAAATCCAGATGTGAAAAACTTGTTGCATCATTCCCAAGACGACTCATGGCTGTACTAGCTCAAAAGGGTGCTTCTACTCAATACTGAGCAAAGGGTCTGAATACTTATGAACATGTGATATTTCAGTTTTTCTTTTTTAATAAATTTGAAAAATTTCTACATTTGTTTTTTTTCTGTCAAGATGGAGTGCTGAGTGTACATTAATGAGAAATAAAATGAACTTTTTTTGCTTTTAGCAAATGGCTGCAAAGAAAAAAAGAGTGAAAAATTTAAAGGGGTCTGAATACTTTCCGTACCCACTGTACATACCAGGTCATTTCTATGTTTTTTAATATTTGTGATTTGGTGAAGACAATTTTAAATAAAAATAAGTATGGTTGTATCTTCTTGTCTTAAAGTGGTTTTCTGGCCCCAAATGGATTGTTCACACTGATATCCACTGTATAACACTGATTCCAGGGAATTGCAGCGCTGCTCCTATTATTTGAATAGGAGCAGCCTATACATGATCCCCGTCTACTGCAGCAACTTCTGGCATCTGGAGGCTGCTGGAACAGTAGATCTGTGCAGGCTCCAGATGTCAGACCCTCACAGATCACATATTGATAACCTAGCCTATATATAGGTCATTGGTATGAAAAATCCATTTGGGGTTGGAAAACCCCTTTAACCATTTCAGTATCGGGCCAATTTCTGGTCCAGGACCAGACACATTTTAGTTTTTTTTTGTATGTGCGGTTTTGAGGGATGTAACATTTTTATCATTTGGGTTATTCAACTAATTTCTGCGTCTTTTTTCGGTGACACGTAGGGGTTTATTTTTATGTTGTTTTTATTTTTGTATGTGTTTTAATTTTTTTTTTATATCCGGGAAAATATAAACAAAAGAGGAGGGAAACCTGTCCATTTTTCACTTTTCATTTTTTTTTTTTATTTAATATCACAAAGTGCTACTAAAAAACTTTATAAAATAGTTTTTCCTCTCCACTATGGTAATTTTTATTTTGTATGGTGTCGTCGGGGGTGGGGCTGTAATTTTTAATAACAGCATTTTATTGGCGTATTATTTTATTTTTTTCAATTATTTTATTTACATTGTTTTTTAACTTTTCTATAAATTTTTTTTTTTTTTTTTTTACATTGTGTCCCCATAAGGTCATAATAGACCTTTGGGGACATCTGATCACAGATTTTTTTGTGGGAGAGGCTGATTTCCCCTGTAACTGGGGCTGGTATATTTAGCTCCAGTTGCAGGAGGAATACAGCCTCCTACCCGTTACTATAGAGCTGATCTGGGTCTTGTAGGACCCAGCAGCTCTTACAGACACTGATCCTGGTGGATCATGTGACCACCGGATGAGAGGGGAGCCACAACATGGCGGCGCCCATAGCGCTGTATAGACAGCGATCCGGAAGGCAGGGAAGGTAATAAACCTTCCCTGCCTTCTCTCTGGGAGCTCCAGCTGAAGTTACAGCCGGCTCCCCGAAATCGTGCAGCTGCTGAGTTCTGCTTGGACGTACCGGTACGTCCTTGCAGAACTAGACAACCACCTTCTGGACGTATATACTCTATGGGCGGTCCGGAAGTGGTTAAATTACTAAAAGAGCAGCTCTGGAATACAAACTGCTGTGAAAATTGTGTCCCCAAAGATTTGTGTCTTCTTTCATTTTGTATTAAATAATAAGAACTGATGTAAATAACAAAAGCTTTTCATTAGTTTTGATAGAATCACTATTGAATAGCAATATATACATAAGTATTGAGAGGAGTCGGATAACTGACATCGCAAAGAGTCTTGCGGGTCAGTTTTTGTGCAGTTTCATGATTTTTTTTCGGCCTTTGCAATGCTGCTTTTGGTTGCCTTTTGCCATAGGCAGGTCTATTGAGGTCAATGTCTTTCAGTGGGTTCCACATGGTTTTCACCCTTTTCAAAAAAACAACCTAGCCACAGGGGTAAAACCCTTGGTGAAAACCAGCTGATTTGGGCTACTTTGTGCAGTTTTTGGGTCTGCTGCAGGATGATACCCACAGTGAACCCCTACATTTGGTTTTAACCCAAAATTAAGTAGTTTTTGATATGGCTCACCTGCACTGCAAGTTTCTCTTTGCCGCTTTCAACCTTTTCATTGCAATACTTTACATGCTGTGGGTTTATAGGAAGTCTGCTACCTTCCCCAAGCATATTAAACTACTACCACCTCATTACAGAGCACATTACAGTGATAAACAACATACCTTTGTTATATATGTCACTTTTGTAGATTTTAATAAAAATAATTTTTAAGCCTTATGCAGGGTGGTGCTAATAATAATAATAATAATAATAATAATAATACATTTTATTTATATAGCGCCAACATATTCCACAGCACTGTACAATTTGTAGGGTTCAAGTACAGACAAAAAAGATACATTACAAAGAAATAGTCAATTCACACACTGGGACGGAGGGCCCTGCTCGCAAGAGCTTACAATCTATGAGGTAGAGGGGGTGACACAAGAGGTAGCATTGCTTATACAATGGTAATTCTGTAATAGAGGTTACTGTCATTACACATATATAAAGCTGTATGAGCCGTCACCAGTCGTGTCCTTTACCATGCAGATAGTGCCTGGACATATAAAGTTAGTCTGATTCGGCATCATATCCTGTGAGGTAATGCTAGCAGATGGTAGGGGTCTGAGGGGCAAGGAGCAGTGCTCCCAGGGCTAAAGGCCCACCCATAATGCACCAACTTACTCATTTGCATAATACTTGAAAAGTTATTTTTTTCCAATTCTACAGGAGAGACATACATTACAAAGGTATGTTGTTTATCACTGTAATGTGCTCTGTAACATGGTGGTGGCAAATGAATATGCTTGAGGGAGGTGGTACACTCCCTTTAAGACCTGTGCTGTGGGTTTTAGCTGCAACAAGTGGATGAGGCTTGTATAAATCTCATCCACATTGGGGCTACTGTAGGTCGATAACACACTATGTGGTCCCACCTTAGGTGGAACTCACACTATGAGCTTATTTACATGCCTGCATTGAACTATGAAACACAGTTCATGTGCAGGGTGAATTACTGAACTGACAGTTTTATGATGTATTAAACATCTGTTTTAAAGCCGGGGCCCCACGTAGCATAAACGCTGCAATTTATCAAAAACCGCAGTGTTTTACATTACCTGCAAAGTGGTGGGGATTCTGGCTAATCCCATCCACACAGTTCAGAAAAAAATCCACAGCAGAAATGCTGTCATTTCAAAAACGCTTGCTGGCGTTTTCGTATAGGTATAATAAAAGCAGAAAGTCCACAGAGGAAAACTTCTGTGAAAAGCGCTGTGAGAAAAACCGCAATGCAATTGCGCCGCGGTTTTTTCCACAGCGCTTTTTGGCTGCGGCGCGCTATGTGGGACCTTAGACTAAGACTCATTAAACATCTATGCCATTTTGCAGCATAACAAAGTTGCAAATCTTGGGTTTGCAACTTTTTTAATGTCAGTTGCAAAATGTCAGAATTGGTATTTTTACCCTGCCCTTGTCACTTTTAGAAAAGGGGGTGTGGTGAGAGCATGCTGCATGTGGGGTTATCAAATACTGGCACTCAATGGCAGAAAACGTAATGGTGCTGTGACTCCAAGTTTCCTGTGCTAAACACCTAGAAATGGTCCAGGTAGAGTCAGGGGTGTGTACTGAAGATGGCACCTGTGTCTGGATTGTGGACAAACAAATTGATAGAGCTACTCGTGCTTGTCTGTGGATCAAATGATCTTCCCTACTAGTGGTCTATTTGGGCCTTCTGGAGACTACTCACTGTGTATGCATGTTCTGACTATCCAACGGCCTAAATTTCAGGCAATGTGTCATACAGACCATCCTGATTCTCACAGACCAATGATGTCCACCCTCTCAAAGTCTATCCACACTCTTTGAGTGTGTCGTAGAGGCTTGTCTAGCAGTCAACAATTTCTTACTAAAAGGTAAACTACCCAAAAGTAGCCTTTTTATGGGGCAGTAGGGAAAGCAATTTTATTTCCTCTTTTGGCAAAACCCAGTATCTAATCAGACCACACCTGTAATCATTTACACATCTGCCTACCTTACCGAGTTTCGCAGCAATCCAACATTTTTATCTGGGTGCTTTACATTTTTGTCAATGAGTGTATTTCTAGAAATATTTCCAAGATTGTTCCATATGTACAATTATATCAGTTCTAGGAATATTTAGTTGTTAAGAACTAATGAGGAAGGTGTGATTATTGTTCACTTTAAACCAGTGCAGAATGTTACAATCCACACACTAGGAAAGCTGTAATGTCACACTTGGTGGACTGCTGCAAGTGCCAGTTAAATCAGTTTTTAATTGGGTATTATTGCAAAGCACTTGGTAGAGGTGTGCATGCGAACAGTAAGTACTGTGATACGCCTCTGTAAATCTAATTTTGCTGCTTTCTCATTAAGTGGCTTAATACTTGAAACAAGATTGTTCTACATTTGAATATCGTCTAATGTTTGAATTTTCTACTATTCAGGATTGATGGTAATATCTATTGAAAAATAACCCAAGTTACCATCCTTCCAGAACAAACAGTTTTGGGCTGAGACCACACTTTGCAGAAAAGCTGTGTTTTATTGCATATTTTGCTTCATTTTTTTGAGCCAAAGCGAGGAGTAAATGTTACAGAAGGGAGAAGTATAAGAGCTTCCTTTGTATTTCTCATTCCTTTTGAAGCCACTCTTGGCTTTGGCTCAAAAAATTGCTGCAAGATCTGCAACAAAAATCACATTTTTTCCACAATGTGTAGCCTCAACCCTAATTAGTTTTTTAAGCTTTTTTCCTGCCATTTTCCCCTATAAAGAAGTCTATAGGAAAACACCTGCAAAAAAACACTATACCCATAGCATTCTGCATTTTGAAAAAAAAATCCAAGAGAAGTAAAAAAAAAATGACAGGAAATTTGCAAAAAATGGAGAGACAAAAAATAGTGTATGTAGGGCTTTTAATAAATTTCTGTCAATTAACCTATAAGATCTAAACAGTACAACTGTTTATCATCCCATCTACCTAGTAGAAAGGGGCAAAACCAAACAAAATTAGTCAATTTACTTTATGAACGTGTTTAGCTGAAAAATACTGCACATTTGCCATTCTTACATACGGCTTCTGTTCCTGCTTCCTGAACTTGCCAATACAATCACTTGGCAATGATGTCACTATGATGATGATAATGCTCATGGGCATAAATACCAGGGTAGCAGTGGTAGTGGCTGCCACAGGGCCCGGGACATTAGGGGGCCCGAAGCCCTGTGGCAGCCGCTAGCGCGAACCCCACAAACACTGCTATCATTATGCTCTGGGGTCTTTTCAGACCCCAGAGTATCACGATCGGAGGCTCAGGGGAGATTAGGGAACATAAAAAACACTGTTACTTACTCTCCTGCACTCCAGCAGGCTTCGGGCCTGTTTGGTGACGTCCCAGACATCAGCCGACATCAATATGCATCGCAACGCCGGCCTGGCTCACGCGAGATCTGGTCCAACATTGAAGATGGCCGAAGTAGCGCACCGGAGTGCACTGGAGCCAGGAAGAGGTAAGTAACATTGTTTTTTAATGTTTGTATGCTCCCCTGGGTTTCCGATCATTATACTCTGGGGTCTGAAAAGACCCCAGAGTATAATAATTGTTCATGGGTGGTCCACTATGGGGCATAATACTGTGTGCAGGGGCCACTATGGAGCATAATATTGTGTGCAGGGGCCACTATGGGGCATAATCGTGTGTGCAGGGACCACTATGGCGCATAATGGCGTGCGCAGGAATGCGGTTTGTGCAGGGGGGCTGGAGGGGGCGGTCCGTGGGGGTGGTTGAGGGCGACGGTTTGGGGGAGTCCATATCAAATGTTCGTCTTGGGGCCCAGCCATTCCTATTTACGCCACTAATAATGCTGCTATTGCAGCCAAATGCAAACCAACAAAAAGGGTCTCCAGAACATAAATTGCCTTTCCTGGATGCTGTTTTTAACCTGTCTGTGTTTGACCTATTTATTCTAATTCATATCTCTGTGGATTTGTCAAATTTTGTTTAAACTCTGGATTGGTCTACTGACTTTGCCTACATATACTGTACCCTCTAAATTTTTCCTCTCTCACTGACCACCCTGTGCTGACACACAGCTGACATCTGGTAACCCACTTGTACCTTCATTACTGATTCGACTTAGTGCTAAATGGCAACTGCTGCAATTGGTTAAGCTAAAACTTCCTTGCTGAGTTCCGTGGTAAAGAACATCAGGGTACCTTAGATATTTACACCTCATTTTAATTAGTGCCAGACCAATTACATTGCAAGGTTTAACTTTTCAAGACATGCTAACTTATAGCTGTGATTGCTATTCAGGCAGCTTGTAATAGAAGTGTATGTAGTTTACAATACATTGCAATGCATTGAAAGAAAAACATACAGTGCTGGCCAAAAGTATTGGCACCCCTGCAATTCTGTCAGATAATACTCAATTTCTTCCAGAAAATGATTGCAATCACAAATGCTTTGGTAATAATATCTTCATTTATTTTGCTTGCAATGAAAAAACACAAAAGAGAATGAAAAAAAAAGTCAAATCATTGATCATTTTACACAAAACTCCAAAAATGGGCCGGACAAAAGTATTGGCACCCTCAGCCTAATACTTGGTAGCACAACCTTTAGACAAAACAACCGCTTCCGGTAACCATCAATGAGTTTCTTACAATGCTCTGCTGGAATTTTAGACCATTCTTCTTTGGCAAATTTCTCCAGGTCCCTGAGATTTGAAGGGTGCCTTCTCCAAACTGCCATTTTGAGATCTCTCCACAGGTGTTCTATGGGATTCAGATCTGCACTCATTGCTGGCCACTTTAGAAGTCTCCAGTGCTTTCTCTCAAACCATTTTCTAGTGCTTTATGAAGTGTGTTTTGGGTCATTGTCCTGCTGGAAGACCCATGACCTCTGAGGGAGACCCAGCTTTCTCACACTGAGCCCTACATTATGCTGCAAAATTTGTTGGTAGTCTTCAGACTTCATAATGCATGCACACGGTCAAGCAGTCCAGTGCCAGAGGCAGCAAAGCAACCCCAAAACATCAGGGAACCTCCGCCATGTTTGACTGTAGGGACCGTGTTCTTTTCTTTGAAGGCCTCTTTTTTTTTCCTGTAAACTCTATGTTGATGCCTTTTCCCAAAAAGCTCTACTTTTGTCTCATCTGACCAGAGAACATTCTTCCAAAAAGTTTTTGGCTTTCTCAGATAAGTTTTGGCAAACTCCAGCCTGGCTTTTTTATGTCTCTGGGTCAGAAGTGGGGTCTTCCTGGGTATCCTACCATAGAGTCTCTTTTCATTCATACTTTTGTCCACCCCCTTTTTTATGTTTGGTGTGGAATTATATCCAATTTGGCTTTTTGACAATTCTTTTTGTGGTTTTCCATTGACGACAAATTAAATGAAGATATTATTACCAAAGCATTTGTGATTGCAATCATTTTCTGGAAGAAATTGAGTATTATCTGACAGAATTGCAGGGGTGCCAATACTTTTGGCCAGCACTGTAAAATATAATAAAAAAAAAAAAAAAAGAATCTATCTTAAATGGCATTCACCATATAGTAACAATGATATGTTAATATGGTTGATATGATTTAATTGAGCTTGCTATTGCTGCAGCCCAGATGGAGGGAACTGGAGGATGGGAGTAGTAGTGGCAGATGATGTGCCACCAGATAGGTCAAGTACATTTAACCACTCTCCCCAGCAATGCTCCTAGGATGGACACCGATGAGGGGGGCCTGCTGTACTGATGGTGGTAGTATTTTCCTCCAGGGTGCTTCCAGTTGGAGAGGGGACCTCTCTACTCTGAACCAGTGTGATGCTGTTCAGAAAGGCCCTGATGATTATGCAGGAATGACTCAGGAAGGCAGTTGTGCATTTGAAATAGATTTGAACTTTACTCAGCAACTGAACAAATAAACCAACAGCTTCCAAATGGTGCTTGTAGTCTCCTAATGTTCAACTTCCCCAGCCTTGGTCTTGGGAGGATTCCCAGTGATATTAAGGCTCTAGTGCCGTACTCCACACAAAAACTAACTACACTCCTCAGCCTCCTCCAGCAGCAGATACTGACAGGCTGACAGGGGTCTGGTTACCTTGTAGAAGGTGCCGGGACAATACCTACTGTCAATGGACTCCACTACTCACCCTGGCACAATGTACAAAGTGCTGACAGCTGGTATTTCTTGTCTCAGGCCTGTCTTAAGTTGAGCCTTGGGCTGAATTCTTCCTCCTTTGGGGCATGATAGGAGCTGCAAGGCCTCAGTACACAGAGCTGGCATGCATTGTCTCCTCTGCACTCTCACACTGCTCTCACTCCACTGACCTATACTGCACTAGCACTGAGGCTGTAAAGGCTGCCCAGGAGACCTAAGTCTCCCAGACCCTGCCAAGTGGTCTGTGATAGGCCAGGGTTGTACCAAATACAGGAGTTTAAACAAAAGGGGGAACCACAGGGAAATAACAAGGGGAAAGTTGCAAACAGTTACATAGAACACAGAATATATAGATAGGACATACAAACATAACCCAGAGGCACAAAGACAAACACAATAAAAGCATAAGCATATAAGTACTCAGTGACGAAGCCTGAGAAGCAGGCAATTTGCTTGGGGCTACTAAGCTGGACAAGTTTGAGTCTCACATATTTTGCTGACTTTTGAAGTTATTTATTAGGGATAGTCTGTAGAACAGATTACACACTAATGCTTAAAGGTGTTATTTTTGTTTTGTGCACAATATTCTCTGTCTAACCTTATTTACACACGAAATATTACAAAAAAACATTACATGCTTTATCCTTCAGTCTATTATAGACTAAAAATTTGCGGCACATGCCATAAACTTCAGATTCATATATGTCATGCATATGGTATTATTATATTTGATATTTAGGTATACTTGCCTTCCAACTAACAGCTTATGTATTTTTAATAGTTTTTAACTTTCTAATGTGCTAATAATGATTACTATATATGTTTTTCCAATTTGTTTTGAGATATATTTTCAATTTGCCATCATCACCCTCACCCCTAGCCCCCCTGTATACAAAAACAGGAAAGAAAAGAGCAATATATCAATATACTATAAACTATATATTTCAATTAGCTACATTACATATACTTTATGTCATTTAGGAAGAGGGATGAGCAAAAAACAATTCAGTAATTGTTTTTCATTTTTTTTATTCCGTTCACCATGCAGTAAAATTTACATATTTTTTATGTTTTTGTGTCACCATATTCTGAAAGCTATACAGTGCCTTGCAAAAGCATTTGGTCCCCTTGAACTTTTCAACCTTTTGCCACATTTCAGGCTTCAAACATAAGGATATAAAATTTTTATTTTTTTGGTGACAAGTGGGACACAATCGTGAAGTGGAACAAAATTTATTGGATATTTTAAACTTTTGTAAAAAATAAAAAACTGAAAAGTGGGGCGTGCCAATTTATTCGGCCCCCTTAAGTTAATACTTTATAGCGCCACCTTTTGCTGCGATTACAGCTGCAAGTCGCTTGGGGTATGTCTCTATCAGTTTTGCACATCGAGAGACTGAAATTCTTGCCCATTTTTCCTTGGAAAACAGCTCGAGCTCAGTGAGGTTGGATGGAGAGCATTTGTGAACAGCAATTTTCAGCTCTTTCCACAGATGCTCGATTGGATTCAGGTCTGGAATTTGACTTGGCCATTCTAACACCTGGATACGTTTATTTGTGAACCATTCCATTGTAGATTTTGCTTTATGTTTGGGATCATTGTCTTGTTGGAAGATAAATCTCCGTCCCAGTCTCAGGTCTTTTGCAGACTCCAACAGGTTTTCTTCCAGAATGGTCCTGTATTTGGCTCCATCCATCTTCCCATCAATTTTAACCATCTTCCCTGTGCCTGCTGAAGAAAAGCAGGTCCAAATCATGATGCTGCCACCACCATGTTTGACAGTGGGGATGGTGTGTTCAGGGTGATGAGCTGTGTTGCTTTTACGCCAAACATATCGTTTTGCATTGTGGCCAAAAAGTTCAATTTTGGTTTCATCTGACCAGAGCACCTTCTTCCACATGTTTGGTGTGTCTCCCAGGTGGCTTGTGGCAAACTTTAAACGAGACTTTTTATGGATATCTTTGAGAAATGGCTTTCTTCTTGCCACTTTTCCATAAAGGCCAGATTTGTGCAGTGTACGACTGATTGTTGTCCTATGGACAGACTCTCCCACCTCAGCTGTAGATCTCTGCAGTTCATCCAGAGTGATCATGGGCCTCTTGGCTGCATCTCTGATCAGTCTTCTCCTTGTTTGAGATGAAAGTTTAGAGGGACGGCCAGGTCTTGGTAGATTTGCAGTGGTCTGATACTTCTTCCATTTCAATATGATCACTTGCACAGGGCTCCTTGGGATGTTTAAAGTTTGGGAAATCTTTTTGTATCCAAATCCGGCTTTAAACTTCTCCACAACAGTATCACGGACCTGCCTGGTGTGTTCCTTGGTCTTCATGATGCTCTCTGCGCTTTAAACAGAACCCTGAGACTATCACAGAGCAGTTGCATTTAGACGGAGACTTGATTACACACAGGTGGATTATATTTATCATCATCAGTCATTTAGGACAACATTGGATCATTCAGAGATCCTCACTGAACTTCTGGAGTGAGTTTGCTGCACTGAAAGTAAAGGGGCCGAATAATATTGCACGCCCCACTTTTCAGTTTTTTATTTTTTACAAAAATGTAAAATAGCCAATAAATTTCGTTCCACTTCACAATTGTGTCCCACTTGTTGATTCTTCACCAAAAAAATTAAAATTTTATATTCTTATATTTGAAGCCTGAAATGTGGCAAAAGGTTGAAAAGTTCAAGGGGGCCGAATACTTTCACAAGGCACTGTATCTTTTTCAATTTTACTGTTAAAAGAAAAGCACAAGAGCTTGTTTTTAAGACACAAGCTCTAGTTTTTATTGGCATTGTCTTGGAGAATATATGACTTTTGACATCACTTTTTCTTCCATAAACAAAAACAGCAATTTGGTATATATGCTTTTAATGTGAATTTTCTTAATCTTTTTTTGTAGACCAATAGAGTTCTTGACCAAAATGCTAAAACTAACAGGGCAGACCTGGGGCATCAAGGGGAAAAAAGTGAGGGAGCTTACACCTGAGTGCTGACCATTTGATTTTGGGACTAGAAGCTTAGAATCTGAGTTATTTCCCATCTCAGCGTTTTAGCAGAGCATCAGCAATACTTGCGGCAGATGGTGTGACAAATATGCAGTGCATTGGTCAAAGGAATTTTAAAACTCATTTTCTCTATAATATGGGTTTGTCTTATGGAAGAAATTGAAAACTTTTGGAAATCTGCTTAAAACTAAGGCCTCACGTTGTGAAAAAACAGCCTTTTTTTGTTGCAGATTTGGCTGCGTTTTTTGAGCCAAAGCCAAGAATAGATTGAGCAGAACGGAGAAGTATAAGTGCTTCTTTTACATTTTCCATTCCTTTTATAGCCAAAAACTGCAACAAAAAAGCTACTTTTCCGCAATGTGGTGCCTTAACTTTAAACAGTTTTTCTAACCGCGAATGTCACTCCTTGTTAGTGGCTTTCTGCTCCTGATTAGAGATCTCCCCTTTACTATGGTTAAAATCCCGAATGGAAGAAACTCTGAGCTCAAAGTATGTACTGTAGTTACTTTAGCAAGATTGAAAATAGAGATGGTAGAACCTCTCAAGATTCTTTTTAGGTTTGGGTGACTCAGGTCCCAGATTTGTTTCAGGTCGAACAAGTTCAATATGAACCACAGGTAAAATTGGCATAAAACATAAAACTTCCAGGGCTCTTAGGAACCTATCTATCCAATTTATAGCTCTCTAAGGCAAACACAGCTGAAGTTGTCCTGCTTCTTCATAAATCAAGCGCATGTGTAACTTCTCTGCCTGTTCGGGTCTCTGCGCCACCCTCCGCTCGCACGCTGCAGCGAAGGAGGCGTTTTCAGTTTGATTCCTTGCGTAGGGTTCTTGTTGCTCAGTCTTAACACTGTCCTAGTACCTCTTGTCTATAACTGAATTTCTACCACACCTGTCTCCTGCACCTTTGTTTCTCTCTGCTCCTCAAATAGTTAACCTCAGCTTTGCCTGTGTGATTGACAGCCTATCGTCCTATCAAGTCTGGGGCAGGTTCTTCCTTCCTATTTATTCTTTGCTCACATTCACATTGGAGCTTGCTATTGCTTCTAGCGTACTGGACTTTACTCCTTGCTGTTTTGTTACCTGTATTCCTATTCCTGACCTCTGGCTTTGACTTTCACTATTCTCTTGGATTTTGATTCTGTACTGCATTGCTCATCTGTTACTGACCCCTTGGCTAGCTGACTTCCCTTTTTGTTGTTCATCCTGTCCGCGTTCTGTGTTGCCACTTATATTAAGAAGGGACTGTCGACCAGTTGCTGGCTGTCACCTAGGAAAGATCAGGCAAGTTAGCCAGGGACAGTGGGGGGGTTCAGCTTTAGGGCTCACAGTCTTGTTGTGCCCCTCCCCCCAGGGTTCTGCAGCAGCACTAGGGAATTGTTCAACTGGCAATTCCCTAACAGAATAGTAAGCCCTAAAATTACCTTCTGCCATTGCCATTACTTCCCTCTGGATCAGCATGGATCCTATTCAGGGCCTTGCAGCCAAGATGGAGGGTTTGGCAGGCCTGGTAGCTGAGCTAGCTAAACAGATTCAGACCCTTATTGATGCTGCTGCAGCATCCCCTGCTGTTTCTTTCCTTCCCGGCGTGAAGATGTTACTCCCTGATCGTTTCTTGGGGGACCAAGAAAAATTTGAGACTTTCCGGGAGTCTTGTCACCTGTATTTTCGGATTAACCCTCATGCATCCCAGGTCCAAATGGTGGGAGTAGTTATATCCCTCCTACAGGGGGATCCACAAGCTTGGGCCCTTAAACTCCCTCCTGGGGCTGAGGAGTGGTCTGATTTTGAAAAAAATTTTTTTGTCCCTGGGGTCTATCTATGCTGAGCCAGACCACATTGGGCTTGCAGAATCGCAACTCCTCACCATGCGGCAGGGCAAACACTCTGCTGAGGAGTACTGCTCAGAATTCTGTAAGTGCAGTGTAACTGCAGGTTGGTGTGAGTCAGCTCTAAAGGCTCACTTTAAACAAGGTCTATGTGATCGTGTTAAGGAGGTCTGGGTTGGTCATCCAGATCCCCCTACTCTTGAGCAGGCTACGACGTTAGCTGTCCGTATTGACTGGAGAATTCGGGAAAATGTTAAAGAGAGAGTAGGGTCTGTTTCCTCCAAATTTTCTGTCTCTTCCTCTCTCCTGATAAACCCACTTTTTCTCCCATCACTCCTGGTGAAGAACCCATGCAACTGAGAGCTATGGACGCCAAGACTCGACGAGAGCATCGTCTCCGGAATAACCTCTGCCTGTACTGTGGTACTTCAGGTCATATCATTCGAGACTGCTCTATCAGACCCCACACACCAGCGGAAAAGCTTCAGTGCCTGAGTGGTAGTCGGAAGAACCACTCAGGAAACCAGGTATTTGCTGGAAATAAGAATAAGATATTGTTATATGTGTCTCTGTCCTCTGGGGACAGATCTGTTTCTGGCCCGGCCCTAGTTGACTCTGGGTCTGCGGCAAACTTTGTCAAACTTTCATTTGTTTCAGCTTTAGGCATTGAGCTTTTGCCGCTCGATACTCCTCTGGCGGTTACTGGAGCGGATTTTGCCCCACTGGCCAGGGGTAAGGTCCAATTCAAGACCCCTTTAATCACGTTGCAAGTGGGTTCTGCACATTCTGAGGTCATAAGCTTCTTTGTTTTGGAGCATCTGTCTTCCGATATTGTTTCGGGACTTCCCTGGTTGAACCTCCATAACCCTATTTTTGATTGGGGTAAAAGGGAATTAGTAAAATGGGGAGATCAGTGCTCATCCCACCGTATTGCTTTGCACACCTTAGATTGTGTCAGTGAGGAGACGGTCTCGGCTACTATGGGTTGGAAACGCCAGGCGAATAAAAAACGTTTGCCTGGTCCACCAGCACCTCTTGTTGTTCAGGGAGATGTAGAATTTAAGGCAGAGAAAATACTGGGTCCTTCTAAAACTGGTTTGTCTGGTGATGGTCCAGTGGCCCCTCATAAAAGGGTGGGTACAGTAATGTCTCTGCCTGTTCGGGTCTCTACGCCACCCTCACACGCTGCAGCAAAGGCGTATTCAATTTGATTCCTTGCATAGGGTTCTTGTTGCTCAGTCTGAACACTGTCCTAGTACCTCTTGTCTATAATTGAATTTCTACCACTCCCGTCTCCTGCACCTTTGTTTCTCTCTGCTCCTCAAATAGCTAACCTCAGCTTGCCTATGTGATTGACAGCCTATCGTCCTATCAAGTCTGGGGCGGGTTCTTCCTTCCTATTTATTCTTTGCTCACATTCACATTGGCGCTTGCTATTGCTTCTAGCGTACTGGACTTTACTCCTTGCTGTTTTGTTACCTGCATTCCTATTCCTGACCTCTGGCTTTGACTTTCACTATTCTCTTGGATTTTGATTCTGTACTGCATTGCTCATCTGTTACTGACCCCTTGGCTAGCTGACTTCCCTTTTTGTTGTTCGTCCTGTCCGCGTTCTGTGTTGCCACTTATATTAAGAAGGGACTGTCGACCAGTTGCTGGCTGTCGCCTAGGGCTCACTATCTTGTTGTGCCCCTCTCCCCAGGGTTCTGCAGCAGCACTGGGGAATTGTTCAACTGGCAATTCCCTAACATGCTTTTGTGCCAGAATGAAAATCTACACCAGTTAGAAACTGTTGTAGATTTCTTGTACAACTCACGCCAGATAACTGGTGTGAGGTATAATAAATGTAATCCCCACTCTTCCCACTTTTACAGAAATGGGGGATATGTTGGATCTTTGGCACAAGAGAAGTAGAAAACTGTCATAGAAGGATTGATGAATTTGTTTTGGCCAGGTCCATATTTGTGAAACAGTCAGGGGCGGATTAAGGGTTCCATAGACCCCAGGTTATTCAGAAAGTCCAGGCCCCATTCCGCATTCATGCCATAGATCCCTGTGATAGAATAATGTCCCATAGTGGCTTACCGCATGCCAGGGACTGCTGAGTCCTGAGATTGGGCCTCAGGGGTCACAAGTGTGATGCAAACACTGTTACGCTGGTGTGACGCATGTGACTGCTGAAGCCCAATCACAGGCCTCAGCAGTCCCTGATGCAATTCAGAAGGCCAAAAGAGGCCCAAAGAGGACACGCTGGAACCCAGAGGAGGTAACAATGTTTGTTATGTTTACTCACCTCTCCTGGTTTACTTGTCTCTGCTTATTATGCTTTGGGGTCTGAAGAGACCTCACAGCATAATAATGGTAGTTCCGGCTCGGACATGGTCAGTCCAAAATAAACTGCTGGGCGAACCTTGTGAATATTTGCAAGACGATTCTCACAAGGTTTGTCCATAACATACTCACCAACAGTAGGCTCTTGTGCCCCGCCACATTAATCAACTGTATTGGCAGATGTGATACAATTGATTACAACGTCAGATTATAATGGGTACAAATGTGCAGTTACTTGCTGCTAGGCCCCCTTGCAGCCTCGGGCCCAAAGCAACAACACATTTCGCCATTATTATATCCCCCCTGGATACAGTCATGTTTTCGATTTAATACAGTAGTACAAATTAAAGCCTAAGGCCCATGCACATGACCTTAGTTTTGGTCCATGTGCTCAGGCGTTTATTACGAATCCATAATAAATAATAACATACATACCCATACATATCCATAGTTTTCACGGATCTGTGTGGAGTCCACCAATCTTTCTATGTATTTGGAAAAACACAGATTGCATCTAGGTGCCATCCATTCCATTTACACATACCAAAACATGACTATAGTTGTATGCATGGGTCCAAAAGCTGCTACATTCTGATATTGCATTAGGGAACTTCTTTTTTTAAGAAGTTGTGCAGATATACTCTCCCATCCGATCTGACATTGGAAGAGAATATTCTTGTACAATCCCTTTAAGCATACACAGTAGGTTTTTGTTATATAGTAAGTATATAAAACAAGAGAATGAAGTTGAGAAGACAATTCTAAAAGTTCTGAACATACCCATTAGAATAATGTTTCCATTTTGTTTCAGATCTCAGAGCTATACCTGATATAAATGCAATTCCAACATCCACATGATTGAAAATTCACATTAATATAAAGGGATATTGTTTCAACATGGCCATCCTCAGTTTCAAGGTTTTCATTTTCCTCCCTACTGAGAACAGTAATAGTTGTGTATCTAGAATGGAATAATGAAAAGCTGTATTTGCACTTCATAGAATTTGAGCTGCACACAATGTTACAAACATTAAATGAACACAATAGTTAAGTTTTTCTTATATTACTGCCTGGGTTATCTATTTGTCTAGCATCTTGAAAGGAGCATTGAAGTTCTGTTTCAGCATTTATATTGTATGCTGCTTCACTTTTCATTTCCATTTATACATTTTATATATTTTAATTTAAGTAAGAAACTGAATGAACATTCTGAAAATATATTCTATTCTTCTGCAAATGCTACATTTAGAATGGGTCGCTTATTGTGAATATTTCTTTACTCTAAAGTGCACCTCCGGGTTTTGAAAAGTTAACATAGCTGTGCTTTTAGAAGTTGTTATACACAGTGGGAGTGGGGGGAGGGAAGGAATTGAAAGGAATCTAGGATTTTTTTTTTTAGGTATTTTCCTACATAGGGAAAAAATAGCAGAAAAAAAACCTGAAAAACTGTATGCACAATAAACACCAAGAAAAAAATGCCCCCAAAAATTGCAACAAAAAAAGCAAAAGAAATTTGGAATTTTTTGAGGGTAAAAAGAGTGTATTTTAAGCCTTAGGCTAAAGCCTCACGTTGTGGAAATGCAGCTTTTTTTTTGCAGATTTTGTTGTAGTTTTTTGAGCCAAAGCCAGGAGTGGATTGAGCAAAAGGTAGACATTCTTGGCTTTGTCTCAAAAAACCGCAACAAAATCTGAAATAAAAAAAGCTGTGTTTCTTCAACATGAGCCGTTAGCCTTACTATTATTTTTTCATGTTAATCATTCAATTTTCACAGTTTGATACATTTAACTTGGTAAGAACATTTATTCTATCTATCTACCTACCTACATATGGTTTAACATGTTTACAATTCCATAGATTTGCACAGCATAATTCATTTCTATGTATAAATTAAACAAACTCGTAACTTCATCAAGTTGTGGGTCATCTGGCTTAGGAGACCAGCAGAATACATCTAAATCCGAATCAGACCTAAGCATTCTGACACATATATACATTAGTAGTATTACTGACATCTTACCTTAGGCTTCAACGTAGGCATACAGTGTCATATTTTGCTCATAAACTCTCATTGTAAAAAAAAAAAAAAAAAAAAAAAGTGGTATACTTTTGAGGGCTGTTTCCGAACCTATGTGAACCCAAAGGACAGTCTTTTGAAATGTGCCAGGTCAACGGAGTCCTGTGCACACATAAATGGCAAATGTGGGGCTCAAAATGCTGTAAACAAAGCCTTAGATTGATACAAAGGGTCATACAGTCTAAAGATAAGTTGTTTAATCAATCCTTTTAAAAGGATAACATCTACATGCTTCTGTGAATCTTACATGGGATGACCATGCATGTCACTTAAGCCCATTAAGTTACCTTACGTAGGTTATATTCTTTTAACTTTACAGCAAATGTATGTCATTTTATTGAAATTAGTTTTGATTTAAACAACTTTTCAGTATTTTACAAAAATGTGCACCACAATTTCAATCTACTTTTACCTGGAACATTTTGTAAAGTAAAGAGCACAACATTCAGCATTTACCTAATGTACAAGAATAGAGGGCTTTGAAAACTATGTTGATATCTCGAAGCAAGAAAAGTAATAGAATATAGCAGGTCCGTTTATGCAAATATCACACCATTAAAATGCATGAATCCTAACCTATTTCAATATGACTTTCATTTAGAATAATCAATGAAACAGAGGTCAAAACAATCTCTTTAGTATTCGTACTGAAGTATCACTTCAAACAAAAGATTGTCTTAATGTGTTACATTTCCACAGTTGTAGCACAATGCTTGTCCTGCATCATGGTTTTCATTTATACATAGAGATCGGTAAAGGCTTCAAGCAGCAATTTAACAAACCATTATCGACATAGGTCACCTATGAAACTCAGATTTACATAAATCATTTGGTGGCAGAGAGCACCTTTCACCGTCACACTGTAGAAACAGCAGTTTCTGAACATCCTTGAAGACATCATATCAATCTACTACCAACCAATGATGTCACCAATGCATTTCATTACTTTTAATGGTCATGAATTAATGATATTCTTTGTCCCTTTATATAATCAAAATGATGGACATGATTATTTTCATTGGTATGCAGAAAATATTGTATGGCTGCACATTACAGCTATGATCACATATTTTGTAAGGCATTAGCCAAAGGTTGTGGAATCTTTATCCCGTGGAATTGCCAGTTCTCCATAGAGAAGAGGAGGTTCCCTGATGTTTTGGGGTTGCTTTGCTGCCTCTGGCACTGGACTGCTTGACCGTGTGCATGGCATTATGAAGTCTGAAGACTACCAACAAATTTTGCAGCATAATGTAGGGCCCAGTGTGAGAAAGCTGGGTCTCCCTCAGAGGTCATGGGTCTTCCAGCAGAACAATGACCCAAAACACACTTCAAAAAGCACTAGAAAATGGTTTGAGAGAAAGCACTGGAGACTTCTAAAGTGGCCAGCAATGAGTCCAGACCTGAATCCCATAGAACACCTGTGGAGAGATCTCAAAATGGCAGTTTGGAGAAGGCACCCTTTAAATCTCAGGGACCTGGAGAAATTTGCCAAAGAAGAATGGTCTAAAATTCCAGCAGAGCATTGTAAGAAACTCATTGATGGTTACCGGAAGCGGTTGTTCGCAGTTATTTTGTCTAAAAGTTGTGCTACCAAGTATTAGGCTGAGGGTGCTAATACTTTTGTCCGGCCCATTTTTGGAGTTTTGTGTAAAATGATCAATGATTTGACTTTTTTTTCATTCTCTTTTGTGTTTTTTCATTTCAAGCAAAATAAATGAAGATATTATTACCAAAGCATTTGTGATTGCAATCATTTTCTGGAAGAAATTGAGTATTATCTGACAGAATTGCAGGGGTGCCAATACTTTTGGCCAGCACTGTATGATAAATGGGATAAGAATATGGAATTGTAGGGATAAATAGCGTATCTGTACAGACAATACTCTTTTACAAAAAGTAATGAGGTAATGTTGCCTTTAGCAACAGTTCTGTTAATGTCATAGCTTGTCTAAAATTGTTGACATCAGTGTTGTGGTAAGCAATGAAGTATGGACTTAAAGTTTACAATGTTTCACCTATCCAGAGGATTTTCCCAGCAGTGGGGGTTTGACTGCTGCGACCCACATCAATTACAAGAATGGGAGTCCTTTGTGCCCTAATCTGAATAGAGCAGAAGTCACATACGTGCACTGACCTATGTCAAGACTGCTAAAGAGAAGGCAAGTACTGTACTTGGATATCTCCAGATGTAAATAAGTACCTGCAACCCGTTGGAAAATATTTGGAGGCTGGGAGAAGTAGTAGTTTAAACAACAGTGGTCACCATGACTTGTCGACTCAACCAACTTTTCCAACTCACCTCCAGAGCTGGTGCAGAGCTGAGGGGACCTGCAGAATACGTGTGGTGGTAGTCTTCCCCGGGGTCATTTGTAGTGAAATAGGAGTCTGAGTGCTCATGAGGGTAGTGTTGACATAACTTTACCAGATAACCAATGCAAAATAGCCATAATAACCAACAGCATCCGCAATAAATGGAGGTACACATTTTACATTGGTAAGATGGTGGATCCAGCAGTCTGTGCTTTGGTCTCTCTCTCCCCTCTCTCTCTCTCTCTCTCTATAGTCTGTACTCTAAGGCCTGTATTGTAAGTATCCTTAGACTCCACAAAACGGCACTAAAACATTTCAAGACTTCTCTTAACAGTTGAAGACAACCAACTTACTTCTCCCTGCACATCCTGTCTCAGGACTGCAATGCAGTTACATAGGTTCTGCTCTAACTCCTAACACACCTTCCTCTTAGGATGCTGCATGGAGACCCCTCTTCTATCTATGGAAGCTGGGTGAAGACTCACTAGTCTCCTCCCCCTTTACAGAATTCGCTGGATGGTATTTCCAAATGTCTTTTTAAGGCCAGGGGCCCCATGTGGTGTAAACACCGCAGTTTGCGGCGGCGGAAACGGCTCAGAAAAAAAGACAGCGTTTTACAGTCACTGTAAGGTGGATGGGATTCTAGCGAATCCCATCCACACCTTACAAAAAAAATACGCACTGCAGATATGCTGCGATTTCCAAAACCGTTGCGGTTTTGGAAATTGTTATACCTATGGAAACGCCAGTGGTTTCCCTATAGGTATAATTAAAGCAGAAAGTCAAAGTGCTGCAGGACAAACCGTGATGCGTTACTGCCATGATTTTTCCTGCAGCACTTTTTTGCTGCGGCCTGCCATGTGGGGCCGTAGCCTAAGTTGGTTTCTAACCACAGTATATATCCCCATAAACCATGGGATCTGTAAAGAGAAAGCTCTTTGCATCCATTAGTTTAATCCTGTATGGTTATTCTATATTCAATTATCTCTGTCTCATGTCAGTGTTGCTTTAAATACATTTTAAGATAATATAAGATAATATATATTAACATCTAAAATCCATTTAGGACAAATAATTAAAGACCCATTTTTAAGATTTTTATATTCTGTCGACAAATAGATGAAGTACGTACACAGTAAACAGGAACACTATTAGTATGTGACACTCACTAAAATTATTTCCTTTGGGTTGGCAGTTCTCCTAGCTTAGTAGGTAACACTAGCCAAAAATGTACTTATGAAGTGTGGCATTGCTTTGGGCAAAACTGCTTATCTGGATGACACTTTATGTCACTTTTGAACTTCGTCTTGGCATCTATAAAACTACATTTTCATCATATTGAAAGATCAAGCTCTCTGTTGTGACTCACATGGGTCAACATTTTGCAAATGACTGGATTTACCACTTGAACCTTAAACCCTTTGTGAATAATTTTGCGCATTGATGTTTGATAGCCAGGGGCAGAAATGTTAATTTCGAAACAAGGGAAGAAGTGTCAAAGCATAATGAATTTTCTTTATGCATATTAAATATTCCGAGCCTCGGTGTTAGTTCCTGTTGTTCTGCTTCAAGAACTGAGAAATCCATTCACGTGTCATAGATTGTTAAAGCTGGAAATGAGATTTTATAAGATCTGAAGTTGGGATTTGTGTTTCTATCAATATAAGGTAAAAATGGCAATGGTAGAAGTCCTTGGGCACTTACAGAAAAAAAAACAGTTATAGTACAAATTCAGCTATATGCTAATGGTCTTCAGCCCTCCTGAGTCAAATGGGTCATCCAAGACCGGCAATTCATAGTTTATCCATATGAAAGGTCATTAATTTGATCCAAATTAACGGGTGGGGGTTCTGCACCCGACCCTGCACTAATCCACTGTTTTTAGCACAGTGTACAGAGCTGGAAGAAGAGAGCTCTATACACTGTGCAGTGGCCAGGTGCTGCTATTACAGGTCAGCTCAAAATGAGCAAAAAGTTAGACCTTAGGATAGGTCATCAATTGAAGATTTGTGTGGGTCTGACACCATGGACAACTGTGGATCAGCTGTTTGAAGTAGCAGTGGTGCTGTCTAAGCATGGCTTCTATTTCACAGACCATGTGTCATCACGTTCATCAGTTACATGACCTGATCCCAGCTCAGTCCCATTCCACTGAATGGTCAAAGCTGCAATGCCAAGCACAGCGGCTGTAAAAATGTATGGCACTGTACGTGTTAAGTACTTATCAGGCTGCTGTGCTCACCCAAATGCTGCATCCTCTACAAATAGTTAATTACTGGAGGTGGGTGTTAGATCCCTGACAATCTTTAATTAAGTTTATCCTATAGATAGGTCATCAATTATTTAGCCTGGAAACCCCTTTTAAATGTCTTCAACAACCCATTTAATGCTTTAAAAATCAATTTAAGATTTGCACCATATTATAACTGAATGTACTGTATAATTATTCATATCTCTCAAGTATGTATTTTGGCAGGAATTACACTATACATATGTATGTATAACTTTAAATCAACAAAATTTTCTTGAGTCTCTTGCTGGCTGCAGCAGCATTTCATCTAAGATTTTCCTGGATTAATTGTTCCATACCATAATTTGGCACAGAAGGAGCCACTACCATGCTTTATTGTTGGGATGGTATGTTTTTGTAGGTAAATTGTAAATGGTCATGGATAGCTGCATCGCTTTCTGTGAATTTTAAATGCAACCACATGCATAAACACTAGCTGGCAACAGGGAGCTATAAGAAACTCATATTTTCCAGCTATCTCTTCCTTAAAAATTACCCATATTTTCTCTTTTTCTCAGTTTTACAAGGAAAGAAAAATACTTCATAATGTTTAAAGATTAGTGAAGCAATTTGCCAGGCTAGATAGCTTCTCTGGTCCTGTAAGCCTTTGAAAACCTTATGTTATTATATCAGCTGTTATGCACTGACCTTGTGAATGAACTCTTCAAAGAAATATTTCTGTTTTTCCCAAATTCTGGATTGGAACTAATAGGGCAACCTGGCTGTCTGATCTCATGCTATGCCAATGCTCTCTGGTAGTTTGCAAATAGTTTTTTCAATGTGAACTCTCTGTACTGGCGTTATGGAACAAAACTAATTGCTGTCTGTAGTGGATGCAATTCTATTCACAGCAAGATAAATTGGATTTCTAAACTGTGATTTCCATTGAGTTGCATGAGAGTGAGCCTGCTCTACACAGCAGTGGGTGCTTTATTTATACCGCATGGAATATGTTTACCTTTTACGCAAGTTACTGTTCTGTTGCTGGCAAAAAGAAAGGAGTCTGCAGACAAAAAGACTATGCCATTGTAGACTATTACAGACTATTACTATTACAGACTATTGTTCAAATATATTTGATGTATCTAGTGAATTTGGAAATTTTGCAATAAGCCAATTTCTCACATGACTTCTCTTTAAAGAAACACTCCAGATAAAACTGATTTACTAAGGGGAAAATTTACTAAGGCTGGAGCTTTGAATGCCAGTCTTAATAAAGGGCCTGACAGGCTCAAGGCCTGCCTGATTTAGGAAGAGCTCCGGCTTCCTAATAAACCAGGCGCACAGCGTAGTTTTGGTGCTGCAGCTGCTGCTTACTCTGCCCAACGGACCTCTTTAAAATATACATATAATTCTAGACAATGGCAACAAGGGGGTTCAGTACAAATACATACTGCGTTTACTTGGTTAAGAATAAATTACTAACAAAGGAAAGCATGAAAAGTGAATATATACTGTATTTTTGTGTTATAAATGTTCATGTGATATAAGAAACGTTGTGCAATGTGAATCGAATATGTAATCTTCTTGAAGATAAGGAAATGTTGACTGAGGTCAACCCTCAATATGTCTTGGTAAGGTTAACAGACGGTAAACTAAAATGTGATGATCAAATTAAACATTATCTATCAGGCAGCTCTTGTATAATGAATGTGTGCAGTGATATTAATTCTGTGCAAATTAAACTTGTGGAAATAGCATGAATAATTGAAAAGCAAGTTTGAGGAAAGAGGCAAGCAATTATGTCTTCTTTGTGCAATTTTCCAACATTTAGTCATCTGTTTGAAGGAGAAATAAATTTTGAAGGTCCTCCAGTCTGATTGCTTATATTTGACCTATTTGTTTTGTGAAACTATTTAGATATATAGAGGTGATTGCTTCATATATTATTATGTAACTTGCCTTATTTTGTCTTGAATGTTTGGCTATGATTTTTTTAGGGCCTGCCTTTAATTAGTCTACCTATTTTTTTCTTCAAGTTAACTGCTTTCTCTTTAGTCTTAAATTGACAATCTGACTATAGGACTTCTAGCAATATCACCATATTCCACGTGAAATTTGGCAAACTACAGTAGAGACTCATCCTAGAGTAAATATTGATAGCTGGATATATAACTTATAAGGTAAAAAATTCCAAAGACATACTGATAGGGAATTTAGATTGTGAGCCCTATAAGAGATAGTGACTGACAATGTCTGTAAAGCACTGCGGAATGTAATGGCGCAGTAAACAAAATAAATAAATAATAATACATTTAAAAAATACACAGGTTCATTAAGATCTATGTATAGTACTACAGCAGTGATCCACAAGATGGCAAAGTAGATTTATTATGTTTGTTCTTGACATTATGCGCTGCCTCCCAATGAAGGGGTGTTCTTACACAGATAACCGCTTTTAGGCTAAGGCCCCATGTAGTGGACCACAACAAAAAAAAAACGTTTTTCACAGAAAGTCTGCAGAGTTTTCCTCTCCGGACTTCCTGCCCCTATTATACCTATACGGAAAACGCTGAAGATTTTTTTTCTGCAATGTGTGGGAGCCATTCTCAAAGAGAAAGTTTCCATTCTGTGGTATAAAGGGGGAGTCCTGAGTCAATATAACCTAATAGGGCATATGGACAGGGGCTCTTCTCAGGAGACAATCCTTTCAAGCAATAACAATTTAATTTCATTTGTATAGTTGACAATGACTATATAGTGACATAAAATAAAAGCAATAAACAGCCTAGAAGTTTCACAATCTCTACTAAGCAATGTAATGGCACTGGTGTTTAACAGACGATAAATGTTGTATATCAACCTCTCTCCTGCAGGACCTAAATGATTTTAGTAATTATTTCTCTACAAGTAGTTAGGTTTATGTCTTAATGACTTAGCAAATTGCACAGGATCAGTACACTGGCACTTAATAATTCTGAAATAAAATAAAAGGGGTCCATTGCATCTTTATTAAATATGCTAATTACTACGCTCTATGCTTTTTATGATTTTCTGTATGAGAGAACTAACTATAATTTACAGTATTGCCTTCATAAGCATCCATAAAGTTGTGGTATAAACAGATAGCTTTTATTTATGTGCTACTAGAATTCAGTTATTGCTGATATACATGGGTAATAGTATGCAAATATTACAGCCAACATAAAGAAAATTGATAGATATTAGAAAACGATGTCAAACAACCACAGTAAAGTGAATTTTACCACTCCCCAGGTTCGCTTATGTTTTATTGCATTTATATATTCAAAATAATGGACATTCTTTTCTGAATGTAAAGTTAGAAAATTTCTTGTCAGAGTTTTTTAATACTATTCTTTGCTGTATTGGCTTTAGCCTTTACTTGATTTAGTCTTCAAGATTTGGGACCTTTGGGATCCCTCCTGAGAATGATAGGGCAGCATTGCCGAATTAGCACTGTACCATCTTTAAAACTGCCTGCATAGGTCCTCAGTTTAAGATTGTTAAAGTGAATAGTTGCTGAGCTGTAACAGATCCATACACAGTACAAAAATCAGCTTATCAGTGAGGGGGTGGGTGGCAGACTCCCACTGATCTCATACTGCTGACCTATCCTAACTATAGGTCATTAATATCAAGTCTTGAACAACCCCTATAAGTATAAAATAAGGAAAAAATGGGAAACACTAAAACAAGATAAATAGACATAATTTATTTGCCTTTTCACACAATAAATTTTCTATTTATATTGAGTTCAGTCTGTGATCTTGCATGAAAAGACATCACAAACTCATAAGAATTATAATAATCTGGATAGATAAGTAGTAATACAGACCCTAAACCACATATAGACTGCAGCAACATGTTGCGGAAAAACTGCTTTTTTTGTTGGAGATTTTGCTGTTTGTTTGAGCCAAAGCCAAGGGTGGCTTCAAAAGGAATGGGAGATATATAGGAAGTACTTATACTGAACCCTTCTGTTAAATCCACTCTTGACTTTGGTTCACAAAACCACAGAAAAATCAGAAAAAACAGAAAAGTACCTTTTCCACAACGTGTGTCCTCTTCAGCCTCAGAAGGAGGTAAATTATAGAAGAGGAAATTTGAAGGTTTTTTTTGGGTGCCCCAGTGTTTTTCATACTAATTATCTATCCACAGGATAAGTTAGCCATATTGGACTGATGGCGGCCCTACAAAGAGACTCCGCATCAGCTGATCTAGCTGCCTTCAAGTACCAGAGACTATAGAAATGGATGCAGCTGGAAGCACCTAATACTTGAATAGGTGCAAAGTTGCTTTGGCTCTGAATGTCTCTATAGCTTTTAGCACCCAGTGGCAGCAAGGACAGCTGGTTGGTGCGGGGTCTAGGAGTCAGAACCCCACCAGTCAGAAACTGATAAGACCTATCCACAGAATAGGTTAAGAATGAAAAACAGTGGGGCGTCTGAAAAACACTTCTATGTAAACCATAACAGTCAATATCCCCAATAGATCCATATAGTTGCTTCAGTACATATACAGTGGATTTATATTTAAATGATTTAATTTTAAGTGATAGAGCAACACAAAGTAGCAGATAATTGTGAAGTGGAACAAAAATGCTAAATGGTTTTCAAAATTTTAATCAAATAAAAATCTGAAAAGTGTGACATACAAAAGTATTCAGCCCCCCTATATCAATACATCGAAGAGCCACCTTTCGCTGCGATGACAGCTTTTGGGGTATGTCTCTACCAGCTTAACACATCTAGAGACTGAGATTTCTGCCCATTCTTCTTTGCAAAATAGCTCAAGCTCAGCCAGATTGGATGGAGAGTGTCTGTGAACAGCAATTTTCATGTCATGCCACAGATGCTCAATGGGATTTAGGTCTGGACTTTGACTGGCCCAGTCTAACACATCAATATTCTTCGATCTAAACCATTTCACTATATCTCTGGCTGTATGTTTAGGGTCATTGTCTTGCTGGAAGGTAAATCTCCTTCCCAGTCTCAAGTCTTTTGCAGCCTCCAGCAAATTTTCTTCCAGGATTTCCCTGTATTTAGCTCCATTCATCTTCCCATCAACTCTGACCAACTTCCCTGTCCCTGCTAAAGAAAAGCATCCCCACAGCATGATGCTGCCACCACCATGTTTCACAGTGGGGATGGTGTGTTCAGGGTGATGAGCAGTGTTACTTTTCTGCCACACATAGTGCTTTGCATTTAGGTCAAAAAGTTCAACTTTGGTCTCATCTGACCAGAGCAGCTCCTTCCACATGTTTGCTGTGTCCCCTATATGGCTTGTGGCAAACTGCAAATGGCACTTCTTATGTCTTTCTTTCAACAATGGTTTCTTTCTTACCACTCTTCTATAAAGGCCAGATTAGTGGAGTGCATGAGTGCATATAGTTGGCCTGTGGACAGATTCTCCCACCTGAGCTGTGGATTTCTTCATCTCCTCCAGAGTGACCATGGGCCTCTTGGCTGCTTCTCTGACCAGTGTTCTCTTTGCTCGATCTGTTAGTTTCGGTGGACGGCCATGTCTTGGTAGGTTTGCAGTTGTAGAATACTTTTTCCATTTTTGGATGATGGATTGAACAGTGCTCCTTGAGATGCTCAAAGCTTGGGATATGTTTTATAACTTAACCCTGCTTTAAACTTCTCCACAACTTTATCTCTGACCTGTCTGGTGAGTTCCTTGGTCTTCATGGTGCTGTTTGTTCACTAGTGTTCTCTAACAAACCACTGAGGCTTTCACTGAACAGGTGTATTTATACTGAGCCTAAATTACACATAGCTGGAGTCTATTAACTAATTAAGTGACTTCTGAGGGCAACGGATTGCACTAGATTTTATTTAGGGGTACAGGAAGCTGAATACTTTTGCATGTCATACTTTGCAGATTTTTGATTAAAATTTTGAAAACCATGTATCATTTTCTTTGCACTTCACAATTATCTGCTAACTTGTGTTGGTCTATCACTTAAAATCTCAATAAAATACATTTAAGTTTGTGGTTGTAAGGTGACAAAATGTGAAAAAGTTCAAGGGTCATGAATACTTTTGCAAGCCATTATATATACAGTGCTGTGAAAAAGTATTTGCCTTCTTACATATTTCTTTTGTTTTTATACATTTCTCACACTTAAATGATTAGAGTATTAAAGAAATTTGAGCATCAGACAGTATTAACCAGAGAGAATAGAAAAAGCAGTTTTTAGAGATTGGTTTGGATAGATTTTTTTTTCTCTTAATAAATGAAATCATCATTGAAAACCAAGTTATTAATTGAGTTATCTTTGTCTGATATTCAAATTTGTTTGATAATCTGAAAAATGTAAGTATGACAAAAAAGCAAAAACAAAACAAAAGAAATCTGTAAAGGGGCAAATACTTTCTAACAGCATTGCACACACACACATATATATCTTGACAAACAGGATATTTTTCAGTCTCTTCCGAGTACTACACAAACCTTTAAGTGTATGCCACAATTTGTATGAGACAGTGAAGTGAAAAATTCAATATGTATATGCAGGGGTATATATCGGGCTGCTGCCCTACTCCTATTACTTGAATAATAGGAGCCCATCCAATAGCAGATTCCGATAATCGGAGACTGCTGCAACAGCTGATCTGTCCAGGTGTCGGAGATCCACAGATCACATACTGATGATCTATCCTGTGGAATGAAAACTTTGGAGCCGGAAAACTCCTTTAAGTTTGCCAAATGTCAACATAAGCTTTACTGGTGTAGGTTATAGCCAGGGCAATCAGACATCCTACTTCTTCACAGTAGAACTGATGGTACAGAGTATAGGGGTATCATTTAGTCATAGCCAACTAATCATGCATTGCGGATTATGGTAGTATATCAGTTCACTAGCAGAAACTAACTTAACCATTAAAATACTAACACCTGTACAGAAGAGTTTGGAGCCCTCTCTAGCAGTCAAAAAAGAAAGAAGCAAAAATAACAACAAATGTAGATAACAGGTGCAATGTGGGCCCCGTTAATCCATCCATACATTAATGGGAGATTACCTGGTCAAAGGCCTGGGACTTCGCACTTACAGAAAGTCAAAAACTCCAAAGACATACTGATGGGGAATGTAGATTGTTAGCCCTATCTGGGACAGTGACTGACAATATCTGTTAAGTACTGCAGAATATGATGGCGCTATATAAGTAAGGGTGGGTTCACACTTGCGCCTAAATGTCGGAAAAAAGGATTGGGACAGGATAGGGAAAGGTTTAAGACAGTTTGCTTAAAAACCCATTCACTTCAATGGGTTTTTAAAGCAATGCGCGGGTGTGCGCTTACACCCTCTGCACCGCGAAGCCGCTTTTTTTCGTCGGAAACAAAGTTGGACATGGAGGACTTTGTGTCCGACGAAAAAAAAACGGCTTTTTAAAAAAAAATGGGTTTTTAAGCAAACCGTCTGAAAACTTTCCCTATCCTGTCCCAATCCTTTTTTTCCGACATTTAGGTTGGATTCACGGCGGACGGAGTTCTGGCGCAAGTGTGAACCCAAACCTAAGCAAGAAAAATAAATAAATCTTCAGCTCATTGTTCAAGTCAAGGGAAGTGAGTGTCTGCAAAAAGAAGATCCAGGTATTAGCATATAATACCTGTTCCCCCTTTTATTATTCAGTATCTAAGATGTGGCTAGAAAAGATAGGTGAGATGAGGACTTTTTATGGTACTCCCTAAAATGCAATGCCGGTAGACTATGTTTTCCTTCACCATTTCTCTTATACAAAAAATCAAATAGAGAACCGTTAAAGAATGACCATTCAAAAAACTAGGTGCCAAAAATGCCTTTGTACCAGGGAAACAGAGGAACACATTCCTTAAGATAACTAAAAGACCAAGTTACAAATAAGCTAGGCATATACTTTAGATAGCTGTCGAGCAAACACTTGTTCAGAAGACAGTTATTCCTCCCAATACCGCATAACGTGCACACTTGGTAATCATGCATGTGTTCTCAATAGAGAAAAGGAGATAAACTGATGACAGCTTTTCTTTTTTGGGAACAGAAGAATTGTCCATGTTTAAATTCAACATGACTGACCATTTTTTTCCCCATCTGCCTTCGGAGAAGAGTCAAAACACCTTCATACATGTTAGATGACTGGGTTGAGCGGAGCCAACAACTTTGTGCATGGCCACCTCTACAGAAATTTGATCTAACCAAGACATTTCATAGGTTTGCAGTTGTTTTGGGTCACATCAAGACTCTCCCCCACAATTTGCTTAATCTCATAAATCCTACAAAGTTAGATGGTGCCATTTTATTTTACAGTTTAAGGACAAGCAGTTCAATAATTGCTAATGAACTTAATAATATCTTCCTAAGTGTGTGTGATGTTTATCTTCAGTCTTCTAAACCAGTTTTTACTGTACCGTTCTGTTTTAAATCGTTCCATGTTTGACAGTTACTTAGCACTCTTTTTCTTTTTTTGGTTTTCTTCTGTCTTTTGTAGTATCTTGTGAGTTAATTATAGATTGCATTCCTGAAAACAAGACAAAAAAAGTGTCCTTTTTGTTTATTTAATGTTTTGCATATACTGTTGCCATAAGGTTAAGAGGTGTTTTCTGGGACTAAAATATTGATGGCTTATCCTTAGGATAGGTCATTTATATCAGGTTGGTGGGGACTCCTGCCGATCAGCTGTTTGAACAGGCAATGACACTCACGAGAGCTGCGACCAATTCCCTTTGCCAATAACGTCATGTTTATCAGTCGCATGGTACTGTTGCTGCTCAGTCCCATTCAAGTGATTGATGCTTAGCTGCAGTACCAAGCACAGCCGCTACACAATGTATGGAGTTCTGCTTAGTATTCAGTGAAGAGTCCACAGCTCTATCCTGAATGCTACAGTCTCTTCAAATAGTTGATTTCTGAGGGTCCCAGGTGTCTGAACCCTACCAGTCAGATACTGATGACCTATCCCGATCCAGTAACCGCTGAGGCCACTGATTGGTCTCAGTTGTCAAGTGAGTCTCACAGCATCTGGTGCAGATGAGCCCCGGCATGTGATGGTAAGGGGATTGGGAGCAGACAACGGGAGCACCAAGGACAGAAAAGAATGTTTTTGGTTTTTTTTACACCTACCCTGGCAGGCCCACGGGTTGCTCCAAATCTTGGGCAACCACTTTAGCTCTCACAAAACCCTTTTAACTTATTATTCCCTTCACATCTTGAGGCTCACTGATGTGCTGCATTGGAGATGCTGTATCACAGTAGGCATACAATAAGAGAGATATTCTACACAAGGTGAAAACTGGGCTGCAGCACTGACAAAACAAAACATATGGTACTGGTAGCCTGAGCCTCCACAATCTAGGCCTGGATCACATGAAGGACAGCAAATACAAATAGCTACAGTCAGTCACGGACTTTAATTGCTTTTGGATATACTTTACTTGTGACTACATATTACAATGATCCTGTTGACTATGTGGTTTTACTTACACTGTTATATTCTCTATTAAACATGTGGACTCCATGACAAGAAAGCATTCAGTACCTTGTATTTTTGGCAGTCATAGTGAACTTAATGCTTTATGGTTTATTATAATATGCTATAGTAATGGCATTTCCATTATGAATACAAACCTGTTCTGCCTCTGCTTCTTTTCCTCCTCCGTAGAAATTCAGCGAATCCGATCATAACACAAATGATGAAGACTACGAAGGAGACATGAACTACTGAACTTTCATTTGTAAATTCAAAGCCTTTATCTAAAATGTGATTTCAAATATATAGTTATTTTAAAAATATTCATAGTTTAACATTGACCGGTGTATTTTACTTTTTAACACACTCATATTTTGACTGCTAATACACACTGTTTTATCCATCTGGCATGATGTCCAATGGTAACTCTAAACCTTGTCAGCTACTGACCAGAGCAGTTAGGGAGTTAGGCAAGGCTCCATCAATGGTGGCTGCTCTGAAGACCACAGCTAAACCCACCACAATAACTGACATGCTGAGGGCTTTTTTGTCTGCAGTGAGGATGGTATTTGTTTAACTCATCATCAAAGTCATTTTTAGCTTCTGTATTTTTATTTACTCCCTATCTTCCAAAAGCCATAACATTTTTCCTTTCACAGAGCATGAGACATGAAGATTATTTTTTGTGGGACAAATTGTAATTCATCATTGTGCTATTTAATATTCTTTGCAACGTATTGGGAAGCTGGAAAAAAATCAGAATGGTGTGGAATTGGAAAGAGAATGCAATTATGCCATTTTCTTACAGGTTTTCTTTTTACAGCGTTCATTGTGAGGTAAAAACATTACATGTTACTTATATTCTGCTGGTCACTTCTGCTGATCTTAGGTCATAACGTGACATATATTGGGGGCGGGGGGTTGTTGTATTCAAATGGATGATGCATTAGACAAAAAATGGTTTTCTTTTCAGGATCTCCCTGAATTTAAAATTTGGCAAGTATGATTTATATTGAGGCTGACAATTATTCATTGGTCAGTATTCCAGAATCTGATCTAAAGCATATGTTTCAGTGGCCTATATTTATTTAGGGGGTATTTTCTGAAGTTCATATTTAGTTTGGAGGTCTGGCCTGCAATCTGTATTTATTGTGGGTCTGTATTTATTCTGTAGTCTGGTCTGGTAAAGACAAAACAATTATATTTCTGCATAATGGGAATTTACTAACCTATCTACGGCAGTTTTCTGGATAGGTGTAAAGGTGGCGCATCTTTGGCACACGGTCCATTCTTGCACCAAAGCTGTACCACATTGTTACCTTTGCATCCTGCTGGCTAATTTTTATGAAAGTGGATAAAGCAGGGCAAAGACCAAGACGGCCTAAACAGAAACTCCTCTTCTTAACAAATTTACTTTAACTCACGCCAGAAAGCTGAAGAGTTAATCAGCCATTTCTATGTTGCTACGAAAGCAGGTGTGGCACTTGCTTTGGGTTTCTAGAAGGTGGTTTAGTGGTTGCTAGGACACCCCAGCTTTTAGCCCCTGAGTTACTTCCTGTTCATCTTTGGCTAGGTTCACATCTGTGCTGAATTTCCGTGGGAGACTTCACCACAGAAACCGCCAGTAATCGGCGGAGAGAAAAGGCCTGCATGGAGGACTTTTCTCTCTGTCAGTTTCAGTATAAAAATGGGTAACCGCCAGCGGACCCGAATGACGGAGAGTCCAGCACAGATGTGAACCTAGCCTCAGCCTGTAGCTAGCAGTAAAAAAGGGAAAATAACTATCAGCTCTTCAGGTTAGCTAGTGGCACACAAGTTAACAGGCAATCCCATGTCTCCATGCTTGCAGAATCAAGACTTCTTACACCTATTGTTTGCGGAATGTGTCCACTGCTGAACCAGTGAGGAAACCTAGATGGCCTTCATTTTCCCAAGAGTGATCTGAAAGGAAGTCCAGGTCCAAGGGGTCATCCCCAGTTTGCCACAATGGAAAGGATCAGAGGACTTGAGGAAGGAGCGAAGAGCAATAGCCACTCCTGTCCATGTACGTAAAGTGCCATATGTGTAGAATCTGCTGCTTTCAGTGAATTGTGCCTCTATGTTGCTTTGTGACCGGATGAATTGTGCCAAGTATATTGTGCCACGAGCATTGCCTGTTTCAATTGCTAACCTGTATAAAGTCCCTCTCCTGGTGAACCCACAATATGTCTACCTCCAATTGCTCCCACAGTTTCATGTCCCCCTCCTGGTTGCCCCCACAGTCTCATGTCCCCTTCAAGTTGCCCTAACAGTTTCATGCCCCCCTCCTGGTTGCCCCCATGTCACCCTACAGTTGCCCCCATAGTTTCATGTCCTCCACCATTTCATGTCTACCTTCTGGTTGCCCCCACATTTTCATGTGCCCTTCCAGTTGCTCCCACAGTACAATGCATCAAGAATTGTAAAAAAAAAAACCTAATACTCAACTTTCCCTGTAACATAGTTCTCTTCTGTCTCTGCTCCCATAGGCTTCAGTGAGCAACAGATGCAGCGTAAGTTACATCACTATATTGTGCTTCCTGCTCTAAAGACACTGGGAGCAGAGACAGGGGCCAAATGGTGAAGTAGGGAGCTGATGGCTCCCTGCTTCACCACTGTATTCAACTCTTCTGCGTCCTCCAGGACAGAGTTGGAGTTAGAATGGCCTGGACCCATTCTAAATACTGGACTGTCCTTAGGGGGAGCCCTGTGCAAGTGCACAGTTTGCCCTATGGTTAAAGCGGCTCAGCGAGAGCCCACATTTATTACTACTTTACTTTACTACTTGTGATTGCAAAGCAGTAGGTTAGTGGTGTTTGGAAACATGGACTATGTAAATGGAGGACATATCTTAACCATTTCTAGACTGGGCAAATTTCCCTGGTTTAGCACCACACGTTTTCTGTTTTTTTCGTACATAGGTTTTTTTTAGGGCTTTAGCATTTTTTCGTTCAGGTTAGTCATATAATTTTTGCATCTTTTTTTTTAGTGATATGTAGGGCTTTATTTTTTTATTTTTATTTTGCAGGTTTTTGTTTTCTTTATATCTGGGAAAATGTAAAAAAGCAGGGAAAACGTGTCTGTTTTTCACGTTTCATGCTTTTTTTTTTTTTTTTTTTTTTAATAACACAAAGTGTTACTAAAAAATTTTTTAAAATAGTTTTCCCTCTTCGTTACAGTAATTGTTATTTAGTGCTGTATCGCCAGGGACTGGGCTAGAACCTGTGATGTTGGCGTTGTATTGATGTTTTTTCATTATTTTACTTTTTAATTTTTTTTTTTTTTAACATTGTGCATCCCTACCCATAAGGTCATAATGTACATTTGGGAGGGTATTTCAACAGTACTGATTTCCCCTGTAGCTGAGGCTGATACATTTAGCCCCAGCTACAAAAGGAATGTAGTCTCCTAACATGAACTGGAGAGCTGAATCGGGACTAAGCAGATCTTACAGTTTCTGGTCTCCAGCGGATCACATGACCGACATATATATATATATATGTGTGATACTTATTACAGGTTTTCTCAGAATCCCACTTCCTGATGCCACCTCTCAGAAGTAGGAAAGTATGGTTTGTGAGTCCATGTGTATGTATATGCTTCAAGTGTAAGTCTACATGTGACTGCAAGCCTGTTGCTATCCGTTTGAATAGCCGGACTTCTGCTAATCAACCCATTCACTTTCTTAGACCACAAGGGATGTTGCCATTAAACCTTCATTACCAATGGGCCAATTATTATAATTTAAAATTGATTCTATGGATAAGGATAGGTGTAATCTAACTTTTTAATCTAATCTTTTTACCTCTGCCATGGAATCAGGGCCAGACTGGGATTAAAAAGCAGCCTGAGAACAAAACCAGCCATTTTATCCCCATTTTATCCAGAAAGCACATATTACACCTAGCACCAGCAAATACCACAGTACAACACAACATGCTTTCCCAGAAATGCCAAACACATACCACAGGGCAGCACAATGAACCTCACAGAAAAGCCAAGCAAATACTATAGTGTAGGACAAAATATCGCCCCATAAGTAAAAAACAAACAAACACCACAGTGAAGCTCAAAATATGTCCCTGGCAGACTACAGTCATGGCCAAAAGTTTTGAGAATGATACAAATATTAATTTTTACAAAGTCTACTGCTTCAGTTTTTCTAATGGCAATTTGCATATACTCCAGAATGTTATAAAGAATGATCAGCTTAACAGCAATTACTTGCAAAGTCAATATTTGCCTAGAAAATGAACTTTATCCCCCAAAACACATTTCAACATCATTGCAGCCCTGCCTTAAAAGGACCACCTAACATCGTTTCAGTGATTGCTCCATTAACACAGGTGTGGGTGTTGATGAGGACAGGGCTGGAGATCAATCTGTCATGATTAAGTAAGAATGGCACCACTGGACACTTTAAAAGGAGGCTGGTGCTTGCCATCATTGTTTCTCTTCTGTTAACCATGGTTATCTCTAAAGAAACACGTGCAGTCATCATTGCACTGCACAAAAATGGCCTAACTGGGAAGAGTATTGCAGCTAGAAAGATTGCACCTCAGTCAACAATCTATCGCATCATCAAGAACTTCAAGGAGAGAGGTTCCATTGGTGCCAAAAAGGCTCCAGGGCGCCCAAGAAAGACCAGCAAACGGCAGGACCGTCTCTTAAAAGTGTTTCAGCTGTGGGATCGGGCTACCAGCAGTGCAGAGCTTGCTGAGGAATGGCAGCAGGCAGGTGTGAGTGCATCTGCATGCACTGTGAGGCGGAGACTCTTGGAGCAAGGCCTGGTCTCAAGGAGGGCAGCAAAGAAGCCACTTCTCTCCAGAAAAAACATCAGGGACAGACTGATATTCTGCAAAAGGTACAGGGAGTGGACTGCTGAGGACTGGGGTAAAGTCATTTTCTCTGATGAATCCCCTTTTCGATTGTTTGGAACATCTGGAAAACAGCTTATTCGGAGAAGAAGAGGTGAGCGCTACCACCAGTCTTGTCTCATGCCAACTGTAAAGCATCCTGAAACCATTCATGTGTGGGGTTGCTTCTCAGCCAAGGGAATCGGCTCTCTCACAGTCTTGCCTAAAAACACAGCCATGAATAAAGAATGGTACCAGAATGTCCTCCAAGAGCAACTTCTCCCAACCGTCCAAGAGCAGTTTGGCGCTCAACAATGCCTTTTCCAGCATGATGGAGCACCTTGCCATAAAGCAAAGGTGATAACTAAATGGCTCAGGGAACAAAACATAGAGATTTTGGGTCCATGGCCTGGAAACTCCCCAGATCTTAATCCCATTGAGAACTTGTGGTCAATCATCAAGAGACGGGTGGACAAACAAAAACCAACAAATTCAGACAAAATTAAAGCATTGATTCTGCAAGAATGGACTGCTATCAGTCAGGATTTGGTCCAGAAGTTGATTGAGAGGATGCCAGGGAGAATTGCAGAGGTCCTGAAGAAGAAGGGTCAACACTGCAAATATTGACTTGCTGCATTAACTCATTCTGTCAATATAAGCTTCTGTTACTCATAATATGAATGCAATTATATTTCTGTATGTGATAAAAACATCTGACAAACACACATAAAAACCAGAGGGCAGCAGATCATGTGAAAATATAATATTTGTGTCATTCTCAAAACTTTTGGCCATGACTGTACACAAATGCAGCACAACATACTTTTTCTGCAGCACCTAACTAATATTACAGTCCAGACTTGCCCAGGAGCACCAGCTGCCACAGTGCTACATAAAATATCTCCCCAGAAGCACAAATATTACAATAAAGTACTGCTGGAAGCAGCATTGTGTCCTTCCCATGGGCAACAGATTTGTCCCCATTCTCTCCCCTACCTTCCTGGCAACAGCATTGTTCCCCTACCCACTGAGATCAACATTGACCCCTCCACACCCCTGCCTAATTGGCAGACACACTAATCCCTTCCCACCCATCCCTGACTAGCAGCAGCCCACCTTCTCACTCTTCCCCCATTGACTGCTACATTAAAGGGGTTGTCCGATTATGGGCACTTATCCTCTGTACTGTGGATAAGGGATAAGAGTCCAATTGCTGTGGGCCCGATCGCCGGGTTCCCAGTGATCAGGAGGAAGGGGGGACTGAAAGTCCCCCTAAGGCCTCCTCATGAATGGAGTGCCAGTGCACTTGCATGACTGGTGGTCTATTCACCAATATGGGGCTGTCAGAGACTACACTTACGGGAACCCCATAGAAATGAATGGAGCACCGTTCAAGAAAGCGCACTAGCGCTCCATTCACAAGGAGACTTTAGGGGCCTTTCAGTCCCCCGTCCTCTTAGTCACTTGGGGACCTGGAGATCGGACACTTATCTCTCTCCTTACCCCTTTCCCACTGCAAGCAACAATGCAGTATTCATTCCCTTCCACACCACCGAATTGGCAATATCTTTCTCTCCCATATGATACTGGCAGCAGCATTTAAGCTATTCTCATCCTTTGCAGACTGGCAAGAACACAGGTAATAGTGGGGGCGAGAGGAGGAGCTCTTCAGTCTCTTCTTTACTTCATCTGCAGATTGCAGTCTCCATACTGTCACTGAACTTCTTCTCGGGTTCAGGACCTGTGCATGCAAGGTTAAGGTTACAGGTTTGGGCCCACCTAGGATTCTACCGTTGCCTTTTGTTCTTGATAGACCTGGAACACATGGCCTGCCTCATGCCTCTAATAGTATCAGCCTTCAGTGCTCAACATGCGGCAGATTTATGAAACGGTCTAAAAGACAAAACTGTCTGTGTTGCCCATAGAAACATGTCACAGCACAGATTTTATTTCTTATAGTGCTCTAGAAAAATGAAAGCTGGGCTTTGACTGGTTGTTATGGGCAAGTAACTGATTTCTTTTACAAACTTTCATAAATCTCGTCAAAATTCTGTGTTTTTTGACAGTTGTCTTCCAAGACTAGAGCATTAGCTTGTCCATTGAGTCAAACAACTAGTGGGTTTACTCTGATATTGGAACTTGGAATTTTTTTTCCGAACATTACTTATTCTATAATGTTTCACCTCAAATCCATTCCTCCTGTGTTATCCATCCTCGTCATTTTACACAATCAAAGCCCTCCCTGATCGCCAACATGGACTTCTGTTCTGGCTGCCTGAACAGAAAGAACCTAACAATTCAGCTTTGTATGTGCCCACGCCAACCAATCACAGCAAAGCTTACATTTCATATCATGCTCTAGAAGATTAAATATGACCTTTCACCACCTCCACCAATTCTAGTTCTTAGCATCTGTAAATAGATGTTGCTCCACTGATTCCAGTACAGTTGGAATTTTCTGTCTAATACCTACCATTCCCAAAAAGCACAGGTATTGTTGATGCCTGATGGGATATTTAAGCTCTATACTGTCAGAAGGGCAGTGTCAAGCAGGGGGTGTGATTCAGAGCTCCAATCAGAGGCAGCCAGTGTCAGAATCACCCCCCTTGTCTTCTCCTGCCTGACACTGCTCTCCAAAGACTAAAAAGCATATGAGGCACCAAAACTAACAGCATTGCTCAGAAACAGTGGGGGCTAAAGAATAAACATCCAAATGTGCCAGAGTCAGTAGAGCAGCATCTATTAAATGATGTAAAGAGTTGGACGTTTTGGAGGTGGTGAAAGGTCCTCTTTAAGAGATGCACTGTAGTTGCAGTGGCAACAAAATCAGATTTTCTCTCATAAAACTGACCCATTGAGTTCTAGGGGGTCTCATGAAAAAGTAGAAATTTATACATACAGTGCCTTGCGAAAGTATTCGGCCCCCTTGAACTTTTCAACCTTTTGCCACATTTCATGCTTCAAACATAAGGATATAAAATTTAAAATTTTTGGTGAAGAATCAACAACAAGTGGGACACAATCGTGAAGTGGAACAAAATTTATTGGATATTTTAAACTTTTGTAAAAAATAAAAAACTGAAAAGTGGGGCATGCCAAATTATTCGGCCCCCTTAAGTTAATACTTTGTAGCGCCACCTTTTGCTGCGATTACAGCTGCAAGTCGCTTGGGGTATGTCTCTATCAGTTTTGCACATCGAGAGACTGAAATTCTTGCCCATTCTTCCTTGGAAAACAGCTCAAGCTCAGTGAGGTTGGATGGAGAGCGTTTGTGAACAGCAGTTTTCAGCTCTTTCCACAGATTCTCGATTGGATTCAGGTCTGGACTTTGACTTGGCCATTCTAACACCTGGATATGTTTATTTGTGAACCATTCCATTGTATATTTTGCTTTATGTTTGGGATCATTGTCTTGTTGGAAGATAAATCTCCGTCCCAGTCTCAGGTCTTTTGCAGACTCCAACAGGTTTTCTTCCAGAATGGTCCTGTATTTGGCTCCATCCATCTTCCCATCAATTTTAACCATCTTCCCTGTCCCTGCTGAAGAAAAGCAGGCCCAAACCATGATGCTGCCACCACCATGTTTGACAGTGGGGATGGTGTGTTCAGGGTGATGAGCTGTGTTGCTTTTACGCCAAACATATCGTTTTGCATTGTGGCCAAAAAGTTTGATTTTGGTTTCATCTGACCAGAGCACCTTCTTCCACATGTTTGGTGTGTCTCCCAGGTGGCTTGTGGCAAACTTTAAACAAGACTTTTTATGGATATCTTTGAGAAATGGCTTTCTTCTTGCCACTCTTCCATAAAGGCCAGATTTGTGCAGTGTACGACTGATTGTTGTCCTATGGACAGACTCTCCCACCTCAGCTGTAGATCTCTGCAATTCATCCAGAGTGATCATGGGCCTCTTGGCTGAATCTCTGATCAGTCTTCTCCTTGTTTGAGATGAAAGTTTAGATTAGTTTTATTTTTTACAAAAGGTTAAAATAACCAATAAATTTCGTTCCACTTCACGATTGTGTCCCACTTGTTGTTGATTCTTCACCAAAAAATTAAAATTTTATATCTTTATGTTTGAAGCCTGAAATGTGGCAAAAGGTTGAAAAGTTCAAGGGGGCCGAATACTTTCGCAAGGCACTGTATCAATACAGGAATGGAATGTATTAATAGAGTCATGACAATCAGGCATGTCATATCCACATTACAATATAGTTACAGTTATGCTTCTAAAAGTATACAAGTTCTATGCCAATATATCTTACTCATTATATGGAATTATATATAGCTATATGATAAATGTTCCTTACCTTGTACCACAAGCTCTGTTTTTATTCTGAATGTATCTGTGTATTTTGAGATAAATACAAAACATTCATATATTCCAGCATCAGATATCCGTATATTGTTTAGTAACAGAGATAAATTTCCCTTAGGAAACTCTGCATAAAAAAGTTGTGTTCTTCCCTTAAACATTTTATCCTGGTGTTTTTCTTGAAATACTCCATAATAAAAATGATGCACAGGAATGCCTTCAGTTCTCCAAATAATATTTAAAGTGTTATATGAAAATTTGTCTTTGTATTCAACAGTACACGGTAGAATCGCGTCTTCACCTACAATTCCAGAAACAACTGTGTGGCTGTAGGCTGGAAAACAAAACATTTTAAAGTCATTAAAACAGAGTGGGGGGAAAAGTGATGTAGCTAGGCATAGATGTGGGGCATCTTTGATGCATGGACCTTTTTTCACCAAAGATGTGCCTGTTTCCCCTTTCTGCACCTCATTTGCCACTTTTTAAGAAACTGGGAGGAGCTGGGTGGGAAACAAGTCAGGCTGGGGTGGGGATGCTTAAACCTCAGTGGCGGAACTACTGCCATAGCAGCTGTAGCAAACTTAAGGTGCCCGGTGGGCCCCTGCTGTTTTTTTTTTTTTTTTTTTAAATAGGCCGTTACCTGGTGGAGTTACTCTAGCAGTTAACAGCCCCTATTTACTTACTGGACCCCAAAGTATAATGATCAGAGGCCCAGGGGAGGTGAAAAAAATAGAAAACAGTTTTACGCACCTCTCCTGGGCTTCGGCACGACTCCCTGCTGTCTTTGGGCCTCTTAAATGACATCACAGATGTCACGTGCGTCAAGTCGGCATGACGACGCATAATGATGTGGATGTAACCCATGTCTGTGACATCAGTCAGAAGCACAGAAGACAGCTAGGAGTCGCACCAGAGCCCAGGAGAGGTGAGTGAGACTGTTTTTTATTTTTGCTCACCTTCCCTGGGCCTTCAATCATTATACTCCAGGGTCTGAAGAGACCCCAGACTATAATAATAGTTTGTGGAAATTTTTGTAACCACTATGGGACATTATACTGTACGAAGGGGCCGATATGGGACGTTATACTGTGTGAAGGGGCTGCTATGAGATGTTATTCTGTGTAAAGGGATCGTTATTGAACATTATACTGTGTGGAAGGGCCATTATGGGATATTATACTGTGTGGAGAGTCCGCTATGGGACATTATACTGTGCGAAAGGGCTGCTATGAAATGTTATACTGTGTGGAGGGGCAGCTATGGGACATTATACTGTTTGGAGGGGCCACTATGGGACATTATACTATGTGGAGGGGCCGCTATGGGACATTATACTATGTGGAGGGGCCGCTATGGGACATTATAGTGTCTGTAAATGTGGCGTTATACCGTGTCAGGGCCAGGAAAGGGGGTGCTATGCTGTGTGTGTGGGGGGGGGGCACCATGGGGCCCAGTCTTTGATAGTTACACCCCTGCTAGACCTGTAAAAACTCACACCAGAAAAGTGGTGTAAGTAATACCTGAAATTTATGCCAGTTCCTCATAGGTGTACAGGTCAGTTCTGGACATAGGATCTCCCTAGGTGTGCTAGAATTATTAAGAGACAAGAGTCCATCAAAATGATGGATGCTATGCTGCAACCCAGCAGACCTCATTATAAGTGAGTGGGCTCCATTGGTGACCCCGTGAGTTGTCTGGAAACAACTTCATTTTCAGTTTTCTGTTTCTATGTCTGGGCAAAAAAATTGAAAAACTAACACAGTTATGATCTGGCCTCACACTACGCAAGATTGAATATTAAACCTGAAAGGCAATGTGTTAATAGTAGTTTAGTAGTAAAACAACAGCTTGGCAACAGACTAGACTGATAAGGGTCAATGTGCACAACACAATGGTAAATATTAACATTAAAATACATACAGTGAGGAGAATTTCCTCTATGCTAGAAAACTGGCGGAGAGGGGCATAGATGTGCACCCTGGTTATCACATTTTATGAATGGGGGCAGAGATTAAGGCATGCCAGTGTCGGGATGCCTGGGCCTGTCAAATTTACTACAGCTCATCCTAGAAAGCTTGCATAGATTTTAGTTCTGGTTTGTTGGAACTTCCGAGGTGTGCCAGAATTATTAATTCTGACACAACTAGCACCAGCAGGGTTATGGATTAAAATTGGCATACAAAATGCCTGTCTTAATAAGTTCCTTCCATTGTGTGTGACTTTGAACTGTTAGAATAAACCAGCACATATATACAAGTATATAAGTCTTGGGGATAAATGCATCAACATTTCCATTTGTGTTTCTGCATAGAACAAAAATGAAGGATGATCATTTCTTCACATATTTGTTAAATGGGTTATGCACTTTCTACAACTAAAGGCGTATCCACCAATTGTAGAAAACGGATAACCCCTTTAAGGGTTGGCTGGCTAAGATCCATATTTTGAGTCAGTTTATATTTTTCAATACATTAGATCCATGAAGAACAGACAACACATATATAGCATCCATGTGCTTTCCATGCTCATCAACATCCCATAATTGCGAACCCCATGGTTCACAAAACAGACCAAAATGGACATCCGAAAGAATACATTAAACATCACTAGGATCTAGTGCTATCTGTGGTAAACACAGACAGCATTGTGCCCATAAATAAACAGCAGGCAGATGCTAGCATGGTCATGCAGATGTTTTCCTCTCCCAATAACTATACCAATGCAAGGGTTGGCAAGTATTCCCAGTCTAGGCCTTCACACTATGGTCAAAACCCCAGGCATGAACATACAGACTTATAGTGGGGAAAAAAAGTATTTAGTCAGCCACCAATTGTGCAAGTTCTCCCACTTAAAAAGATGAGGCCGGCCTTTAATTGACATCATAGGTAGACCTCAACTATGAGAGACAAAATGAGAAAACATATCTAGAAAATCACATTGTCTGATTTTTTAAGAATTTATTTGCAAATTATGGTGGAAAATAAGTATTTGGTCAATAACTAAAGTTCATCTCAATACTTTGTTATATATCCTTTGTTGGCAATGACAGAGGTCAAACGTTTTCTGTAAGTCTTCACAAGGTTGGCACACACTGTTGCTGGTATGTTGGCCAATTCCTCCATGCAGATCTCCTCTAGAGCAGTGATGTTTTAGATCTAGAAAATCACATGGTCTGATTTTTTTTAGAATTTATTTGCAAATTATGGTGGAAAATAAGTATTTGGTCACCTACAGACAAGCAAGATTTCTGGCTCTCACAGACCTGTAACTTCTTCTTTAAGAGGCTCCTCTGTCCTCAACTCATTACCTGTAGTAATGGCACCTGTTTGACATTGTTATCAGTATAAAAGACACCTGTCCACAACCTCAAAAAGTCATACTCCAAACTCCACTATGGTGAAAACCAAAGAGCTGTGGAAGGACACCAGAAACAAAATTGTAGACCTGCACCAGGCTGGGAAGACTGAATCTGCAATAGGCAAGCACCTTGGTGTGAAGTAATCAACTGTGGGAGCAATAATTAGAAAATAGAAGACATACAAGACCACTGATAATCTCCCTCGATCAGGGGCTCCACGTAAGATCTCACCCCTTGGGGTCAGAATGATCACAAGAACAGTGAGCAAAAATCCCAGAACCACACGGGGGGACCTAGTGAATGACCTGCAGAAAGTTGGGACTAACGTAACAAAGGCTACCGTCAGTAACACACTACGCCGCCAGGGACTCAGATCCTGCAGTGCCAGATGTGTCCCCCTGCTTAAGCCAGTACATATCCGGGCCCGTCTGAAGTTTGCTAGAGAGCATTTGGATGTTCCAGAAGAGTATTGGGAGAATGCCATATGGTCAGATGAAACCAAAGTAGAACTGTTTGGTAGAAACACAACTCGTCGTGTTTGGAGGAGAGTGAATTCTGAGTTGCATCCAAAGAACACTATACCTACTGTGAAGCATGGGGGTGGCAACATCATGCTTTGGGGCTGTTTCTCTGCAAAGGGACCAGGACAACTGATCAGTGTACATGAAAGAATGAATGGGGCCATGTATCGTGAGATTTTGACTGCAAACCTCCTTCCATCAGAAAGGGCATTGAAGATGAAACATGGCCGGGTCTTTCAGCATGACAATGATCCCAAGCACACTGCCAGGGCAACGAAGGAGTGACTTCGTAAGAAGCATTTCAAGGTCCTGGAGTGGCCTAGCCAGTCTCCAAATCTCAACCCCATAGAAAACCTTTGGAGGGAGTTGAAAGTCCATGTTGCCAGCAACAGCCCCAAAACATCACTGCTCTAGAGGAGATCTGCATGGAGGAATGGGCCAACATACCAGCAACAGTGTGTGCCAACCTTGTGAAGACTTACAGAAAACGTTTGACCTTTGTCATTGCCAACAAAGGATATACACACGTGGACTAAATTGTTGGTATCCCTTGTTTAATGAAAGAAAAACCCACAATGGTCACAGAAATAACTTGAATCTGACAAAAGTAATAATAGATAAAAATTCTATGAAAATGAACAAATGAAAGTCAGACATTGCTTTTCAACCATGCTTCAACAGAATTTTTTAAAAAAGAAAACTCATGAAACAGGCCTGGACAGAAATGATGGTACCCTTAACTTAATATTTTGTTGCACAAACTTTTGAGGCAATCACTGCAATCAAACGATTCCTGTAACTGTCAATGAGACTTCTGCACCTCTCAACAGGTATTTTGGCCCACTCCTCATGAGCAAACTGCTCCAGTTGTCTCGGGTTTGAAGGGTGCCTTTTCCAGATGGCATGTTTCAGCTCCTTCCAAAGATGCTCAATAGGATTTAGGTCAGAGCTCATAGAAGGCCACTTCAGAATAGTCCAATGTTTTCCTCTTAGCCATTCTTGGGTGTTTTTAGCTGTGTGTTTTGGGTCATTATCTTGCTGCAAGAGCCATGACCTGCGACTGAGACCAAAATTTCTGACACTGGGCAGCACATTTCTCTCTAGAATCCCTTGATAGTCTTGAGATTTCATTGTACCCTGCACAGATTCAAGACACCCTGTGCCAGATACAGCAAAGCAGCCCCAGAACATATCAGAGCCTCCTCCATGTTTCACAGTAGGGATAGTGTTCTTTTCAAGATATGCTTCATTTTTCCGTCTGTGAACATAGAGCTGATGTGCCTTGCCAAAAATTTCAATTTTTGTCTCATCTGTCCATAGGACATTCTCCCAGAAGCTTTGTGGCTTGTCAACATTTAGTTTGGCAAATTACTTTTGTCAGATTCAAGTTATTTCTGTGACAATTGTGGGTTTTTCTTTCATTAAACGAGGGGTAAACAACAATTTTGTCCACGTGTGTATAACAAAGTATTGAGATGAACTTTTGTTATTGACCAAATACTTAATTTCCACCATAATTTGCAAATAAATTCTTTAAAAATCAGACAATGTGATTTTCTGGATTTGTTTTCTCATTTTGTCTCTCATAGTTGAGGTCTACCTATGATGACAATTACAGGCCTCTCTCATCTTTTTAAGTGGGAGAACTTGCACAATTGGTGGCTGACTAAATACTTTTTTTTCCCCACTGTACCTCCTGAATCATGCCCAACAAACTTATTTCCTCTATGGTCCTACACTGCTACTTACTCCTCTAAGAGGAAGTTACAGTACATGTAAGAAGTAGAGATGGGCAAACCTGTGAAGATTTGTTTCACTTTGGGTTCAAGTGGTTGTTCCAAAGATTAGCTACAGGTTGATGAAGTTTGTAACAAATCAGAGATGGCTTAAAACCTCTCTTAGGCATCAATCTAGGCAATGGGCGGTGAATACCACACACTATACAGCCATTTTCTTAAATGCTTTTTAACTTTTAAAACACTCCAGAAATTAGTCTGTTTTGGGGAAAGATGCTTGCCCGTGTTTTTCTTATACACACGTGGCAGATATATTGGAAAAAGCAATGGTTTTATATAAAAATTAGCCCATTTTGGGGACATGTAAGTGCAATTTGCAGCAGTGTGCCTGGTTGAAAACTGATCCTTTCATTGGAGCAGATGAATTATCCTTTCATTGGAGCAGAATATCACAACATGACGTTAGTATAGTAAGAGTTAATGGTGTTTTTTCTGTTTTATTTATTTTGTTGCCATTATGCCAGCAGTAACTCATTGGCAACTATAGAATTTGAGGAAAGATTTGTGGCAGACTGTCAGCGTGCCTGGACTACCTGCCAGTAGAAATGGAAAGAATTGGCGTTTAAAAAAAAAAAAAAAAGCCACCAAAAATGATCCCTTTATGGAAGCAGATACGACACCAGAAAGGCGTTGGTATTGGAAGAAGAAATGACATGTGTTTTTTCCAGGTTTTTTTTTTGTTTATACCAACACTGTGGCACCAACAGTATGAAATAGTAAAATACGATGGACCAGGCTAAAAGAGATTGAGTAGTGGTGGCAATGGTAGCTGTGGAAGTAAGAGTGGAAGCAGTACAGTATGGAAAAGAATGTGACGGAGCAGGCCACAAGAGATGATCTCTGGACGTTTAGGCTTGGCAGGCAGCATCATCAGTATAGTAAATGGAACATGATACAGGGAGACAGATGCTGTGGCAGAACTATTCACTGGCATCAGACGGAGGTATTTGAAAATCCTTGCGGATCCTTGCCTGATAAATTTTTATCATAATAATTTCTTCCACACTTGTAGTGGACAGCTTGGTCTGCATAGGAGTTATAATTCCACCAGTGGCACTGTGCACCCTCTCAGACATTACAGTAAGACTAGCCAAGACAAAACTCCCATGACAAACTGGGACAGCTCCTTCCACTGCTCTAATCTATTAGCCCAGAGTTGCAGAGTCAAAGTTATCTTCTGGAATACAGGAGCACTCTAGATGTTACTGTACTAAGTTGTGCAGTCAGTCAATGTCCGTTTCCTGCTGTATGTCTAATTGGAGCCACAAAGTGAACAAATTCTGGTTCATTATGTTGCAAATTCTGGTTCATTATGTTACACTGTACTGGGTGCTGTTTTTACTCCTGCTTCTTGTAGCTGTAGCACAGGCAAAGGAGGTGGAGAGCTGAGGTGGTCTGAGAGTGGTCAGAAGCCTCCTGGGCAGACATGCAACTAGCACTGGCAGTGGTCTCCCTAAATGCCATGTCAAGCTGGGTATATAGCCTATCCTGATAATTTTGCCTCCCTCTGGAAGGGAAGATTTCCCCCATTTTGCCTATATAGTGAGGTTCTAAAAGCACTGTTATTCAGTATTCAGCTCTCTGCTTCATGCTAATAATACACTTGTCACTATGTAAGCAACAAAGCATGTAGGCTACCATGCATACAAGTGTGTGAACAGACCCAGGAGCCTGTCATGTTTGATCTTCCTGGCTAGCATCATCTTCATCTTGAAACAAATAAGGGGCAGCCTCTTTGCCTGGCTGTGAAATATCAAGGTCCAACTCTGCATCCAAAGGAAAATCTTCCACCCCAGGCCAATGATAGTGAACAAGAGGTGGAAGCTGTTTTTTTCTTCCATTCCTCATTGCATGAGTGTAAGTGTTTCCTGTAAGATGTATATTAAAAGGATGACATTACTGATGCAGTCCATACTGACAAATTTGGTGGCGTCCTCAAAAGGATTCAGAAAGTGACATACTTCCCTCATAAGCCTCTACAGTAATGGTGGATTTCAAAATAGCACCTTGTCCCTGTGGTCTGCAGAGTTAAGCAATCATTCTCCACCTTTTGCTTCTTGTATAGATGCTCCATTGCAACACGGAATTCCAGTGAGTTTGAATACTGCAGACAGTTTTGTCACTGCCAGTCCAGCAGGGTGTTTTGAGTCCCACAAGAATGGCTCAAATGCATGGACACTTTTCTGTTCATGAGCATCACCTCCTTTAAGTGGTGCATCACCAAATTTAGCATATGCGCTATGCATGGACAATGTGTTATTCTACCCAATGGCAGTACTGTCACAATATTCATGATGCCATTGTTGCTGGAAACACTCCCCAGTTGTAGTTGACAGGGAGCCATCCAGTAGGATACCTGCTGCTGGATAAAACGGAGTAGCTCCTCCACTGCATGGCATCTCTGTTCCAGACTCATTTGTTGTAAAACTGCATGGCAGCGCTTTACCTTACACCCATGAAACGAGTTGGGGGGGGAGTGGTCTAGCGAGGAGGAACCAGAGTATGCACATGGGCCCCACTTGTTGGAACTGGGCCTGCAGAAACCGAGTGGTACTAACACTTGGCCTTGTTCTCAAAACATTGGCCCAGTGGGCTTTGAAAGCCATGTATTGTCCCTGCCCATAATTGCTGCTCCACATGTTGATGGTGGCAAGCACCACCCCACACTGACATATCCAAGGAAAGGCCCAAATTCTCCAACATATGGTATTGTTACTATCACCAATGATATCACCTTTTTCCTCTGACGTCACCTTGTTACCCTGACTAAGTTGCCACGTCTTATCCTGACTCATAATGGTCATGGGAATTTTGCACACCATCATAATTCCCACCTTGTGCCCCCACCAGCACAAATACCAGTACCACACCCCTGCTACTACTACCTCCAATGACATCGGTCATGTTTTCCTCTTCTGCTTCTACTTCCAAAAAATGCTGATTGTTCTCATCCCAATTCTCAAGAGGAAGACTCAGACTAGGAGTCATGTTTTCTCAGCAGGTGCCACACCACTACTATTAATTCAAAAGGAACAGAAAAACAGCACCGAGCAGTGCATAGTGTAATACTATTTGGTGAAAAGCAGAGTGAATATGATCAATTGAACTCTCACCTTGAATGGTTGTGAACAAAGGTCACAACCACCATGAAGCACAGTAGAACCGATTGACAGAAGGTTCCTCTCTGGATGACGGGCAGCAGCAGGATCCAGTGACTACTCTAGGGTGTCAGGAGATAAGCAGGAAGGACCTTCTTAGACCCACATTCTGGGTCTGAGGAAGAAGGAACCGCGCTTCGCCCAAATATAGTTTGAAGCAAAACTTTATTTTCCAACCACTACGCATTTCGGGGAATAAACCCCATTATCAAGTGTACAGGAAGAACACAGCGCTGGTCCTTCCTGCTTACACCACTACTATTAGGGATCAGTAGCAGTAAAGATGAAAACGACATGGTTGACAGAGCAGAAAGGCTGTGCAGTAAATTATTTGTTACAACAGTAGAGGAGGAGGAACATACAGAGTCCTGCAGCACCACTCTTGGATGTAATATTCTCCTGTGACTGAGATGAACAAGACAAGTGATCAAAAACTTAATCTTCATTCTCAGGAAGTACAACATTCCTGTGGTTACTGTCAACATTGACAAGACCAGAAGTAGCGTTGCTCTTGCCACCTACATTCTTATTGTTAGTACTTGCACTTATGGATGCCATGACAGTATCACAAGTGCTACTTCTCCTCCTCCTTTAGCCTGTCCTCTGCCCTGCTTTTTCCAATCTTTTTTATTGCACTGCTTACATAATAGTGATTGATGACAATTCTAACATACACTGTATGAATTTTTTTTTATACAAAAAAATTAGGAAAGTAATGAGATTTGCCACTAAAAGGGTGACCTGGTCACGTAAGAGTAGAAAATGCTGCATGGCAGTCACATTGGATTTTGGAAGTGACAATGGCAGTTTCTCTGTATTTACTGTATCAAAAAACACTATTGTCAAAAAATACTTAATACAGTAAGATGAGATTTAGCACTGAAAGGGTTACCTTTTTCTATTCTCATTCTATGGATTAACCTATTCCTTCCAATTCCACCCACTTATTTATCTTTCCCCTCCATTATCAGCCCATATCCCCTTTATTACCATATTGTCCCTTCTCACATACATGAGTATCAGCTTCTATTACTAAATACATTCCCCACCAGTTTCATCAGTCGGCCCTTTTACACACAATTAAACTCCCTTCTTGTCCCATCTCACCTCTATTTTCAGCTCAGATCCCCTCTATTTCATCTATATAATAATACTCACCTATTTATATTTCCCAGACTTCGTTCCCCCTGACACCCATCTTTCCATGGTGCCAATGCCTTCACCGTACGCAGGCGCCTTCTTCTCTACCCGAGCTGCCGGCACACAGATGTGCTCGGACGCTGCGCACTACTACGCATGTGTCCCAGCTTTTTTGTCTTCTCTATCCCTGCTTGGACGCTGCATGCGTCCATACTTGTTTTCCTCTCCTTTGCTATTTCGCACTGCGCAACTGTGTCTCCACATCTATTCCTATCAGCTGGCGGCACGCCAACTCCACAGACCGTCTTACAAGTATCAATTGCTGCTTTACATTTAAGCTTTTGCATTTTATTTAATGGTTTTATTTGCAAAATGCTATTTATGTCCATTTTACATTTTTATATGAAAATCAACCATGTTAAACTATTTGACATTTGACCACACCTGCTGACCTTTTAGGGTGCGGAGTTACCGCCTTTTTTTTTGTTGTTTTTTTTTGCTATTTGTGTTATATATAATGTTATGTACCCTGCATATGTCACAATACATACTTGAGAAAGGGCAAGTCTCGAATCGCGTTGTGTGCTTACCATTTGGAATGAAAGATTTTACTTCTAGACCTGAGCTCTCCTGTCTCATTTTTTACCCCTTACACTACTATTCTGTTACAGTACAGGATAGTATGCCGCTGGGAGGCAGGGACTCCTAGCATCATAAATAACTCTGATGCTAGGAGTCCCGCTCCCAGCTTAAAGGTCAGTCCAGTAAATTCGGCAAACACACAGAATGAGTTTCGCCGGGGAAACTTGGTCATCTGAATCTAGCCTTAGGAAAAACATCAGTTCTTCTAATCCTACGGTTAAACCTATTTTCATTTAAAAACAAGCAAAATGTATTAAATAGTGGTACCTGATACCCAGAAGGATATGAGCAGCAGAAGTTCAGAAATCATACACATCCTGGGGTATATCTGTAAGTATAAAACAGGTGAAATAGCCACAACTTTAACAGATATTTTATATTTTCCCTATGAATTACAATGTTTAGTATGTAGAGAGGCCAGAAAACCTGAAAGGTCTATCAACATGTCACTGATCTCACTAATTCTATGTTTCAAACACAGATAAAATATAAGGAAGATGCAATATGTACCATTATATAATATATTGTTACAATGTAGAAATACTACACAAAATTAAAAATCATAAATTAGTAAATCAGAATCTATATTTTATTGTCTGCTGTCATTGTCTCTGACAGGCTGACTTCATCTTATCAGCTGTCTCTCGTTCACTGACTTACATATATGGGGATAGATACATAATTTTCCCGGTTAATAACTACATAAAACCATTGTGGAGTCACGTTGATGCGCTATTGGCAGGGGTGTTACATTCGATCTGGTGGTCCAATTACCCACGGGTCTACATTATAAACCCCGGTTAGTACATGCTCACAGTGTTCTCCACTATTATATTTATTTGCTTTCATATCCCGATGAGCATAACCATACTTTGAATATTGGGTTATATATTATCTACATGAAGGGACTCTTCATGTGCTTGACCCGTACAGTGTAACAACATTCCCACGTTCAAATCTGGCACATGCTATTTTTATCTACTTATGTGTGTTTATTATTTTATTTGGACTAAATAAAAGTTATGTTGTATTATTTTGTCTTCTAGTAGGGATCCTCTGTCTGTGATTTTTCCAACTTAGGAACCCTCTGTGATGTAGAGGTGTGAACCTAGAGTAAGTTGTATTCATAAATAATAAAGAAGGAGATACAGTGCTGGCCAAAAGTATTGACACCCCTGCAATTCTGTCAGATAATACTCAATTTCTTCCAGAAAATGATTGCAATCACAAATGCTTTGGTAATAATATCTTCATTTATTTTGCTTGCAATGAAAAAACACAAAAGAGAATGAAAAAAAAAAGTCAAATCGTTGATCATTTTACACAAAACTCCAAAAATGGGCTGGACAAAAGTATTGGCACCCTCAGCCTAATACTTGGTAGCACAAACTTTACACAAACTAACTGCGAACAACCGCTTCCGGTAACCATCAATGAGTTTCTTACAATGCTCTGCTGGAATTTTAGACCATTCTTATTTGGCAAATTTCTCCAGGTCCCTGAGATTTGAAGGGTGCCTTCTCCAAACTGCCATTTTGAGATCTCTCCACAGGTGTTCTATGGGATTCAGGTCTGGACTCATTGCTGGCCACTTTAGAAGTCTCCAGTGCTTTCTCTCAAACCATTTTCTAGTGCTTTTTGAAGTGTGTTTTGGGTCATTGTCCTGCTGGAAGACCCATCACCTCTGAGGGAGACCCAGCTTTCTCACACTGGGCCCTACATTATGCTGCAAAATTTGTTGGTAGTCTTCAGACTTCATAATGCCATGCACACGGTCAAGCAGTCCAGTGCCAGAGGCAGCAAAGCAACCCCAAAACATTAGGGAACCTCCGCCATGTTTGACTGTAGGGACCGTGTTCTTTTCTTTGAAGGCCTCTTTTTTTTTTTTCCTGTAAACTCTATGTTGATGCCTTTTCCCAAAAAGCTCTACTTTTGTCTCATCTGACCAGAGAACATTCTTCCAAAAAGTTTTTGGCTTTCTCAGGTAAGTTTTGGCAAACTCCAGCCTGGCTTTTTTATGTCTCTGGGTCAGAAGTGGGGTCTTCCTGGGTATCCTATCATAGAGTCCTTTTTCATTCAGACGCCGATGGATAGTACAGGTTGACACTGTTGTACCCTCGGACTGCAGGGCAGCTAGACCTTGTTTGGATGTTAGTCGAGGTTCTTTAGCCACCATCCGCACAATCTTTCGTTGAAATCTCTCGTCAATTTTTCTTTTCCGTCCACATCTAGGGAGGTTAGCCACAGTGCCATGGGCTTTAAACTTCTTGATGACACTGCGCACGGTAGACACAGGAACATTCAGGTCTTTGGAGATGGACTTGTAGCCTTGAGATTGCTCATGCTTCCTCACAATTTTGCTTCTCAAGTCCTCAGGCAGTTCTTTGGTCTTCTTTCTTTTCTCCATGCTCAATGTGGTACACACAAGGACACAGGACAGAGGTTGAGTCAACTTTAATCCATTTCAACTGGCTGCAAGTGTGATTTAGTTATTGCCACCACCTGTTATGTGCCACAGGTAAGTAACAGGTGCTGTTAATTACACAAATTAGAGAAGCATCACAGGATTTTTCAAAGGGTGCCAATACTTTTGTCCACCCCCTTTTTTATGTTTGGTGTGGAATTATATCCAATTTGGCTTTTTGACAATTCTTTTTGTGGTTTTCCATTGAAGACAAATTAAATGAAGATATTATTACCAAAGCATTTGTGATTGCAATCATTTTCTGGAAGAAATTGAGTATTATCTGACAGAATTGCAGGGGTGCCAATACTTTTGGCCAGCACTGTATAAAAAGATCCAGTATAAACAAATAACTACACAAGGTAGTTAGGACTGTGATCAAAAGATATATCAAAACACTAAGAAGTCATAACATTTCTGAATCTGTTGTGGTTCATTAAGGGACAAACGTTAATAAAAAAGGTTTTCCTTTTGTTGTCTGCCCCCCCCCCCCCATTTGATTATTGTCTCTTATCTGGCTATATATTTACTTAGTCTCACTCATTATCTCAGTACCTGATACTGTTTTCATGTTGTTTTTCTGTTATTTCTTTGACAAAAATCCCTTAATAAAAATTACAGTAAAAAAAAAAAAAAAAGGTGGTGACAAGTATGCCTACCCATGGATATCCATGACCCTTTACTGATATTTTCACTAAGGTAAACTTCTTTCCCTCTAGTTTCTCCCTAACACATTACTGACAACTTCAAAAGTGTTATTAACCTGGAAATAAGGAAAAGTTGTACATTGTAGGAGTAGATAGAAATCAGACACATGCTTGGCAAACAAATGGTTGCATTTTATATAAAATGTTTGTTCCTAAGTTTAGCTCATGGTTCAGTCTAGCAGCTGCTCTGCTAGCTCATATTACAAGAATAATGAAACACATTGAGACCTGTATTCTGAATCTACTTGTCCTATAGTTTGTGAATCTGTATATTTTATAAAATACTTACCCCATCACCGTACTATACTATAGTTGATGTCTTTCTCGAGGAAATATTTGTGTGTTTTTAGAATCCAGAACACTTGGAAGGCTCTTCACAGACAGTTCACTCTATGCTGTTGTTAGACTAGTTACTTATCTGTGTGGTATTTGTGAATGAGGAAGTGCAGAAGTAAAATTCTTTCGCTTTAACATTTAAAGGGAACCTGTCACCAGCTGTATGCATAAACTGGCGGTATGGTGCTGTAGCACTTGTAAATAGCATTCCTAGTATGCCCTTGTTACTATTACTGTAATAGTGCCGTAGTAGTGCTCCCCGCAGGTAACAGCTCCCCCCACGTAATATTACCTGTGGGGACACTACCAGGGCACTATTACAGTAATAGTGCCCCCCCCCATGATTCATAACTGTCATTAATGTTATGAACTGGGTGGGACGACAATTACTGTAATAGAGCCCTAGTAGCCCCCCCCACACAAAACACACACACAGGTATTACCTGTGGGGGCACCATTACAGTAATAGTGCCCCTTGAGTGATGTTCCCCCCTGCCCTACCTATAATTTATTAAGGGAGCTCTCTCCATATTACCCCTAATTGAGTGAGGGCCCCTGCTTTTATTAAGGGAGTTGTCCATACCACCAATCAGTTATGCATGATATGAAGAGAGATCTCCCTTAACAAAGTATAGGTAAATGTAATCATTAAATATACACTTTATTGTGTTTTGTTATGACCAGCCCAATCACCCCAACCCTGCCCCGCCACTGAAAACTCCACCCCAAACCGCGCTTCCCACCAGGCTACGGTAAAATTAGCCCACATGTAAGTGGTCCTTGGTACAAAAAAGGTTGAGGGACTCTATTTGAAATTCTGGCAGAAGAATAAGCTTAATATCAATGCGCGCTGTATGTGAGTTTCATACCTTGAGTCATTGGGGCAATGCTGAATTGTATAGCCAAAGAGTCGTCATCTTTCAGCTTTCATCATGCCCATTACTCCTTGACTATCATCCCTATGGGTATTTCACATCTGCACTAGCTGTGCTAAAATCGCAGTAGTGTAGTCACATCACTACTGAAGCCAGTGAATGGCTGCAGGAGTCGTGGCGACATCTCATGCCATCATTGCAGCCTGACATTGCATTACTGCATGGTATGATTTTGTATTCAATGGATATGATGGAATGTATCATTTAATGAGAGTTAAGTACGGAATTAATATACATAATAGACAACTTAAACTCTAGACACAAGGACTACTTCAGGTGAACTATGAAAATGCAGTCCAATCTTCTGACATCTTTACAGAGCAGGATTTGATGTGCAGATTAATAAACAGTTTTGTGTAAATGGATTCATTATAACCTTTAAAAGGAGTTGTCCAGGCTAAATTTTTATTTATTAATTAGACCAAGGGAGGTGGAAAAAAAAACCAAAACAAAACAAAAAACCACATACTCACCTTTCCCCAGTGATCCGGTCCTCCCAGCGTGGCTAAGGTCCCACATAGCGAAAACACAGCCATTTTTCTGCTGCAGAAACACCGCAGCAAAAAGACACTGCAAAGTGAATGGGATCCTGGCTAATCCCATCGACACATTGCAGAAAAAAACCGCAGCAGAAAAGCTGCGTTTTCAAAATCGCAGCATATCAATTATACCTGCGGAAATGCTGGCATTTTCCCTATAGGTATAATATGAGCAGAAAGTCCACAGAGAAAAACTTGCAAGGAATGCAAGGAAAAAACGCTGCAGAAAAAAAAAAAACTATGCGTTTCATCTGTTTTTTTCGGAACCTTTTTATTTATTTTTTGCTGCATTTCGCTACTTGGGGTTGTCCAGACTAAATTTTTAAAGTTTAAGTACGTTGGGGTATCTTTCAAGTTGATAGTAGTATAATGTTGTACCGTGTTAGCCATTGAAAGTAGTGGAAGAGTGAAGAAATCAGGCGATACCTTTTAGAGGCTGAGTATATTTATAAGTAAGCTTTCAGGAGTACTCGCTCCCTTCATCAGACATGGTGTGATACAAGAACTGAAAATTAACAGATTTTTATACACATGGTTTTCAAAGCATTTTAGAGTCCTTAAAAAAATTGCAATCTAAGTAGAGAAGTTATTTACAACAGGTCAAAAAAAACAGTCTGGAAACTTGTGGTGCGTGACGGAGGGATCAGTAATTCTTGCTGTTATCTGTTTGCTATCAGGAGGTGATTTGTGACCCTCACAGGTCACACATAGTGTGATTTGAAGCTGGCATGAATATTGAGTTCAGTTCATGGTTCAAACATAGTGTGACATGAAGCTGGCATGAATATTAAGTCCAAATTGCAGAGTTTGAAATTTTTGCATAAATTTATACTCCATTTCTTTTCTTTTCTCCTGTGTCTTAAAATGTCCCATTAAAACCACAACCCGCAAATCTTCAATAGAGTGGTTTTCTCCGGAGAAATGTGCGGCCACTGGGAGATCGGTTCTGCTGTTATTAATGGTGGATCAGATGTGCACCCCAATATGCAAATCTCTTTATGGCAGAAAATGGAAGGAACATATTTATCAACATGCACCACCAAACCTATGATTTACCTTCGTTATATCGATGATATCCTTGTCATCTGGACTGCAGGTGAGGAGGCCCTACTTCAATTCCATAATGACTTCAATGACTTTCACCCGACCATCAACCTTAAACTTAGCTATTCAGGGAGTGAAATTCACTTTCTGGATACCACAATATACATTAAAGACCACCAGCTACTCACATCAATATACCACAAACCCACAGACAGAACGGCCTACCTGAGAAACGACAGCTTCCACCCCAAGCACACAAGACAATCTATAATCTACAGCCAGGCTATACGATACAATCGTATTTGCTCCGACAAAACAGACCTGGACAAGCACCTCCTGGATCTGAGGTTGAAATTTCTCAGATTGGGATACAAACCAAAAGTGACAGACAACCAATTAAACAAAGCAGCAGCCATTAACAGAGACAGTCTGCTCACATATAGAGAGACCCAGAAAGAAGCCCGAGTGCCCCTAGTTGTCACCTACAACCCACAGCTGGAGATCCTACGAAGGATTGCCAAGGAGCTCCAACCTGTACTACATAGGGACAACAGACTCAAGGACATATTTCCAGTCCCCCCTCTCCTCTCCTTTCGACAACCACCAAACCTGAGGCGCATTATCGTCCGGAGTGCCCTGAAGGCCCCAACTGAAAATGGCACCTCACCTTGCCTACATAAAAGGTGCATGACCTGCAAGCACATCCACACCGCTGACAGTGTACCTATCCCACAGTCACAACAGGTGCACAGAATTAGGGGGACATTTTCCTGCAGGTCTTCCAATGTGGTGTACCTCATAATGTGTGTGCAATGTCCCACCACAGGCCTCTATGTGGGGGAAACAGGGCAGAGACTCAGTCAACGAATGAACTCACACAGATCCACCATTAATAACAGCAGAACCGATCTCCCAGTGGCCGCACATTTCTCCGGAGAAAACCACTCTATTGAAGATTTGCGGGTTGTGGTTTTAATGGGACATTTTAAGACACAGGAGAAAAGAAAAGAAATGGAGTATAAATTTATGCAAAAATTTCAAACTCTGCAATTTGGACTTAATATTCATGCCAGCTTCATGTCACACTATGTTTGAACCATGAACTGAACTCAATATTCATGCCAGCTTCAAATCACACTATGTGTGACCTGTGAGGGTCACAAATCACCTCCTGATAGCAAACAGATAACAGCAAGAATTACTGATCCCTCCGTCACGCACCACAAGTTTCCAGACTGTTTTTTTTGACCTGTTGTAAATAACTTCTCTACTTAGATTGCAATTTTTTTAAGGACTCTAAAATGCTTTGAAAACCATGTGTATAAAAATCTGTTAATTTTCAGTTCTTGTATCACACCATGTCTGATGAAGGGAGCGAGTACTCCTGAAAGCTTACTTATAAATATACTCAGTTAGCCTCTAAAAGGTATCGCCTGATTTCTTCACTCTTCCACTTAAGTACGTTGGGGGCAGTGAAAAACAAAACAAAAAAAAAACAAAAAAAAACAAAAAAACACATTCACCTGTCTCACTTGCTCCATTGTCGTTCCTTGCCTCCTGGTTCATTTGCTCTCCCGGCGTTGTGCTGAAGTCGCTGATTGGCCTCAGCAGTCACATGATCGCTGAGGCCAATCAGCCGCCTCAGAAAGAGGATCCGTGATGTCACAGACTAACAGATCTTCAGATTTTGTTCCGAAAACCCTGTCTGCTTAAAAAAGCGATTACCCGCGGACCCCATAGACTATAATGGGGTCTGATGGGTTTCCCCCGAGAGAGAAGTCCTCCTTGCAGGACTTTTCTCTCTGCTGATTTAAGCGGAAGCTTGGGCAAATCACTTTGCAGCATTTTTTCCACACCTGCATAAAACTGTTGCACAGTACTGGTTGTTACACATTGCAGCCACAATTCATTACAGCTTGTATATTGAAAGAATCTGCTTCTGCTTAAGAACAAAAGCTTTGCATGTGATGGATAATAGTGGCATACCATTTCTGTGTGGATAAACCACATCAAAGAGTTAGTGTGGGCAACAGGTCATGAACATACAGTAAAAGTCACATCATAGTATTTAGTGCAACTTTGCTTCAGAAAAAAAAAAAAAAAAAAAATCCATGTTTAATCCATAGGGTGTGGCCATTTCTGCCAGAACATTTGTTTTCACCTGTGGTCACCACCCCTCTAACATAAAGATTGACAGATCCTACACGCAGGATGTGAACAACTCCGAACAACTTAGGGTGGGTTCACACTTGTGCCGGCACTCCGTCTGCCGCAAATCCAACCTAAATGTCGGAAAACTGGATAGGCCCTGGATAGGGAAAGGTTTGTGACGCTTTGCTTAAAACCCCATTCACTTCTATGTGTTTTTAAAGCAATGTGCGGGTGTGCACTTACGCCCTCTGTGTCCGACGAAAAAAAACTGGCTTCGCGGCGCAAAGTTCTGCATGTCCGACTTTGTTTCCGAAGAAAAATACTGGCTTTGCGGCGCAGAGGGTGTAAGCGCACACCCGCGCATTGCTTTAAAAACTCATTCAAATGAATGGGGTTTTAAGCAAAGCGTCGCAAACCTTTCCCTATCCAGTTTTCCGACATTTAGGTCGGATTCGTGGCAGACGGAGTGCCGGCGCAAGTGTGAACCCATCCTTATCTGCATACAGAGCACTGTCTTGTGTTTTGCATCAGGGATCATAAGCCAAAACCAGGAAGGTTTCAAAAATACAGAACAGGTGCAAAGCTTTCCATTATACAGTATCTCTGTGTAGTCTCCACTCCTGGTATTGTCTTATTAAGACTGATGCAAAACACCAATGTGTGAATATCACCTAAGGCCCCACGTAGCGGGCCGCAGCAAAAAAAAAGCGCTGCGGGAAAAAACATAGCAGCAACAGATCACTGTATTTCCCGCAGTGCTTTTCACAGAAAATCTGAAGAGGTTTCCATTACACCTATAGGGAACCCGCCAGTGTTTCCATAGGTACCGGTAAAATTGACGTGCCGCGATTTTCAAAACCTCAATGGTTTTGAAAATCACAGCGTTTCTGCTGCATGTATTTTTTTTCGCAATGTGTAGATGGGATTGTCTAGAATCCCATCCACTTTGGAGTGAGTGTAAAACGCCGCTTTTTTTTTCCGTGGCGTTTACACCACGTGGGACCCTGGCCTAAAATTTTATTTTCTCGGCACCAAGATTGCTCTTTGATGCAAAAAAAACGTAGGTCAATAATGGCCCCTATAACAGCATATAAATTGTTTAGAAGCAATTTTGTGATGGTAGAATCCCTTTAAGTCTTTCTTAGAGTCCAGTACTCTCCGAGATGCATAACTACTTTCTTCTTTTCAGGCATTAAGCATATTGTGTATCTTTTCTAATTAAGCTGAATAGTGTCTACAGAATGTCTGATAACATATGTGATACATTAATAAGTAATAGTCTGAGTTTATTGTTAGGAAAAGGACTTGTGGCCTTAGTATTTGTCTCAATGGGCCAGAGACAGAAACAGATGGAAGATCATGTTTGGCATCAGCTTGGAATTCCTAAGTGTTGCATATAGTAATTCCATTAAATATACCAGCTGTACAAGTGACCTGTATGCCATCAAGCTGACAGACGCAGAATAAATGTGTTAATATATAAAAAGTTCTTTAAAAAGTTAATTTAATTGATAACTCCAGGCAATTCTTCTATAAATCCTGTCTGCTTTGCTTGTTACTTATGTTTGTATCAAATCAGCAGACGGAGGGCTCATTGCAAGTAGGAACTTTCCTTTTTCCATCTGTTAACATTCATAATGACTTAAAATATATACATAGCACATATGGACTGGATGTGAATGTAGTGATTGTAGCACTCAGGTCTTACGGATCCTAAAAATGTTTCCTAGAGATATCTGGGGATGCAATCTATATGTCCCTGTGCCCACAAGTTTAAACTAATCTTTTTTGTTGTAATGGATTCCAGTGCAGCATTACATGCAGTAATAGTGAGGAATTCTCCATATGGCAGCACACCAGCCTTTAGGCTAAGGCCCCACGTAGCGTGCTGCAGTAAAAAAGCGCTGCAGGTAATGCCACGGCGGCAGCATATCGTGGTTTTTCCCACAGTGCTTTTCACAGAAAGTCCGCAGAGGTTTCCACTGTGGACTTTCTGCTTCAATTATACCTATAGGGGAACCGCTGGAGTTTCCGTAGGTATAATTGACATGCAGCGATTTCCGAAACCGCAGCGTGTCCGCAGCGCTTATTTTCTCAAAGGTGTGGACAGGATTTGTTTACGCCGCGTGGGGCCCCAGCCTTAAATGGTGTCACCAGAACAGTCCCCATTGAACTAAGGCCCCTTCCAGACGGCCGTGGACTGGCCATGATTGAATGGCATGGTGGCGCATGGGCGGCACAGTGATGACAATAGGAGCCGCGGAAACACGGCCGCAAAACCGGACAGGCATAGGACCTGTCCTGAGTTTTGTGGCCCGGACTGTTTGGCCCACAAACTGATCTGTGTACACGGTCATGTGCGTGGGCTGATAGAAATGAATGGGTCAGTGTGCTATCTGGGAAAAACCCAGAAAGCACACTGAACTCTGCCATGGCTGTCTGCAAGGGGCCTTAAGCATAGTTAGATAGCCAGAGTTCATGTGAATAAAATGCTTTTTCTGCTTCCCACTCGGTACCTTCATTTGGTATAATCATAGTGTATCAGTGAATAATAGTATAATAGCAGTAATCAAGCCCAGCTGAGTAAACGGATCTGTTCAAGACAAAAATGGAAGATTTATTAACATGTCTTAAAAGCAAAACTGTCTTAGTTATCCATAACAACCAATCTCAGTGTAGCTTTCATTTTTCAGGAGCAGAATACAAAACGAAGACAACGAAGGGCAGTTTTACTCTAGACAGTTTAATAAATCTTCCCCAATGCATCGAATTGTGGCTACAACACAATTCACTGTTATAGAACACAATACACAATATCGCCATCATAGTGACCTAAAAATGAATTTGCCATGTGCCAAAAATAGGTGCATGTGCCGTCTAATACATGGCCATAGTCAGAACTGGAACTAAGGTCTAAAAGCCTCAGACCCAAAGTGAACCAGCACAGGTGCACTAGGGAAAGAGGGATTGTGACATTAGGGTGTTGCTAGGAAACTAAGCATGTCATATACTGGCGCTATCACTGCCAAACATTAGTATATACAGCTAAATCTGCAAAAGGTAAGTAATCAGTCAGGCACATCTATGTCAACATATAGCACAGTTATTAAATTAATTTACACGCCCCGTTGTCCATTGCTCTTTAAAAAACAAAACAATTTAACAGGACTTGAAGATCTAAATAGTTTTCCCTCTCCCTCTTGTGATTTTTTTTTTTACATTTATTGTTTCACTGGAGTCAGGGCTAGAACCTGTGACGTGGGTGTGGTAGTGGCGTGCTTTTTTTTCTCTTTATTTCTCCTGATACATTAGCCCCAGTTAAACAAGAAATGCTGCATTGGAGCACTGCAGCATAGGAATTCTCCTATACTCCTGTACTCCAGAGCTGCTTTGAGTCCTCTAGGACTGGCAGTCATGTGACCATGGGACCAGAAGTGGAGCCTTGGAGGCTCCCATAGCTGTGTACACAGTGCACAGTATACATTGAGCTCTCTGCTTCTGCAGCTGCGCAATTTTGTGCAACTGCTTAACACTGCAATGAGCGGTCTGGAAGTGGTTAAGGGAGTAATGGGCTCCAATGCAGTTCGGGCAGCCAATTGTCCCTTGAGACCAAGGTGTGCCACGGTAAACTGAGGGCTTCCTTATGTCCAGTTAATTTCTTAAAATGAGGTGTGAACAACTTTACATATACAGTTTGTAGACTTAACTGAGCAACAAAAATAACTTACACAGTTTTAAAATCCACTTATGTGGGGGCAATTGTGTAGCTGGTGCTACTAGTAATGTAGTCTGTCCATACATATCTATATTACTTTTCAACGGTTACTCAGTAATTGTTTCTCTTTGTTTGGACATCTTTCCTGCATGCCTTACTATGATCCAGCAGTTAAATAGAGCTGTTTAATATCCGCAGCACAATTCAGGGATTATATGGACACTTGATGGATTAATATTTGCCAAATTTCTAGCATCGAACTGGGCAGGAATGCCGGTTTTATAGAGCCACATAATAGTTTAGCTGCAAGGATTAATTCCTTTGATTTAGTGCATATGTGATTTTAAGACTGATTAAACCCTCTCTAATTAGAATTTCAGAACATAGCAAATACTTTATGTCAAAAGAGGGATTTTATTATTGCCAGTACAGCAGTTACCCAACTTTAGCCTGTTCTCTGAATATCAATTGTGGTTAAACGCAGGCAGCACACTGTTTCATGAGCTCCCACTAATGCATTAACATGATCAATTTATTATTTTGGCAACAGATATACAATCTATAATACAAATAATATGTACACAATGCATACATATATACTGTATATAATAAGACAGAAACTAATACACAAAGAAAAACACCTTTCAGTTTAGCAAGGAGTTACTCAACTCTAATTTTAGGTATAAGAACTCCTGCACACAACTGTATTAAAACAGTTTTGTATAGCACTATAATAAGGCTGCCATAGCAGTGCATGAGCCCAGAAGTGTAAAAATCTGCCAAAAAAAAAAAATAGTGCCATGCTTCATCAGGTTCTGTATGTGTGGAAGTATTTTGGAGCCTGGTTCCATACCACTCCAAAGAGTATGGGTACTGGATTAAGGGTAACCATATAAATAACCATATGGTTATGCAGAAGAAAAAGTACTTACTAGTTTATATAATTTCTAACTTGTTTTAAATACTCGCCTCTCAGTACATGGCAAACCTAAAATGCAGTTTGTACCAATCCCATTCATTGATGAACAGCCCTCCCCATGATTACTGTAGGCAACACTAAAGAGAAGCCATGCTTTAGATTCATTGTGTGCTAGTATTTAAAATATAAATAAATAGATTATATTACATCAGAATTAATTTTACCCCAACCTTTCCCCCTGTGATTTAGAAAAAATCCCTTTATGATTGAGAAGAAAAAAAAAATTATATTTATTGTTTTTCATTAGGCATTGGGTTATACATTCTTATATATTATAAAGTAGTATATAAGAAAATTGAAGCAGATTTAATGCTTAGCCATTTAAACACTGAGATCCCAGAGACACCTGACCAAAAGGTCAGAGAGAGAGAAACTTAAATTGAAGAATAAAGATATGCAAGCTAAAACAGCGAATTACAATCTACAATAGCTCTAGATTTAAAGTAAAATAAACCACCATTTTGGCCTGTCCAGAAGTTTGGCTAATGCTATGCCCTGGGAAATGCACAGATTATTAAAAAAAAAAATTTTTTTACCATGACACCAAAGGGCTGACAGTGAAGCTGAAGACTACTCTATATTCAAGCTCTAGAAGCCTAGAAAGTTGAGATGATGTGAGTCCAGGTGAAAAGCAACGCTAATGGAAATATGAAATCTGCTAAACTGCAAGCTGCACAGAATCATAAACTAAAACCCAGCAGAGGTTCAGTGTTCATCAGAGGCAGGCAGTGGTAGCAACAAATGTCCCAGAACAGATCAGCAGCAGAAACACACAGATTGCGTCAGGCTGAGTATTCTGCTAACAGTAAATATAAAGAAAACAGTATGATAGTTTTGTACAGGTGCATCTCAATAAATTAGAATATCTTTGAAACGTTTATTTCAGTAATTAAATTAATAAAGTGACCTCCTATATTTTCTACATTCTTTACACACAGAGTGTTCTATTTCAAGCGTTTTCTGTAAATGTTGATTATGGAATACAGGTAATGAAAACCCAAATCTAAGAATATTAGAACCTGCCAAGGTTTCCTAAGCCTTTAAATGGTCCGTAGGACACACAATCATGGAAGACTGCTGATTATGAATTGAATTACTGAAATGAATGAACGGTTCAAAGATATTCTAATTTATTGAGATGTATCTGTATATACAGTACATGCATATCTGTATGAATATACACAAAGATATAGAAGAGGCCCAACAACAAGCTTCAGATAGGGCCAAAAAACCCAAATCAAGTAAATATAGTAATTCAGACAGGTACACCAACCATGATCTGCTTACATCTCATTTTTATGCCGGAGGTATACATTGGGAATATTCCCAATGTATGCTTTTGATGGAAGCCTCTGCATATAGTGACGTAATCTGCTACTGACTCCCATTGCGGAAAAAAAAAAAAAAAATACTGCCATGTAGTATACCTTTTTAATTGCAACCCAGTGCTGCATAGGAAAACAAAGTGAACTACACTTTCTTATACAGTGAAATGGTTATGGAAAAAGTTAGCATTGACATCGGGAGTGTAAAAAACAGATTTGAATGGAGCTTAAAAGTCACAGGCTAGGTTTATGCAGAGGCCCCTGCTTATCCAGTGGCATGCAGTGACACTATAACAGTAATAATAAAAATAAATGTCACCGCGCATTTGTACATATAAATATCAACCCATAAAACTGAGGAAGATATGTATACTCTTATACTTGCTAGAAATAAGAAAATAAATTAGTCTTTAGCATTGCTGTTTGTGTGCTAGAAGGTAGCAACCGAGAAATACTAAGTACAGCAACTTACTAACATGCATAAGTGGCCTTATAGAGCAAAGTCACCCAATAAACTCCTAATGTAGGATGGGTGGTTTCCTTTAATGGAAGTCTTCATTTCATTTTGAAATCTCTCAGAATACCACAAGTTAAATCAAACATAAATATGACATAATAAAGGATATTTGCTACATTTATCAGGACAAGAGAAAATACAGCACACACAGGCTCACTAGCTTTGGGATTCTATTATCCCTCCAACTAAAATATTGATTTTTTTTTTTTTGTCTTGGGGCTCCCTCTGCTGTTCAGAATGATAAAAGATCATGTAAAGGATAATGTCAATGATTCTAAACAATGCTACACAAACTTTTGGACTGAGGGTTATATTTCCAATCTGTAAGAATTTAAAGAAATAAAGAAAAAAAGTTGTATTTATCAATCCATGTAACATTTTCACATATTAAGCTTTATTAATATTAAATGAGTTCTCTCAGTTTTAGAAAATTAAGTTGTTTTTTTTTTTTATATACTTTGTCCCATTTTCTCTGCTCGAATTGTAATTAAATATTTTAGGGTGGAAAATGAGGATCTAATGATCTAATCTTTTAGCCAATTCATATAAAGCCTAATATTGAAAGTGCAAGGGTGGGTTCACACTACCGTTGTTTAAAGTCTGTTGCTCTCATCTGTCATGGCCATTAAATGACAAATGCAGACAGAGCCCCCTCAGTCTGGTGTCTGTCTGCATTCAATCAAATGTTTAAAAAAAAAAAAAAAAAGACGGAAGCCTATTTTATGATTTTTAATTTTCAGACAGAGAAAAAAAAAAGTCCTGCATGTAGAACGTTTTCTTCTGTTACAAAAGTAAACAAACATGATGGAAGACATCGTACGTGATGTTGTTCATATTAGAGCCAATAGAAATGGACACAGACAGAGGGGGCTATATCTTGTTTTGGGGCTAAATGGTGATCTTGACAGCCAGACCAACATCTTTAAAAGACTTTCTATCAAAAAAAATAAATATATATTTTTTTTAAACTAACAGCACGCCGGAATAGCCTTTAGAAAGAATATTCTTCTCCTATCTTTTTCAGGTCCGCGCTGCCGTTTTTGAGTTTTGTCATCTTTCTTTGTTATGCAAATTAGTCTTCAGAAAGCACAGGGGCGTTCCCCCCTGTGCTCAAATCACTGGCTCGTCATAGGTTTCCAGTGCCGTCTCTCTCTCCTGCTTCTGACGCGTCTCCTCCTCTTCACTCCTCTTACACAAGACCACTGCAAAATGGCCGACGGAACAGCCGACTGCGCATGTCTCGTGTAAGAGACCACTGCAAAATGGCGACGAGCATGCGCAGTTGGCTGTTCCATCGGCCATTTTGCGGTGGTCTCGTGTAAGAAGGGGAGTGAAGAGGAGGAGACGCATCAGGAGCAGGAGAGAGAGGCGGCACTGGAAATCTATGACGAGCCAGTGCTTTGAGCACAGGGGGAACGCTGTGCTTTCTGACGACTAATTGACATAACAAAGAAAGATGACAAAACTCGAAAACCGCAGCGCGGACCTGAAAAATAAAAGGTAGGAGAAGAATAGTCTTTCTAAAGGCTATTCCGACGTGCTGTTAGTGAAAAATCGATCATTGTTGCATTACCTTCTCTGTATTAAATGAATAACATGTGGTTCCTCCTAGAAACAAGCAAGAATAGCATTACCACAGCATACACCTATGAGGTTTTTTTTTTTGTTTGTTTTTTTTGAGAGCGCAGATACACTACGGCTGAAATATTGCATCCTAGCTCTTGTTCAATTGGTCCCAATGTTACAGGTGTATAAAATCTAGCACCTAGCCATGTAGTCTGCCTTTACAAATATTTGTTAAAGAATGGTTCATTATAAAGAGCTCACTGTATTCCACTGTGGTACTGAAATAAGATGCTATCATTCCAACAAGTCAGTTTGTAAAATTCCTTTCCACCAAGAGTTTAGGAACTACACCAACTCTGCCAGAAACAACAGACCATGTAAGGTTACACAACAAGGTCACCGAGTAATGAGGTTCATAGTGCATAAAAGTTACCAATGCCAAGCTAACTCCATAACTGCAGAGTTCCAAACTTCCTCTGGCATTAACATCAGCATAAAAACTATTCACTGGCAGCTGCAAGACATGGGTTTTCATGGCAGAGCAGCTGCAGGCAAGCCTTACATCACCAAGCATCGGATGGAGTGGTATAAAGCATGCCGCCACTAGACTCTGGAGCAGTGGAAATGTATTATATGTAGTGAGGAGTCATGATTCTCTATCTGGCAGCCTGATGTAGGAGTGTGGGTTTATCAAATGTCTGGAGAATGTTGCCTGCCTGCCTTGCAGCAACTATAAAGTTTGGTTGATGAAGAATAATGCTATGTGGTTGTTTTCCAGGGGTTGGCCTAGGCCCCTTAGTTTCGGCGAGGGGAAGGGTTAATGCTTCAGCATATCAAGGGATTTTGGGGAATTGTATGGATCAAATATTGTGGGAACAGTTCGAGGAAGGCACTTCTGTTCCAGAAAGATTGTGTCCTAATGCACAAAACAAGGTTGGATAAGTTTGGTGAGGAAGAACTTGATCGGCCCACACAGATTCCTGTACTGAACACCTTTGGAATGAATGAACAGAGATTGCGAACCAGGCCCTCTTGTCCAACATCAGTGTCTGACCTCAAAAATGCTCTTCAGGATGAATTGGCAAAAATTCCCAGAGACACAGTCCAAAACAGAAAGCCTTCCCAGAAGCCTGGAAGCTGATTTAACTGCAAAGGGGAAACAACTCCATATTAATGCCTAGGGATTTTGAATGTGATGTCATAAAAGCTCTGATAGGTATAATGTGTAGGTGTCCCAATACATTTGCCCATATAGTGTATAATGTGACATTACTTGGCTGAACGGTGGATTACAAGAATAGTAAACTTATAATAAGTGTTACCCTTTCACAAAATCTGACTAAACTCCTTGGTTATCAATAGACTGTTCAGCTAAACAGCTCATGCCGACTGTCTGGTTACCATGGACATATAAATCACTTCAAATACTTGACATACACAGAGCCGGGAAAAGAACTGTCATTAACCCTTTCACTGCCAGAACAATTTTGGAAGGTTGGCAAACACAAATACAACTGAATTATAAAATAAAATATTACACAAACCATATTCATACATTTCCTAATGTACAGCATTACACATCTTTGTGCAAATTTGTCTTTTTTTTCTCATGTGGTCAAAAGTCTGACTCAATCACTGCTTGAGATGCAGAAGCTCTTAACAGAAAGATACAAAATGTGCAGATTTCATTCACCTTAAAATATATTACACGGTGATATTTCTTTCTGATGGCACTTAACACAAGTAAAGTTTTTACTCTGCTCACATTGGCATTTCTCTGGAAGTCGACTGCCTGTCTCTTCCTTCGGCCATGGGTGGTACGGAAGAACCGTTTGCAAAAGATTGAGGATCTCACGGTGATAGATCATGACATATTAAATTTCACAACACCTGGATGTGTTATGTTTAGGGACAGTGAGGCACTGGATGAATAAATGAACACTCACACTAGCTTCACTTTCTAGTGAATAGGAGCAGAGCTGAACTTTTAGGCGCCATTGCTACAGTGTACACAACAGAAGTTGAATATAGTGTATTGAGCTCCATACACTGTAGTGGTAGTGCCTGGAACTGCAGCTCTGCTCCATTCACATGAATAGGAGCAGGGCCGCTTCTATCTGTATACCTAGTATACGGCTTCCGGTGGCCAAAATAGCATATAGATCATCTGTATCTATTTTTTTTTTTTTTTTCTCTCTCTCTCTCTCTTGGACAATCCCTTTAAATATCAAATGGCATGATGTGCCTAGCTACCTTTCTCCTCTACGGTCAGTACATTACCAATCTAGCTTTGAGTGACATGTGTACATGCAAAGAGTACACATCATAACCACCATCACAGTACTTCAATGTAATTGGAAAGCAGAGCTTCACTGTACTTTCTCTCCTACAGTTAATGCAAATAATAGACTTTTTTTTTGTTACAAATTACAAATACAGTACAGCAACATGCTTTATTACATTTTTAGTGAGAATTGTACATTGCTATGGTAATTTTGCCATGTTAAAATAATTTACTTTGTTTGCTTGCTCTGACAGTAAAGACAATTTCTTTTCAATATTAACTTTTTATTTTCCTACACGGTATAATAAAGTGATGTTGTAAAAAATATGAATATAAGAAAACCCCTTTAAGTTTAGAGCTACATAGTAGAATTATATTTAAGTGAGTGGGGCTTTTTTTTCAGTGGGGTAATGTCATTTAAAATACAACTTATCTGCACTTGTGTCACCATGGTGTAGAACGTGTCAGAGATAGACAATGTAGAAAGCAGTGTCCTCATCCTCCAAAAATGATGCCACACTGAGCTGGCCTGACTTATCGCATAGAAAACAATGGAATGAGAATGCAGCTGCTACAGGTCCTGCTGCTTAGCACTAGCCTTCTGTACTTTTAATATGTTATTTATTTCATATATTCTCATAGTATCTTTCACGATTTCTAAACTCTCTATGTGCCATATTTGCTGCAGTTGCGTTATGAGGAATTCGACCAAATGGTGCTCGGTCATTGAAACATGAATCAAACACTTCATCCACAGCCTTTTCTGCTGTCTCTTGACTAAATTTCCTTGCAGCCATAATGGAGCGAACTGCTCGATCTCGCACACAAGTCTATTAAAGAAATAAATACAGACAAGGCTTATTTTACTCAGCTGCACATGAAATATTAAAACAATTACACATGCGCCAACAGTATATAATAGTAGCAAAGAAAAAAATATGCAAATAAAGTTTTCTTCTACATCATTCTTCACTTCAGTTGGTATTAATATTTTGGAGATATAATGATGCTCTGGAAGAGTTAGAGGTTGCTCATACAAAACACAGCAATGGGGACCACATCCCCTGGGTAGGGGATGATAAGATTCTCTATTGCTGTAGTTATGACGGTGACAAATAGCGCTGTATGCATTGCTATTTTGCCCAACAATTTTGCAGACATCTTTGTGAAATCCAGTGGACTCTATTAAAAGGCAATGGAGCTTGTCAGGCACTGCTGGTACCAATAACAGATAAGGTACTGCGCCGAGGCGTTGGTTACAAGCAGCAACATTCCAGATGGAATGGTCACTGTTAGTTATGCCAATTAAGATGTGCCTTCAATTCTATGTAAATCACCAGCCATGCCACTAGCAAAGCGTCCCAATACCATAATACTCCTTCATGGTGTGAACCACACAATCCATTTATCTTCTTTGAATCTAAGAAAGATACAACAGTTAGAGTTTGCAAGGAGTTTGTAAGTTCTCCCTGTGTTTCCTCCGGGTATCTCCTACACTCCAAAGACATACTGATAGGGGATTTACATTGTGAGCCCTATATGGGACAGTATTTACAATCTCTGTAAACACTGGGAAATATGAAGGCGCTATATAAGTAAGCAAATGAAGAAAATAAATGCCAAAAAAAAAACACCCCACACGGACACCTATCAGATCACGTCCATCATGAAACCAATTTTTTTTATTTAACGGACACAAAAGTCCGGTATGTAGAATTTTTTGTCCGAAAAAAAAAAAAAACCTGATGTGACAGATTGGGTGTAAAACTGACACAAGATAAAATTTCCATTAATTTCAATGGGATTTTAACGGATTTCTGACGGTTCAGCTAGTGTCCATTGCTAAAATCTTGTAACTGACAACAGCAATGGACACTACTGTCACCAACGGTAGTGTGAATGCCCCCTTAGAAAACTTACAATGTGTTCATAAATATACATAAAGTACAATTTTCTGGTTTGTCAGTTATGCATTGGGCATGGTTGAAGCACTTTCCAGATACTAAAAGTAACTTCTTTACAGTAGCAGGGCACATTAAATTAAAGGATTTTCCATGATTTGGCTCAACTTTGGAAAACTTCATTACGATGGGTATTTTCAAGCTTTTGATTATTATTGCACAGATTGAAATTCTGTTCTCATACTTTCCTTATATCAGCACAGTTTACCATCCTCTGTACAATATTGACCATAGATCAGTTCTGTGTAATGCATCCATGTAACCCTGCTCCTAACTGAATGTCAGGGATAACATGACATATGTGCTGAGTCAACACACAAGACCAACCCCTAGGTTAACTTTATAGTGCTAATGAATTCATAATAATTACTATGGTTATGACATCAAATACTTGCAGGAGCAAGAATGCAATGGCTATTTATGTGTTAAGTAGCTATTCGCTATTTTCAGTGGTTAGTCCTAAACAAATTTCAGAAGTTTCAGATTCAGTAGAATCCAAAACTGAAAAATTTGGGAAGCATGTTGTCCAGTCCAATAGGATTCCCTCATCTCTCCCTTTGTGTAAAGCAGACTCAGTCCTGTGTGAAGTATAATACTTTACTAAGGACTGACTGTTTTACATGGAGAAAGAGGAAGACGTCCTATGTAATTTACAGTATCAGCCTAACACTAACTTTACTTACATAGACCTGTTGCCTCTCTTTCCAAGTTACACAGGACTGTATTACATTCAGGAAGAGGCAGCAGACCTATGAAAGTTATAGGGTCAGGCTGACACTATAACTTTACTTACATAGGCATGCTGCCTCTTCATGGAACTGCATTACCTTGAGAGAAAGGCAGCAATCCTAAGTAAGTTACAGTATCAGCCTGACATTGTAATTTACATTGGGCTGTTACCTCTCCCTCCATATGAAGCAGACAGTCCTGTGTAAAGTATCTTACTTTCCTCCAGCACTGTGCCTTTCATGGAGATAAGTTCTATGTAAGCTACAAGTGTCAGCTTGACACTAAATTACATAGGGCTGCTACCTCTCCTTCCATGTAAAAGCAGACAATAATATTTTCCACATCACTGTCTGCGTTACATGTAAATAAAGGAACTATCCTATGTAAGTTACAGTGTCAGCCTGACATTGTAACTTTACTTACATAGGCCTGTTGCCTCTTCCTCAATGTCACTCAGAACTGCTTTACACAGAGGGAGAGACAGCAGTCCTATGTAAGTTACAGTATCAGCCTCACACAGCAACTTACACTAGCCTGCTACCTTTCCCTCCATGTAAAGTATCCTACAGACAAGTGGGGTCAGGGTAACAAAATAATGGTGCAGCAGGCGCAGTGGCAGTTAATAAAATTCACATTAGAAACAGTCACAGTCTCTCTCTGGGGCTCTTCTGACTCTTTCATACCAGCTGCAGCATGTGCGAAAAGGAAGCAGAGATGGAACACACACTCTAATAACGTCCAGATGCCCACATGGTTATCCAGATCAAGACCTGTGACCTGCCCAGTGCTGCGTTCTTAAAAGGCATAAAGTGGGTTCCTGGAGTTATGCTGGATGCAGCAAAGCGGATTCTGGTCAGTGGCCTATGGGCATGTTAGGGAGCTATCAGTCCATTCTCACTAGCCTGTCAGGTGGCCCACTGGAAAAATTCCTGGTGGAGTACATTGCCAATCTGCCTCTAAATACTTGTGTGTAATCACTGAGTATTTAGACATAACAGTAATTCCCATCTTTTAGATATGAGATCATGTTGATAAAGTTAATTGTTATAAAAAAACCAGCACACAAATGTGAGAAAGAACAATGTAAGACAAATATATTGAGATGTTGCAGTAGGTTCTGCTTCTTAGTAAGCCATTATTCATCAATCCTACTGGACAGTGTTAACTGAATGTCAATAGTAACACAAAGTGTAGATGGAGGTAATGTGACAAATGCCATAGTAGTAATATTCAGTTCATTAATGGCTACACCACACAGGACTGAATAGTGGGCTACACAATTTGTAGTATACAAAAAGCTAAAAACAAATATACAAAAAAACAAATAAAAAAAAAATATATATATACTGTGGGGAAAAAAAGTATTTAGTCTGCCACCAATTGTGCAAGCTCTCCCACTTAAAAAGATGAGAGGCCTGTAATTGTCATCATAGGTAGACCTCAACTATGAGAGACAAAATGAGAAAACTAATCCAGAAAGTCACATTGTCTGATTTTTTAATTAGTTATTTGAAAATTATGGTGGAAAATAAGTATTTGGTCAATAACAAAAGTTCATCTCAATACTTTGTTATATATCCTTTGTTGGCAATGACAGAGGTCAAACGTTTTCTGTAAGTCTTCACAAGGTTGGCACACACTGCTGCTGGTATGTTGGCCCATTCCTCCATGCAGATCTCCTCTAGAGCAGTGATGTTTTGAGGCTGTCGCTGGGCAACACGGACTTTCAACTCTCTCCAAAGGTTTTCTATGGGGTTGAGATCTGGAGACTGGCTAGGCGACTCCAGGACCTTGAAATGCTTCTTACGAAGCCACTCCTTCGTTGCCCTGGTGGTGTGCTTGGGATCATTGTCATGCTGAAAGACCCAGCCACGTTTCATCTTCAATGGCCTTGCTGATGGAAGGAGTTTTGCACTCAAAATCTCATGATACATGGCCCCATTCATTCTTTCATGTACACAGATCAGTCGTCCTGGTCCCTTTGCAGAGAAACAGCCCCAAAGCATGATGTTGCCACCCCCATGCTTCACGTCTGGCACTGCAGGATCTGAGTCCCTGGCGGTGTAGTGTGTTACTGACGGTAGCCTTTGTTACATTAGTCCCAGCTTTCTGCAGGTCATTCATTAGGTTCCCCCCCCCCCTCCCCGTGTGGTTCTGGGATTTTGGCTCACTGTTCTTGTGATCATTTTGACCTCATGGGGTGAGATCTTGCGTGGAGCCCATGATCGAATGAGATTATCAGTTGTCTTGTATGTCTTCCATTTTCTAATTATTGCTCCCACAGTTGATTTCTTCACACCATTCTGCTTGCCTATTGCAGATTCAGTCTTCCCAGCCTGGTGCAGGTCTACAATTTTGTTTCTGGTGTCCTTCCACAGCTCTTTGGTCTTCACCATAGTGGAGTTTGGAGTGTGACTGAGGTTGTGGACAGGTGTCTTTTATACTGATAACAATTTCAAACAGGTAATGAGTGGAGGACAGAGGAGCCTCTTAAAGAAGAAGTTACATGTCTGTGAGAGCCAGAAATCTTGCTTGTTTGTAGGTGACCAAATACTTATTTTCCACCATAATTTTCAAATAAATTCTTTAAAAATCAGACAATGTGATTTTCTGGATTTGTTTTCTCATTTTGTCTCTCATAGATGAGGTCTACCTGTGATGTCAATTACAGGCCTCTCTAATATTTTTAAGTGGGAAAACTTGCACAATTGGTGGCTGACTAAATAGTTTTTCTCCCCACAGTATTTAATATAGAGTAAACCTTTAATAGTAAAAGGAAAACGCTGGGAAAAAATACTTTGAATATATATACACTGTGTGTTTAAAGGGTTTGTAATGTAGACCACGAAATAAAACTGGTCATAGAAATAAGACTGCTATTGACCAAACCATAAGTGTTTCCATGGCCAACATTTTCTTTACGTACCTGATGATGCTGCTTAACACCAAATTTAAACCTTGACATTTCGTTGCTAAGAGAGCAGTCTCCACTGAGGCTGGCAGCTCTGATCTGAAGTACAATTCAAAAATACACATTTTTAAAGATCGGAAATATTATTTTAAAAACCATTAAGACATTAAAATAGTCCCCAATAATTTTGAAGGGTGCTGGTTTTCAAATACATAATGTAAAGAAAGCAACACAGAGATTCATAACCATATAAAAATCTCAAGGCTACAGGCCACCTCAGCTGTTGCAGAACTTCTTAATCCCTTATGCACATCTGCCATACTATTATCGCAGATGTCAGGTCTTTAAAGATGGTGTTCGCTCTGCTGGAGAGCGGCCGCCATAGCAACCAATTTCAAATCACCCCCCCTTTCCCTAGATTTAAAAATAAATAAATAAATAAAAAATTTATAATGGATAAACAAAAATCAAACATATTGTACATCCTGTGTCTGCAAACGCCTGATCTAAAAACATCTAAAAATATTTTTCCCACAAGGCAAACACCGGGGGGGAAAACAAACCTAAAAAAAAAAAAAAAAAAAAAAAAAAACACCACACACAACTCCACAAGAGACAGACTGCTGTTTTTTTAACCATTTCACTTTCCACAAAAATTTGAATAAAAATGCGATCAAAACATCAGACAGTCCCCAACATGCTATAACTAAAATGTACATCTGGCCCCTAAAAATAGATACCTTATGCATCCCTGTAAATGAAAATGTAAATAACTTACAGATGTCAGAATATGGAAACTCCAAAATTAGCCCCCCCTTGTGTTTTTTTTTTTTAAAAGAGTTTAAACATTAAAAAAACAAAAATAAACACCACACCACACACACACACACACACACAACCCCCCCCAACCTATGTAAATTTGGAATACTACCATAGAATACCAGCGACACGTCACTTTGGCTGCACAGTAAACACTGTAACAACAAAGCCCGTAAAAAAGTCGCACAAAAAGTTTTTCTGCAATTCCACCCTATTCTGAATTTTTAACCAGCTTCCCAGTACATCATAATAAATTACACTGTTACAGAGTACAATTTGTCCTGCAAACATTAAGCACTCATATGGCACTATTAATGGAAAAATAACAAAATTATGGGGTTTAGAGGGTGGGAAGTCAAAAACGAAAATCGAAAAATGCCTGCGGTGGGAAGGGGCTAATTGAAAATAAAGGGGGCTTTATGTTCACCTTCTGTTTGAATCTGTTATTGACAACCTAAGTACAATAGCAGTCTGAATGTAGCCTTATAGCCAGGTACTAGTATTCGAAAATTATGTTTTTACAAATATTTACAGGCATGGAAAAAAATAATAAAAAAAATTCCATTGACTTGTATTATGCTTCTATAACGTATATCATGTATGTACATATCTTGTTTTGTTTCTAGTGTGAATGTTTCACGTACTTCGATCAAATTCAATACTAAAAACAGCATATTTACCAAAAAAACAAAACTCAAATACTTTAAACTGAAAATAAACACGTACTTCAGTGCAAGCTAAATGTCGAACATTGTTTAAAAAGTCAACTTGTGCGCGGCAGTGGTCATAAGCATGAATCAATTCATGAGTAAGCATCCTGTTCATAGTTGCTTGATCATTAATATTATTCTGACATATTACAATCTACAAAGAAATTTAGAGAAATAGTTAGATTGCAAGATAAAATAAACAAACATATGCTACCCACTTTTACTCATAATTCCCTTTATAAATTTTATATATTTTAACTCACACAACCCCTGCAAAGCCCACAGTCAGTGGCAAAAAATATCTAACTTGTGTATCAGGTACATCATGCAGTGTAACATGATAGCTACTATGCCACCCCTAGCTGTCAAAAACATTATTTCTGGTCTCAGGGATCTCTAAATTTATTCTCCTAACAGACCAAACTGTTATGGTCACAAATAATTTATATGGAAAAGAACAAACCAAGAAGGTGTTATGCACAAAGTTGGAAGATGGGCACCCAGTCTTGGACAAAGCTGGGGGGAGTGTGTACTTTAAGTGTTGGGATGCAAATAAGTATCATAAAATGTGCATATAGTTTGGGGGTTTGTTAGTTTGGTGGAGAGACGTTTTGTTGTGGAGTTGTGCTTTTAAGTGAAAAAAAAGGACACAATTCTCTCCCACTTCACCAGTCCTACTCACAGAGGCACATGAATCTTAGTTATATTCTATGGAGTTGTCCATTTGACTACAACATTGACATGGAAGTCACACATTGGTCATCAGTGTAGATTTCCTTCTAACAAAATAGTAGTGCTCTGATCACATTATGCATATATTAAACGGATTACGTTAAAGAGTCCATGCACATGAGTGCATGGACATTTTCTATGGCCTCATACAGCTCATGCAGCTGTGTGGCCTCTAAACCAGCAGCATGTCCTTATGCTGCTGGAATTTAGGTCCCCAAACATGTGATTTAGTCCCAAACACTCTGTGTTCGCTAGAAACTTAAAGGGATTCTATAATTGGGAAACACTATTTTCACTAACAGCACAATGGAATAGCCTTTAGAAAGACTATTTGTCTCCTACCTTTATTTTTCTGCTCCGCGCCGCCGTTTTGGAGAATTTTCTTCTTTATGCAAATTAGTCTTCAGAAAGGAGGCGTTCCCCATGCTCAGAAAGCACAGTGGGCGTCCCCTGGGCTCACTTCACATGCTCTCCTGAAGATCCAGCACCTCCTCTCTCCAGCGTCAGTACCCGCCGATAGTTTCTGTTTGGGATTGAAATCCCGCGCATGCTCAGTCAGCTCTGCCACTTCACATTGGACGTCAAAATGCCGGCTCTGTCCAACGCGAAATGGCAGAGTCGACTGAGCATGCGCGGGATTTGGATCTCGAACACACACTCAGTGGGTGTCGCTGACGCTGGAGAGAGGCAGCGCTGGATCTTCAAAAGAGCGTGTGACATGAGCACAGGGGGAACGCCCCCTGTACTTTTTGAAGACTAATTTGCATAAAGAAGAAAATTCTCCAAAACGGCGGTGCGGAGCAGAAAAATAAAGAAAGGAGACAAATAGTCTTTCTGAAGGCTATTCCGACGTGCTGTTAGTGAAAATAGGGTTTCCCAATGATAGAATCCCTTTAAAAGGTTTTATTCTGCATGCGCAGTGAAGTGAGGTATACTCTCCTTGGCTTTAAAATGCACACAGTGCATGTGTCAGGAACTGCTAGGGAAGGGTCATGACTCATCTGCAATATGCCAAACCAACCAGATAGGAAACCAAGGTTTGGGGGACCTAAACCCCAACAGCATAAAAACATGCTGCTGATTTAGTGGTACAAAACTGGTGACACTACATCTAATGCAAAGCTATGCTTGAATTACCTCAGAGGTAGAAGAATCAAACCCTCCTCCCACTTGTCCATCACATTCTTCACATGCAAAATGTCTGTCTCTGTATGCTGTGCTGAAAAAGAATAAATACAAATTCTGCATTCATTTCATACCATACCTTGTTAAACTGAACAACACACGAGTAACCATACCATGAACATATGAATGAAAGAAACAACTGATCTATTAAACAGACGGCACTGAAGTTTCATAAGAACTGGAATAACTACTTTATTATTGAGGAACATGAATAAAAAAAAAAAATAAAATATGCAAATAACAGCATTGTTAATAACCCATAGCAACATGCCATTCTGCTGTGCACTGCTATTAATGTATAAAATTAACCTACTAAGTTGAGAAACTTACCAACCAGCCTTATTCATGGCATCTAAAAGTAACTTAACATGTGGACCTAATGGAACACAAAATACATACATAAATACATTTACTTTGGATTTAGATACATGACCTATAATCTGTTAAATAACTTTACATTTCATATAAATATAGATGACAAACTACATCATACAAGATATGCATATTTCTAATATATTTTGTGTAACCTTTCATTTTAAATGCTATTATTGTGATCATTAGTTGCTGGGAATATTAAAGGGGTTATCCGATCCTTAGGATAGCTCATCAATCAGAGATCTTCAAAGATCCAACAGCCATGACCCCTACAGTTACGCAGTTCCAGGACAGCACAGCTCCCGGTCAAATTTACATGCCGAGAACCCCCATGCTGCTCACTTGCTGTACAATTTGTAGCAGCGGGTTTTGGTACTGCAGCGCTGTCCAATAGATTTCAATGTGATAACGCTTGCAGTACCTAAACCCACTGCTACACTTTATCTGGAAAGTGAGCAGCAAGGCTCCTGGCATGTAATCATTACCAGGAGCCACACTGTCCCGACAGCCAGGACCTCCGCAGGTCTAATATTGATGACCAATCCTAAGAATAAGCCATCAATATTAGAAACTAGATAACCCATCTACGACAGGTCCACTTACACAAGTCACTGAACTCCCAGAGAGCATAGGATATTTTATACAAGTTATAGTAGAGTGGATGTTATTCTTTATGACACACATTTCAAGTTCTGCAGTAGATTTAAAAAAAAAAAAAAAAAAAAAAAAAAAAATTCCCTATCCACTGCTGACTACAAGCATTGGGTCTGCAGCATCTGAGGTGTGATGTTCCTGCAGAAGCTGGGGCATAGTATTATATAACACACTGTAGTTGCAAAAGGTTTTCAAACAGAGCACAGCATTTTTGAAAGCTGTATAACCCATTTAAAAAAACAGAACTGATTCCATCCATGTATTTGTCTGACACAAAAGTGTGGTATACGCTTTTAAGGCTAGGTTCACATCTACACAGCGGTTCCGTTGTTCTAGTCCATTGGACACAAATGGAAGAGAGGGATCTCACTGATCCCAAATGAATGGCCATTCCATCGGTCTTGAGCAACTGTTTTTGGCACCTGTTAAATATGGGATGCAAATAGCCCCTAATTGAATTGGGTGTTTGTCGCCTGTGTGCTGCACATGGACATAGTAGAACATGATGCAATTCACACAACTACCAATTGCAGCATGCACTATTACGGTATAGTCCATATTGTGAACAATTGCTTCCAAATGGTCTCTAATGACACAGATAAAAGGACTGTGCACATGTATGAAAAACTGTGTCTGTTTGTTGAGGATGCAACTTGCACAAAGAATAGTTTCTTAAACTGCAGTATTGTACAATTCTGTCCCCAAACTGCTGCAAAATAACACATCTGAGGCTGGGTTCACATCTGCGTTGGGAGTCTCCGCCACAGATTCCACCTAAAATCGGCAGAGAGAAAAGTCCTGCAAGGAGGGCTTTTCTTTTCACCAGTTTCAGTCCTCCTTGCAGGACTTTTCTCCTGCCAATTTTAGATGGAATCTCCTATATTTTCAGTATAAAACCAGCGGAAACCCCACGGATCCTATTATAGTTTATGGGGTCCGTGGGTGTCCTCCGGTAACCGCTTTTCAAGTGGACAGGCTCTCAGTCTTTCGGGTCCCCACACGGACCCGAAGGCTAGTGTGAACCTAGGGAAGAGGGGAAATGGAAACCCTATCTGCTTAAAAAGCAGTTACCCGTGGAAACCCGAGGACCCCATAGACTATAATGGAGTCTGCTGAGTTTCCGTCCAAATTCAGCAGAGAGAAAAGTCCTGCTTTTCTCTCTGCATATTTTAAAGAGGACCTTTCATGTCGCTACAAAGCTCACAGTGCGATGAATTCAGCGCACTGTCGGCTTTCCCGTTATGTGCCCCAGGGCTGGAACTATCGGTGGTCTTAGTTTCACCGTCCACCGTCGGAAAGGCGTTCCTGACAGTACTCGTCCATAGACTTGTACTGGGGGGGGGCGTTCCTCACAGTTCAGCGTCATCACTGGGCTGTAAGGAACGCCCCCTCCGACAGCATCAGGAACGCCCTTCCGACGGTAGACAGTGAAACTAAGACCACCGATAGTTCCAGCCCTGGGGCACATAATGGGAAAGCCGACAGTGCACTGAAGTCAGCGCACTGTCGACTTTCTAACGGTATGTAAAACCGCATATACATGAGGATATGAAAGGTCCTCTTTAAGCAGAAAGGGGGACGGAGTCCCTGAACGGTCACCAAACACAGGTGTGACCACCGACTTCACAAACATCAAAAATAGGTTCTGTAGCAGCTGAGGCATGTATTATAATAAATAATGCTACCACCTACTATAATTTATAAAGTACATTGATCACCCTGGAGTTCTGTAAGCAGTATACATGTACTCAGCCTGGAGTCTGATTCCTTTATATGGTCAGGGCACTTCACATGGTGACTTGTAATAGTCTTATAATTTACAGTACTAGGGACATTATGCCACCTAGGATTATAAGACATTTGAATAGTATTAGTGAATGGTTTTCACTAAAGGATTTCCATGAATGGTAATGAAGACCAGACAGATTACCCCTGGTTTATATACAAAATAGATGGACTAACCCAATAAACAATAGCAGGGCAGCTCCAGCAGAACACATAACTGTATAACCCCTCCAAATACAGGACACCCATGTACTAAGAGTAACACCGTGGCGAGCAGTCAGTCCCTCATCTGTCGCACCTACTTGTTTCCAATGCAATCTTCATCCTCGCCTTGCACCTTATCTTTAGCCCGTACACCTTGGATAAAAACGGTTCTCGCTTGGGATTCTGGGGATCTCTCTGCGGGAACAGATGATATCCGTGGTCATTTTTCGCCGATTTATCTTCCGCCATCAGAACTAATTTCTGTTACTTTACCCTGTCTGACCATGGGCAATAGAAAATCATATGCAGTTGTCACAGCATGCAGCGCTGACCTTCAGGCGCAGATATATGACGTCAAACGTTCGGAACTACTGGCGGCCATGCTTGAATTGGTCAAGATGCCAGTAGAACGGTGCAAGCATTCAGTGTAAATAACCAAGTAGTTAAATGACTGTGTAACGTGCATGCTCAAAGCCTAGAGGAATCCTGCTATGACTTTACTATGGACACATGAGTAATACTGTATCACGCGGGACACTGAGGACAGGTTGTTAAGACCCTACCTGTCATTGCCCTCTGAAGCTCATGTGAATACATATGTAAATGTATTATCTGTCCCATCAGGAATGATGCGTCTACTATCATGACATGTTCAACAAACCCCCCCAGTTTAATGTCCTTCTTCATCTGCCCCCACAGTTTAATGCCCCCTCTATCTGCCCCAAAGTTCAATGTCCTCCTCTAGCTGCCCCCAAAGTTTAATATTACTCTCATATGCCCCCCAGTTTAATGTCCCTCTTCATATACCCCCCCAGTTTATTGTCCCCCCTCCATCTACCCCCAGTTTAATGTCCACCCTCCATCTGCCCCCACAGTTTAATGTCCCCCTCATATGCCCCCCACAGTTTATTGTCCCCCCTCCATCTGCCCTCACAGTTTAATGTTCCTCTTCGTCTGACAAAGTTTAACATAAAAAACACTGATACTCACCTCTCCTAGCTCCCCTGCTGCGCAGTCTGCAGTCGCTTGTCCCAGAGTGTTAAGGAAGCTGCAGGCATGATGTGAGTGACGTCATCACATCACGTCTACAGCTCCCGGAGCCGGAGTACATAGGGGGCACAGTGGTGAGGCAGGAGATGTCCGCTCCTGCTTCACCACTGTATTCAACTCATCTGTGTCCTCTCAGGAGGACATTCCTCCCGCCGACCGGGACCCACTATCTGGTACAGTTGGAAGGTATGGCATTGCCAATGAATGTTTCTTATAAACAATGCAAAGGGGCACATTTATTATTGTTTTTTTCCCCTTATTTATATAGCGCCATCATATTCCACAGTGCTTTACAGATGTTGTCAACCACTGTCCCATATAGGGCTCACCATCTACATTCCTTATCAGTATGTTATGCCAGTTTTCTGGTGTAAAAAAAAGCCTTTTTAAAAGACAGTTGCAACAGCCATGCTACTTTCCCGAAAAAGGGGTGTGAACGATGGTGGAATAGCTAGAATATATATCACTTCAGGCACATGGCCCACCAATGAGGCACAACCTTCACCGGCGCAGGGGATATGAAGTCTGGTGTTAAATACGCCAGGCTTCAGGAACCATCCCCAATTATATTTACATAAACAATGATCAGCCATAAGAATAAACCCACTGTGAAGTGAACCACATTGATTATTAGCTCCTGAGGATGTAAGCAACTATGACAAGAGCCAGTTTATGCTGGTTAGAGGTCAGAAACACGCCAAAATGGCAGAATGTGGTATGTATAGGTTGTAAGGATCACTTAGAATGCAAAGCCTCTAATGCCCAACCCTGAGCTTGTTGGCGATGGAAACTTGGCATGGCATTATGGATTATACTTTGAAACACTTTTTCTATTTTTATGACTGTATTTGGAATAAAAATCACTTTGGATTTTCTTAACTGTACAGTCTACACTATGTGATCCATCTGAATTTGAACAATGGAGCACAACAATCATGAGTGACTGGTCTCCATTGTGTCTAATCCCTCAAGAACTGAAAGCAGTGGGAGACATTCTCTAAAGATTGTCCATTTCATTATCTATAGGGTTTAGCCCCTGAGGCAGAAAGGATTATTCAGAACTAGATTCCTGGCATGCCCTGATATTGCTGTAGACTTCTACTGCAGATGTGATTGAATGAAATGTAATAATTGAAGAGTGCATCAATATTTGAATTTATGATTTAAAGTGTATATATACACTACCGTTCAAAAGTTTAGGGTCACTTTAGAAATTTCCTTATTTTTGAAAGAAAAGCACAGTTTTTTTCAATGAAGATAACATTAAATGAATCAGAAATACACTCTATACATTGTTAATGTGGTAAAAGACTATTCTATCTGAAAACGTCTGGTTTTTAATGCAATATCTACATAGGTGTATAGAGGCCCATTTCCAGCAACCATCACTCCAGTGTTCTAATGGTACATTGTGTTTGCTAACTGTGTAAGAAGGCTAATGGATGTTTAGAAAACCCTTGTGCAAATATGTTAGCACAGCTGAAAACAGTTTTGCTGGTTAGAGAAGCTATAAAACTGACCTTCCTTCGAGCTAGTTGAGAACCTGGAGCATTACATTTGTTGGTTCAATTAAACTCTCACAATGGCCAGAAAAAGAGAACTTTCATGTGAAACTCGACAGTCTATTCTTGTTCTTAAAAATAAAGGCTATTCCATGCGAGAAATTGCCAAGAAACTGAAGATTTCCTATTACGGTGTGTACTATTCCCTTCAGAGGACAGCACAAACAGGCTCTAACCAGAGTAGAAAGAAGTGGGAGGCCCCGCTGCACAACTGAGCAACAAGACAAGTACATTAGAGTCTCTAGTTTGAGAAATCGACGCCTCACAGGTCCTCAACTGGCAGCTTCATTAAATAGTACCCGCAAAACGCCAGTGTCAACGTCTACAGTGAAGAGGCGACTCAGGGATGCTGGCCTTCAGGGCAGAGTGGCCAAGAAAAAGCCATATCTGAGACTGGCTAATAAAAGGAAAAGATTAATATGGGCAAAAGAACACAGACATTGGACAGAGGAAGATTGGAAAAAAGTGTTATGGACAGACGAATCAAAGTTTGAGGTGTTTGGTTCCCACAGAAGAACATTTGTGAGACGCAGAACAACTGAAAAGATGCTGGAAGAGTGCCTGACGCCATCTGTCACACATGGTGGAGGTAATGTGATGGTCTGGGGTTGCTTTGGTGCTGGTAAAGTGGGAGATTTGTACAAGGTAAAAGGGATTTTGAATAAGGAAGGCTATCACTCCATTTTGCAACGCCATGCCATACCCTGTGGACAGCGCTTGATTGGAGCCAATTTCATCTTACAACAGAACAATGACCCAAAGCACACCTCCAAATTATGCAAGAACTATTTAGGGAAGAAGCAGACAGCTGGTATTCTATCTGTAATGGAGTGGCCAGTGCAGTCACCAGATCTCAACCCCATTGAGCTGTTGTGGGAGCAGCTTGACCGTATGGTACGCAAAAAGTGCCCATCAAGCCAATCCAACTTGTGGGAGGGGCTTCTGGAAGCATGGGGTGAAATTTCTCCAGATTACCTTAGCAAATTAACAGCTAGAATGCCAAAGGTCTGCAATGCTGTAATTGCTGCAAATGGGGCATTCTTTGACGAAAGCAAAGTTTGAAGGAGAAAATTATTATTTCAAATAAAAATCATTATTTCTAACCTTGTCAATGTCTTGACTATATTTTCTATTCATTTTGCAACTCATTTGATAAATAAAATCACAGAGGGTGTATATCCATTCTCCTACAGACATATATGTCACAGAATTGGAGTGGAATTCAAAAAAATAATATAATAAAACTTAACATTTACTATAATCTAATAAAAGTGGACAAGCCACTATTTATGTGAGTGTCTAAAAATATATATGGTACTGTGATGAAAATCACTGGAAACTCATAAATAGAACAAATCTATAATTAACACATCAGCTGAATGTCTGGTGTCAGAGCAGTATGTGCAACTCCAAGATCACCTAGGCTGGTATACACGCAGCAGTGCTGAGAGTCATTTATCCCAGCACCACTTAATAAGCTAATGCCTGGTGTAAGAGCAGTAATGCAGCTCCAAAATCACCTCTAATAAAAGTGGACAAGCCACTGTTTATGTGAGTGTCTAACAAATATATGGTATTGTGATGACGATCACTGGAAACTCAAACAGAACAAATCTGATTCCAGCCCACTACTCGCATCCCATATAGATTACCCAAAGCTATAATTAATACATCAGCTGAATGTCTGGTGTCAGAGCAGTATGTGCAACTCCAAGATCACCTAGGCTGGTATACACACAGCAGTGCTGAGAGTCATTTATCCCAGCACCACTTAATAAGCTAATGCCTGGTGTAAGAGCAGTAGTGCAGCTCCAAAATCACCTAAGCTGCTATACACACAAAGCATTAAGAGTAATAAATCACAGCACCAATTTGCAAGCTCTAAACAGCTAAGCAAACAAACAGCACTGAGAACAATGGATCCCAGTGCCGATTTAAAAGCTCAACATGTTTCCCTCATTAGCATATTGAAATGAGTTCATCAGGAGAAAATAGTAGTGATTGTATATACCACATAGCAGGACCTATAATATCTCCAAACGCTACCCCTGCCTCTAAAACCTGGCAGTGATCAATCTAGATCCAAGCGTTAGAGTCCATCCCCCTATGCCTAACTCCCCTCTGATTCTCAGGTAATTAAGTATAATCACAGCATTCAGAAAGCAGTAAAAACTGCAGTTCCCGGGGCTCTAATGGTGAGCCCCGGTACTTAGGTGTGAGTTTTTATGGAAAACACAAAATTGTCTGGGTGACCCTAAACTTTTGAACGGTTGTGTGTACGGTTGTGTCTGTGTGTGTGTGTGTGTATATATATATATATATATATATATATATATATTTATTATGCTGGATTTTAGCCCCAAAATGAAGTTAGCAGTTATGTCATACTTTGAAGGAGTAATGTTCTTTCAAACATACTTTTAAGTAAACTGTGTGTTATATAGCAGAGGTCCCCAAAGACCAGGCCACAGACCAGTACCGGGCCATGGATCACTTGGTAACAGGCCGGCCCGGTCTTCGGTGACCTCTGTATGCTGCTACTTGTTGGCTGAGGCTCCTATGCTGCGTGTAATACATAGCATAGGAGCATCAGCAGATACTTGGTACAGGATCTGTTTTTGATAGTGATCTGCTGGTGTAGCCCCCCCCTGTGGGGAAGGGGGGCTATTAACTGTGCGGGGTAACAACAGTCCCCACACAGGTAATTTTATTAACTGGGGGGCACTATTCCAGTAACAGTGCACCACAGTTAATAGCATTATCTGTGTGTGGGGGGGGACTGTTATGAACTGGGGAAGGGGGCAGTAATACAGTAATAGTGCCCCCTGAGTGATGCTGCCCCCCCAATTGAATGAGGGCCTCCTCCGACCTACCCATGCTTATATTAATGGAGCTGTCCATACCACCAATAAGTTATGCTTCACATGGCGAGATCTCCCTTAATAAAGTATAGGGAACTGTATAAATGTAATAAATAAATATGCTCTTTATTGTTTTTTTTTTTTTTTTACGAGCTACCCAATTGCCCAACCCTGCATTGCTGCTGAAAACCCTGCCCCAAAACCCCGCAGGGCCACGGGAAAAATTGGCCTACATGTAAGTGGTCCTTGGTACAAAAAAGGTTGGGGACTGCTGGTATATAGTGCTGACAAAACAAAAATCATTTTTTTTAATCATAGAATTAAATATAAAATTTAAAAAAGACATACAATATACACACATAGTATGATACATAGCTTAAGAGATTCCATTTCTTTAAGCATTGAGGTTTTTCTGTACTGCTGCTTGAAGTTTGCAATTCTGATTCATGATTACTATATATCATAATAAGAATCCATTTATAACCTGATGTATATGTAATGTTTTAGTGTTCAAAGGTTTGCATAATATCTTCTTTGGTTTTTAAAATCTCTATATGCCATATCAGCATCCCTTTTACAGTGAGGGATTCGACCAAATGGCTCATAATCATTAAAACATGCTTCAAACACGTCATCTACAGCCTTTTCTGCTGCCTCCCGACTGATCTGCCTGACGGCAAATATAGAGCGTAAAGCACGGTCTCTCACACAAGCCTGGTAATGAAACAAAGAAAAATTAGGTTAGATCAAAAATGAAGATCATATTATATGTAAGAACAAACATGTTTAATTCAATGGTTTGTAAATTCTACAACACGTGACATTTCTTTGGAAATTTTCATAATTACAAAATATCTCAATGTGATTAGCTGTAATGTGCTGCATGTGCTCTGTACTTGGATATGGCGATTCATGAGCTGTGAGCTCCGCCGCTGCTGAATGACAGCTTTCTCCTAATTACTCTACATAGGGAAAAAGTTGTCAAAGTAGTCAGTAATCACTTGATGGGCAAAGGAAGCACACAGCTCATGAATATGCTGGACCCCATTCATTTACAGAAGACATACCTGATGATGTTGTTTCAACCCAAAATTAAACCGGCTAATTTCATTACTAAGTGAGCAGTCTCCACTGAGATTGGCAGCTCTGATCTGTAACAGAAGACAAAATGTAAATTGCAAGAGTATTGAACAATAGTGCTGTTAGTAGTAGACACATACTATTTATCAAGCTATGAAATGAACCTCAAATCTTCACTGTCCCTAGCCGACAATTTTACTGGTCACCTCACGAGTGAAGTAAAAGTGCGCAGCAAAGCTAATGCACACTGGGTGGCACAGTTGCCAAGACAATCATACAGTTCCCAGACAGTTGTACGCACAAGCCACTTTACCATGACCTGTGCACAAGAGTCTTCAAATGTTGGCACTGGTTGCCAAAGCATTTGGACCAACCAGAGCAAACTTGATCTGGAAGGAGAACAAAACTGTAATGGCACTTTAAAAGGAGTAATAGAAGACCCACAATTAAAAGGTGTTTTCCCATCAAAGCAAGTATTTTCTACTTGCAGACTGGTGGATCAGGAGAACAGAAGACTTCAGAATGGAGCGGCAGTCAGGCATTGCACGCTCCTCTTTATTCATTCAATGGAAATCCTGGATATAGCTGAAGTACAGCAGAAGTCTCCCATTCTCCTGATCAGTGGAGGTCTGAATGGTCATTAAAGAAGTTTTCTGGGCAATTTTTTTTTTAAAATGGTCTGTTAGTGCTATTAATGGGTTAATAATAAGTACACCCAAATAAATACTTTTAGCAGTGTTTTGAGTGATGTCTGGGAGCTCCTGGCATCCTATGCATTTGTTTACATGGGTAGCTTCCTGTTCTTTTATTCTAAACTACCATGATGCATTGCTCTTCGCTAAGAGGTGACTCACACGACTTCCCTCTCACTCCCTCCCCCTCCCTGTTTCCCTAGCTAGCCCACCCACTACTAGCCCTTCCTAACTAACTAACTCAGCCCACCCTCCCAACCCATCATACATACTTACAGGATCATTTTCTAAGGGGGGGGGGGACAAAAAATGAGTAAACCATGTACAATGTCTTGCAAAAGTATTCATACCCCTTGAACTTTTTCACATTTTGTCACCTTACAACCACAAACTTAAATGTATTTTCTTGAGATTTAAAGTGATAGACCAACACAAAGTAGCAGATAATTGTGAAGTGGAACAAAAATGATACATGATTTTCAAAATTTTAATCAAACAAAAATCAGAAAAGTGTGACGTGCAAAAGTATTCAGCCCCCTGTTCTCTGATACCCCTAAATAAAATCTAGCGCAATCACTTGCCTTCAGAAGTCACTTAATCAACAGAGTCCAGCTGTGTGTAATTTAGTCCCAGTATAAATACACCTGTTCTGTGAAGGCCTCAGTGAACAAAAAGCATCATGAAGACCAAGGAACCCACCAGAAAGGTCAGAGATAAAGTTGTGGAGAAGTTTAAAGCAGGGTAGATTATAAAAACATATCCCAAGAAGTACTGTTCAATCCATCAGCCAAAAATGGAAAAAGTATTATACAACTGCAAACCTACCAAGACATGACCGTCCATCTAAACTGACAGACCAAGCAAGGAGAGCACTGGTCAGAGAAGCATCCAAGAGGCCCATGGTCACTCTGGAGGAGCTGCAGAAATATACAGCTCAGGTGGGAGAATCTGTCCACAGGCCAACTATAAGTCGTGCACTCTACAAATCTGGCCTTTATGGAAGAGTGGCAAGAAGAAAACCATTGTTGAAAGAAAGACATAAGAAGTGCTGTTTGCAGTTTGCCACAAGCCATATAGGGGACACAGCAAACATGTGGAAGAAGGTGCTCTGGTCAGATGAGTCCAAAGTTGAACTTTTTGGCCTAAATGCAAAGCACTATGTGCGGCAGAAAAGTAACACTGCTTATCACCCTGAACATACCATCCCCACTGTGAAACATGGTGGTGGCAGCATCATGCTGTGGGGATGCTTTTCTTCAGTATGGACAGGGAAGCTGCTCAGAGTTGATGGATGGAGCTAAATACAGGGCAATCCTGGAAGAAAACCTGTTGGAGGCTGCAAAAGACTGGAGACTGGGAAGGAGATTCACCTTCCAGAAACACAATGACCCTAAACATACAGCCAGAGCTACAGTGGGATGGTTTAGATCAAAGAATATTCATGTGTTAGAATGGCCCAAAATGTCAGTTCTCTCCAAAGGTCTCTCCTTCTGCCCCTCGGCACACACTGACCATATCCAACTCTGCAATGATATGGAGGAGTTTTTCAGAAAAATGAGATTAAGGGAATATTTTTATGACAAAGACCTTCCATACAGCAGCGACCCTGAGATGGAACAGCCCATAAGGAATCCTACCAAAAAATCTACCTGGACCCCACGCCCTGGAGCTAATGCAGCACTGGATAAATATATTGACTGTTTCAGAAGCAAAGTAAAATCAGAAATCCTGGAGAAACAAAAGAAACAGGTGCATAACCTAACCCTGCAGGAACAGAAGGCTATTACATCACTGAAAGAAAATCAGGATATAATAATAAAACCAGCTGACAAAGGGGGCGCAATAGTCATAATGAACACCTCAGACTATATCCAGGAAGCAAACAGGCAACTGTCAAATCCCATCCATTACTCCAAACTTGGAAGTGATCCCACAGAGGCCTATATGAAAGAACTAAAGAGTATGATCAAGGAGTTTCCAGTCCAGATCCAGAATCAGGTAAAAGGACTTATCCCACAAGATCCCAGGCCGGGCTGCTTCTATATGCTCCCAAAGATACACAAAGATGGCAACCCTGGGAGGCCTATCATTTCTGGCATTGGGACACTGACAGAAAACATCTCAGGTTGGGTGAAAATCTCCTAAAACCCCTTGTCAGGGATACTCCAAGCTATATCCAGGACACCACTGACCTTCTTAACAAACTGAATGCCCTGGGCCCTCTACCTGAGGGTACCATTTTGGCCACCATGGATGTGGAATCCCTGTATACCAACATTCCCCACAAGGATGGAGTTGCAGCATGTCGGGTACACCTGGAAAAACAAAACCTCCCAACAGAACCAGTAACGCAGCTCATACAATTCATCCTTAGCCACAACCATTTTACCTTTGGAGAGGATCTATATCTACAGCGAATGGGAACTTCAATGGGGACCAGATGTGCACCCCAATAAGCAAATCTCTTTATGGCAGAAATGGAAGGAACATATTTATCAACATGCGCCACCAAACCTATGATTTACCTTCGTTATATCGATGATATCCTTGTCATCTGGACTGCAGGTGAGGAGGCCCTACTTCAATTCCATAATGACTTTCACCCGACCATCAACCTTAAACTTAGCTATTCAGGGAGTGAAATTCACTTTCTGGATACCACAATATACATTAAAGACCACCGGCTACTCACATCAATATACCACAAACCCACAGACAGAACGGCCTACCTGAGAAACGACAGCTTCCACCCCAAGCACACAAGACAATCTATAATCTACAGCCAGGCTATACGATACAATCGTATTTGCTCCGACAAAACAGACCTGGACAAGCACCTCCTGGATCTGAGGATGAAATTTCTCAGATTGGGATACAAACCAAAAGTGACAGACAACCAATGAAACAAAGCAGCAGCCATTAACAGAGACAGTCTGCTCACATATAGAGAGACCCAGAAAGATGCCCGAGTGCCCCTAGTTGTCACCTACAACCCACAGCTGGAGATCCTACGAAGGATTGCCAAGGAGCTCCAACCTGTGCTACATAGGGACAACAGACTCAAGGACATATTTCCAGTCCCCCCTCTCCTCTCCTTTCGACAACCACCAAACCTGAGGCGCATTATCGTCCGGAGTGCCCTGAAGGCCCCAACTGAAAATGGCACCTCACCTTGCCTACATAAAAGGTGCATGACCTGCAAGCACATCCACACCGCTGACAGTGTACCTATCCCATAGTCACAACAGGTGCACAGAATTAGGGGGACATTTTCCTGCAGGTCTTCCAATGTGGTGTACCTCAATGTGTATGCAATGTCCCACCACAGGCCTCTATGTGGGGGAAACAGGGCAGAGACTCAGTCAACGAATGAACTCACACAGATCCACCATTAATAACAGCAGAACAGATCTCCCAGTGGCCGCACATTTCTCCGGAGAAAACCACTCTATTGAAGATTTGCGGGTTGTGGTTTTAATGGGACATTTTAAGACACAGGAGAAAAGGAAAGAAATGGAGTACAAATTTATGCAAAAATTTCAAACTCTGCAATTTGGACTTAATATTCATGCCAGCTTCATGTCACACTATGTTTGAACCATGAACTGAACTCAATATTCATGCCAGCTTCAAATCAAACTATGTATGACCTGTGAGGGACACAAATCACCTCCTGATAGCAAACAGATAACAGCAAGAATTACTGATCCCTCCGTCACGCACCACAAGTTTCCAGACTGTTTTTTTGACCTGTTGTAAATAACTTCTCTACTTAGATTGCAATTTTTTTTTAAGGACTCTAAAATGCTTTGAAAACCATGTGTATAAAAATCTGTTAATTTTCAGTTCTTGTATCACACCATGTCTGATGAAGGGAGCGAGTACTCCTGAAAGCTTATTTATAAATATACTCAGTTAGCCTCTAAAAGGTATCGCCTGATTTCTTCACTCTTCCATTAGAATGGCCCAGTCAAAGTCCAGACCTAAATCCCATTGTGCATCTGTGGCAAGACATGAAAATTGCTGTTCACAGACACTCTCCATCCAATCTGGCTGAGCTTGAGCTATTTTGCAATGAAGAATGGGCAAAAATCTCAGTCTCTAGATGTGCAAATCTGGTAGAGACATACCTCAAAAGACTTGCAGCTGTAATTGAAGCAAAAGGTGGCTGTACAAAGTATTGATATGGGGGGGGCTGAATACTTTTGCACGTTACACTTTTCAGGTTTTTATTTGATTAAGATTTTGAAAACCATGTATCATTTTCCTTCCACTTCACAATTATCTGCTACTTTGTGTTGGTCTACCACTTAAAATCTCAAGAAAATACATTTAGGTTTGTGGTTGTAAGGTGACAAAATGTGAAAAAGTTCAAGGGGTATGAATACTTTTGCAAGGCACTGTAGATGAGAGTTGATTAAATCTCATTGACTTTGCGACTATGTTACATTGTGGGGGATTAGCCATCAGCAAATCTGCAGTGGCTAATCCAGGGAACCTAGCCTAAAGATTAAAGCTATCTGCATAAATTTAAATGATATGCTTACCTCAGAGCATGCTAAATGGCGAACATTATTAAACCAGTTAACATGTGCCCGGCAGTGGTCAAATGCATGAATCAGCTCGTGTGTCACCACACGGTTCATGTGTGACTGATTGTGGATGTTATTCTGACACAACACAATCTGGAAAGAAGACAAAAAAAATTATATTTGGACATCTGAATTTTGATCTAAATTAGCAGTATATTTTTCCCTTCTTCTAAAGCCTTATAATAAATCTAAATTTATCTTACTGCGAAGCCCCTGCACTTTTTAAGCTGTTCACTTACTTCAGATGTATCTGCATCAAAGCCTCCACTTACTGATCCGTCACAATCTTCACAAGAGAAATGCCTGTCTCTAGAGACTGTGCTGAAAAAGACAACGCACTTTTACTTAAGGAAAAAACAAAAAAAGGCATTTGTGTTGGACGAGAATAAATCCATAGCCACAGTGCAACAAATTACTGGCACGACTGTTACATTTACACTATTCAAGAAAGCAGGGATGGGCCCTTAAAGTGAATCGGTCACAAAAGAGTCAGCATAAAATTTATGCTGGCACCCGCTATGCAATTCTGTTTCTGTATCTCCTATTTACATCTAGGGAACTTATGCAAACAGTGTAGAACACCCTCATTTGGCTGTTTTTTGAACTCCGGGCAATCTGTGGTGGACACAGACATAGGTATTGTCATCTCAGCAACAAAAGACTGAAAGGAAAGGAAAGTACCCCTTTAGGCGAAGGCCACACGTTGCAGAAAAATGGTAAGGAAAAGATGCTACAGAAAAGCAACAGAACAAAATAGCACCACAAGGTAAGGACACAGTCTATGAGGTTTTGATAGTGAAGAAGAAAAAAAAAAAAAAAAAAAAAAAAAAAAAAACACGTTAGATGTATATATTAACATCTGCTGTATGGACCAGAAATCACTTTTACTATTCAAGTCTATGCGATTCCAATCCAGGTTCTCATAAACTTGCATAGAAAAAGTGACTTCTGGTCCACATAGCAGAGTCTGTGTAAATGGGCAGGTTATTCTGCTGATCACATGACAGAAGAAGTACTTGGTGCGTGAAATCAACTTTATTATCATTTATTAACATAGCACCATTAATTCTATGAGTGCTCTACAATTGTGTAGAGGTTTCCATACATAGTACAATAAACACAAAACTAACAAGATGACTATAACCTGACACAAATAGGGAAGAGACCCCTGCCTGCAGGCTTACAATCTATAAGGGTTGGTAGGTAGAGACAATAGGTGAGAGTAACAACTTATATGGTGGCATATGGGCAGCAGGGTTAACTATGTCTTTTTTTTTTTTTCTAACGAGCAATAGAATATTTTCATGTAGTGTTGCTTTAATAATGTATTCTGGCTATGTTCATAATTACATGGCTGCAGTGTATCACCTCACAATTAAAGGGAACCTGTTAGCACCATAAACTAAAAGCAGGACCAGACAGGACATCTCACCTGTTGGCCAACATAGCCTGCATAATGTCTTAGTGCTACATTATCCTTAAAAAAAATAATATATATATATATATATATATATATATATATATATATAAATATATATATATATAAAAAAATTACTTTTATAAAGTCAAGCTCTCCCCGCTCTGTCGCCTCCCTTATGCTGCAATGTACTAACCTCAGCCTCTGTGACGTACCCACTCCAGCCTCATGATATCCTGTGCGTTCTCAAGCTCTGTGCTAAAGTTGGGTGTATGCCCTCAGCTTCATGTCATCATTGCACATGTGCCAGGTGCTCAGTGACACATCTCAGTCTGGCGGCTTCAATGCGTATGCAATAGAACAATAACCATATAGGTCAGTGGTAGTGAGGCCCAGCACTGAAGTTACCTGGCTAAGAGGCTTGACTGAACCCCTGGTGTAAATATATCTTCCTTTAGACACTGCCAGGAATGTACATCCAGCGCTGAGCTTGACAACCTCTGCGCATGTGCAGGATTTCATTGGGTCTTTACAGCAGAAGTGAGTGATGGGGCATGGAGAGCTTGACTTTACATGCTAGCTCTACACCCTGCTGACTTCAAAACCCTTTACATATTCAATAAATGTCATTTTTCTAAGGATAAAAACAGCACTCAGACATTATGCAGAAAGCAATGAGCAACATGCGAGATGCCCTGTCAGGTACTGCTGTTGGTTTATGGGGCAAAGTTATCCTGACGCGTTCCCTTTAATAGAGTTGAGCAGGATAATAAAAACAGCACCATATCTGTCTGCAGGTTGTGCGTGACTTGCAGCTTTGTCCCATTCATTGCAATGTAGCTGTAGTACCAGACACCACCCATGGAAATGGGTGGTGCTCTATTCTGAAGAAAACAGTCATATTGTTGTAATTGCATTAGCACATAATATACACTTACCAACCAGATTGCTTCATGGCATCTAAAAGAAGCTTGGCATATGGACCTGTAAAATAATATGTAGGAGTTAGAAATCGTGTTCTTATGAATAAAAGGTAAACACATATAGATTAGTAGAAACTATTGAACCCATTTGCATACTCAATAAGAGTATCAATTTGCCTATTAAGGCTATGACAACTCAAAAAGTGTATGCACTGTGAAATTTCTGCCACAAAACTGAGTGTGAAAATCCATAGTGCATTACAGGACCAGCAAAGAATCTCATCCACCCACAGTGCAGACTTTAAGGCTGAGGACCCACGTTGCGGAAATGCAGCTTTTTTTTTTGTTGTAGATTTTGTTGCGGTTTTTTAAGCCAAAGCCAGGAGTGGATTGAGCAGAAGGCAGATGTATAAGAACTTCCTAGTTATTTCCCATTCCTATTGTAAACATTCTTGGCTTTGGCTCAAAAAACCACAGCAAAATCTGCAACAGAAAAAGCTGCGTTTCCGCAACGTGGGGCCTCAGCCTAAAGGGGTTTTCCCATTTGGGCAAGTTATCACCTATTAACAGGATAGGGGATAATTTGCAGATGGAAGGGTCCAACTGCTCAAGCCACCCCCCTGCAGCAGTTTAACCAATTGCAGACGTTCAGCTACATCTGCATATACTGTAGGGCTGCTAATGTAAGCTGAGCTGAATGCAGCCACATCACACCTACTCATTTCCATGGTCATGTGCAGCATCCTCTGGCACATATTGTTAGCTCCGCTGGATTTAGCTTCCATTGCTTCCTTTTTGTCCTCACAGCCCTGCCTGTCCGGGAACAGAGGATAGCCATGTTCTCCATGCGCCGATCCGTCTCTCTCCATTTGTCCCTCTCTCACCTTACAAACTCATCTGAACCTATGCAGGAAGCTGCCATCTTTAGACGTTAGTACGTGACGTCATGACGTAATTACCAACGCGGAACACTTTTAGCCATTTTTATTTGAGGCAAAAGGAAAATCCAAACAATACTTTTCCACGTCGGACATTTTCTATTTCCTATCATGTGTATGTTTCTGTGCATGGGATTTGCGGCATGGGTGCGCAGTTACATAGTTCGGGGAGGTAATTTACACTAAGGCGACGTTGGTCTCTATGGTTACCGGGTAGCCGCAGAGCATGCCGGGAGTCAGAGAATAGGAAGCGATAGTAGAGAAGCGGCTGAGTGAGGAGCTGGAGGTAAGTGACTGCCATGTGTGTTCCTAGAGCACTTAGCATGCCCTGTGCCAGTCTTTGTATTGCCAGGTGACTCTCGATAGGGTTAGTGTTAGGAATAGTTCGGGGCCTGGTCGTGGGGCACGCTGTTACTTACTGCTGATCTTCCCTGTGTTAGCCAGGCTCTGTGCAGAGAACATCCTGCTGATTCGCCCCCCATAGTATAACAACACCTTTGTACCCAGGTCCTCACCTTGTCCTCAAGCTCTTGAATGGACTGTTGGAACCTTTAGGAATAACAGTTTCTTGTATCCATAAAACCGATCAGTTAAGCAGATGATCAAAACATGATGCGATCAGCCCCTGAGTTGTTTTTTCCCAATAGCTTTCTGCTCTTAGTGTACAGCAGTCCAATTCTTGGAAATCCCAGCTGGTCATAGACAGATTACTGATATCAGATGTTGTTCAACAACAACAACAGATTTCAACAAGATGATCCTATTGTTCTCTGGAAAGATAGTCTGGTAGTGATTTACTCTTGTCTTCCTTCAGAGCACATGCATGCTCCATCAAGCATGGATGTGTTTTGGAGACAGTCAAAACAGACTGTTGAATGGGTGCTTGCTGTCTAATATGGATGACCATCATTAGGCTAGGGCTACGCAGTGACTGAAGGTGCCTACAATAGCTATTTGTTGAACATTTATTAGGCCAAAAGCTATTCCTCCTGACTGTTCCTTGACTGAGCCGATCATATGTGTGTTTTCTATGGGGACAGGGAAATAAGCACCTTCAAGACTGCTGTTGTCAGAATATAGCCATGCCATTCATGGGTATGTCTTAGTCACAGTTTGACTTATTTCCCGTGGCAAAAACAAACACAGACAAACTGAAAGTAATTTTTTTTCTTTAATACCCAAACAGAAAAAGTACAGTCATATTGTGGGCATGAACTCCTGCTCATCAATACAACTCACCCATAAGCATAAGTCCAGCATATTCTTTGCAAAGTGATTATAGACGAATGGCATATTTTTTTTTTTGCTGTTTGCCCTAATAACCCTTTAGACCTACACCAGTGCAGCCCATAATGCTGGCAGATCTGCCTATTTAGGCACTTGTTTGCCTTAAAGAAGTATGTTCCACAGCAGAGCTGCACCAGCTGTTGTACTCAGTCTAGTGTAGTAAGATAGTTTTATATTCTAGGTGGTCCTGTTAGAAGGTATAGATAGGTCTCTTTAATATACAGTAATATGAAAAAGTTTGGGCACCCCTATTAATCTTAATCATTTTTAGTTCTAAATATTTGGTTGTTTGCAACAGCCATTTCAATTTGATATATCTAATAACTGATGGACACAGTAATATTTCAGGATTGAAATGAGGTTTATTGTACTAACAGAAAATGTGCAATATGCATTAAACCAAAATTTGACCGGTGCAAAAATTTGGGTACCCTTATCATTTTATTGATTTGAATACTCCTAACTACTTTTTACTGACTTACTGAAGCACAAAACTGGTTTTGTAACCTCACTGAGCTTTGAACTTCATAGCCAGGTGTATCCAATCATGAGAAAAGGTATTTAAGGTGGCCAATTGCAAGTTGTTCTCCTATTTGAATCTCCTCTGAAGAGTGGCATCATGGGCTCCTCAAAACAACTCTCAAATGATCTGAAAACAAAGATTGTTCAATATAGTTGTTCAGGGGAAGGATACAAAAAGTTGTCTCAGAGATTTAACCTGTCAGTTTCCACTGTGAGGAACATAGTAAGGAAATGGAAGACCATAGGGACAGTTCTTGTTAAGCCCAGAAGTGGCAGGCCAAGAAAAATATCAGAAAGGCAGAGAAGAAGAATGGTGAGAACAGTTAAGGACAATCCACAGACCACCTCCAAAGAGCTGCAGCATCATCTTGCTGCAGATGGTGTCACTGTGCATCGGTCAACAATACAGCACACTTTGCACAAGGAGAAGCTGTATGGGAGAGTGATGCGAAAGAAGCCGTTTCTGAAAGCACGCCACAAACAGAGTCGCCTGAGGTATGCAAAAGCACATTTGGACAAGCCAGCTTCATTTTGGAAGAAGGTCCTGTGGACTGATGAAACAAAGATTGAGTTGTTTGGTCATACAAAAAGGCGTTATGCATGGCGTCAAAAAAACACAGCATTCCAAGAAAAACACTTGCTACCCACTGTAAAATTTGGTGGAGGTTCCATCATGCTTTGGGGCTGTGTGGCCAATGCCGGCACCGGGAATCTTGTTAAAGTTGAGGGTCGCATGGATTCAACTCAGTATCAGCAGATTCTTGAGAATAATGTACAAGAATCAGTGACGAATTTGAAGTTACGCCGGGGATGGATATTTCAGCAAGACAATGATCCAAAACACAGCTCCAAATCTACTCAGGCATTCATGCAGAGGAACAATTACAATGTTCTGGAATGGCCATCCCAGTCCCCAGACCTGAATATCATTGAACATCTGTGGGATAATTTGAAGCGGGCTGTCCATGCTCGGCGACCATCAAACTTAACTGAACTGGAATTGTTTTGTAAAGAGGAATGGTCAAAAATACCTTCATCCAGGATCCAGGAACTGATTAAAAGCTACAGGAAGCGACTAGAGGCTGTTATTTTTGCAAAAGGAGGATCTACTAAATATTAATGTCACTTTTCTGTTGAGGTGCCCATACTTTTGCACCGGTCAAATTTTGGTTTAATGCATATTGCACATTTTCTGTTAGTACAATAAACCTCATTTCAATCCTGAAATATTACTGTGTCCATCAGTTATTAGATATATCAAATTGAAATGGCTGTTGCAAACACCCAAATATTTAGAACTAAAAATGATTAAGATTAATAGGGGTGCCCAAACTTTTTCATATGACTGTACATACTTTCTTATTTTCCAGGCACATCACCACCATGTCTTCTCCAAACAAAGCACTTGAGTTGCAATTACAAATGAAGCAAAATGCAGAGGAATTGCAGGACTTCATGAGAGAGCTGGAAAATTGGGAAAATGACATCAAACAGAAGGATGCCAAGTTGAGTACCCAGGCAGTCACAGGTGAAGAGGTAGGTTTGTCTACAATACATAGTTACATAGTAGATGAGGTTGGATGAAGACATCAGTCCATCAAGTCCAACCTATAACCCTACAGTGTTGATCCAGAGGAAGGCAAAAAAACCCATGAGGCTTACGCCAATTGCCCCATTTCATGGGAAAAATTCCTTCCCGACTCCAATCTGGCAATCAGTATAAAACCCTGGATCAACGTGCCCTTAAAATCTAGATCCCATAACCCGTAATGTTGTTTTGTTCAAGAAAGACATCCAGGCCCTCTTTGAACTTTGTCATGAGAATCTATACCTCTTTTGATGCATCCCATAATTTTATTTGCCTTGGCAGCAGCTGCCTGGCACTGGTCACTAAAGGTAAGCTTATTGTCCACCACAATCCCCAAGTCTTTTTCATTAGCAGTCTTACCCAGTAATTTACTATTAAGTACATAATCATACATTTTATTTCATCGTCCAAAATGCATAACCTTACATTTGTCAATATTAAACTTCGTTTGCCAAGTCTCGGCCCATGCTTCCAGCTTCCTTAGATCCCCTTGTAATATTCTATTATCCTCCTCATTTTTGATTACATGATCTAGAAACAGAAGAATCCTTCTGTATTTGGGATATGCAGCTTTATAACCAGTCCCATGATGGATGTAGAACCATACTTATCCAATATAAATTCACAGATGGCAGGTAGAATGGGATTGTCTCCATTTGGCAGCCGTGCTAGTAAAAGTGGCACCGGCAGTTAGAAAATGTTGGGGCTCAATCTCTAGTAATTGATACATTGAAAATGGTCCACTGTGCTTTACACTGCCTTATGTTTTTTACATGGGAAGGAAGAATTGATGACTGCTCTACCAAAACAAATACCTGGTGATAACAGCATCTTTATACAAAGACCTTGGCCGCAATGCATCTGTCCTGACACAAAATTTAATGGATGTTGTCTTCCAGTTTAAAATACTGTACACTTTTATCGATGCATGTAGTTATACAGGGTTGTTCCCTGAACAATTTTTATCATTTTTCCATGGGATAGGTGAAACATGTATAACCACTGTGGATCCATGATGCTGAATAGAGCAGTAATGTGTATTCAAGACAACTGCTCCATTCATTTCTGTGGTACATTGTCAGTCACATAGAAGTAAATAGATAGAGATTTTGTAGGTGTGCTAAGTGAGAAGTTAACCCTAGTGGATTTATGCTTTTCGAATCCATTATCTCTGTGACGATGCTGTGATTTTCAGGTACAAATCTACAGAAATGTCAGTCCTTTTGTCACTTCTGTAACATTTAAATCATACTTTAATATGTAAATATATCTTCCTTTAGACACTGCCACCTATTAGAAATAAAGATTATAGGAAAAAGAAAAAGAGCAGAAGTAAAGTGTCTATTGAAACTAAGAAAAATGAAGAGAACAAAAACCCCAAAAGAAAATTGCACGACTACGACTACTGGGACAAACTGGATGTGGTAAGTGTTATCCCTTAGGGCACTTGTTTAGTTTTTTTTTTCTACATAAGGAAATATGATACAGTGTTGTTATATAGATTACTGAATGCTGTGCTTTTAAGGTTTTTGAATTTTCCGTTCATGAATATTCACCTTATTTTTACAAAAGTGTCAGAAAATTAGTCAGTAATGTAAATTTATATATACATTAATCTTTGTTACTCTGATATCTCTTACTCCAATGCTAGTCTAGTGAGTTTTTTAGACTTCTGATGTTATCCAGTGAGATTGTGACACCAGTTCCCTGCAGTTTATTTTAAAGCCATTCCTGACAATTTAGTTTTTATGTTTAAATTGTAATATTTTGCAAGATTAAAGGGGTTTTCAGGCCCCAAATGGAGCACCCAAACTGATAAGCCATCCTTTGGATAGGTCATCAGTATCTCATCTGTGAGGGTCACACACCTGAACAGACACAGGTTAGGCAGCCTCTAGGCACTGGAAGCTACTGCACATGTAGGCTGCTCCTATTCAAGTAGTAGGAGTGATGCAGCAGCCTGTCTACTGCATAGTGCTGGTTTTGGAGAATTGCAGCACTGTTCCTATTACTTTAATATGAGCAGCCTGGGCAAACTCCACATACTTCACTCACAGCTGATTTGTTTGATGAACCCACCCTGTGGATAGGTCATCCGTATGAAAACTCCATTTGGGGCCAGAAAACCCGTTTATGCTATTAAATGTGGGACTACTGTGTGTGTGTGTGTGTGTCAGTCAGACTAGTAGCTTGACCTACGTCATCTGCAGAGGCCCTGCAATGTTGATTACTTCAGCCTTTCCTGTTCTTTTGTAATTGGTGCCGTTTGTTTAGGCACCCAATGATAATTCACTGTCAAGTGGAGTCTCCAGTGTTTGATAATGTACTAGCAATGGGTACCAAAACAAATTGTGCCAATTGCTGCAGATCGAGAAATACTACAAGAGAAAAAAAGCATGTCTGAACACTTGGCTGCAAAGGCATGCAAGTAGTTTTAGGTCTTTGAGGACATGACAAAATCTCTTTAAGGCTAAGGACCCACGTAGCGAGCCGCAGCCAACAAACACTGTGGAAAAGACTGCAGAGGAAACATTGTAAAAAACTCCACTTTCTGCCACTATTATACCTATATGGAAAATGCCAGCATTTCCATAGGTATAATTGACATGCTGCGATTTTCAAAAACACAAGTGTTTTTGAAAATGCAGCTTTTCCACTGCGGATTTTATTCGGCAATGTGTGGATGGGATTAGACAGAATCCCATCCACTTTGCAGGTAAAATGCGGTTGTCCGACTGCAGCCAAAACGCTGCATTTTCGCAACGTGGGCCCGGGCCTAAAGGAGGACTGTGCAGGACTGGACCAATTTTGGGTGGAGATGGTGTCAAGAAAAAGTTATTAACTTGAGAGGCCTCACTGTGAACCAGAATGCAGAGTAGCTCTGCAAGAACGCCTCAAGTTCTAGTGGGTTTTGTCTGGAATATATAATTATAATAAGCAATGTGTTGTGTTACATTTCCCCATGCAGTGGCCGACAGATGTGGCCTCTCTACTTCTTCTACTTCCCTAGTCATTAGATGATTTTTGCACTGGATTTATTTTAATTAGGGGTTATTGTGGTGAGACAACCCCTTTAACTGTAAATCGGTGATTTATTTGTGTAATTTTGTTAAATTAATAGCATTTTATGTGTTATCTTTTTAGCAATCTCACCTGTATTTATTTCATTACATGTACAAATAACTTGTATGTACTATATGGTTTAGGACAAAGCCTTACAGGAACTTGATAAAGAAGAAAATACTAATGAATCAGTGTCTGCTGAGTCTGATTCTGGGGATGAAGATGGCATTAAAATTGATACAGAAAAGGCTTTAGCAGAAAAAGAAAAGGTATACCTTTCCTTTTTATTTGTTTTTATTAAACTAGAAGTGCTTTCAAATATAACTTTTATACATTCATTCACTTTTGGGTAGTGCTTATGTGCTATTTATTTGTTCAGTTGATCTTTTGCTATAGTTCAGTTCAATTTTTCGACTTTATTGAATACTGAAATCCAAAGTCATTTCTGAGACTCCATGCACATGAACGTGCGCTTTATCAGTGTGCTAGCCGTGTTTTTAATGGCTAACATGCTGACCAATTATTTTCTATGGTCTCATACAAACGCACATGTATTATCCCGGGTCTGTGTAGGGGTCCATAAGCCCAGGGCCAAATTTAGGAAAGTCTCTTATTCCTGTCCATTTTGCGGCCCAGGGCTCACTACATGAAATGAATAGGTCGATAGAGGCAGAGACGGCAGATATCATCCATATTTCGTCCATGCTGGTTTCCCACTGAACTGTTGATGCAAATGTTTATGTGCATATAGCTTTAGACTGCTGTCCATACTTTACACTGCAGATCAGGTTGTTTCCATTGGCTTTTGATTGTGAGCACACACTCACAAGGAGGTCAGAGGAAAGGGAACTATTACTCTCTTTGTGTTAATGGTAAAGGTGGAAACATTAGAAATTATGATTTGTAAAATCAACTGTGAAATTATTAGGTTATTATCCCACATGCAATGAGGTAATAATTGAGTTCTTATGGACTTCTCTTTAGGTTGTCAATGACCTAAAAAGTGGCAGCTTAAAGGGGTTTTCACCTTGTGACTAATTGGAATAGGGCTGTTTATTTTCATAGCAAAATCATTTGGCTCCAAAAATCAGTGTTTTGATGGAATCAGGGCAGTGTGGTGGCCAAGGGGTTGGCACTGTTGCTTTGCAGCACTGGGTCCTGCATGGTTTCCTCCCACACTCCAAAAGCATACAGAGGATTTTGAATTTGCATTATGAGCCCCAGATGGACCAGGAACCAACTTGAGTAATGATATACAACGCTGGGGAATATATAGGTGCTGTATAAGTAAATAACATTCAGGTCTCGGAAAAATTAGAGCTGGGTTGTTGATGATTTGATATCTGTGAAAAGTAACTAACTCATGCAAAGCTGAAGAAAAATTATAAAATCTTTTATAATAATTATAGATATTAATTTTTGCTTCAGGGAAATAATTATTTTAGAGCTGGGAAGTATGATGAAGCTGTGCAGTGTTACACAAAAGGCATGAATGCTGATCCATACAATGCGGTCTTGCCTACAAATCGAGCATCTGCTTTCTTTAGATTGAAAAAGTAAGTGTTTTGTCCCGGTGGTATTTTTCTCGGACAAACTGATTTCATAATTTGTAAGCTGGCTTAAAGCTGATAACCTTTTGTTTCCTTTTTTTTTTTTTTTTTTCCGTTTTCTATAGGTATGCTGTTGCTGAGTCAGACTGCAATCTGGCTATTGCCTTAAACCGTAATTACTGGAAAGCTTTTGCTCGCAGAGGAGCCTGTCGTCTGGCATTGAAGAATTTTCAAGGAGCAAAAGAAGGTTGTCTCATAAATTGTTTTTAATGATCTCGTACAAAAGAAGTATGTTTGTACAAAATTAAGAAAACAAATCACCAGTGTGTAAAGGATTATGAGCTATCATCCTTTTCTGTTAAAGGGGTTGTCCACAAACAGGAAAACATGTTCATTGTTCTTAAAAAAAAAAAAAAAAAAATCAGGGAGCTTACGTGCTTTAATTTTGTGAAGATCCACTCACTTTATATCACCTATAGTCACTATGTCCAAAAGTTCGGAAGATAGCCCAGTGCTAAGTGCGGCTGTGATATCACGTAACAGCTTTTCTCTGAACCTCTAAACTTCCAACTGCTGTGATAAAGAGGTGATCAAGGGTGATAAAATATTCAAGTGCCCTGTTTTTTGTCTTAAGATCAATGAGTGTGTTTTATTTTTGTTTTAAGAGGATAACCCCTTGAAATTTCATCCCTTCCATTTTTAGCCATTTCTTATAAATGTTGCAGGCAAAGACAAAAGCTAGGTGGCAAGACCTGTCAATACAGTGCTGGTCAGTCGTCACCCAGTTTTCCTAGAAACAAAGATTTAAAAAGAAAAGTACAAGTTTAAGTAGTTTCTGAGGATAGAGAGAACAACTCCATGACTTGTATTTACAAGGTTTTTTTTCTACTTTCAAGTGGAAATACAAATGCATTTGAACACACTTGGAAATACTTTATTTTTAGGACTTTGCTGTACATTTTATTTTTCTATTATGCAGATATCCCCTGGGAAGCTATCCCACGTACTAATATAACTTGCGTTTGGAAGTTCTTCTAAGGCTGGTATCACACATGTAGATTTTGTGGCAGTTTTTATAACCATAGATAGGAACTGATTCAAGAAGAATGGGAAATAGAAAGGAATGACTTGTGATTCTCCTTCCTGTTCAATTCACTTCTGAACTTGGCTCAAAAACTGTTTGCAATTAGAAATGCTATTCATGTAAAGGTATTTATTTCTTTCACATAATTTTTCTGTTTTCTGCATAGATTATGAAAAGGTCTTGGAAATGGATCCAAACAATTTTGAAGCCATAAATGAATTAAAGAAAGTGACCCTGGTAATTTTTTTCTGATTTAATCCAGTTTCTTTCCCTTTTTATGTGATATATTTTGCTTCACAGCTTATAGTTTGACACAGCCCTGCATATATTGGGACTACCTGATACCTGTGGTCTGATCATTGTGAAGAATGTTAATGACTGAGTGTATAAGTTTTCACATGCAGCAATTGGAATAAATCAGCCAGTAAGCACATCTTTAGATCAGAAGATTTGTTATTCAGCTATAAAAGAAGTCCCACAAAAAAGTCTAAATAATTCTGTTGTAGTTAATTTTAATGGATGCATTCACTAATGCATCCATTAAAGTAATAACCATATTATGTTCTGTGTTTAGTGAAGATGCTACTTTGTATCCACTCTGCTTTAATAAACTATGTACCACACGTGCATTTTAGGAGCTTCAGTCATCTAATACAGTACAGATAAAAGAAGACATTAGGGAAAACATTCAGGAGAAAACTTCGGAAGTATGTGAAGAAGAAGCGAAGCACATAGAAGCCCAACAGTTAAAACAAAAAGCTATTGTACAGAAAGATCTGGTATGTTTTTATTTCTGTTTTAAAACTCTTTAAAACGTAATTGTATCCACTAAACCAGTGATTCTCAACTTGCGGTACACATAACCCCGGGTGTAAGTGCCGTGATGAGAGCCTCTGCAACCACAGAACACAGCTTACATTTCACAAATTGTGTCATAATAATAAGAAGGAGCATATAGTAAAGGTTAGTTCAGGAAGTGCTTCATTTCTGGCCTTCCATTTAGCATTGTTTTTGCACCCCTATGTATGCCTCCATGATATTGATGTTCTTATTTTCATACATCTATCACAGTGATGGGTTATCTTTATAAACAACACGATGTAGACACATTATTAGGTGCAACAGTATATATTGGCTCCTTAAAGTGGCATTCTCGTCACAGATTTCTATGGCATATGTGCAAGATATCCCTTAAATTTCTGATACACTGGCACCACAGACACTGTAAATGGAGAGGTGGCTGTGCATTTGCCAAGCAAGGGCTTCTAGAGATACCAAAGAAGTGAATGGATTAAATTGCTTAAGTGCGCTCCCCTCTGTTCATGCCCCTCTGTGGCACCAGCTAGAATGGGGTTGGAGAACTCTTGTTCTGGAGATAGGTGGGACAAACATCTTTCAAATATTTATGGCATTTCCTGTGATGTATCCGTTTAATGCAAATATCTAATCATCCAATCAGTGAATGAAAGCAGACTGTCATATTGGTCATTTGTTGACATAAAAACAGCATGTGGAAAAGATGATCTGAGTGATCATATATTAGGCCCCTTAATATCACCTGAGAATTAAGTGAGGGCACAGCCTACTATGGGTGTGCCAAAATGTTCTAGGTCCATCCATTCTCTAATGGCTTTCCAGTGGGGTAATGGTGAAGTGCCTTTGGGATATGCTTATGTGACAGACTGTATTGTATACAATACTGTGCAGAAGTTTTAGGAAAGTGTGGAAAAATGCTGTCAAAAATGTAAGTGTGAAGTTTATTTTTGTAAATTAACATTTGCCTTCAAAACAGCATCTGTTTTTCTAGGTATACTTGCACAGAGTTTTTGAAGGGACTTGGCAGTGGAGAACTAACCACAGATCTTCTGTGGAGGAAGGCTTGCTGAAACCCTTGTGTCTCTTCTTGTAACCTCGGACAGATTTGATAATGTTGACATCAGGACTCCTCGTTCTTCTTGACGCTTAAGATAGCCCTTAAGGACATTGGCTGTGTGTTTCGTTATTGTACTGTTCTCGAGCCCTTTGACAAACAAACTGCCTTTTGTTACAGCCAAGTATTTAAAATTTTGAATGAAAGCAGAGCACCTTCTGCCATTTTTATGCACCTCTTTTTCTATGTTTTAGTGCTTAGTTAAAGGGGTTGTCTTATTATGGACACTTATACCCTATCCACAGGACAGAGGATAAGTGTCCAATTGCTGAGGGTCCAATCGCTGGGTCCCCCAGTGATCAGGGGACTGAATGCCCCCCTAAAACCTCCTTGTGAATAGAGCGCCAGTGCGCTTGCATGACCGGCACTCCATTCACTTCTAGGGGCTGCGGACATAGGTGAATGAAGCGTTGTCCATCCAAGTACACTGGCACTTCATTCATAAGGAAACCTTAGGGGGACTTTCAGTCCCCTGTCCTGATCACTGGTGGACCTGGCAATTGGGCACCCAGTGATTGAACACTTATTCCCTGTCCTGTGGATAGGGTATAAGTGTCGTGTCCATAATGGGACAACCCCATAAAAAGGGAATCTATCAGGGCAATTTGGGACACTAAACCACCCACATGTCCATATGGACCTGGGGTTTAGTGTCCCAAATCACCCTGTTCTAACGCAATCCATGGCCGCATTAAAAATAAAAAAAGCTTTATACTCACCCTGCCGCTGTACTCCCCGCGCCTGCGCAGTTCTTCAATGAAGCCAGAGGAGTACTCCTCGGCTTCAGTGCGCATGCCCCGCAATTACGCAGTGAAGCCGGGGTGTCCATCTTTGGGTTCACTGAAGAACAGCGCAGGCGCCGGGAGGCGTGCCTCATGAATAAGCCGGACCGATCTCACCAAACAGCGTCGATCGGACCCTTATCTAGGTAAGTATAAAGGTTTTTTTTTTATTTTTAACGCGCCTGCGGATTGCATTACAACAGGGCGATCTGGGACACTAAACCCCGGGTCTATAAGGACCTGTGGGTGGTTTAGTGTCCCAGATTGACCTGACAGATTCCCTTTAAGTCGCTTGTACTTCTTTGCACATCATAGTTATGATTTTTTTTGGCCACGATTCTTCCATGAAGACCACTTCTGGACAGACTTCTCTGAACAGTAGATGGGTATACCAGGGTCTCTCTGGTTTCTGCCAGTTCTGAGCTGATGGCAATGCTAGACATCTTCTGAATTTGAAACGACCCCCAAACATACAGCCAATGCCATTTAGAGCTATCTCCTGTCTAAAGAAGGACAAGGGGTCCTGAAATTGATGATATGGTCCCCACAGAGCCCTGATCTAAACATTCTAAGCACTCTGGGATTGTGAAGCAAGCCTACATCCACAGAAGATCTGTGGTTAGTTTTCCAAGATTTTTGGAACAGCCTCCCTGCCAAGTTCCTTCAAAACCCATATGCAAGTGTATCTAGAAAAATTGATGCTGGTTTGAAGGAAAATTATGGCAACACCAAATATTGATTTGATTTAGATTTCTCTTAAAATATTAACCCTTCTATTTTTCCACTTCTGCCTAAAACCTTACATGTATGTACAGCTAAAAAAATCTGCAGCAAATGCTTAATGCTGATGTACAGAGTGTGGTGTGGACTCAACATGGTGGAAGAAACAAAGAATTCAGGCTGTTCTAATGGCAAAAGAGGTGGGACAGTCTTACCCAGTGTTAGAAATGTGTTCCTAAAGAAAATGGGTACCGAATGTAAATATTTTGTCTAAAATGGTCAGTTGTAGCTATTTTTTCTCCTGCAGGATATTAAGACATTTGAACTTTGTCAGAATGTTCAATAAAATATCTTCATTGGTACAGGGAAACGCTTACTTTAAAGAAGGAAAGTATGAACTTGCCATTGAGTGCTACACTCAAGGAATTGCTGCAGATGGCACAAATGCACTGTTACCAGCAAATCGAGCCATGGCCTACCTGAAGATTCAAAAGTAAGTGTAATTCAATTCCAATTAAATTTGATATACTCTTTGATTTCATTTAAAGGAAGTCTATCACCAGTAAACTCAATATCAAACCAGCTACAGTGCATTGTAGGGGACATTACGCTGAGCACCATCATACCTATAGATATTCCAAAAGATGCACCATTTCCTTGAAAAAAAAAAAACAACATGTTTTATAAATGCAAATGAGACAAAATATTGTTTCTGCCAGCCCATAATTATTCATATTTTTGTGTTTGCATTTGAAATGCTTCTATCCCCAGGTATTCCAGGAATAGTGTTAGAATAGTGTCTAAACATATCACTGCTGCAGCCAATCACATAATTCCTGGAGCCAGATGAGAAGAGACAGGCAGGAACCAGTGAAACCGTGGCAGGGAATTGGTACAGTGAGCATTACCCTTTTGTTATTTTTTACCATTTGTCAGCTGAAAAAAAAATGCATGGGGTTGGAAACCCCTGCAATTCTATATGTCCAAAAGCAGATCAGTACATGCAAGGTTGTAATTATTACTTTGATTGCTGTGTCTGAGTCCCTTGAGTTTAATGCCTGAGCATGTGAATAAAATAGCAGATAGCTGTATGAGCTCCTTAGGTTCCCAGAGTTTAATAATTTATGTCTTTTTAGCTGTGTAGGAAATTTGGATCAGACTATTTAGTATAGCTATAGCATCTATATTGATTGATATAAGAAATACAACTTCACAAATTTAGTTTATAAAAACAAAGAAAATTGAAGCTTGAGTCGACATTTTTTTTAGTCTTTGTCTCTTCACGGACAACCTCTTTCAAAATGCAGATACGGGGAAATTGATCATTTGGAGTCTCACACCTACCTTCCCTGGCAAACAGAGAATTTTGCAGGGGATAGCCATGGCCCGGCACTTCCTTGTGAAAAAAACACTTTAAAAGGTTTGGCTACTGTAGCATTACTCTTCTAAATGTGCTGGAAAGCATTCAGTAAGCCTTGTACAAATATATAGGTTTACAGCATATGTTCTCCACTAAGCAATTTACACTGCACTCCTGTCCTCCTTGCTGCTGATGGAGGAGCACATGACCATAGGCGGCCTCCATTGAGTAACCCTGTGCACAACACTGCACGTGCATTAGTTTCCCATGCAATGTGCAGTTTTATTCAATAGAGCTGGCTGATGTACAGGTCAGGGAATTAAATTAGCTGGACTTTAGTCTAATGATGTGGATAAGAGAATAATCCTGAATGTATGATGCTCAGGTTTTTGATGCTTTATTGTGAACGTTTGATACTGTAGAAGTTGCGTTTTATAAATCCAAGGTCATTTTCTTCTGCTAATATACAGTGTTCACATATCGCTGAGCCATCCTTATGTAATTCCTTTAGAGACTTTTGTGTGAAGAGTGACATTTAAGAATGTGAATGTACAAGAAAAAGGTCAGAGGAAGGTTAATGGTTGTGAATCAATAGTCTTTCGTTTTGTGCTAAAAATAATTTCTTCTCTGCTCCAGATTAGAAGAGAATATTATTCTTTCATTTATGGCTCTGAAGTATCTCCGTAGAAGACTTAACTCAAAACATTAATATACAGAATGTAATACAGTATACGTAAGTGGATTCATTTATTTGTGTCTCTGTCAGATACCAGGAAGCAGAAGACGACTGCACACAAGCAATTGCTTTAGATACGTCGTATGGAAAAGCTTTTGCCAGAAGAGGGACTGCAAGAATAATGCTTGGGAGACTGAGCGAAGCAAAAGAAGGTGAAGCTGTTTATATGCGGTGCCATTAAACACCATATAAAAACAGTATAACATGTAGACAGGAGTTATAGGAAGCATATCTACACTTTACAGTCTTTCAGGTTTACAGTGATACCTGTTCTTGATAGTTATATCAAGTAAAGCAGATAGAACACTTATAGTTAACTGGAAAGCTTCCTCTCTAAATATGAAAGTCTGATTGAAAACTGAACTCTGAAAACATCATAGTCAGCATTGACTGCAGTAAGTTCAGCTAAAGGGAAAGGACTAGCTTGACCTGAAAATACCAACTTGATGTTGCTAGATAAATCTTACCCACAGTAGACAGGACACCAGGATTTCCAAGACATCCAGAAAGGCCTTGGTCCTGAGACCAGTACAGGCTAGCTGATGACACTGAATAATGGCCCAGATTTACTAATAAGTGGGTAGTGTAAATTTAGGTAGTCTGAAAATATGACAGATTTATCACACTGGCTGTGGCTGGAAGCTAAATCACAATATAAATAAACAGTACGCACAATATGAATCTTAAATCTTAAAAGGCGCTATCTCACTTTTGAAAACTAGATTCACAGAAAGTGAGAAATAAAATATATCTTTTATTTGATACAATATAAAAAGCCCCAGGCTAAAAAAGACTGTGTGATTATTACAGTCATAGAAAATATAGAACAGCACACAGAATTATAGCCAGTTTGTCATGAAACTCAGGCCAATGCAACTGCATTCACTGAATTCCATAACAAACCCATGCTAATAACTCCAGATACAACAGAGAAAACACTAGATAAGAGTATGAACAGGACGATAGACAATGTTCCCACCTCACTCAACTATTCTACAAAGGCCCTAAGTGGATAAACGCTATTTGGAATACATAGAGAATGATACTGATAATGCGGCAGCAACCACATGATAGTTACATCAATACTGGTTCGTCTGCAGCTATAAGAATGTTATCACAACATCCTCACACTAAGGATAGCTACTAAATGATACACCTAACTGCACTCAGATGGAGAAACAAAGATAATCAGAAGTATGATCAAACTAATACAGAGTAGCTGCAAAACAAATACAGCAATTTTAAATTATATAAATGGATGAAAAAAAGTCTCAACGCGGAAAAATGAGGCTAAAGATGATCCCAGATAGCAATGGTAGCGATAAATTGAATGTACTTACAGTAATAACTGCAGTACTGGAGCTGATACTGAGCTCCAGTACTTCACAGCGCTATCACCAAATGATCCATTGGCTCAGCCTTATATAGGGCTAGCCTAATGGTTTAACCAGCCCCCATATGACGTCAGCAGTCCCACCCAGCACAGCTGATAGGGCAGAGATGCTACATGATGACGCCAAGACTGGGGGTGGTACAGGTAGCTATAGAGACTATGATGCTGCCTGAACAGACGGGGAGAAGGAAAAACAAACATACAGTGCTACGCAAATATAGGAGAAACTATCTTGCACATCAAGAAATAGTTTAGCGATGACTGGCTAATATGAATCTATTTCAAGTGTGTGGACTTAAAAAAAAAAAAAAAAAACGTAAAAAGGCTTTTGGTGACAATGTATATTATGTAATGACAAAGGTATATAAAGTGGTTCCAGATTTTTTTTTTCTAGTGTTCATAGGTTTATATCATGGTTTTTGTTACTTTTCTTGTAGATTTTGAGATGGTTTTAAAACTTGAACCTGGAAATAAGCAAGCAATATCAGAACTAGCCAAGATTTCTCAGGTGTGTATAGTGGTTATTTTTTTATTAATTGTATAATGCATAAACTAGCAAAGAGTGGGTTAAAAAAAACAAAACAATATTGACTTAATTGATCCCTTTTTGCTCCTGTTTTGACATCTACTGCATCCCCACTGGTTTCTACTTTCTGGTCCCTCCAAGACACACAGGTATGTTTCTATGTGTCAAGCCAGGACTAGTAAGAAGAGACTAGGGTGGATCCAATAAGCAGAATGGGTGCGGCACGGGATTGGTGAGTATTTCTTCTTTTATTTTTTTTAACCTATTCTGAGCCTTCATTTAGACACAAGGACATCATACTTGTGCAGGAGGACTTATGAGGTTTTTGGACGATAAATTGACAAGGAACAAGACAAGGGAGGAAAGTGCTAAACAGGTAGCAAAAGTCAACAAAATTAAAGGGGTTGTCCTGGATAAAATAAATATTAAATCTTAAACTAAACCCCCTACCCCTGCCTAACTTCTAATTTACTTAGATTTTAAGAAATCCATAATTACCTTACGTTCTGATAATCCGGTGACTTTCCGGAAACGGAACATCACCAATACTTCCCACCGCCCCAAAAACCATAGGACACAGACGACAGGTAAGTATGATGGTGTGTGTGTGGGGGGGAGCTGAGTTATTTAGGTAGGTATGTAGGGCTAGTAGTCCATGGGCTAGCTAGGGAAACAGGGAGGGGGTGTGAGAAAGGGGAGGGGGAAGGAGTGAGAGGGGGATCTGAGGTTAAGACAGCAGAAAGCTATACATGTAAACAAATGCAGATGATGCCAGGAGCTCCCAGACAAACACAAAAATCACTCAAAGCACTGCTAAAGGTATTTTGGCGCACTTATTAACCCATTAATAGCACTAAAATACCTTTAAAAAAATAAATAAATTTTTGTTGGCCCGGAAAAACCCCTTTAAAAATGCAAATAATGAGAACTGTTATTTCTTGGCTTTAATACCAATAAGTGTGGGGATACATGTTCATTGTATTTTTCTCTAGGAGCTCAATGAAAAAACAGTAAAAGAAAATCAGCAGTCTGCAGATGAATGTAAAGAAGTTGATAAAGGACGCATTATAGCAGCCATAGATAAACCTCCACATCTAAGATCAACTGTAAGTATATGCATACTCATTTATATGTGCATTTTTACATATTTGTTTGCTATTATAGAAATATCTGTATTTTTGTTTGTCAACAGAAAGGTACAATATATGTCATATACAACATTTCTGACACGTAAACTGGTTATTACAGGATCTTTGTTTTGTATTATGGAAAAACAGTTTTTTGTTTTACAATATGTGCAACCTGTTATTATAATGATATTGGTCCGGAGAAAGGTAAAATCAAACCCCATGTGATTTAGATTCTAGGTTTGTTCAACATGCTGATCAGTTTTAGTAGTTGATCACATCAAACAAGGATTGAGAATTATAGAATAATTCTCAACATTATGTGGAATACCTAGTTTCACAGAATAAATTGCAATAAGTAAATAAAACTGCATGTAGTTAAGTATCTCTTATGTCTGATTAGACACCGGATCTTGTCACAGGAGACTGTAAAAGTGTTTCCCCACTGCCCTATAGAAGCTCTTCTATAGGGCAGTGGGCTACTTTTAGGTCAGAGTCTACTTTTAGGTAGTGTACCTCTTGGTGAGACATTGACTGCTAGATGTTGTGTAAAATCTATATCTAACTAAACAATTGATAGGGAATATAGACGCCATCCACGATTACCATCACCAGATAAATATTCAGGATAGACAATCTCGGTTCTTTTTCACAGGTGTAGCCTTACTTTAGATTCTCGGGCTCAGAGACCGGAAGTGTGATAGCCTTTGTGCAAAGTAAATATGGATGAATGGAGTTGTAGCTCTGGGTATTGAGGGATCACACTTGCTGTCTCTGGGTCTGAGAATTTCTGGAAAAGAACATAGGGGCTCCTTCCTGAAAATTTACCTGGCGATGGTAATAGTGGATGTGGTCTATAGTTCCTACCTATAGTCTATCTGAAGATATGTATAACACAACCCTAGACATGCCTCTTCAACACGCAAAATTTTTCTCAGCTAACAGACTTAGAGAGGGGCATCATTGGACTGAGAGAAGCAGGATGGTTGTGGACAAATTGCCTGCCATTTGGGCTGTTAGGAGGTGTTGGGAGCCTGTAGTTACGTGAGGGCATGCAGACATGGGGAACAGTCTATGATTGGCCCAGATAGACCACCAGTAGAGAGGATTGTTAAATTACGTGTCCTGTTATTGATAGCCAGCCTCCATCACCTTCGTTTGCTGTGATGTTGTGAACACGAAACCTGGACTGCTATGGCCTGGATTCATCTTTAGCGATGAATCCAGGTTCTGTTTGGACTTGTGGTAGTCTAGCTCGAGTATGGAGGCCTTGTGGTGAGATCTCCAATCCCGCCTTTGCAGCAGAGAGACACATTTCCCCAACTGCTGATGTGGTGATCTAGTGAGCCAGCACAAACAGTCTAGTAATAGACGAGTGATATGAGAGGCACTAATAGCTCACCGATGTGTGCCGCATGTGTTACCTCTCATATCAGGGATTCCAACTGGCATTTTTCAGTGTGATGATGGTCACCAGCACACAGCAAGGTTTTCCCAGGAATGCCTATCCCAGATTGCAACACTTGCCTGGTTGTCAGGTTTATTGGCAGTCGAGTATCTATGTGACCAGAAGAGACGCGAGCTTTTGCACCCTACCAATGTGCAGGGTTTACAGGCCCAGCTGCAACATCCATGGGTAAATGTGCTGCGGGATATCATACAGAACCTGTGTACAAAATGAAAAAGGCAAACTTGTTTTCATTTCCAAAAGTCCCATAGAGTTAAATAGGATTTACCGAAAACAAACTTGCTGTGCTACGCTTTTTCTGTAGCTCCTATTTCTGTAGTTACTGAAACAGTGTAGCACAGCTGTGTTTTTGAACCGGAGGCCAGGATTTTTTTTTTTTTTACTGTATCCATTTTAGATTGAATTGTTTCTTAAATAGTTAATGACCGCCATTTTTTCTCAATCTATAAAACTTGTTTAAAGGGCCCAATTATAAAATATTTTTATTTACTGTGTATTTGTGGAGGAGATCCGGCCAGAATGGCAGCTGACTGTATAGTTCTGCTGCAATTTATCTGCAGTGTCATTAAAAGTACCAGCTAGATTTATGGTTTACAGATCTTATATATTACCTTTTATTAGGACAATAGAGGTACAGTATAGGTAGGTAGATAATAGAAAATTTTCTAACTTGTTAAAGAATCTTATGTCCAAAATTCTTTCCAAACCAATAACCTTGCCATGTAGGGGCCTTTAATGGGAATAGAAACATAACTTTGTGGCCACAAACTAATGTAGCAGTGCAAAGATAATCAAGATAATTATACCAACCAGCCTCAAGTGTATCGGGGGTGAGGCTTCATTTACCAGATTTGCCAACAAAGAGCTGTAACACAGGAAGAGGCTGAAAATCTCATTCATTGCTAAGTAAAGTGACATTGGGCAGCAATTTCAAAGGGCATTCTGAGCACTTGCAACTATTTGTTGACAGAGAAGGCCCCGTCCCCAGTGCACTTCAAGCTGATTTGAATGTCCACAAAAAGATGATGATCTCTCTGCATTGCTTGACTGGTTTGTCAAGACAAAGATATGGTTCTGTTCCTGTTAAAGGACCCCTACTCAACACTCTCATTGGTTTGGCAAGCATTTCAGACCTGACTGACCTCCTTTTAAGCAGCTTTCTGCATATTAAACAATGTTGAATCCAGTTCTGTTATGTATACTATTGCTACTGCCTTCCTCTTGAGTTAAACTAAATGTCATACAGAAGTCTTTAATCTCGGAGTGTGGCCTTTTATTCATAAAAGATAAAGCAAGGGAAAAGGCAACTGATTAATGAATATGAACCTATAAAGGACCAAAATCAATAAGAACTTGATGAATGATCTTTGCTTTATAAGTGTGATCATTGTGTAGGCTTAAATCCATAGTAAATCTGGTTGGATAGTCTGTTAGAAAGTTTTAGTATCTGCCATTCTCTGCCTTGTGCATACGCTCAGTGCATGCTTGTTTTGGTAGTTTGTAGAAATGTAAACTGACCACTACAAACTCTACTACTGATCTGGAAAAAAAATCATATCTGTAGTTTTGCTAAGTTAAAATATCAAAAGCATTGAATCTGTTTTAGAATGTACACAGTTGACCCCCGATGAACTCTTTTGACAATAATAGGGTCCCTTGGCATTCTATAAGGGAACCTCGAATTTTACTTAATGGAGACTTCAAGCAGGTGTTGAACAAAGTTCTGTTCTCTATGTAGTGGCCAGACCAGGTGCTGCAGATCAGCTCACATTTACTTGAATGCTAGCTAATCTGCAGTGACTCAGTTAAACCATTACATAGAGAACACAGCTGTCTACTTCTTGTTGCATTCGCTGTATATGTGCTGCTGGGAATAGGTGATTGGTGGAGGTGTCAGGTCTTTGACACTCACTGCTCTAATATTAAAGGGGTTATCTGGTTACTAACATTGATGGTCTATCCTTAAGATAGGTCATCAATATTAGATCTTTGGGGGTCCAACAACCGGGACCCCCACAGGTCATCGCTAACGAGACTTTGTGGTACTCCTCATACAACAGTATCGGCGAGTGTAGGTACTGCAGCGTTGTCCCATTGAAATCTATGCAGCAGCGCTGCGGTACCTACACTGCTACAGATTGTATGGCGAGTAAGCAGCTCGGCTCGCAGTATGTAAAAAATACCATGAACCGCACTGTCTCGGTACCAGTGACCTCCGGGTGTCCCGTGTGTCGGACCCCCGCAGATCTAATATTGATGGCCTATCCTAAGGATAGATCATCTACAGTGGGGAAAAAAAGTATTTAGTCAGTCACCAATTGTGCAAGTTCTCCCACTTAAAAAGATGAGAGAGGCCTGTAATTGACATCATAGGTAGACCTCAACTATGAGAGACAAAATGAGAAAACAAATCCAGAAAATCACATTGTCTGATTTTTTTAAGAATTTATTTGCAAATTATGGTGGAAAATAAGTATTTGGTCACCTACAAACAAGCAAGATTTCTGGCTCTCACAGACCTGTAACTTCTTCTTTAAGAGGCTCCTCTGTCCTCCACTCATTACCTGTAGTAATGGCACCTGTTTGACATTGTTATCAGTATAAAAGACACCTGTCCACAACCTCAAACAGTCACACTCCAAACTCCACTATGGTGAAGACCAAAGAGCTGTGGAAGGACACCAGAAACAAAATTGTAGACCTGCACCAGGCTGGGAAGACTGATCATTCCAAAAATGGGATAAATAAAATCTACATTTTGTTCTGCAAAAAATACGCCTAAGGGTATGTTTCTTATTACAATCTGTTGCTGCCATCCTTCGTAGGATGACAGCAACAGACATTAACAGTAGTAGAGTAACAGATGCAGCTGGAGCCCCTTTCGTCTGTGTCCATTTTGATTGACCATAATGTTAAAAAAAAGCACGACACACACTTTCTTCCGTCATGTTTGTTTACTTTTGTAAAAGTCCTGCATGCAATATTACAAAAACCTATGTAAATTTGGTATTACTTTGATCGTGCTGACCCAAAGAATATAAGGGACATGTAATTTTTACCACGCAATAAACACAGTGAAAACTAAACCCTAAATTCGCTATTTATACGTGGAAGACAGTTATAGCAATGGCTTCCCTGCTTAAATAGTGACCACATAGCATTGTTATACCCACATATCATTTGTGGCTAAAAAATAATCCTCAAAAATGCAAAGAGGAGTGTTTTTACTTTTCTGGAAAAAATGAAGTGTGACCTCTGCGGGAACCCTAACAGCCTTGACATTCACATACTGATTTCCTGCCATATCTTCACTTCATAACACAGATGTCCCCTTTCTATAGCATCACAAATACTTTAGCTCTCAGCTTAATTCCCCATCTCACACACACTAGAGCTCCTCGAATCAATAGGCAACCTTGGCATACCAACCTGACAAAAACTGAGGTAAGCTTCAAGGATTGCAGAACGTTGCTGGAAGTAAAAACACTCCACGGAAGATTCCATCAGTTACAAACAATCGATTCTCAACTTCACGTCTGCACCATACCTCTGCAAAAGAGGTTTACTTCACGATCTTCCTTATCCCACAACTCTAAGCAGTCCCTTCTCTGTCTCCCTGGTGTCTATTCTGATCTCACTCATCTTAGCTGAAGACTTTGCCCATATTTCAGAAACAAAATTGACAACATCAACGTTTTAAGCAGCAGTCCCTACAACCCCACAGCTGTTCAGACCTCTTCCTCCATAATCTGCTTCTCCACCATTACTATTGAAAAGCTCTCAACCTTAATCTCCAAAATCTCACCTCACCACCTGTTCATTTGATTTCAATTGCAACTCATCCCTAAACTTGCAGCAGTGTTTCTCCCAGCCTTGTCCCACCTCTTCACCCTTTTTCTAGCCATGTGTCAACCCATCCTCTCTGTCAACCGTCTTTTTATCCCTTCCCTTGTAGACTGCAAGTCCTCACGTGTAGGTATCTCTCACATAGTGCTATTTGGTCACTAAATTAGTTTATTGTGCTTGTTTTTATATTATGTATGTAAATGCTTTTCATATATACAGCAACTTGGAATTAATGGTGCGCCAAAAAATTATATAATAATAAAAACTAACTAATGTCACAAAGTTTATTACTTAATCAATATTCTGAAAAGCCCCATCTTCTTGAGTTTCCAGACTTAAAGTAATATTGGAAGTGAAGCAGTGTGTTTACTGGTTTCTCGGCAAGAAGTATTTCTAGTTGCCTGCCTATTTGTACAGATACAGTCATATGAAAAAGTTTGGGCACCCCTATTAATCTTAATCATTTTTAGTTCTAAATATTTGGGTGTTTGCAACAGCCATTTCAATTTGATATATCTAATAACTGATGGACACAGTAATATTTCAGGATTGAAATGAGGTTTATTGTACTTATAGAAAATGTGCAATATGCATTAAAACAAAATTTGACCGGTGCAAAAGTATGGGCACCTCAACAGAAAAGTGACATTAATATTTAGTAGATCCTCCTTTTGCAAAAATAACAGCCTCTAGTCGCTTCCTGTAGCTTTTAATCAGTTCCTGGATCCTGGATGAAGGTATTTTTGACCATTCCTCTTTACAAAACAATTCCAGTTCAGTTAAGTTTGATGGTCGCCGAGCATGGACAGCCCGCTTCAAATTATCCCACAGATGTTCAATGATATTCAGGTCTGGGGACTGGGATGGCCATTCCAGAACATTGTAATTGTTCTTCTGCATGAATGCCTGAGTAGATTTGGAGCTGTGTTTTGGATCATTGTCTTGCTGAAATATCCATCCCCAGCGTAACTTCAAATTCGTCACTGATTCTTGTACATTATTCTCAAGAATCTGCTGATACTGAGTTGAATCCATGCGACCCTCAACTTTATCAAGATTCCCGATGCCGGCATTGGCCACACAGCCCCAAAGCATGATGGAACCTCCACCAAATTTTACAGTGGGTAGCAAGTGTTTTTCTTGGAATGCTGTGTTTTTTTGACGCCATGCATAACGCCTTTTTGTATGACCAAACAACTCAATCTTTGTTTCATCAGTCCACAGGACCTTCTTCCAAAATGAAGCTGGCTTGTCCAAATGTGCTTTTGCATACCTCAGGCGACTCTGTTTTTGGCGTGCTTTCAGAAACGGCTTCTTTCGCATCACTCTCCCATACAGCTTCTCCTTGTGCAAAGTGTGCTGTATTGTTGACCGATGCACAGTGACACCATCTGCAGCAAGATGATGCTGCAGCTCTTTGGAGGTGGTCTGTGGATTGTCCTTGACTGTTCTCACCATTCTTCTTTGCCTTTCTGATATTTTTCTTGGCCTGCCACTTCTGGGCTTAACAAGAACTGTCCCTGTGGTCTTCCATTTCCTTACTATGTTCCTCACAGTGGAAACTGACAGGTTAAATCTCTGAGGCAACTTTTTGTATCCTTCCCCTGAACAACTATGTTGAACAATCTTTGTTTTCAGATCATTTGAGAGTTGTTTTGAGGAGCCCATGATGCCACTCTTCAGAGGAGATTCAAATAGGAGAACAACTTGCAATTGGCCACCTTAAATACCTTTTCTCATGATTGGATACACCTGGCTATGAAGTTCAAAGCTCAGTGAGGTTACAAAACCAATTTTGTGCTTCAGTAAGTCAGTAAAAAGTAGTTAGGAGTATTCAAATCAATAAAATGATAAGGGTACCCAAATTTTTGCACCGGTCAAATTTTGGTTTAATGCATATTGCACATTTTCTGTTAGTACAATAAACCTCATTTCAATCCTGAAATATTACTGTGTCCATCAGTTATTAGATATATCAAATTGAAATGGCTGTTGCAAACACCCAAATATTTAGAACTAAAAATGATTAAGATTAATAGGGGTGCCCAAACTTTTTCATATGACTGTACAATATGTAAGTGCTGCTACATGTTATATTCTTTTAGAAACCTTTGAGGAGGATGGAAATCGAAGAGATTGGAGGTGTGTTACTAACTTCAAAAGATGTTCCAATTAAATCATATGATGATCGCATTGCCAGTGTCTTGATCCAACCAGAGGAACCTCCAAAAGTTAAAGAAGACTTGAATTTTGAAGCACCAGCTTCCATTTACCCAGAGGCTCCTAGTGCAAAGATGTTAAAGATTGAAGAAATCAATGACTTATCAGAAACTCGGTAAGCCACAATAACATATAAACTATTTTGTATATTATAAGATCATTAGTCCAGATCTGGAAAGGAACAGATGTGAACCTGATCATTTAAATTAAATTATACCTTATCCTGGACAAATCCATTCTTCATGTTGCCTGCTGTAGTGATTTGTGATCCATACTTGGCTGTTTCAATCACATGACATGGCACTGGACATATCTCCCAGCAATGACAACAGATAGCACTGAAACTCTAATGAATGCTAGCATGAGAAAATGTTATCATATTTGCAACATAGCATATGATTTTGTCAGGTTGGTATGCCAAGGTTGCCTATTGATTCAAGGAGCTCTAGTGTGTGTGAGATGGGGAATTAAGCTGAGAGCTAAAGTATTTGTGATGCTATAGAAAGAGGACATCTGTGTCTTGAAGTGCATGTACAAATTGGGTTTCAGATTAGTGGTTCAACAGCCAGGATCCCCGCTGATCAGCTGAAATGGCCCCAACACTTGTGTAAGTGCTGTGACTCATTCCCTTTTTACATAGCACACCATTTGTTTCATAACTGCAGTGCGTTATAATTACAGCCTAATGCCATTCATTTCTATGGGACCAGGCTGTAATTGCATTGCCACTATAAAACAAACCTGCATGTGATGTGGGGTGGGGGGGGGGTCACGGTGCTCACACGAACACTGCAGCCCTTTCAAAGAACTGATCGGGATGGGGGGGGGGTTCCTGGGTGAGACTCCTACTAATTAATATTTTATTGAAGACCTATCCCTGAGGTCACCAGTTTAATTGAATTAGACAACTCCTAACTAGCTCAGTGAAAACTGCTTGGAACAGAACCTCCCATTGAAATAAATGTAACGTGGAAGACACTCAGATGTCATCTGAGTGCCTACTGTTAAAACTGGACTCCCCTTGGGCTACACATTCAATTGTGTGCATGAGGCCTAACTCATTGACCATCTGTGTGGAGTCCTCCTGATCTCCCAAACAGATAATGCTATGGGAGATAATTGGGCACCTTGTATTTCACCACCCGAAACTTTTGTTCTTGCAGGAGATAAGCCACTGCCCGAGATAACTGGCAGCAGCTTTCTCTTCCCTCCCCATTCGGAACGCATGCTCAACTGAACCAATCATGCATGTGTATGGAGCAGTAGGGAGAGAGAGTTGTCGGTCAAACAAGCATTCATCCAACAGCTATTGAAAGTGTATGGACATCTTTACACCAACGTTATGTAGGAAACTCGTAGAGGAATACACCCACTGAATACAATGGCCAGGCAGTATTTGTCTGCTTCCCATTCACATCAATGGGAGTTATCATGGCGGAATCCGGCTGAAGATCAAGCATTGAAACGAATGGGAACCATGTTTCATGTGAATTTTGGAGCTGATTTTGAGGCGGAATCCACCACAAATTTAATTTCAAATTCAGCTGTGTGAATATACCCGAAGGCTTTTTTTTTTTTTATATTGTTATTAAAGGTTGTCCAGGCAAAATTGGACAACCCTTTTAACGTTTAAATCCGCTGGAGGCAGTGAAACAAATTAAAAAAAAATAAAAATACTCACCTGTCCCCGTTGCTCCGGTGTCCTCCTGAGCTTCCCAGTTCTTATGCTCTGGCGGCGTCTTCCGGAGTTCCGCTGAAGCCACTGACTGCCCGAGATAACCTGACCGCTGAGGCCAATCAGTGAAGGGCCTGCAATGTCACTACCTGTGACATGACGGGTCCTCTTCCTGAGGCCAATCAGCGGCCTCAGGAAGAGGACCTGTGATGTCACAGGTAGTGACATTGCAGGCCCATCACTGATTGGCCTCAGCAGAATGCTGGAAAAGACCCGGGAGACGTCGCCGGAGCAGAAGAACCGGGACGCACGGGAGGTCACTGGAGCAACAGGGACAGGTGAGTATGCATTTTTTTTTATTTGTTTCACTGCCCCCAGCTGATTTAAACGTTAAAAGGGTTGTCAATTTCTGCCTGGACAACCCCTTTAAATAAGAACTGCAAATACTTCTAATTGCAGTAATGCCTTGCACATTTTACTATGCATTTACATATATTACATATACTTTTTATATAACTTTAGATAATTATTCACTGGCTTCATGTTCCATTTTAATTAGTTATACAAATTTTAAGCATTAGATATTATTAGGCAATTATGCTGGATAGCGGTTTATTTTTGTGCTTAGGTCATAGACAGAATATTACTGTAATTTGTGTATTTTTCTTATTAAATGTGAATATTTTTAGAATGCTATTTTTGGCTCTAGATTTGTAGTGCATTGTATAATTGCTATAATAGAACAACTTGAAGGCAATGCACATGGATCATCCGTTTAATGAAATCCATTTACGCCGCTATGTAGTCTGTGATTTTGCTTTGAAGTTCAGGAATGCCCCTTTTCTAAAAGAAAACCGCTGTGCTTTTATTAGACACAATAGCTATAGAAATTGCAAGCCCGAGTGCTGCATTTAGATCTTATCTGAGACGTGTATTATCATTTTACAAGTGCTAGCTTCTTTCATCAGACATGGTGTTATACAAGAACTGAAAATTCACAGATTTTTATACACATGGTCTTCAAAGGATTTTAGAGTCCTTAAAAAACAAAACAAAACAAAATGCAATCTAAGTAGAGAAGTTATTTACAACCGGTCAAAAAACAATCTGGAAAGTTGTGGTGCGTGACAGAGGGATCTGTTATCTGTTTGCTATCAGGAGGTGATTTGTGACCCTCACAGTTCATACATAGTGTGACATGAAGCTGGCATGAATATTAAGTCCAAATTGCAGAGTTTTAAGTTTTTGCATAAACTTGTACTCCCATTGTTTCCTTTCCTCCTGCGTCTTAAACTGTCCCATTTTGGTGTCATATGAAAGAGATTCTCATCTTTCATATGACACTAAGTATGCAGTGCTACCTGTATAATTACCAGAGATATCACAAGTTGAAAACACAGTCGGGACTGGGATATGTATTGCTGCATATAAATATCCTAATCCCGACTGTTTTCATTGATATCTCTGGAAATCATACAGTTAGAACTGCATCCTTAGTGTCATACGATAGACACTCTTTTCTTTCATATGACACCGAAAGCAAGTTTTATAATGCTGTATGCTAATACTCCCCCACCCTCATGTTCTCTCTTCATGTCACACAGCCTTGTATTCCATACAGAATGAGAAAATGAGAAGCAGGAACAGCTCTCAGTAGAGAAGCATGGGCAGGAGTGAAAAAATGTAGGATTTCACTGAAAGGATCCAAAATTTGTTAAAGTATATTACAAAATGTATTAATGACACAAATACTTCCAGAAAATCAAAAGTTGTCCTAAAGTTTAGTTACGCTTTAATCTAACTTTCATCCACTCTGTGCTGTTACAGCGGGTGGCTGTAGAGGGCATTGTGATGGGTGCCTTCCCTGCCCTATAGAATACCAATTGCTACCTGTCACTTGTGAGCAGAAATATTAACAGGTGTTTTAAGGGATGAAGTTTATGGCAGAAGTATGCATATATGGTATATGCTGTATAATAAAACATGCTGACTGAATAGGAGAGCAAAACCGGTGATAACTGAGGTTAGTCATACACATCAGGTACGAATGATTCCACCATCAACATCAAGAACTAAAGTGCCTGATCAGGGGATCCGTGTAAAAAATAAATAAAAAAAATTGTAAGTCTGCACCTAGTGGCACATAGTTAGCTAGATTCAGTCGATCATGCCATACAATTATTTTTGGTCAAAAATTTCCAACACCATGGATCTTTTCTTTTTTATTCTTGGCAGACAGGAGTTTTTCTTTTGTCACATTTTTTAAATGATGGTTATCTAAAATATTCTATTTCAGCAGACTAAATATATGGCCAGCTTATTTCAGATTCTACCAAATGCCCTTACTTACCCATCCCAGGAACACTGATCAAATCTCAGCAAGGAAGCCTAAGGCCTTATTCACATGAATGGGAAGAGCGGCTGTGTGATGGCAATTTCTAAAACATGTTGATTTCAATGGGGCAGGTTTATTATGCCAGATTTCTTACCAGTTATGAGCTGGCATCCATTTCCCTCCAGGTGCATGTTCGGGCAGAGGGTGTGCCTCATTTATGAGGAGGTGGGTGCCTTGTCATATATGAGGTGCACCCTTCATCAGCAGTGGGGAGTCCCATTTGGAAGTGCAGTTTGTGGGCGGGATTGAACATGGCTGTGTGAATGGATGTCTGTGCATCATAGTCAGCTTTGCAGTGAGCTCCAGAACGGCCAAATTACTACAGTACTAAACTGAAAAGTGACTTGGGTATATTACATATGGCATTTCAATATAGTTATGTCGAAATTCTGAAATATCAGCACATGGACAAGCATGCTGCTTTTTCTTAAAAACAGTGACATATATCAGGAAATAGTCCCAGTGCCTACCTCGTGTGGCTAACAAATGAGATGTGAACAGAGCCTTAAAGGGGTTGTCTACTTTCAGACCAGTATTGAGAGACAAATGTTATTGTTTGTATAATAAAAGGCTGTGCAATTTTTCAATATACTTTCTATATCAATTCCTCACGGCTTTCTAGATCTCTGCTTGCTGTCATTCATATTGCTTACTCCCAGTGAATAAAAATTAGTCCATGGTCATGTGATGGACACAGGTGCACAGCTCATTAACAGGCAGATGTCTGATTACTGTTCTGTGACTGTAACGAGCTGTGCACCTGTGTCTATCACATGACCATGGACTGATTTTTATCCAATGGGAACAAGCAGAGACATAGAAAACTGTGAGTAATTGATACAGAAAGTATATTGGAATATTGTATTACACTTTATTATAAAAACCACATTTGTCTCTCAATATTGGTCTGAAAGTGGCCAACCCCTTTAAACTCAATACGGTATCAGTAAGGGTGGAAACCACAGAAAGAAGCGTGGCAAAGAAAGAGGGACCTAGACTGGGTAGGGACATGGGGTCAGAATTGCTATTGGCTGTGTATGTAATGTATTTTATATATTGACAAAGCTTACTAATGTAGTCTTCTGAGATTATACATATAGTCCTAATTTATTAAATTGTGCTGTCCAAAATGGAGACTATGTAAACATTATCCAGTTACTTTGTGCAATGTAAAATGTTATGTTCACTTTCATGCAGGAATAACGCCAATAACAGCATTCCAAATCCAACCAGACCAGCAGATATGAAAAAGGATCTGCCTATGGTATCTCCATCAGTAGATTATGACTTGCCTGGAGTTCCTGCAAATTCATTTCAACTAGAGGCAGATCTAAGAAGACTGAAAGGGAACCCAGATCTGTTGTACACATACCTAAAGGTAAGAACTGACTAAATATCTTTTTTATTCCTTTATTGATATGGCTGGCAGAGCGGAGCAAAACCCACAGGTGTTTGGTATTGTAAAGTTTTGAGGGGCATCAGACATTTTTACTCAATATTAAGATCTTTGTCAGGCTATTTGTATTTGATACTCCTATTACGTATATATTTTTTACATATTGCACCTTTTATTTAAAGGTCAGAGTTAGGTTTTCCTTAACTTAACTTAATTTTTGGTAAGAAACTGTAGGATATTTCAGTACTGGTCTGCAGGTTAGATGTAACATTACTGGTCTGGTTACATCTAATCTACATTTAAAGGGGTTTTCCCACAAAAGACATTATGGCATATTCACAGGAAGACATTCAGATATGGCCAGGCTTTACGATAGCAGCGTGGCTCTGAGCAACGCTGTTTCAGTAAGTCCCATAAAAGTGAATGGGAGTTACAGCAACAATGTAGCTCACTGTTGCAACATAGCTATGCTGTTTCTGTAACTCCCATTCACTTCTAAGGGAATTACAGAATGGCTTAGCTCAGAGCTTTGTGGTCTCTGTAAAGCCTGACCATACCAGTCTTTTCAGCAAGGTTGTAGTCAGGTAAGTAGCAGTGTATGAGGCTGAGGGGTCATTTTAGAGATAGGTGCGGGTCACAGAGGTTGAACCTACATCTACCAAAAGTTTCTCGCATAATCTGTGGATATACCATAAATGTCTTTCATTTAAATGTGTATTACATGTGGTCTGACCAGTAATGTTGCATCTAACCTGCATATTTTGGATCTTCCTCCCCTCTTCTAGTTTCTGCAAACTCACATACTCTATTGCCATTGGGGGTATTGAAGAGGTTTCTAAACATTTACATATTTTTGTTGGCGAGAATATTAGCTGCAGGCTTAAAATGGTAAAGATATGCCACTTCTGCCCAATAAGATAAATGACAGTTTATGTATTTACACGTACATAAAGATTTATGTATAATAAACTAGAATCATTGGGATGGATTCTTCTGTATATGATGGACACTAAGGCTACAGTATATCTAATGAAACCATATGTTGTGATATGGTTTTTAACTTGGATTAATTTTTTCATGTCTGATTTTTAGCAAATTGAGCCTTCACTTTACCTCAAACTGTTTCATAAAGCTTTAGATCCAGATGTCTTCAATGAAATAATAAAAATTCTACGACTTAAATACATTGAGTAAGTAACAAGTCAATAGTCTATGCTCAGAAATGTTTGTTACATAATATTGGATATGTTAGTGACAGTATGTAGCTTTTGAGCCTAGTCTGACCAATGCTTTTTAAAGTGGTTTTCCAGGCAAAAAATATTTGTGACTCATCCTGAGTAATAGACCATCAATATCCGATCAGAGGGGGGCTAATAGAGAATGGAGCAGGAAGCAGACAGCTGTATTCTAGGTGTAGTGAGTCACTGCTGCTGATCTCCCATTTAAGGTTCAGTATTTTTTGCCCAGAAAATCCCTTTAAGACTTTAACATTTGCTTTTCACACTATTCATGCCAGATAAGAATTAAATTTCTGGTGATCTACTACCTATCTGCCTTGCATAATGTCCAGTATGTTAGGGGATTAGTGTATGTAGTAATTTGGATCAATTCAAGTTTTCAGACTCTGTTAGGTTAGAGCCTTAGGCTTTCCCAGATTCTTTTTTTTTTATTATTTCTTTTGGTTTGTCTCCTTTAAAGAAGTTGTCCTATTTTTTAACATCCCTTTTACTAAATGTAGACCCACTGGCGATCATCCTTGGGTTCTGCAACTGAAGCTACCAACAATCAGCTGTTACCCACGCCATGTTGAAGAACACCAAAACACACACCTCAAATGTTGTGATAACTTTTTATGAATAGAAACAGTCCATGTTACAGTATGTTATTCTCAAACGGTCGTGTATGTCTAGTGCATGAAATTTAGTTGTCTGAGGTCTGTAACTTGGAGTAATGCAGTTCCCATATAAAGTCACATGTAAAAGCCATAATCAAAGTTCTTACATGTGGTACTGCATTTCTGGTTTTCCAAAGAAACAATTTTAGGAATGTACTCCTAAAACAGATTAATTTGGAAAATATGCAGCAACATTAATTCCCTGTGTGAATATACCCTAAATGAGAGATGGCCAAAACATGTCTCTATGCAAGTGTACTGACAACATAGATGAAGTTTGACTGTGCAGAAGATATATACAGTGCTGTAGTTGTCATGGTTATTAATCCACATAGCAGCACATAGTCTCCATGTTCAGACACAAATATGAACAAGTGGCTTTTCCATTAACTTTGAATGGATACCAATAACTTAAATGACATTCCCTTTAGTTACCCTACTAATGAAAGTCCTTATACACACCAGTATTTCAGGATTGTAAATAATGAAAACTTGATAACTTTGCTCTTTTTGATATTAAATGCATTATTACCCAAAGTTTGCCGCAAGCTTAGTGAAAATGGGAAATGGTATCTCATAAACATGTTTTGCACTTTTTTTTCCCTAGGAATGAATCCGCAGATGTTGTATTGGAAATTTTGCAAACACTGTCTCAACTTAGGAGGTTTGATATGGCAGTAATGTTTTTATCAGCATCAGAAAAAGAAGGTACATTGATATCAGGAAAATATATACTTGAGTTTTTCCAATTTATTCATAAAATTAAAGTAATGCTATTCCAAAAAGGTATGGTTAGTTTTCCCTGAACCTGTTTATTATGCTTCACAGCAGCAGATGAGTTTTACTTAGATGGCGTTATTGTTCCTATACCCATCTCTCAATATTTACTTATAGAAGACCAGCCTTCCCCCAACAACACCCCTCCCTCTCCAAAAACTCACACTATTTTTTTTTTCTCTCTCTTTTGACGAGGATCCTGTTCTGTTTCCCATCCCTCTGAATGTCCAGATGTAGAAGTAACGCCACCTAAAATTAGTCCTTCATGGAAGACTTATTTTGCCACAAATTTACTATGGGTTTCACTTTTTTGACTGCAGTTATATCACCAGCGCAAACTGAAATTGCTTGTTTTTAATTCATTTTATTTTTTTGTAAATGAATAGGCCAGATGAGTCCAAGAAACTTAGTAATATATCCTGCCTGTGGCACTGCTCTATTCACTGCCAGATCAGTTTTCACTGAAGATTACATAGAAGTCTGTAGAGAGGAGAGGAAAGGACAAAGAGCACAGTGTGGGGGGAAACAAACACAGTGACATGCTGGTACAGGAAATAATAAAGTGTCTAGCTCTTTTATAGCTGTTCTCTAGAGAGACAGAGCAGTACAGATGTGAATAAAGGTCTGGTGAGATAGAAATCATAAGATAATCTGTTCCAGGTCATCTGTGTCTCTTCTCACTCATCTTCCTCCTTCCTCCTCCTGTCTTCATAGACTTCTATGAGTTCCAGCCTGTATTCAGTGAAGACAGGTCTGATAATGAGCAGTTTAGCAGACAGGAGAAGGCTGATAAGAGTAGATAGAAGCATTTTTCGCTGAAAAGATATATTGCAAAGTTTGCTATATTCACCTGAACTATTTATTTACAAAAAAATGTAAAACCACAGTCACACTGTACAGGAGAGGCCTGGTTCATAAACCCACATTTAAAGAGGACCTTTCACGTCCTCATGTATATTCGGTTTTACATACCGCTAGAAAGTCGACAGCACGCTGAATTCAGCGCACTGCCGACTTTCCCAGTATATGCGCCGGGGCTGGAGCTATCGGCGGTCGTAGTTTCACCATTCACTATCAGAAGGGCGTTCCTGACAGTCTAACTGGGCTGTGAGGAACGCCCTCCCTGACAGTACTCATCCATAGCCCTGTACTGGGGGTGCGTTCCTCACTGCTCATCATCGTCACTGGGTGGTAAGGAACACCCTCCCTGACTGTACTCATCCATAGCCTGTACTGTCAGAGGGAGCTTTCCTTACAGCCCAGCGATGACGCTGAGCTGTGAGGAACGCGCCCCCAGTACAGGGCTATGGACGAGTATTGTCAGGGGAGGGCATTCCTCACAGCCCAGCTAGACTGTCAGGAACGCCCTTCTGATGGTGAACGGTGAAACTACAACCACCGATAGCTCCAGCCCCGGGGCACATAACGGGAAAGCCGCATATACAGTACAGACCAAAAGTTTGGACACACCATCTCATTCCAAGAGTTTTCTGTATTTTCATGACTATAAAAATTGTAGATTCACACTGAAGGCATCAAAACTATGAATTAACACATGTGGAATTATATACTTAACAAAAAAGTGTGAAACAACTGAAAATATGTCTTATATTCTAGGTTCTTCAAAGTAGCCACCTTTTGCTTTGATTGCTGCTTTGCACACTCTTGACATTCTCTTGATGAGCTTCAAGAGGTAGTCACCTGAAATGGTTTTCACTTCACAGGTGTGCCCTGTCAGGTTTAATAAGTGGGATTTCTTGCCTTATAAATGGGGTTGGGACCATCAGTTGTGTTGTTCAGAAGTCAGGTGGATACACAGCTGATAGTCCTACTGAATGGAAGGTTAGAATTTGTATTATGGCAAGAAAAAAGCAGCTAGGTAAAGAAAAACGAGTGGCCATCATTACTTTAAGAAATGAAGGTCAGTCAGTCCGAAAAATTGGGAAAACTTTGAAAGTGTCCCCAAGTGCAGTGGTCAAAACCATCAAGCACTACAAAGAAACTGGCTCACATGAGGACCGCCCCAGGAAAGGAAGACCAAGAGTCATCTCTGCTGCGGAGGATAAGTTCATCCGAGTCACCAGCCTCAGAAATCACAGGTTAACAGCAGCTCAGATTAGAGACCAGGTTAATGCCACACAGAGTTCTAGCAGCAGACACATCTCTACAACAACTGTTAAGAGGAGACTGTGTGCAGCAGGCCTTCATGGTAAAATAGCTGCTAGGAAACCACTGCTAAGGACAGGCAACAAGCAGAAGAGACTTGTTTGGGCTAAAGAACACAAGGAATGGACATTAGACCTGTGGAAATCTGTGCTTTGGTCTGATGAGTCCAAACTTGAGATCGTTGGTTCCAACCACCGTGTCTTTGTGCGGCGCAGAAAAGGTGAATGAATGGACTCTACATGCCTGGTTCCCACCGTGAAGCATGGAGAAGGAGATGTTATGGTGTGGGGGTGCTTTGCTGGTGACACTGTTGGGGATTTATTCAAAATTGAAGGAATACTGAACCAGCATGGTTACCACAGCATCTTGCAGCGGCATGTTATTCCATCCGGTTTGCGTTTAGTTGGACCATCATTTATTTTTCAACAGGACAATGACCCCCAACACACCTCCAGACTGTGTAAGGGCTATTTGACCAAGAAGGAGAGTGATGGGGTGCTACACCAGATGACCTGGCCTCCACAGTCACCAGACCTGAACCCAGTCGAGATGGTTTGGGTTGAGCTGGACCGCAGAGTGAAGGCAAAAGGGCCAACAAGTGCTAAGCATCTCTGGGAACTCCTTCAAGACAGTTGGAAGACCATTTCAGGTGACTACCTCTTGAAACTCATCAAGAGTGTGCAAAGCAGTAATCAAAGCAAAAGGTGGCTACTTTGAAGAACCTAGAATATAAGACATATTTTCAGTTGTTTCACACTTTTTTGTTAAGTATATAATTCCACATGTGTTAATTCATAGTTTTGATGCCTTCAGTGTGAATCTACAATTTTTATAGTCATGAAAATACAGAAAACTCTTGGAATGAGAAGGTGTGTCCAAACTTTTGGTCTGTACTGTGTGTGTGTGTGTGTATGTGTGTATATATATATATATATATATATATATATATATACAGTGCCTTGTGAAAACTGTACATGAGGACATGAAAGGTCCTCTTTAAATACCTTATTAGGAAATTCTGAACTGATTAGGCAAGGAGGTCCTCAGGACTCTTCTCTATTCAGGGAGTTGCTACAACAAGTGTCCCTAACTTGTTATGTCTAAAACTTCAGGAATGCTGCAGAGAAAAAAATAGAACCCCTTCTGCCAGCTCTCCTGATCTAGAACCTGTATAACCAATAACGAAGTCTATTTTACTGTAATGGAGGACAAAGGAATTAGGTAGCTGGGGCTTTCTAATTTTTCCTACAGTTGGATGCCATTTCATATTGGTGACAAAGTTAGGTTTTGGATATACAATAATGAATCCAAAATTCACTGCCAGCCAACATTTTTATAGGCAAATTAAAAAAATAATTACCATCTGATAAGTGATATTTTTCCATAGCTTAGATACTCAAATGAACACATCAACAGAGGGCACTGACAACTGTAAAATGTTGACAATTAGACAACATTTTAAAGACAATCAGAATAACCAGTACAGGCTCCTTCCGGTTAAAGGGAGTTAATCACTAGAAACCAACATATCACACCAGCCTTACAAATAGAATCGTTAGGATCACCTAAATCAAACCGTGACTTCCCCTTGTGAATTGGTGCCTCTGTTGCCGAGATATCAATGTTTTTATCAATATATGAATGAGTTCTTTGTAGCAACAGGGGCATTTTACCAACAAGCTCATTTGCATATTGGTCAAAATGCTGATATCTCGGCAATGGAGGCATTGATTCGCAGGGTGAAATCATAGTTAGATTGGGGTCATCAATGTATTTGTGGGTCTGCATTGATATGCTGGGTCTGGTGACAGATTCCCCTTAAAGAAACACTCCAGAGCTGCTACACTGTTAGTTGTTGGCATGAGCGGCAGACCAATCTACCCCATTAGATCTTGTAATAGACAGAATATCAGAAGTGTTCATTTAAAAATAAATAAATATGATTTGAATGTTTTTTGTCTTTACAGATATCCGCCACTTATTTGCTTACATAGAAAAAGCAAAAAAGAATGATACATATGCAGCTCTTAAGAAAAAATATAGCCTCTGAGAATAATACAGACCGGAAAATGTATATTAAATGGACAGTTCAAGCAATCCAGTGTTAATGGAAAACATAAGCTACCTGGAAGAATTCGCTGTCATTATGTACAAAATAAATTTTCATTTGTATTTTTATGTTTTTTGATTTTCTGTCTGTTTTTGTATTCACTGGAAAATGTAACTTTTGCAAGGCCTGGTAGGACAAAGCTCTCTTATGTGATGGAAACATTTTTGCTCAGATGCAATGCTCTGCATTTGTCAGTACCAGGGCTGTGAAGTCGGAGTTGGAGCCAGTTTTGGTTGCAGTCGGAAAAAAGTTACCTACTCCAGCTCCAAAATAAAATAATGATTTTTTTACTGCATATTTACTGTCATGGCTGTCATTCGCCTTTTTGTATATTTAGAGCAGCTTTGCAGTCTCTGTCTAACCATGGCTGTCAGCCATTTATGAAGGTTTCAGAGTCAGGCTGTGGAAGAATAGAGGAGACTGAGCTGGTGTTTTGGCCTATAGACTTCATAGCCTTGGTCAATACTGCTTAGGTCATATAGTCTGCTGTTTAAAGGGATATTCCAAGCATAATTAAATCATTCAGAATGCAATGCATGTCTTGTATCAATGTATGTACACAGGGCAGGAAGGAGTGGAGCAAGAATTTCACCTGCTCAAAGGCCAAAGTAAGAGTTCCTCAACTGTTGTTTGTGCTGCCAAGCTCTTTAGACATAGAAGTGTTAACTCTGGTTCTTCATAATTTTCTTCCTGGCAGACTGGACTAGAAGTACTCCATTACTTTCTTGGTGCATCGATAGGGGTTCAAAGGTAGCAGCTGCATCTAAGCTCTTGTGCCTGAGGGGAATAGAAGCCCCTTTGCCACATTACAAGCCAACAGTAATGAAAATGGTACACGGCAGGTGTTACAGATAATAAACTGGGCCCAGGAACTTTACATTATGGCTAAGAAGTGATCATATGCTGACCTCCTGCTTCATAGACTTATCTCTAGCTCCAATGTTATCTGATATTTCCATCATAATAGATTCCTTTTCTGCTTGCCTTAATGTTATACTGGGTTGAAGAAAAAAGCAAAGTCTAAATTAAGCAAAACTTGTGATTTTTTTTTTTTTAATGGACTTCAACAGCTAGTAAGAACCATGGAGAAAAAGCTTGAGAAGCTCTGCTCTATGTGATTGCCAATGCTGGCGCTACACAAGGGCATGCAGACCCACTGTTGTCTCCTACAATCTATGTTATCTGTTACTAAGCAACGGTCTGAACAAATTTGGCTTGCCTGGTACCTAGCACAGTCTGTAGAATTTCCTACGGTAGAGTAATTATGGTAGAAAGTTTGGTCTTTTTTTCTGGAGCTTCCCCATGATTCTTATTTGGTAAAGGTAGTATTACACCTAATGTAACCTTTTGAAGCTTGTACTCGCTGCAAGATAGTAATAAATTGAAAACTATACACATTGATTTTCAACTATTAGGTGCGGCTCAGAAACCCTGTCCACTGTATAGCGGTAGTTCAGGGAATAGGGGTGCTGCTGAACGAACTGCCTGTCCACTAGCAGCTTCTGGTGCTGAGAGGCTGCTGCAACAGCTGATCTGTGTCTGGGTGTTGGACCCTGATAGATCACATCCACAGGATAAGTCATCAATATAAAACTTGATTTGGGCCTGGAAAACCCCTTTAGGCTAAGGCCCCACGTTGCGGAAACACAGCTTTTTTTGTTGCAGATTTTACTGCGGTTTTTTGAGCCAAAGCCAGGAGTGAATTTAACAGCAGGTAGAAGTATATGAGCTTCCTATATATTTCCCATTCCTTTTGTAGCCATTCTTGATCACTAAGACCCATACCAACCCCAAGAACGTGTGTTTTTTTTTGTTTAACACCAATGCAGAATGTAGCGGTGTATGAGAAATGTGCCCCCGTCACTTCATTCATTTTCATGTCCTCAGAGATGTATTAGATACCGGTAGTAAGCCATCAGTGCGCTGAATTAGGCACACTGTCAGCTGCTTTCCCGGTATTCACCAATAGCTCTCCATGATCAGAAAGGCTATTGCGATGATGCTAGGCTGTAAGACCCGCCTTTCTGACAGTGTAGAGATATTGGTGCAGAAACTAATGGCACCGATATCTCCGGCACCAGGGCGCATACTGGGAAAGATGACAGTGTGCTGAATTCGGCTTTCTAATGGTATGTAATACTGCACATCTCTGAGGACATGAAAGGTCCTCTTTAAATGACAGTGCCAGAGATAGCCAAGTGTTCTACTTCGACTATTTCCACCGCTCCCTTTGAATTTAATGTAGTGTGGACAGGTCGATTAGCAATTTATCCCCTAGCCTATGGATGAGGGATAAATAATTTTTGTAGCACAAACACTTTAAAAAGTTGCATCCTATTACGTGAATAGAAGTGGTACTCCACAAGCTCCCTATCCACTAGCAGCTTCAGGCACCCGAAGGCTACTGATAGGATAGGTCTTCAGTAGGAAAAATCTATTTGGGTTCCGGTAAACCCATTTTAATAGTTTATTTTTGTAAATGAACAAAAGAGAAATCTAAATCAAATGAATATTTTGTGTAACCATCCTTTTCCTTTAAAGCAGAATTTCTTCTAGGTACACTTGCAAACATTTTTTGAAGGAACTTGGCGGGGAGGTTGTTCATGTAATCCCAGACAAACTCGATTATGTTGAGATCAGGGCTCCATAGAGGTCATATTATCAGTTCCAGGACTCCCTGTTGTTCTTTACACTAAAGATTGCTGTTAAAAGGGGTTGACCACTTTCACCAATACTGAGAGACAAATCTTATTGTTTGTATAATAAAAAGTTGTATAACTTTCCAGTATATTTTCTGTTTCAGTTCCTCACGATCTCTGCTTGCTGTCATTCGTTCTGTTACTCCCAGTGGATACGGCTCGGGCGACGTGTCGCACAGAAGTCGCGCAGCAAAAATTTCAATGTATCTGTATGTATGTTGCATTGCAATATGCAACATCATGCAACTGCAACATGACAGTCGCAAACAATCCAAACCTCTTGAACTTTGATCACATGTGACTTCTGGCCAGACTTCTTCAAACAGTATATGGGTATAAATTGGTCCTACTAGTTTATGCCAATTTATGCCAAGCTGATGAACAACTTCCGATTTCAAAGGGAAGTAAGCACCATGGGGCAGATTTATGAAGAGTGGTGTTTTTAATGGCAGTCCTCATATGTCCTGAATGCCTCATAAGTCAGGCACACCCTTCACTGAGCCATTTCTGCACTGAAATCTGTACCAGTAAACTGTTGAAAATGATCATTTGTCTTCCCTGCCTCTCCCCCTTTCAAAAAAGTGATGATGTTTGAGCAAAAGAGAAAAAAAAAAAAAAAAAGCTTCAAAAGAGCTTCCAATCTTTGCCTGGAGACACTCTACTGAATTACCCCAAACACACAGTCAATGTAATTAAGCAACCAAAGAGCTTTGATATCAACTTCAAGTCAGTCTGGGATTACCGGAAGAGACAGAAGGATTTGAGCAAGCCTACATCCACGGAAGATCGGTGGTTAGTTCTCCAAGATGTTTGGAACAACCTGTCACTGTATGGGTATATGGTAGGGCTCATAAAGAGCGCTGTTTGGCTTTTGGAGGGCAGATTTTGCTGGACTATCTTTCGTGTGCCATGTCTCATTTGCAAAGCCCCTAAAGAACCAGTACAACAGAAGACCCCATAAAGTCATTTCATTGGAACGTGAAAATGAAAAATTACTGCCCCCTCCCCTTCCCCAATAAAATGTTGCTTTAGACCCAAATTTTTAATTCTCATAAGGTGTTAAAGGAGACAATGTGCCCTAAAATTTGATACATAAATTCTCCGGAGTACGGAAATACCCCACATGCAGGTGAAAATTGCTGATTGGGCAAACAGCCAGTCATAGAACGTGAAAATTGCCATTTGGCTTTATGGAGGGCAGACTCATTTGCAGAGCCGCTAAGATGCCAGTGCAGTGGAGAGTACCAAGAAGTTTACTCATTTTGGAAATTGCACTCCTCAAGTAATTTTTCAAGGGGTATAGTGATCATTTTGACCCCAGAAATGCTTTCCAAAAATGTCCAGACATGATGCAAAATTAAAATTGAAATATTCTCATATATGTTATTTCAGTGTCTGATATGTTATGCCCAGCTTGTGGTACTGTGAAAAGTCAGCTCTCTAGTTATTATGCTCTGTTTTCCGATTTTGGAAACACCCCACATGCACACAGGGTTCAGAAGTGAAAGAGCACCATGCGCATTTGAGGCTTAATTTGGGCATTTACACTGTATTGGCAGGCAATGGCAGAGACCCTGAGATAAAATAAATAATTCACCCCCAAACTATTACCCCATTTTAGAAACCACACCCCTCAATGAATTTATCAAAGGGTATAGTGAGCATTTTGAGCCCAAGGGTGCTTCCTAAAAATTAATGTGCCAAAAAAAAAAAAAAATGACATTTCAGTGTCCAATATGTTGTGCCCACTTTGTTTCACAACAGACTCCTAAAATTTAAAGCGGGTTATTCCAGGCACAACATATTGCACACTGAAATGATGTATTTCTGGGAGAAAAATAGCTTTTCACCATCAGCTGAACATTAATTTCTGGAAAATAAATGAAAGCAATGCTATACTACACCCCTGGATAAATGCCTTGAGCGGTGCAGTTTCCGAAGTGGGGTCATGTTTTAGAGGATTCCACTTTATTGGCATTTCAGGGAATCAGCAAAAGGTGTCCAAATACCAAACCATCTAAATCTGTGCTCCAAAAACCAAATAGTGCGCCTTCCTTTCTACACCCTGGTTTGGTTATTGGGCGCCATGTAATGTTTGCAGAGCCTCTAAGGTGGCAGTAAAGTGGAATCCCCTATGACAGGGGTCAGCAACCTTTGGCACTCCAGCTGCTGTGAAACTACAACTCCCAACATGCTCCATTCGCTTCCATGGGAGTTCCAAGAACAGCAGAGCAAGTATGCATGTTGGGATTTGTAGTTTTACAACAGCTGGAGTGCTGAAGGTTGCCTACCCCTGCCATATGAAGTGCATCCCTGAAAGAAAATATCAGGGGGTGTAGTGAGCATTAGTTTTCCAAATGTGAATACACAGCAGAGGTAATGAGCAAGCGCCATATATATACAGTATGTTGTAATAGTACGTCATGTTTCAGGAACTCCTTGCCAAACATGACGTACTGTTACGTCATGCATCCGGAAAGGGGTAATGAAAGTCAGTTGTGACCACTGGGAAAGGGATTTTATCAGGTTAGTAAGGGTGATTTTATACACAGCATGAAAAACTAACAAAAACTGCTGCATTTTTCCAAAAAATGCACAATGCTGAAAATGTAAATTAATGCGGGTTAGCTGCAGGTGAATTCACAACTGCTAACTTGTGAGGATTATGCTATGTGTGCCCCCAACCTAAAGGTTCCTTTTTTATTTCATGGCATTTTCTGTCTTTAGCCTAATATATTTTTCAATAGATTCATTGCTCTAGCTCACCAGGGATGCAGATATTAAACCATATCCAGCCTTAGACCACTGTGAAAATTACTATAAACCATTTAAAGAGTGTTTATCAGCAGTACCTTGTAGAAGTGATTCTACAGTTTCCAAATATGCCTGTTATTCAGCTTTGGAGCCCCATTTTCATGTAAATTGCCATATTATTAATATGCAAATGTGTTGAAAAGTGGTTTGGGATGTGCCTGGACTTTGGTCTAAGATCTAGATTCCCAGACAACGCATTTTCCCCTCATTTGCATATGTATAAAACTGCGATTTCCATGAAAATATCCAATTTACAGCTGACAGACTTTAGTTAACCAAGACAGTGGCATTCATTTCCCCTCTATCCTAAACCACCACAGACTTCAACAAGGGCAGCTTAGAAAATATTTATCTTGATGCTGTATAATAGTATATACCTGGATACGGATGCTATGTGTCACTGTGTCAGACTGCTGTATGGCTCATTGAATGGTATTCCATGGCAATGTTTAGTTGATGCAGCTCTGAGCTGCCCAGTTTAGGATTTGTTCGCATCAGACCTATGTTTGGTGTATAGCCAGGAAACTCCTTTTGAAATCCGTCAGACTAAGTGGTAGTAGTCTACGATATTCTATACAGGGGCATCCCACAAAAAAATCTACTGGGATGTGTCAACTCTCCCCTGGTAGATTATGTCTGAGGAAGGATTTGGGAATGTTGATTCCAGGGGATATGGAGTCACTGCAGGGTTGTAATTGTTGGCTTGGCTTACCAACTCCACAGTCCTGGTTTATCCTTTGTCCTCACAGTAGATAGGCTGTTGCCAGAGGAAACTGTGCAGTGTCTTACTCTCCGCTCCTCACTGAAAATACATGTATGCTTGGCTGAACTGAGTATGTAGTGGGTGGGACAATCGGGAGCAATCTTTGTCGGCAGAATGAGCATCCCACCAGCAACTATTAAAGGTGTATGACTAGCTTTATTTCTTCATGCTTGTCTACATGAGATGACTATTTCCAGAGTTGCTGCATTTTGGAAAAATACGAAACTGTTTAAAAACAATTCGAATATCTGAGCAGCAAATCTGAGATATCTGGAACAGACTGGCTGCTAGGGACATGCTGCCATATAAAAAGACAGGTTGTTAGGTAGCTTATCCCTAGCAACCAGCCTTTCTGAAATGACTCCGTGTTCACTTATGAGAAGGTATTGCTGAAAGCAACTTGGTAGAAGTCAATACATGAAATACCAAATCTCAGGCTGCATTATTAATCAGATTATTGTATAACTTTAGATAGAGAAACTCTTCAAACTTTACTGAGTATTGAAGAGGTTGTCCAGTTTCATGAAATAAATGTTTGTTTAAAGAAAAGTTCTACAATTTTCCAATATACTTTCTGTATCTAGTCCTCGCAGTTTTCTAGATCTCTGCTTGATGTCATTCATGGTTTACTTCCAGTAGATAGAAATCAGTCCATGGTCATGTGATGAACACACAGGTGCACAGCTCGTTACAGTCACAGATCAGTAATCAGAGCTGCGTGTTGTAACGAGCTGTGCACCTCTGTGTCCATCCAATGACCATGGGCTGATGTTTATCCACTGTAAGCTAACAATGAATGACAGCAAGCAGAGATCTAGAAAACTGTAAAGAATGTATATTAATGTATGTACAGAAATTATATTGGAAAATTCTATAACTTTTCATTATACAAACATTAACATTTATTTCCTGAAACTGAACATCCCCTTTAGAGAAATGTGGAGCAGCAAATAGCAATTAAAAATAACAATGCTGCCAGTAATGTTTAGGACTTTGGCCAGTGCTATTACATTCAGTACTGTGTTCTCCAATATGGAAGTGAATGGAAGTACACCTATGTTATATTACATATGTCTCTATATAACACCATTTTCTTGATGCTTCTAACTTATTAACCCTTGTCAATACTAGTCAGCATTGCTAAACTTATGAACCCTTTATATTCATCTCCCACACTGGTTAGAAGCAGTTATAGAACATTTACAGTTCACACTGAAATACCTTTTATTGTGTTGCAATTTTTATTGCTGTTTTGTGCTTAGTATCTTGTTCAGAGCTTACATAGGAGCATCACTGCCCATATGCATAATACAAACAACTGCACAAAAGTTTGGTAAGTTAAACCCTAGCAACATACAAGATGTCATTATGCTGAATGTCAGGGTAGGAAATTATACAGATTTAGCCATCAAACACATGTAAAACAAACCCCAATGCAGAAATTCCTATGGCTGCCACATCTGTCCCTACATTATATAAAAAGTGCTTGTGCCTTTACAGTAAACATTTAAGACTCAACTCCGTCATCATCTCAGTAACGTTATTTTGCCTACACAGGTTACAAAATGAGACCAGATCATTGAAATATTTTACAAGATGCGGGGCCATGCCCATGTAGCAACCTAATTCTAAGTTGCGTCATCAGAAGGACTGTTCATTTCATTGTCCCTATATTGTTACTGTGCCTAGGACACATTTGCATGCTCTTAAACCCTTCACTTGCGTCATGATCCAACAATTCTGGGGTTTCTTCCAAAATTTGCCCTGGGATTCTAAAACTCAAAGTACTTTGATTAACAAGCAGCCTAGACGTAGAAGAAGTAGGGAAGCTGTTTCTTCTCTCCACCACACAGCTAGTTCTTTGGAGAAACTGCAGGAAATTCTCCTCCACAGACCCCTCATGGCTGGACAGGCCTAGCTGCTCATCCAATGACTGTTTTAGGAAACATTTTGGGATCCTGGCGAGCTCAGTCCTGATTTGCCTGTTCAGACAACCATAAAAGAAAGGGTTGACAGTAAATGATGTGTAGGCCAGCCATTTCACTATGTTCTCCCACTTGCCGCTTGACCCTTTATAGGAACCGTTTCCTAAAGCATTGTGAACATGATAGACAAAATAAGGGAACCAGCACATCACAAACTGTCCCCCTATGATCATGAGGGTGAAGGCTGCTTTTGCGCCTCCTAATGTCCTGTCAGGTGACCCCCGGTGGGACCTGTTCCCTGGCACAATGTTGGTTTGGCTGCCAGTTGAATTAGACCTCTGGCGAGGACTTGCAGCCCAGGAGGGGAGAGGTCCATGCTGCATGGCAGCTATTCTGGCCACTTTAAAGACATTGCAATATACTGTCAGTATAATGACAAGCGGCAGCACAAAATAGACCAAGACAAAGAACGTCACAAACACTTTCTTGTGCCCCCCTGCATTCCTCTGCAGTGAGCAGCGAGTGGCATTCACCAGACTGGCATTGCTGGGCTCTGCACTGCCAACGTGATAGGTCAGGAATGGCACCGTTGAGGTTAAGGATGCCTGGAACCAGATGAAGACCAGCACTGAGACAGCCAAGCCCAAGGTCATCTTCACTTCATACCTCATGGGGTGGACAATGTAGTAGTAGCGCTCTATGTTGATGGCAGACACGGTGAGGATGGACGCGCTGCTCAGGCACACCTCCAGGGAGATGTAGGCTTGACACAGGGACTCACCGAAAGCCACCCGTCCCCAGCTGGCCACCATGCCCAGCGGCATGACGGTGAGGGCAGCCAGGGTGTCTATGATACACAGGTGCACCACAAAGAGGAATTTCCGGAGCCTCGGCGTCTTGAGGATGACCGCCGCCACAGCCACATTCCCGGCCACGGCCACCACGTCCAGCAGCAGCATGAGCAGGAGCCCGAGGTACCGTGGGATGCCCTCGGCGGCGCCCAGCGGGGACAGCGAGCCAGACGAGCAGTTACTGCTGCCGTTCACACACGGATCCTCCATCCCTGGCCCTGTTACCGGGGGAGCGATCCAATGCAGCAGAGATCTGCCTTTACTGGCATCGGTCATCTCTGCCTCACTCCCCCGCAGCATCCCTCACCTGAAGGAGGACGCATCCCCTCAGCATCCGACTACCAATGCCGTACCTGTAACGATCCGCTATCTGCAACCTCCCCCCACAGGCGTGGACGGGGGTAGTGCTGCCTGCCTGCTGCACCGACTCTGCCTGCCACAGGAGGATGAATCCATCTCATCACACTTGACGTCAGGTGACAGGAACTGACCCGGGCAGCTGCGCTCACATTCCTCACATGGAATGTGCCCCTGGGGGTGCCAGGCTAGGAGAATCACGTCATAAGTGTGGCATAGCAGCTCCATGGCCAGGGTTACAGCAATCTCAGCCATGTAGAGTGGCTCACAGATCTACTGGATCCAGTCAGAAGAAGCTCTGATCACTATGCTGCCATGGTGATATCTCGGACATGTAGAATGGCTCAGAGATCTACTGGATCCAGTCAGAAGAAGCTTTGATGGCCAGGGTAATGTAGAAAGGCTTAGAGAGCTACTGGATCCAGTCAGAAGAAGTTCTGATCTCTGTGCTTGCCATGGTGGTATCTCAGCCATGTAGAACAGTTTAGGAATCTACTGGATGCAGTCAGAAGAAGTTCTGACCACTGTGCTGGCCATGGTGATATCTCAGCCTTGTAGAATGGCTCAAAGATCTACTGGATCCAGTCAGAAGTACTGATCACTGTGCTTGCCATGGTGGTATCTCAGCCATGTAGAATGGCTCAGGGATCTACTGGATCCATTCAGAACTTCTGATCACTGTACTCACCATGGTGATATCTCAACCTTGCAGAACAGCTCAAAGATCTACTGGATCCAGTCAGAAGTACTGATCACTGTGCTCGCCATGGTGGTATCTCAGCCATGTAGAATGGCTCAGGGATCTACTGGATCCAGTCAAAAGAAGTTTTGATCACTATGCAGGCCATGGTGATATGTCAGCCTTGTAGAACGGCTCAAAGATCTACTGGATCCAGTCAGAAGTTCTGATCACTGTGCTTGCCATGATGGTATCTCAGACATGTAGAACGGCTCAGAGATCTACTGGATCCAGTCAAAAGTACTTATCACTGTACTCGCCATGATGGTAACTCAGACATGTAGAACGACTCAGAGATCTACTGGATCCAGTCAGAAGTACTGATCACTGTGCTCACCATGGTGGTATCTCAGCCATATGGAATGGCTCAGGGATCTACTGGATCCAGTCAAAAGAAGTTTTGATCACAGTGCAGGCCATGGTGATATGTCAGCCTTGTAGAAAGGCTCAAAGATCTACTGGATCCAGTCAGAAGTACTGATCACTGTGCTCACCATGGTGGTATCTCAGACATGTAGAACGGCTCAGAAATCTAATGGATCCAGTCAGAAGAATTTCCGATCACTGTGCATCAGTATAAAAAACACTGGGGGCTGAAAAGCCCATTTAAGATCCATTTTGCAATATATGGTGATGAACAGCAAGAGCCACACTCTGTTTCTTTGAGTCCAATGGAATATAGTGGAGTATGCCAGAGAGACCAGATTCCTTACAGCTTCTTCTCCTTTGTGCAGGCATAACCAGCTACTCAGTATTGTACTCTCATAGTGGTGATACTGTAACACATAAGTAGAAAGTGTGCCTCCTAAAGGGAACCTGTCAGAGTGATTTGCTACACTAAATCACCCAAACCGCCATCTTTCAATGCTATCTGTGCCCATGGTAAAAATAAAAAATCATTTATACTTACCAGGCTCCTACACTTTGTCTCCAGCCTGCCACTGTATACTGCATTAGGGCGTGAGGTCCCAACGTTGTTCAGTGTCAGGACGTCCGTGCAGAATACCTTATAGGCCAAAGTGGAGGCTGGCTTGAGCAGGAATCAGTGAGCAATAAATATTGGCAATCACCTCTTGAAATAAACCAACAGGTAACAGCCAGGGGTATGAGCTCTGTTGCTGCTGGTTTTGACTCTGGAATGAGCTCTTCCACCACTACTGATGGAAGTGCTCATTGGTTACCAGGCCATCGCTATAATGAATCATCGATCAGGAGAGCACTGTCGCCCAGAGTCAGCAAGGGGGCAGTTTTAACCATCAAAGCACCCCTTGTGTATGCCCTTGGCATTCATAGTTACTGTTTGCATATACCTCTTCAAACCCACCCCTGACAGAGCCCCAATTTCGTTGCATATCTTCACATGAATTGTCCTTTGAAAAGCACAATATTGGCTCTAATATTAACCCTTTCCTATCCCTATTCAATGTAGGGCTTGACGATTAAAGCAATTTTACATCAATTATGTTTAATGAGCAATTAGAACACTCCTTCTTTAGCCATAGCAGTGTGAGACAGGATGGCTGCAAAATAATGTAAATAATCAATTTGAGTTAGTTCACATTAATTAATTGAGTGGATTTTCAGTTATTTTGCGATTAATTGCCAAGTCCTAATTCTCCCAAAAACTTCACAAGATTGTTTAAAAGAATTATGCTGGAGAACTCCTATAAATGCTAAACTGCTTATTGTATATGCATGTTTTCTTTCTTTAGGACCTATTCCTCTTCTTGGCTAAGAAAAAACACATGTAACAACAGCAATGTACAGTATGAATTCACATGAAGTCACATATAAATCAATGAAAAGGAAATAGAAATAAAGAATGTAAGACGCCACTTCTTTTAGTAGCGCCTAGTGTGGGGGACAAAGATGTTTTATGTTACTTCACCCCCCTCTTCAATGGATTGTGTTGGTACTCACCTTTCTAGACTTTTTCCTCAGATTTCACCATTATTTGCAGGATTGAAGGAGAGCTCTGAATTTGGGAATCCAGGTGAAACTAAAAGCTGAGGTCTGGTCAGTGGTTCATTTGATGAAAAGGATTCTTGGAAGCAGTCCTCTCCCATCCTTAATATGCCTAGTCGCTGTATTGGTAATGGCTTGTTGTCCAGCTAATGCTGGGTGGACAATGGTCTGAATTTCATTCTTGGACTTTGTGCTTGGTTGTTATAAATGAATAATGGTTTAATTATTCATTTACTTTATTGATGTGTGACCCATAATAAACGCTGCTGCCTTTATTTTCTTCAGTTTTATTGTCCTGTGTCTTTTAGGCCTCATGCACACAACCGTGTACATTGTCAGTGTGTTAGCTGTGTTTTTCATGACTGGCACACTAACCCATGCATTTCTGTGGCTCCATATACCCGACCATATATTTTCATGTTTCCATGCTGTGAGCCCGTGGCAAAACTCAGGATACGTCCTATTCCATGTGCCATCCATCACGTTTAATCATGGCCCAGCTACATGCAAACAATCGTGTGTAAGTCGCCTTATTCATGAGTTAATTGTTGGGATGGCGTCTGTGATCCCATGTGTGTTCCATAAAATGTAAAGGCCTCTTTAAATGTGTGGATGTTTGATGTGACCTTACAACAAGCAAGTACTTAACTGAGTTGCTAACACTTGAACGATTAACCTTTAGGTTAAAGACACACAATCCACATGCCAGTGAGGTTTTTATGTAACATACTGAAACATTTATTGATTATTGTCTGCTCTTTGTTACCTGCAGTGCAATTGTGTGGGTTATCCTTCGTGGATTATTGGGTATGTTCTCTTAATTTTGATCACTTAATAGATTGGTTGTCTGCCAACTTTGTGTTTATTTTCTACTCTGTTCTCATTTTTGCAGATAATGCCTCCACATATAGAATTCACGTTATGAACAGTGATTTTTATGTTTTTTTTATGTCAGTATAAAAGATGCCATAGCATCTTTTATCTAAATGAAGCAATGATCACTTCTTGTTCCATTGTAGTATTGTTTTAAGCTACTTGATACTGGAGCACTTTTACTCAGGTTTTCACACAACTGCAAACACTTGTAAAGGAGCCTTTATTGTGTTGAATCTTGTGTTAGTCTGAAAATGAATAAACTAAAAAGATGGTAATGCAAAGCAGATAACAACTGTGCAGGGGATATATTACATGTCACTCAGCATTCTTTAGCGTAATTGTCAGCAAATCTATAAGAGTGAGAAAGTAACTTATTATTCTTTGGTTGTATAAGACTAATATTCAGGTAGCCATTGGTTTCTAGGCAACATTGAAATAGTATTGCACAATGACTGTAACACATAGAGATGGTATGGTATTGGAAGTGTTCTTGCAAGAATTGCAATTGAATTGTTCTTCACTTCATTACACAGTGTTGAGTTTTCAATTGTAAAACTTAAAAGTGCATCTCTACCTGGAACTACAGTGTAATCCTGCTCAATCTGCACCATTGATGACTGAAGACTGTGTAGTGAGGAGGCCTCATGTACACATATTGCACGTTTCATAATACAGCACTCAAAGAGCCTGTGAGCATCTGTTATATATTAATACTTTACTCATTATCCATAATATCTCATGTTACAGATGTAAACTTCTTTAGAAACATTGGCTACAGTGATTAACTGGAGATAACATTGGTGTAGTCATAAATTATGATTCTATCAATTTACACCGTGCTACAAATTATTATGCAATTTTTTTTTTCAAATTTAAATTTTTATTAAGTTTATTTAACCCTTTCCCAACATCCGCCGTACTATTATGGATACTTAAAGATGGTGTCCGCTCTCCTGCAGCGCGGCCGCCATAGCAACCGGGTCTCTGCTGTATTCTGATTCCCCCCCCCCCCCCAAAGTAAAAAAAAATAGCCTCTGGGGCCGGTCCCACCAGGCCAGTACCTTTATTGTTGCAGGCCGCCTCCCGCAGGGCGAGATTGCGGATGACGACCTGTTCTTCTGACAGCCAGGAGCCTACAGTTGCATTGCAGTCTATGGGACTTGCAATCAAATGATTGCAGGTTCAAGCACCCTATGGGAGCTAATAAAATAGTAATAAAAAAAAAGTTTTATAAAAAAAACCTAAAAGTTCAAATCACCCCACTTTCCCTAGAATACATATAAAAGTACAATATTTGTAAGGGTCTTGCCAACCGTAGCAACCCTGACACTACTGCAGGGGTCTGGGAGGAAGGACAGAGACAAGTGAGCCCTAATCTCACCCCAGCCACTGTCCCTTCCTATTGCCACAGTTACCCTAAATGGTAAAAGGACAACCTGAAGACAAGCCCTATACTGGGTAAGTGACACAGAGAACAGGACAAGACAAAAACAACACAGAAGCAGAGTGAGCAAGCCAAGGGGTCAGTAACAAACGAGCAAAGCAGTACAAAGTCAAAATCTAAGAGAATAGTCAGGGGCAAGCAAAAGGGTCAGAGAATCAAGTAACAAGGTATCAAGGAGTATAGAAAGAGAGCAGGCAAAACACAAGTGTAATAACCGGCAGCCATGTGAGGGCTGACAACCTGTTTATAGAAAGTCTGGGACCAGCCCCAGAGCTGATAGGTACACAGGCTGTCAATCACTCAGGCCAGGAAGAGATTAACTCTATGCAGTCCAGAGAGAAATGTTCCTAATTACACGGGTGTGGCTTTACACAGCAAGAGAACTAGGACCATGTTCAGACTGAGCATCAAGAAGCTTACACAAAGAACCAAATTGAAGACGCCTCCTTCGCCACAGCGTGCGAGCGGAGGGCGGCGCCGAGACCCGAAACGGCAGAGACGTTACAGTACCCCCCCTTTATGAGGGGCCATCGGACCCTCACCAGATAAACCAGTTTTAGTAGGACCCAGTATTTTCTCTGCCTTCAATTCAGGGTCTTTGTGCACAACCACAGACACTGGTGGGCCAGGCAAACATTTTTTATTCACCTGGCATTTCCCACCTTTTGCAGCCGAGACAGTCTCCTCAGTAACACAATTTAAGGTGTGCAAAACAATACAGTGGGATGAGCACTGATCTCCCCATTTTACCAACTCCCTTTTACCCCAATCAAAAATAGGGTTATGGAGATTCAACCAGGGGAGCCCCAAAATAATATCGGAAGACAGATGCTCCATAACAAAAAAGCTCATGAGCTCTGAATGAGCAGAACCAACTTGCAACGTTATTAAGGGGGTCTTGAATCGGACCTTACCCCTGGCCAGTGGAGCAAAATCTGCTCCAGTAACCGCCAGAGGAGTGTCAAGTGGCAAAAGCTCAATGCCTAAAGCTGAGACCAACGAGAATGTGACAAAGTTTGCCGCAGACCCAGAGTCAACTAAGGCCTGGCCAGAAACAGATCTGTCCCCAGAGGACAGAGACACAGATAACAACATCTTATTGTTACTACTGGCAAATACCTGGTTGCCTGAGTGGTTCTTCTGATTACCACTCAGGCACTGAAGTTTTTCTGATGGTCTGTGGGGTCTGATCAAGCAGTGACTGATAAAATGACCAGAAGCACCACAGTACAGGCAGAGGTTGTTCCTGAGACGATGCTCTCGTCGTGTCTTGGCATCCATAATTCCCAGTTGCATAGGTTCCTCACCAGGAGTCATGGGAGAAATAACAGGTTTCTCAGGAGAGAGAGAGGGAGAGACAGAAAACTTGGAAGAAGCAGACCCTATTCTCTCTTTAACATTTTCCCGGATCCTACGGTCAATACAGACAGCCAAAGTCATGGCCTGCTCAAGAGTGGGAGGATCTGGGTGACCAACCCAGAGCTCCTTAACACGGTCACACAGGCCTTGTTTAAAGTGGGCCTTTAGAGCTGACTCACACCAACCTGCAGTCACGCTGCACTTGCGGAATTCTGCGCAATATTCCTCAGCAGAGCGTTTGCCCTGCCGCATGGTGAGGAGTTGCGATTCCGCAAGACCAATGTGGTCTGGCTCGGCATATATAGACACCAAAGACAAAAAAAATTTTTCAAAGTCAGTCCACTCCTCAGCCCCTGGAGAGAGTTTAAGGGCCCAAGCTTGTGGATCCCCCTGTAGGAGGGATATAACTACTCCCACCATTTGGGCCTGGGATGCATGTGGATTAATCCGAAAATACAGGCGACAGGATTCCCGGAAAGTCTCAAACCTTTCACGATCCCCTGAAAAACGGTCGGGGAGTAGCATCTTAACTCTAAAAGGGGCAGAAACCACTGGAGATGCTGCAGCGGCATCAGTAAGGGTCTGCACCTGTTTAGCAAGCTCATTTACCAGGACTGCCAAACCTTCCAACTTGGCTGCAAGGCCCTGAATAGGATCCATGCTGACCTTATGGGAAGCAATGGCAGAATGTATGGGCCGGTTATTCTGTAAGGGTCTTGCCAACTGTAGCAACTCTGACACTACTGCAGGGGTCTGGGAGGAAGGACAGAGACAAGTGAGCCCTAATCTCACCCCAGCCACTGTCCCTTCCTATTGCCACAGTTACCCTAAATGGTAAAAGGACAACCTGAAGACAAGCCCTATACTGGGTAAGTGACACAGAGAACAGGACAAGACAAAAACAACACAGAAGCAGAATGAGCAAGCCAAGGGGTCAGTAACAAACGAGCAAAGCAGTACAAAGTCAAAATCTAAGAGAATAGTCAGGGGCAAGCCAAAGGGTCAGAGAATCAAGTAACAAGGTATCAATGAGTATAGAAAGAGAGCAGGCAAAACACAAGTGTAATAACCGGCAGCCATGTGAGGGCTGACAACCTGTTTATAGAAAGTCTGGGACTAGCCCCAGAGCTGATAGGTACACAGGCTGTCAATCACTCAGGCCAGGAAGAGATTAACTCTATGAAGTCCAGAGAGAAATGTTCCTAATTACACGGGTGTGGCTTTACACAGCAAGAGAACTAGGACCATGTTCAGACTGAGCATCAAGAAGCTTACACAAAGAACCAAATTGAAGACGCCTCCTTCGCCACAGCGTGCGAGCGGAGGGCGGCGCCGAGACCCGAAACGGCAGAGACGTTACAATATTACTGTCAAACAAATACAGTGCCTTGCGAAAGTATTCGGCCCCCTTGAACTTTTCAACCTTTTGCCACATTTCAGGCTTCAAACATAAGGATATAAAATTTAAATTTTTTGGTGAAGAATCAACAACAAGTGGGACACAATCGTGAAGTGGAACGAAATTTATTGGATATTTTAAACTTTTAAGTTAATACTTAAGTTAATACTTTGTAGCGCCACCTTTTGCTGCGATTACAGCTGCAAGTCGCTTGGGGTATGTCTCTATCAGTTTTGCACATCGAGAGACTGAAATTCTTGCCCATTCTTCCTTGGAAAACAGCTCGAGCTCAGTGAGGTTGGATGGAGAGCGTTTGTGAACAACAGTTTTCAGCTCTTTCCACAGATTCTCGATTGGATTCAGGTCTGGACTTTGACTTGGCCATTCTAACACCTGGATACGTTTATTTATGAACCATTTCATTGTAGATTTTTCTTTATGTTTGGGATCATTGTCTTGTTGGAAGATAAATCTCTGTCCCAATCTCAGGTCTTTTGCAGACGCCAACAGGTTTTCTTCCAGAATGGTCCTGTATTTGGCTCCATCCATCTTCCCATCGATTTTAACCATCTTCCCTGTCCCTGCTGAAGAAAAGCAGGCCCAAACCATGATGCTGCCACCACCATGTTTGACAGTGGGGATGGTGTGTTCAAGGTGATGAGCTGTGTTGCTTTTACGCCAAACATATCGTTTTGCATTTTGGCCAAAAAGTTCGATTTTGGTTTCATCTGACCAGAGCACCTTCTTCCACATGTTTGGTGTGTCTCCCAGGTGGCTTGTGGCAAACTTTAAACAAGACTTTTTATGGATATCTTTGAGAAATGGCTTTCTTCTTGCCACTCTTCCATAAAGGCCAGATTTGTGCAGTGTACGACTGATTGTTGTCCTATGGACAGACTCTCCCACCTCAGCTGTAGATCTCTGCAGTTCATCCAGAGTGATCATGGGCCTCTTGGCTGCATCTCTGATCAGTCTTCTCCTTGTTTGAGATGAAAGTTTAGAGGGACGGCCGGGTCTTGGTAGATCTGCAGTGGTCTGATACTCCTTCCATTTCAATATGATCGCTTGCACAGTGCTCCTTGGGATGTTTAAAGTTTGGGAAATCTTTTTGTATCCAAATCCGGCTTTAAACTTCTCCACAACAGTATCACGGACTGCCTGGTGTGTTCCTTGGTCTTCATGATGCTCTCTGCGCTTTAAACAGAACCCTGAGACTATCACAGAGCAGGTGCATTTATACGGAGACTTGATTACACACAGGTGGATTATATTTATCATCATCAATCATTTAGGACAACATTGGATCATTCAGAGATCCTCACTGAACTTCTGGAGTGAGTTTGCTGCACTGAAAGGGACCGAATAATATTGCACGCCCCACTCTTCAGTTTTTTATTTTTTACAAAAGTTTAAAATAACCAATAAATTTCATTCTACTTCACAATTGTGTCCCACTTGTTGTTGATTCTTCACCAAAAAATTAAAATTTTATATCTTTATGTTTGAAGACTGAAATGTGGCAAAAGGTTGAAAAGTTCAAGGGGGGCGAATACTTTCGCAAGGCACTGTACACATTAGGTATCTCTGTGTCTGAAATTCAAATTCACCTCATTCTGAATTTTTTTCCAGCTTCCCAGTACACTGTACAGAATAATAAATGGTAGCATCATGAAGAACAATTTGTCCCGCAAATATTAAACCCTCATATGGTTCTGAGAACAGAAAAATAAAAAAGCTTTGGGGTTTGGAAGGTGGGGAGTCAAAAACAAAAAATGTCACTGGTGGGATGGAGTTAGAATAGATAAATACAAACATATTACAGCAAATGTTGATTGCAATGAATGAATCACATAGCATATACGAGTAAAATACATAGGTGATCTTACAAAGCAGTGTCATGAACATAAATGTTCCACACTATCTGAGGGTAAGGCAGTAAACTAATCACAATAACCACACCAATATAGGTTATATAGTAAAAAATACATTTGTAAGGGTATTGCTAGAAGAGCAATTCCCCAGTAGCTGCTGGTGAACCCTGGGTGGAGGGGCACGACAAGACAGTGAATCCTAAACTGAACCCCCCCCCCCGTCCCTGCCTACTTGCCTGAACTGCCCTAGGTGATAGACGACAACTGGGCGGCAGTCCCTTCTTAGATATAAGTGATGACACAGAATGCACACAAGACAAACAACAACAAAAGGGAGGTCAGCTAGCCAAGGGGTCGGTACCAGTCGGGCAGAGCAGTACAGAGTCAAAACCCGGGAGAATAGTCAAAAGTAAAGCCAGAGGTCAGGAATATGTATAGAGATAACAAGCATCAAAGAGTAAATAGCCAGCACGCACAAGGCAATAGCCAGTGCCAAGTTGAGTGTGAGCAAAAAATAAATAGGAAGGAAGAACCCGCCCCAGACCTGATAGGAAGATAGGCTGTCAATCACACAGGTAAGGCTAAGATTAACTATTTGAGGAGCAGAGGGAAACAAAGATGAAAGAGATGGGTGTGGTGGAAAATCAATTACAGAGGTGAGTGAATAGAACATAGTTCAGACAGGGTACTACAAGAACCTGAAGCAAGGAATGAGAGTCGGACACGCCTCCTGTGCCATAGCCTGCGACTGGAGGATGGTGCAGAGGCTCGAACAGGCAAAGACGTTACAACATTACATGGGAAGTCTGAGTATGTCCTTGAAAGACTCAGAAACACCAAATTAAGAACATCCTTTATATTCAATCTACAATGACCATTGTGGGTGAATGCTAATTGTACAGTCTTTATGAGTTCAGCCACAGTTAAGCACAGTACTGATTTCTACTAGTGGGCTATCATACATAGTGCAGCTAAGATGATTTGGCCCAATACTACTGCCATGTCACCGGAAAATGCCTCGGTATCCAAGAAACATAGCGTCAATCCAGGGGACATGGGGATGGAGGTCTTGGCAATAGAGGACATAAACATGAAGATAGCTGACCAGAAAGCAAAGATTGCGGGGCAATCCCACAACATACAATATGTATAAGACTGCCCATATCACCACAACCTCTCCAACATTAGTTTAAATAAGTGGTATCAATGTGAGCAATTTGGGATGGAGTACGGTACCATCTCAGTACCATTTTGCAGGCTGTTTCCCAATGGGCAGCACGTTTTGAAATTTTTATTTGACAAAACCCATGGTTTGGTACTATTCCTGTAATGGTATTTGCCGGGACAAGTCCCTCTCCCATCGTGCAGGATGAATGGGTTTAATCTGGTCAGAATGGTGAATGAGGATTTTGTCGAACATAGAGGACACCTTGATAGAAGGCAGCTCAGTCTGAAAGTGTTTCAAAACAGCTTTGGGAAAGAATGGCAGTGAGAGGTTCTGGGACTACAAAATATGGTGGACACGCAGGTATTTCTAGAAATCACCGGATTTGGGAATAGATAAACATTTGTGAAATGTGCTTCAGACAATTAGCCATCCATTACGTTAGGTTGACATCAGGCAAAAAGACATTCAAGTATTGAATTGGCTTATCAAATATGGGAACCAAATCATCATTATTAAAATGAAGGCAGAGTAACTTCCACACCCATAAAGAGGTTCTAATGCTCAACAGTGGTATTGATAGGGATGGTGTTATGACCCAATCTTTAAAGTCTCAGCCTGTTAGGTCCATGCTTGGAGTGCCTGGACAACATTCTGTACGTGAAATGTCTGACTCGCGGCAGGAGAGTGTTAACACTGGGTGTGCAGTTCCTGCGGTAGTACTCACGCATTTATCGTGCAATGAGTTGCGTCTCTGGATAAGACCATAGCCAAAGGGCAGGAATAGAGAACCAAGATAAATGCCTTGAAGGCGCCACATATACCAGATTTCTCCAACATGTGATTGAGGTATCATCCAAAGCCAGGAGCAGAGAAGCCGTTCAAATGCGCTCTGCCCATTGAAACAAATTAAGGAATCAGCAAATGTCATCCGGAGCCTATCTTCCCACAACAAACCCTACCTGATCAGGTTTAATTAACCAGCGAATGAATTGTAGGAGGGGTCCAGTCAACATCTTAGCATAGATATTTATATCAACATTTAATAATGATATAGGTCTAAAATTTGCTGGAGAGGTGGGAGTCTTGCCTGGTTTGGACAGGGTTACAATAGTGGTGGAAAACATCTCCTCCGTGAATCCCTGATCCTCCGAGGCTCAAGCAAGGTCCTGCAGTAAATAAAACGCAACCATAGATGCTTTTTTTTTTTAATAAACTCCATCAGGTCCCAAAGCTTTAAAGGGTTTAAGGGTAGAGATAGCTTTATAAATTTCTTATAGGGAGAATGGAGCTTTAAAGGGTTTAAAGGGTTTAAGGGTAGAGATAGCTTTATAAATTTCTTATAGGGAGAAGGGAGCGGCCAACATTTGTTGTTGTTCAGGAGAGAGTCTTGGAAGGGGTATTTGGGCCAAGAAATTGTCTATATCTGCTGTAGAGGGTTGGTAAATCCCCAAATCTCCACCAAAATTATACAAAGAGTTGTAATATTTCCAGAATTGTGCTGCTATCAACCTAGGGTCAATCATCTAGAAGATAGGTAATACAAGATTTAGGTTGCGATTGCCTAATTTTTTTAGCAAGAATTTCACTTGCTCTATTACTATGAACATATGCCTGACATTGGAATTTTTCGAAATTAGCATCTTGTTGATGAGCCAGAAGATCTTGCAGTTGTTTCTGGTAACCCCTAATCTGGGGTAGGGTGGAGTTTATTTTTAACAGCGAGGGACGAAATGGTGGCAAGTAAAACATCAATATCCTTGGATTTTTGTTTTCTGGCTCTAGAGCACACCTGTATGAGAACACCACACATAAACACCTTTTGAGCATTCCAAAGTATATATGGGTCAGTGGATGAAGGAGCGTTGATATGGAAGAATACTTTGAGCTCCTCCTGAAGTTTGTCTCTAAAAGAGGGGTGATCTAAAATAAAATCATTCAAGCACCATTGTGAGGGTAAGGCAGAATTAAATTGTTACCGGAGGACCAGGGAAACGGGAGCATGGTCCATCCACATAATAAGACCAATACTAGAGGATATTGTCTGTAACATAGGTATAGGTAGCTCTTCAAGTGACATAAGGCGATCAGCTTTGCTATGAGCCACTATAGGCAAAGCAGGTTACCAAATAAATCTAATTAGACTGGCATTCTGTAAGGGAATTGCTAGAAGAGCAATTCCCCAGTAGCTGCTGGTGAACCCTGGGAGGGAGGGAGCGACAAGACAGTGAGTCCTAAGCTGAACTTCTCCCCTGTCCCTGCTTACTTGTCTCACTGCCCTAGGCGGCAGAGGACAACTGGGCACCAGTCCCTTCTTATGGAATATGTGATAACACAGAATGATAAGACAAACAGCAAGAAACGGGAGGTCAGCTAGCCAAGGGGTCAGAACCAGTCGAACAGCACAGTACAAAATCAAAATCCAAGAGAATAGTCACAAGAAAAACCAAAGGTCAGAAATGCAAATACAAACAGTAATAGTATAGAGCCAGCACGCACAGAAAGGCAAATAGCAAGCAAGTGTGAGAAAGCAATATATAGGAAGAAAGAACCCGCCCCAGACTTGATTGGAAGATAGGCTGTCAATCACACAGGTAAGGCTAAGATTAACTATTGGAGGAGCAGAGGGAAACAAAGGTGTAGGAGATGGATGTGGTGGAAAATCAATTACAGAGGTGAGCGAATAGGACAGCGTTCAGACTGTATAAGAAGAACCTAAAACAAGGAATCATAGCCGGACACACCTCTTGTACCATAGCATGCAGCCGGAGGATGGCGCCGAAGCCCGAACGGGCAAAGATGTTACACATTCCAGTTTTGACCATGACATAGGGTTGATTATGCCCAATATGTGTAAGCATTTGCTTATCCTTAACTCGCAGTATCTAGTGATGTGGAGCTCCACAAACTGTGCGGTGCCAATGCAGGCAGATAATTTATAGAGCTCAGTAGTTCCTATGTTCCCATGAGAGGTGCAGAGGCAAGAGTCCCAGGAAATTTACTTTGAGTGGTACTGTAAAAAAAAAACATAATTTACCATATCTCTGCTTTATGTTGACATCAAAGTTTAAACGTTCATTTTAATTTTTTATGGACGTTTAAAGGCTTACAGGAATTTTCATGAGAATTTACAAAAGTAATTTTTTTAAGGTACTAATTCAGTTCCAAAGGGGATTTGAAAGGTCTTTTATTAGAAACCCCCATAAATCAACCCGTTTTCAAAACTGCACCAACACAATTCAAGACAGAATTTGAGAAGTTTGTTAACCCTTTAAGTACTTCACAGGAATTAAAACAAAATAAAGGTGAAAAATATACAGTACATTTCAATTTTTTTCAATACTATGTTCATTCAACCCTAAAATTTGCACATTCACAAGGGGTTAAAGGTGAAAATGCATTCCATAGTTTGTTGTACAATTTCACTCAACCACATAAATACCACATGTGTTGATGTAACCTGCTCTTTGGGCACCCGAGAGGACGCAGAAAGGGAAGGAGTGACATTGAGCTTTCGGAGGGCAGATTTTACTTAAATCGTTTTCAGGTGCCATGTTGCATTTGCAGAGCACATGAAGAACCAGAACAATAAAACCCCCATTAAATTATCCCATTTAAGAAAATTCACCCCTCAAGGAATTTATTGATGATGACATTTTTTTTCCATTAAAATGTTGATTTAACTCCAAACTATTGGAAGTCCAAGGGTTGTGTTTGTATTGTGGGTTCAAAAAAACAAACAAAAAAAAAAAAACACCTGCTATTATACCCATCTGAAAGCTGCCAAAAACTGGGATTTTATATTGTGACATTAAATGGGTGACGATGTGTTATCTGACTGATGTAACTTTCCACTTGTCACAGGTCTTTTATACGTTCATCTCTAGAAATAATCGCTATTGCTATTATTTTAGTGTGTAACGGATATCGCTAGAGAGGCGGTCAGCGTATTTTACTCTATAAAGATCAGGTATGGACAGGGATAGTGAAAAAATGTAAACTTTTTTGATTACTTTGTGAATGTGTTGTGTGTTTGGGGCAACTCTTTTAGCGCTGTGACCTCGACGATGGTAAACGTCTGTGTCCCAGCGCCAATACACTTCCTGGTTATGTTATGTTCAGAGGGGTATTACAGAAGAATATCCCTCTAATAAGGCTCAGAGAGGTATTATATTATCCCTGTATGTGACAATCAGAGGGCATAAGCATATGCTCTCTGATTGATAGGAGAGGGGATAACATGGATAGAAGTCCCTCCTACCCCCCTCCCCTGGAGTCACATACAGGTTATGCACAGATGATGATGATGATGATTTATCATCCTCTGTGCAGTCTGCAGCTCTCCTCCTTCCTCCTTCACACAGCTGGCTAAGATGGCTGGAGGGGGGGTGGACACTTTAGAGCCCCATATCTCAGGATCCCTTAGGGCTATGAAGATCCCCATGGATTCATTTTAAAGGTGAGATCTTCATGATCGCCCTTACAGATCCGGAGTGATTTGCTGTTAAAAATGCTGTCAGGAATTGAGCTCTGCAATGGGATCTCAGTGCCCAATAGCGTTTTTAGCAGGGAATTGCTCCGGATCTGTAACGGCGATCATGAAGATCTTGGTATCATTTTAAAGAGGAGAATCTCATCTTTAAAATGAATCCATGGTGATCTTCATAACCATAATGGATCCTAAGAGAATAAAAAAAGAAACTAATACTTACCTCTCCTCTCCCCTGCTGTCTCGCTGCCCTCTATGAATGGTGATCGCTGGCTAGTGGAGGCTGCGACAGGTCCCTCACTGGTCATATCGGAGTATCAGCTGTTTCATACAGCTGATGCTCCGATCTCCCTGTCATTTATGACAGTAAGCCCGAGATCAGTACTGCGACATAGCTGCACTGTGAATGGTGGGTCTGTGACCCACCATTCACAGCGATCGCTGGAGAGGGGAGGCTTGTAGTGGTCCCTCTTCGGTCACAGGGGAGTCTCAGCTGCCGGCAACAGCTGAGCTCCTGATACCTAGCCATACTCCCTGCTAAATAAAAGTCCCCGGAGCTAGGACGTAACTGAACGTCCTGGTGCGGTAATGAAACTCTCTCCAGGATACAGTTACATCATGGTGCACCTAGGGGTTAAAGCTGCTATGGTCTAACTAGCCATGATGTGGCTCCCCTCTGATCTAGTGGTCATATGAACGCTAGTGGCTGCAAAGTTCGTGAGCTGCTGGGTCCTAGAGGACCAAGATCAGCTCTGGAGTACAGTATAGGAGGCTGTATTCCTCCTGTAACTGGGGCTGTATGTATCATAATCATAAAAAAAATGAAAGTTGCTCCCCAAAGGTCTATTATGACCTTATGTGGGGGCACAATGTGTAAAATTTTTTTTTTAAAAAGACAAAAATGTGAAAAATCAAGACATTTCCCCCCTTTTCTGTTTACAATTTTCAGATATTAAAATAAATAAAAACATGGGAATAATAAAAACATAATAAAATAAAACCTTATTTATCACTGAAAAAAAATGCAAAAATTATTTGAACAAACCAAAGGAAAAATAGTTATAGCTCTTAAAACCGCATATATGAAAAAAACAAAAAATGTGTCCTGAATCAGGGAAAGTGGTTAATTTGAGAATAGAACTGCACAGAACACCTAGTTTATATTTACTTAAAGAGGACCTTTCACGTCCTCATGTATATGCTGTTTTACATACTGCTAGAAAGCCGACAGCACGCTGAATTCAGCACGCTGTCTGCTTTCCGTTTTGTGCCCCGGGGCTGGAGCTATCGGTCCTGGTATTTCTCTGCCCCATCGTCAGAAGGGCGTTCCTGACAGTCTAGCTTGGCTGTGAGGAACGCCTTCCCTGACAGTACTCGTCCATAGCCTGTACAGTCAGAGGGGGCGTTCCTTACAGCCCAGTGATGACGCTGAGCTGTGAGGAACGCCCCCCCAGTACAGGGCCATGGACGAGTATTGTCAGTGAGGGCGTTCCTCACAGCCAAGCTAGACTGTCAGGAACGCCCTTCTGACGATGGGGCAGAGAATTACCGGGACCGATAGCTCCAGCCCTGGGGCACATAACGGGAAAGCAGACAGCGCGCTGAATTCAGCAGTATGTAAAACAGCATATACATGAGGACGTGAAAGGCCCTCTTTAAACTGATGGCAATATGGAGGGGAATAATATAGTTTTTGTTATATTTTACATCTGGGAAAAAATAATAGATAATAATAATAAATTGAAAAACTCACCATATTCTGACACCCATAACTTAATATTTCTGTTTACAGAGCTCTGTAACGTTCTTTTTTGAGTGGCAAGCTATAGTTTTTATTGGTATTATTTGGGAAATGTACTTTCTTGATCTCTTTTTTAAATTTTTTTTGAGAGATGAAACAACAAAAAAAAACCTCACTTATTCAGGCAGTTTGATTTTTTTATATATATATTTTAATAGAGCATTTTTGGACATGGCATTACTGACAATGTTTATTTTGAATTTAGTTTATTTTTGTTTGCAACATGTTAACATGGAAGTGATTTGAATATTTAATTCTATTGTTTTTTAAAGCCACCACCACTTAGACTTGCTATGCCATACAAAAGCAGATTCAGCCTGAGGAAGGTCTTTTCACAACCAAAATGTTGCCTTAGACCTGCACTACTGTTTGTGCACTTGAAAGCAAAAGAGGATGGCTTTATACATATGGCATAATAACATAACTATGATGTACAAAATAAACTGGATTCGTAATTTTCATTCAAAAAGTGTATGCCATGATCTTGTCACTGATAGTTTTCTAAGTCATAATTATAGACATGCACAATCTAAATAAACTAATAAGACAAAAACGGTTGTCTGCTATTGAGCACCTTCAGTAAGTATCCACAGTGCTTATGGAAAAAATAAATGGACCTCTGTGTTAGTGACATTTCCAAGAGCTAATTGGCAAAAAATATTTATAGTTAAAGGGGTATTCCCATCTCCAGGATCATATATAAACTTATAGCGTAAGCTAACTGAAGTGTTTTACCCAAAACTTTGCTTTATCTATCTTGCTTTGTTCGTCAGATACTGCTGATTGTGTCTTCTCCCCTTGTTGCCTCTAGGTTTCCAACCACTTCTGCTATCTATCAACTTGAGTGGCTGTGCTGGTCATATCACTCCCTGTTCCTGGCCACATCTATTCTTTGCTCTTCACTACAATTGATGGCTAATGGAGTCATTTGTCAGATCTGCAGCAGGAATGTAAAATATAAACAAAGCATTTAGATGTTTCCTTTCTGTTAAATCCACTCCTGACTTTGGCTCAAAATAACACCATAAAATAAAAAATGCAGCATTTCCACAATGTGGGGCTTTAGCATTAAAGAGGACCTTTCATGTCCTCATGAATATGCAGTTTTATATACCGCTAGAAAGTCAGCTTTCCCAGTATGTGCCCCGGGGCTGGAGATATCGGTGCTGTTAATTTTGGCACCGATGTCTCCCCACTGTCAGGAGGGCATTTCTCACAGCCTAGCATCATTGCATAGCCCTGTACTGTAAGAGGGGTGTTCCTTACCTCCCAGCGATGACACTGAGCTGTCAGGAACGTGTCCCCCCCTTCCCCCCAGTACAAGTCTATGGACGAGTACTGTCAGGGGAGGTGTTCCTCACAGCCCAGCAATAATGCTAGACTGTGAGGAACGCCCTTCTGACAGTGGGGAGATATTTTTCGGCATCTCCAGCCCCAGGGCACATACCGGGAAAGCCAACAGTGCACTGAATTCAGCGAACTGTCGGCTTTCTAGCGGTTTATAAAATCGCATATTCATGAGGACATGAAAGGTCCTCTTTAAAGAGATAAGATTGGAAGCGTGAGTTTCATATGTGTTTTGCCATTAATTAAATGTACATGAAGCCTGGTTTTAGACAAACCTGTTTTTCTGAAGAAAGATTGGTTAGTATGATCTATGCCTCAAAACAAACAATTTTTAAAAGACTGCAGAAGATGTTTTACAGAGATGAATAAGGCTGGAAAAATGGCTACAAACCCTTGAATGTACATCAATCATCAGTCAAATTACATTGTCTGCAAATAGAGAAAATTAAAGACTGTTGCTACTCTCCCTAGGAGTGAGCATCCTGTTTACTTCAAGAATATAATGGGCAATCCGAAAGAAGTGAGAAAGAGCCCAAGAAGAGAAGCAGAAGACCTACTAAAGACTATACAAACTGCAAAAACCTCTGTTCATGTTTCCACTATTAGAAAAACACTAAACAAGAATGGTGCTCATGGAAGGACACCAACAAGTAAGCCGCTGCTGTCTAAAAACACATTGTAGCCCATATCAAGTTTGCCTGAGACCACCTGTATGTTCCATAATGCTTCTATGGACAAATGAGACAAAATTGAACTTTTTAGCACAAATGCTATGCTTTCATGTCAGAGAACATTTTTTCTTCCCACTCTCCAAGGAGTTTAGATTTTGAACCCTACTCGGGACAGCAAGTGATGACAATATTTGATGACAAGTGCTGTGGAATATGTTGGCGCTATATAACTAAGTAAAATAAATAAAAACATATTTACTGGAGAATATGAGATCAGCAGTCCATTACCTTGAGCTGAAAAGATGCTGAATGATGCAACAAGATCCATTAACTGAAAGCACACATGTAAATTAAGAATATGACCTGTATTTAGGATTGACCGAGTCAGAGTTCTGATCTTAACCCTATCAAGATGCTGTGGCGTGAACTGGCATGGCTCTTCATGCAAGGCATCTCAGAAAGATTGATGGACTGAACCACATCTTAAGGTAAGGTTGATCCAAAATAATCCTTTAACATTGTGCAAATGTCATTTGCAGTTATGGAAAAGAGTTGGATGATCTACAAGTTAGTAACCCTTTCCTTGCATCCGCTGTGCTATTATGGCGGATGTCAGGTTTTTAAATATGGTGGTCGCAATAGCCCCCAGGTCTGAGCTGTACTATACAGTGTAGAACCGGTGGCAATGCCCACAATTAGTGCCGCACTTATCATGGGCATTAACTTACCTAAAGCTTTGGTCAAGGCTGACCGAGGCGCTCCGCCATTTTGGGGTGGATTGCTGGCCCCAGGAATGACAGTGTGATCCATTACTATGACAGCTGGGAACCTATTGAAGGTTCACAGGCTTGTCATTTTATGACTTCTATTGCTATAAAAGTACTGCGATTTTACAACGCATTGTATTAGTGACCAGGTTCCCTGGGGTTCAAAATCACTTGCGGGTCTAAAAATAAAAAGTAAAAAAATAACATAATTTTACATTTAACATAAATAAAGTTAAACACATACACATTAGGTATCCCTGTGTCCGTAAATGCCCGGTCTACAAAGTTATACAAATATTTTCCCCATATGGTGAATGCCATAGCGGAAAAAAAATCAAAATAGCTGAACTGCCATTTTTTTCACTGTTTCGAGGCTTTAATAAAAAGCTATCGAAACATCAGAAATTCCCCAAAATGGTATAAATAAAAAGTACATCTGGCGCAGCAAAAAAGATGCATTTTGCAGCCCCATACATAGAAATACTGGATTTTTGTAAAGTTTTGGATTTCTTTAAGGTGTTAAAACAGTAAAAAAAAATTATAAATATAGTATCCCCGGAATCGTACCGATCCATAGAGTACAGGTGACATGTAATTTTCGCTGCATAGTGAAAACCATATAAATGAATTCAGAATTTTTTTTTGTTCAATTGTATATTTATTAAAGTTTTTGTTCCACAATAACAATATCTAGAAAAGATGCAATAATAGGTGAAAGTAAATATAAGAGCATCAGGAGAACCAGAAGTATCAAATGCCACTCCAACAGGGTGGTTGCATAGAACAATGTAAAAAAGAAAAACAAACAGTGCAATTCAATTCAAAGAAGAAGGAACCAGGACCGGGACAAAAACACGGACAAGACACGGGGTTACAAAGATGCAGACAGGACCTGGACAAGAAAGACAAAAGCAGGGAAAAATGGGGGAGGGTGTGGGCAGAAAAAGTGAAAGAGAATCGAGGCAAGTCAGGGCAGTCTAGAGGAGTCATAAGAGTCCCACTGAGACCACATGGTGGAAAGAAGGTCGACTCAGTCATTAATTGATGCGGTAAACGACTCCAGTCTCTGAATCTCCCCAATTCTCCCAACCAGCGCCAACAGAGAAGGAGGGTCAGGGATAGGGAATTTAGATTGGGAGCCCAACAGTGGGGAAAAAAAAGTATTTAGTCAGCCATCAATTGTGCAAGTTCTCCCACTTAAAAAGATGAGGCTGGCCTGTAATTGACATCATAGGTAGACCTCAACTATGAGATACAAAATGAGAAAACAAATCCAGAAAATCACATTGTCTGATTTATTTGCAAATTATGGTGGAAAATAAGTATTTGGTCAATAACAAAAGCTCATCTCAATACTTTATATATCCTTTGTTGGCAATGACAGAGTTCAAATGTTTTCTGTAAGTCTTCACAAGGTTGGCACACACTGTTGCTGGTATGTTGGCCCATTCCTCCAAGCAGATCTCCTCTAGAGCAGTGATGTTTTGGGGCTGTCGCTGGGCAACACGGACTTTCAACTCCCTCCAAAGGTTTTCAATGGGGTTGAGATCTGGAGACTGGCTAGGCCACTCCAGGACCTTGAAATGCTTCTTACGAAGCCACTCCTTCGTTGCCCTGGCGGTGTGCTTGGGATCATTGTCATGCTGAAAGACCCAGCCACGTTTCATCTTCAATGCCCTTGCTGATGGAAGGAGGTTTGCACTCAAAATCTCACGATACATGGCCCCATTCATTCTTTCATGTACCGGATCAGTTGTCCTGGTCCCTTTGCAGAGAAACAGCCCCAAAGCATGATGTTGCCACCCCCATGCTTCACAGAAGGTATGGTGTTCTTTGGATGCAACTCAGAATTCACTCTACTTCAAACACGATGAATTGTGTTTCTACCAAACAGTTCTACTTTGGTTTCATCTGACCATATGACATTCTCCCAATACTCTTCTGGAACATCCAAATGCTCTCTAGCAAACTTCAGATGGGCCCGGATATGTACTGGCTTAAGCAGGGGGACACGTCTGGCACTGCAGGATCTGAGTCCCTGGCGGCGTAGTGTGTTACTGTCTTTTGTTACATTAGTCCCAGATTTCTTCAGGTCCTTCACTAGGTCCCACCGTGTGGTTCTGGGATTTTTGCTCACCGTTCTTGTGGTCATTTTGACCCCACAGGGTGAGATCTTGCGTGGAGCCCCTGATCGAGGGAGATTATCAGTGTTCTTGTATGTCTTCCATTTTCTAATTATTGCTCCCACAGTTGATTTCTTCACACCAAGGTGCTTGCCTATTGCAGATTCAGTCTTCCCAGCCTGGTGGAGGTCTACAATTTTGTTTCTGGTCTCCTTCCACAGCTCTTTGGTCTTCACCATAGTGGAGTTTGGAGTTTGACTGTTTGAGGTTGTGGACAGGTGTCTTTTATACTGATAACAATGTCAAACAGGTGCCATTACTACAGGTAATGAGTGGAGGACAGAGGAGTCTCTTAAAGAAGAAGTTACAGGTCTGTGAAAACCAGAAAGCTTGTTTGTAGGTGACCAAATACTTATTTTCCACCATAATTTGCAATTTATCCCGCAAAAATTAAGCCCTAATACAGTTTTGTAAACAGAAAAATAAAAATGTTATGGTTTTAGGAAGGCGAAGAGTCAAAAACAAAGATTGAAATTTGAAAAATGTTTGCGGCGGGAAGGGGTTAATTTAAGGAATTACTTCACTCCTTTCACAGTGGATGTTTACTCAATGTACTGTACTTAGTAAAAGACATGAACAGTACATGTGTATATTAGTTTAGTTAGATTGTGTTTGTCTACAATTCTGACTATCACTAACCTAAGAAATTTTATTATTAATCAATTCAGAAATCCAGGTAATTGGAAAGGGTTCACTTATGTTTTCTTGTAATTGTAATTGATTTTATCATTGGATTTACTGTAGCTCACAGAGGATTAAGGGACTGCCAGGGATACAATTGTGATTGTGACTATTTAGTAAATAAGATTCAATGAAAATAAGGGTATGTTCACACGGTGGAAAATGAAGAGGAATTCCTCTTCATTCTTCGCCGCTAGCATTTTCGCCCGCGGTCGGCCGCGACCGGATGCTGATGCGGGGCATTGGCATTGTCATGGCTTTCAGCTGCTGATTAGGCCCAGATCAATGGGCCGTGGACTCCGAAATCCGCCCCCAAATCCATGGCAAATTCTGCTGTGTGAACTTACCCTAAGGAGAAATTTTGAGTACAGTGAAGAATGTAGCAAAATATATTAAAAAGTTATGTTATACAATAAATTAGCTTTTTTTTTTTTACACAAAACAAAAAATTCACTGTAGTTTCACTGTGGTGTAGTTTCTATTATTAATCTTCTTTTTCCAAAATAGGATGGGTACAGTTAATTTGAGTATGCCAATAAAAGGCAATCCATTTTCATTCACAGTGTTTGCTAACACTCTTTACTGGGAATTGGTGCATTTTCCCTAATGGATGTGGTGCACTGAATAATGTATTGTCTACTACTTAAACATTAACCTTATAGTCTGCTTCCAGTTTGGTTTATTATAGTTAATACTTAACTATTTTAACATTACTCATTTAGTTTAATGGAGTGTTACTCTCCATATTCTATATAGCATCAAAATAGCACAGAATACTGAGTCTAATGCATTCCCAGTGTGTACACTATTATAAGGCTCAGGCAATTATAGATTATTCACAATATGACGCGAATGTTTTATAGATGGTGGTCCCACCTGTGGAACCCACACCAACCAAAATAATGTTGAACAGGGACTCCCGTCCCACTGTCCCTGTGATTGGAGAGGTGGCTGTACAAGCATGCTCATTCAGCTGTTTTTAACACCTTCCCACTGGTGGCATTTTTAGATTTTCTTTTTTGACTCCAAAGCCCATAATTCGTCTATTGTCTATAGTTAATGGACAATGTTGCCTCCAAAGTAAACTGACCTGGCAGTAGAAGTACAACACTTATCTAGTGCCCCTAGCACTAGCAACAATTGGGGTAATCAGTTAGATACTGGTGGTATATACCATTTGTGAAATCTGGCAAAATGCAGTGCATACATTATAAGCTTTTGACTACTGTTTTATTTTCAGGAATAAGCATTCATTGGCTAGCTCTTTCTTTCAAATGTCTCTATTTATTTAAGAATGTATTTTAACATCTAGGTTTACTTCTTGATATTATGAATAAATATAATACAGAGTTGCTCTTCCTCAAATATGTCAGTATATATGCACCGTGAAATATGCTTAAAATTGCTGTATAAACATATGCAACATAGGATTTACGAAGAAAGAGAAGGAGATGCACTGTTTATCTTTAATTTCTTGTAAGCAGCTGTGTTAAACCAAGTATCCAAAACATAAAAATTCTTAAAGAGGACCTGTCACCAGGTCTGAAAAGCCCAATGACATACATCATCTGATAGGTGCTGTCATGCTGCACATTGTGGTGTTTTGTTTATCCAAATCCATTCAACCGTCTCAAAGATAAGGCTTTTTAGTGTCGATGCAAATTAGGGTATACTAGCCAAGTGGGCAGTGACACTGCATGACATACAGCACACAGACCCCACCCCAGAAAAACCAGTGTTACCACCTACTTGGCTAGTATACCCTAATTTGCATCAACAATAACAGAGCTTATATCTTTGGAATGGCTGAATATATTTGTATAAACAGAAAAAGAAAATGCTTAGTGACAGCACCTATCAATTTAGGTATGTCTGGTGACAGGTTCTTTTTAAGGACTCTAGGCTTCTACAACTGCAGGACCATATTTTCTGTGCACACTTTCTCTGTTTTTCATTCTAAAAAAAAAAAAAAAAAAAAAAAAAATATATATATATATATATATATATATATATATATATATATACAGTACAGACCAAAAGTTTGGACATACCTTCTCATTCCAAGAGTTTTCTGTATTTTCATGACTATAAAAATTGTAGATTCACACTGAAGGCATCAAAACTACGAATTAACACATGTGAAATTATATACTTAACAAAAAAGTGTGAAACAACTGAAAATATGTCTTATATTCTAGGTTTTTCAAAGTAGCCACCTTTTGCTTTGATTACTGCTTTGCACACTCTTGGCATTCTCTTGATGAGCTTCAAGAGGTAGTCACCTGAAATGGTCTTCCAACAGTCTTGAAGGAGTTCCCAGGGATGCTTAGCACTTGTTGGCCCTTTTGCCTTCACTCTGCGGTCCAGCTCACCCCAAACCATCTCGATTGGGTTCAGGTCTGGTGACTGTGGAGGCGAGGTCATCTGGCGTAGCACCCCATCACTCTCCTTCTTGGTCAAATAGTCCTTACACAGTCTGGAGGTGTGTTTGGGGTCATTGTCCTATTGAAAAATAAATGATGGTCCAACTAAACGCAAACTGGATGGAATAGCATGCCGCTGCAAGATGCTGTGGTAACCATGCTGGTTCAGTATTCCTTCAATTTTGAATAAATCCCCAACAGTGTCACCAGCAAAGCACCCCCACAGCATCACACCTCCTCCTCCATGCTTCATGGTGGGAACCAGGCATGTAGAGTCCATTCGTTCACCTTTTCTGCGTCACACAAAGACACGGTGGTTGAAACCAAAGATCTCAAATTTGGACTCATCAGACCAAAGCACAGATTTCCACAGGTCTAATGTCCATTTCTTGTGTTCTTTAGCCCAAACAAGTCTCTTCTGCTTGTTGCCTGTCCTTAGCAGTGGTTTCCTAGCAGCTATTTTACCATGAAGGCCTGCTGCACACAGTCTCCTCTTAACAGTTGTTGTAGAGATGTGTCTGCTGCTAGAATTCTGTTTGGTATTGACCTGGTCTTTAATCTGAGCTGCTGTTGACCTGCGATTTCTGAGGCTGGTGACTCGGATGAACTTATCCTCCGCAGCAGAGGTGACTCTTGGTCTTCCTTTCCTGGGGCGGTTCTCATGTGAGTCAGTTTCTTTGTAGCTACTTTGGTGGCTACTTTGAAGAACCTAGAATATAAGACATATTTTCAGTTGTTTCACACTTTTTTGTTAAGTATATAATTCCACATGTGTTAATTCATAGTTTTGATGCCTTCAGTGTGAATCTACAATTTTTATAGTCATGAAAATACAGAAAACTCTTGGAATGAGAAGGTGTGTCCAAACTTTTGGTCTGTACTGTATATATATATATATATATCTACAGTTGTGCTAAAAAGTTTATATACCCCGGCAGATTTTTTGGTTTTTTGGCCTTTTTTCAGAGAATATGAATGATAACACAAAAACTTTTTCTCCACTCATGGTTAGTGGTTGGTTGAAGCTATTTATTGTCAAACTTCTGTGTTTTCTCTTTTTAAATCATAATTAGAGATGAGCGAAGTATTCAAAAATTCGATTCGGCAACTTCACTGAATTTCACGATATGATTCTATTCGATCCAAATTAATTTGCGACGAATAAACAGCTATTTCCTGTCTACAGAGAGCCCGGGTAGGCGGCAAAATGGTGGAAGCCCTTGGATGCCGCGGTCATGTCTCTTTCTCTCTCTCTCTCTCTCTCGCTCTCTCTCTCTCACATCACTAGAGAATATCATGTAACCATCTGATGTCACAAAGGTCCTTACTAAATATACGTTACCGCAAAGCATCAAGAAATCCAGATTTCATGTGAATCGAATATTTCCTGAAATTCGGACCGAATTCCACTTCTGCAGCTTCGATTTGCTCATCTCTAATCATAATGACAACCAAAAACATCAAAATGACCCTGTTCAAAAGTTCACATACCCTGGTGATTTTGGCCTGATAACATGCCCAGAAACCAAACCACAGTCAGGTAGACCAACCAAAATTTCCGAAACAACTTCCCAGAAAATTGTTCAGGATGCAAAGAAAAACCCACACATAACATCAGCTGAAATACAGAACTCTCTGAAAACTATCGGTGTGGCTGTTTCAAGATGCACAATAAGGGGGCACTTGAAGAAAAATGGGCTGCATGGTCGAGTTGCCAGAAGAAAGCCATTACTGCGCAAATGCCACAAAGAATCTCGCCTTCAATATGCCAAACAGCAGAGAGACAAGCCTCAAAGCTTTTGGAACAAGGTAATTTGGAGTGATGAGACAAAAATCTAACTTTTTGGCCACAACCATAAACATTACATTTGGACAGGTGTCAACAAGGCCTATGATGAAAGGAACACCATTCCTACTGTAAAGCACAGAGGTGGATCACTGATGATGTGGGGATGTGTGAGCTTCAAAGGCACAGGAAACTTGGTCAAAGTTAAAGGAAAGATGAATGCAGCACGTTATCAACAAATACTGGAGGCAAATTTGCACTCATCAGCCAGAAAGCTGCGCATGGGACGTACCTGGACGTTCCAACATGACAACGATCCAAAACACAAGGCCAAGTCGACCTGTCATTGGCTACAGCAGAAGAAAGTGAAGGTTCTGGAGTGGCCATCTTAGTCTCCTGACCTCAATATCATTGAGCCACTCTGGGGAGATCTCAAGCGCACAGTATATGCAAGACAGCCCAGGAATTTACAGGAACTGGAGACTTTTTGCCAGGAAGAATGGGCAGTTTTACCATCTGAGAAAATAAAGAGCCTCATCCACAACTACCACAAAAGACTTCAAGCTGTCACTGATGTTAGAGGGGGCAATACACGGTATTAAGAACTGGGGTATGTGAACTTTTGAACTGGGTCATTTTGATGTTTTTGGTTGTCATTATGATTTAAAAAGAGAAAACACAGAAGTTTGCAATAAATGGCTTCAACCAACCACTAACCATGAGAGGAGAAAAAGTTGTATATGTACAACTGGACTTATTTTTACTGTTATGATTGGATATTACAACATGTGTCCAACTGCATAATTGCTCTGTCCTCCTGTATAGTATAATATTAAATTCTTTTGCTTTACTTAACATTGGGGAAGGTAATGTTGTGTGTGCGGAGTTTGTTTTTATAGGTGCTGCCGTATTGTGAAAAAACAGTGGATTGCATAATAGATATGTAAAATGAAAGACTCATAATACAATTTAATTGTTATGTGCCTTAATTTTATAATTTTGCAACAATGTTTTTGTGTGTCCATTGAAAATAAAAAAAAATGAACCTACTTTGGAAAAAAAATCCTAATGTTTTATGTATACAGCCTAGATCACATGGAATACTATGTCTTCTTAAAGAGACATTGCTTCTATGAGACCACCTCATGGTGTACAGAGACATATTAGACCATGCATGCTCTGCTAGGACTTCTGGGAATAAATCCCCCTAGTTAAAAAAAGGGAAATTTGCTCTATTACCTCCTTTTGGATGGTAGCTCCCTGAAACCTAGTGACATAATCTAGGAATAAAGCTAAACCAGAAACCCATTTTGTTCCCTTTGTGGATGGGCCTCTGTCCCTAAGGAGGAGATATTCTTGCTAGGATTTTCTCTCAGATTAAGCCACTAGTTTTTAGGGAAAACAGGCATGATCTGCACTACATTTTATCTTCCAAAAGGTGACAACTAGACATCTTGGTGCTAGACCCAGTTCCGCTTCTAACTCCATGTATACAGTCTAAAGTCTATGGTGCCGGGCTACAAACAAAAAACTGTGAAATGTTGGTTTTACATAAAGTGTGGCCCTGGGCAAATTTAAAAGTGGGGCCTCATTCAGTCAATTCAAAGGGCAGTATGCAGAGCATTATAGTACTGATTTGTAGCACTTCCTGGAAAACAAGCCCCAAAGCCTATGTTCCCCCTGCTTATTGAAAAATAATTTGTATACATATAAAGTTATCAAATAATTCAACAAATATTACTGAAATACTGTTATTGGACAAAACTTGCTATGCTAAGAATAACATTTTTCAATAATATCACTATCAAATATTAATGTACTTTTATTTTTGTCTTCAGCATAGATCTAATTTTGCTTATACCAGTGCTAAATACTGAAGGGATGTAACTTGAAGGATCTTGACCTTTTAAAAGGTATAGCAGACTACTTTAGGCCAGGTCCCCGTGGTGTAAACGCCGCGGTAAAAACCACAGCATTTTACAGTCCCTGCAAAGTGGACTAGCGAAGCCCATCCACACATTGCGGAAAAATACAAGCAGCAGAAACGCTGTGATTTCCAAAACCACTGCGGTTTCCCTATATGTATAATTGAAGTAGAAATTCAGCAGAGTAAACCTCTGCGGACTTTCTTTGAAAAGCGCTGTGGAAAAAAAAAGCGATGCATTGTGGTTTTTCCCGCAGCACTTTTTAGCTGCGACCCGCTACGTTGGAGCCTTAGCCTTAGTTCAGTTTTTACTGTTGTGTTACTAAAATAATAACTAAATTGTACAGCTACCTCAGTGTGTACAGTAGACAAATGTCCATCAGGGACAGGGTTAAAGATGAAACCCATAACACCTGTACTAAAACTAATGACAAACACATTGGCCTATGTATGAAAAAAAGTTTCCTTGGTTGTAACCCATAGCAAGCTATCAGATGCAATGCTTTATTTTTCTATTACTGTATGCTTCAAAAGATTGAAGTTAATAAACGGGATCCAATGTCAGACATTGCTTTTCAACCATGCTTCAACAGAATTTTTTAAAAAAGAAAACTCATGAAATAGGCCTGGACAGAAATGATGGTACCCTTAACTTAATATTTTGTTGCACAACCTTTTGAGGCAATCACTGCAATCAAACGATTTCTGTAATTGTCAATGAGACTTCTGCACCTCTCAACAGGTATTTTGGCCCACTCCTCATGAGCAAACTGCTCCAGTTGTCTCGAGTTTGAAGGGTGCCTTTTCCAGACAGCATGTTTCTGCTCCTTCCAAAGATGCTCAATAGCAGTGGCGTAACTAGGAATGGCTCGGCCCCAAGGCGAACATTTGACATGGCCCCCCTGAACCGGTTACGGGTCCCCAAACAGTAAAATATGCTCAACAGTGGCCCCAGATAGTATTATATGCTCGACAGTGGCCCCCACACAGCATTATATGCTCCACAGTGGCCCCCATACAGCATTATATGCTCTACATTGCTCCCCTCACACACAGTATAATATGCTCCCCACAGTAGCCCCACACAGTATAATATGCTCCACACAGTGGCCCCCACCCTGTATTATATGCTCCCCGCAGTGGTCCCCACCCAGTATTATATGCTTCCCACAGTGGCCCCCACCCAGTATTATATGCTCCCCACAGTGGGCCCCACCCAGTATTATATGCTCCCTACAGTGTCCCCACCCAGTATTATATGCTCCACAGTGGCCCCCACCAAGTAGTATATGCTCCACAGTGGCCCCCACCTAGTAGTATTTGCTCCACAGTGGCCCCTACCCAGACCCCAGAGTATAATAATCGGAGGCCCAGGGAAGGTGATTAAAAATAACAAACATTCATACTCACCTTGCCTTACCTTTCCTTGGCATCCTCGCTCCATCCTGCCGTCTTCAGCGTTTTCAGGCCCTCTTCCGACGTTGCTGCTGAGGCCTGTGATTGGGACTCAGCAGTCACATGGGGGCGCACTGACGTCATTACGCGGCCGCGCCCCATGTGACCACTGGGGCCTAATCACAGGTCTCAGTCACACGATGGAAGAACGCCGGAGAGATCACTGTGCCCTGGGCTGCCATCTATTGGAAAGGGTCCTGCAATATGCCAGGGACCCTTTCCAATAACAGTATGTATAGCAGTCGGGGAACCAGGCTTTCCCCCGACCGCTATCATAGTGGTCCGGGGCCCGGCCATCTCCGATCGTTACGCCACTGGTTTGTGGGGTTCGCGGTAGCCGCTGCCACAGGGCTGAAGGCCCCCTAATGTCCTGGACCCTGTGGCAGCCGCTACCGCTTCTACCCTGGTATTTACAGCCCTGCTCAATAGGATTTAGGTCAGAGCTCATAGAAGGCCACTTCAGAATAGTCCAATGTTTTCCTCTTAGGCATTCCTGGGTGTTTTTAGCTGTGTGTTTTGGGTCATTATCCTGTTGTAAGACCCATGACCTGCGACTGAGACCAAGCTTTCTCACACTGGGCAGCACATTTCTCTCTAGAATCCCTTGATAGTCTTGAGATTTCATTGTACCCTTCACAGATTCAAGACACCCTGTGCCAGATGCAGCAAAGCAGCCCCAGAACATAACAGAGCCTCCTCCATGTTTCACAGTAGGGACAGTGTTCTTTTCAAGATATGCTGAATTTAAGGCTGATGTGCCTTGCCAAAAATTTTGATTTTTGTCTGATCTGTCCATAGGACATTCTCCCAGAAGCTTTGTTCATTTTCATAGAATTTATATATATTATTACTTTTGTCAGATTCAAGTTATTTCTGTGACCATTGTGGGTTTTTCTTTCATTAAACGAGGGGTACCAACAATTTTGTCCAAGTGTGTATAAAAGTTCATCAGAAAAAATACATTGAAACAAATATAAAAATAGTTTGAACTGTTAAGCTGAATATTAATAAATAGATGCTAGTAGTAATTTGGAAATTAGGATGCACAAAATCTCATTCAGCTATAGATATAAAATGATATCTAATCATATTTGAGTTTTACTGTATAAATCTGAGGTGTGTCATCACATTTTATTGAGTTCTCTCCATAAAAATCCAGTTCTGTATGAGAAAGTATGTCACATGTCACTGTTTTGTTTTCAGTACAATGCTGCCATCTTCTGGAAAATATTCATGTAGTCAGCTGAATGTCTTCTTGCACCTAGTTTGGAGCAGTAAATCTGAATACATACTAAAGAAATTAGGTGTGAAACTGTGATACATATAAAGTATGGACAACAATATGTGGATCCTCTCCTAATTGTTCAGTTTAGGTGTTTCAGACACAACTACTGTATTAAAAAAGGCATGTAAAATAGTTCAGATGTTTCAGACACACCAACTGTATTAAAGTGGTATGTAAAATTAAGGACACAGCCATGTAATCTCCAAGGTCACAGCCATGTAAATATTGGTAGTATTATTGAATCATTCTAGAGAGCCATGTATACCAGTTTACTACAGCCAAAAAATCTACTGTTTTGCAACTTTTTGCAGTCCCACTCCTGTGGCACTGGACCCATGTTTCTAGAAACATTTAAGTGGCAATAGATTTACTTTGGTCAAGTGTAAGTGCCATTTTTGTGAAGTGAAAGTGTCTAGGGGTAACCACAGCTCATACAAACTTACAGATAAAGGCTGCCGGATGTTGAAGGGTGTAGAGTGTAACAGTCACTTCTTTTCATCATTCACTAACAAGCTCTAAACTGAGTCTGGAGCACAAGAATTGTGTGTGGGGAGCTTTATAAAAAGCATTTCCAAGATCGAGCAGCTGCACATAAGCTTAAGATCACCAAACTCAAGGCCAGCTGGAGCTGTGTCAGCTGGAGTAGTGTAAAACCTGCTGCAACTGCACACTGGTATAATAGAAACCTGTCTTCAAAATGCTTTATCAGGTTTTTCTATCTGACAGTCTGATGCATATACATAGGATTGGCAGGTGTCCAGGGAATGCTACCTACAGGAATGCATAGTATATACTGTAAAATTTGGTGGAAGATGGATAATGGTATGGGGTTTTAATTCATGGTTTGGGCTATGCCTCTTATTTTGAGTGACAGGTAATAGGGATAAAGGGGTTATCCAGGATAAAATTAAATTTTAAAATTAGTCAGGGGGAGGTAAAAATAATAAGAAAAAACACCTGTCATGCTCTGGTCCTGCTGCTGTGATGTTTTCTTCTGGCGGACATTTCCGCCGCACATGACTGCTGAGGCCAATCAGCGACCTCAGCAAAGTATACGGGACATCATTACCTGTGACGTCCCCGGGTCTTTTCCTTAGGCCGCTGATTGGCCTCAGCAGTCACGTGACCGCAGAGGCCAATCAGTAGCCTCAGTGGAAGGGACCTGGGATGTCACAGCCGACAAGGACCCCCACCACAAGAAGACATCAGTGCAGCAGGACCAGACCTCTCTGGGAGGACAGCGGAGCACTGGGGACAAGTGAGTATTTTTTTTTTTCACCTCCCTCGGCCTAAATTAGAAAAAATAATTTTACCTGGACAACCTCTCTAATACTACAGCAAAGACATTTTAGATAACTTTATACTTCCTGCTGATTCAGTATGATTATGTACCTGTATACAAAGCAGGATACACAAAGACCTGTTTTGACAAGTCTGCTGTGAATAAACTGGATTGTCCTGCATAATGTTCTAATTAGAGATGGGCGAACTTCTGAAGATTTGTTTTGTGTTTGGGGTCAGCGGCTCGGGTCCCTGGTTCCTTTCAACACATATAAATTTGGTATAAACCACACTTTAAATTAGCTTAAAACATAGTGTAGAATACTCTTAGAGGTTCTAGGACCTACCTATCCAATTTCTAGCTCTCTAATGCAAACACAGCAGAAGCTATGTCAAAGTGAAAAGTGATATTATTATACTCTGGGGTCTCTTCAGACCCCAGAGTACAATAGGTGGATGTACAGGGGAGGTGTGAAAAAAAAAACAAAAACAAAAAACCATTCATACTCACCTTCCGTTACCCCTTTGGTTCTCCTTGCGGCGTCCGGCCTACTCCTGGTGATGTCCAGCGCTCTTCTGTAATGTCATCGGCTCAGGGGTATGGCTGAGGCAGGTGATTGGGCCACCAGTGGTGACATGGGCACGCCAAGTCACCACTGAGGCCTATGATTTGGCTGATGCCACAGATGCCGCGAGGAGACCCAAAAGAGGTAACAGAAGGTGAGTATGAATGTTTTTTTGTTTTTTTTTTTTACACCTCCCCTGTGTCTCACCTATTATACTTGGGGTCTAAAGAGACCCCAGAGTATAATACGGCGAGCATTTTAGTTAGTTTGAGACTAATCTCCATTTGTTCAGTTTCATAAAAAATAAACAATTTGGGATATTCGTGACAAACCCAGCTCACAGAGAAAATATAAATACCAATAGGCCACTAAATGGGTCCACAAAAAATGATAAAATATAACTTTAAATACATAAATTATAAACATCAGTAACAAAGATAGAGAGGTAGGCACAAAACTGGCCCATAAAAATAAAGTGGAACGGGCCAGTATGTCCAAGGACAGAAATTATCATCAAGCTGTCCCTCACAATGAACTGACCTCCCTAATCCCAGGAGAGAATCACCAAATACAAGTGAAATAGATGGATGTAGGCTTGAGGCTACATAAAAACACCAAGGGGGGCCCAACCATCTATCATAGGGAAGGGTGATCCTCCTACGCATTTCCTATATAACAATTCGTCAGAGGTCCGATAAGTAATAGCAGTGAAAACTGCTTTTAATGTCTACAGATATGGTATCCAATGCTATGTAACGTTGGTGGTATAGTGTGACTGCATCTGATGACAGCAGTATTGTGACGAAACTGACTCATTATGAACCAATTCGCCCATCTCTAGTCCTGACTTTGACTACAACATCTGTTGGTTTAATGCAGGTTGTGAGTCTATCCTTCTCACCTCACATCACTGCCTGACCTGACAAATTCTATTTTGACTAAATGGGCACACATTACAAAAAACACACTCTAGATCTTGTGGAAAGCCTTTCCGACACATGGAGGCTGTTATAGCCTCTAAAGGGCCAACAATTTTAATACCCATCAATTTGGAATGGTATGACCAGCAGGCTCATATTGGTGTGATGGTCAGGTGTCTACATTCTTTAGACCATGTGGAGTATAAACACTATATAAACACTTCATCTAGTGACAGTAAGGGTTGTGTATCAATACCATTAGACAACACAATTCTATGCAGTCATTTTCCATAATTATATAGAAAACAGTAGTACCATATATATGAGCAACTGTGCAACTTTTACATACTTTTCTGCAAAGAAGACATGGCCATCCAGGCACATAAGTGCAACTCAGTACTAAATGGACATTAGTCAGTAGTGGTGGTTATATTATCCAACATAAAGACATAGTGTTGGAGAATGCAGCCTCCACTGCCTTTCTACTGTATTTAACAGCTGGTATATCCGCTTTTATAAATTACCTCTAATATTTGTAGATTCTTAGTGTTACTGTTATATGAAGAGTATAAAAAGTATAAGAAAAATAAGAGAAAGAATACAAAAGGATAGTGTAGATGTGTGTTGGGATTTTAAGGGGCGTGGGGGCTGTGTTATTTGAAGCAGAACACATGCGCGTTTGACTTAGCCCCCCTTGCAGACGACCGTGGCCATGATTAGTGTGCTATCCGTGTATTTCACGGATAGCACACAGACCCATTTATTTCTATGGGCCTGTACACATGACAGTGAATTACACGGTCACGTGTGCGGGCTGACAGTCCGGGCCGTGAAATATAGAACAGGTCCTATTCCTGTCCTATTTTGCGGCCCTTGCTTCCATGGCTCTTATTCATTTAATGAAAGGGGCAGCGGAAGCATGGCTCGTGCATGGGCAGCACACGGGAGACAACCGCGTGTCCCCCGTGTGCGCACGTAACTTTAATTCACGGCCAGCAGCACACGGTCGTCTGCAACCGGCCTAAGGCTGGGTTCACACTGCCATTTTAGTCCATTGCTCTGATCTGTCAGATGTCAGTAGGATCATTAAGATTTGTAGGATTAGAACAACGAACAAAAACATTGACAGAATGATGAATGCAGATGCAACTTACTCTGTTTGCATCTGGCACCATTCACTCTAACGTAAATAACAAGATGGAAGCTTTCTTTCATAATGTTTGTTTATTTTTAAAATGGAAGATAAAATCCTTGATAGCACATTGCAGTTGTGGTGCATTTTTGGAAAAAATGCATAGATAACAAGAACACCAAACCGTATAATGTTAATTTGGCCTTAAAGAGTTGTAGGAGTAACTAAGGAAAGCCTGTACAATAAAAACAGCCAGTAGGTGTCAGTATATTGACCCATTTGATTGAGTTCAGGCTTGTATTACACTTTCAGATGACAGTTGCTACTGTGATGTACTACAAGAAACATTGGCAATCATCATGAAATATTTTTAATTATTAATTCAAAGTCTGTTGTCATAATGTGGTTGTTTAGCTATGTAAAATAAATATTTCAGATAATCCCAGAATTGCACCAGGCCACATAATTAACTGAAAGGTCATTGGTCACCAAGGAGTCAGTAATCTTATGGTCAATATCAAGTGGCCAGATGGCAGAAAATTAATTATAATATATGTCTAGATGACAAGGAAGACTTGCTCAAGAGTTCTTGGGCAAGGATAAATATGTAGAGTATTTAAAAAAAAAAAAAAAAAAATGGAAAGGGATTTGCCCACATAGGCAATTTTAGGGGATATGTGTCATTGTGGGGGTCAGTTCCGCTATGGGACTGTTGTAGATATTCAGTTACAGCACTCAGCTAAAGGTGAATGGAGCAAGGTACAAGGGACCCCCATTATCATGATCATTAGGAGGTCCTAGCAGACCCTCATGATCAGATACGTTGTTTTTGTGGGCAAACCCTTTTAAATTGTGTAAAAGAAAGGTGGTAACTGGCTAATAATTCAGTAGGTACTAGCGTGTAGTATTTCATGAGTTAGGGTACTTTCACATGACTCGGGGAGGAGGAATATACAGTAGTTCCACTCCGTTTACTTACCATATTGGGGCCCCCCTTAATTCCCCTTTCTCCCAGCTTGCCCCTTCAATAAAGACCAAGACTTCATTTTGGATTTTAAATTGGCCTATAAAGGCCGATTTATTAACACAGTATAAAACATTAACATATAAATACCAAATAAATAACCGCCATAAAACGGGTGGTATATAAATACATAACTTAAACAGTGATGTCACAAAAACAACCATTTTAAAGTGCAATACCAACTATAACAAGGGCGAGAGGCACCGCCCCCCAACCTACCCAGGTGCAAAAACCCCACCTTGGGTAAACCTTTCCATTTTACTGACCTAACGCCTAACGCCTGATCCCCCAGCGGGACCCTAGCCCAACTGAGGGACTCCCCAGGCCTACACATTGACCACCAGGATCCCCGTACCACAGATGAGGTCCTACAACAATGACTGATACGCCTCTCACCCCCCACCAACCCCCGGCCACAGACTCAAGGGCATGACCCCTTATGCCCGCGAGTCCCGCCACACAGAGAAAGCATGCTCCACTCCGTCACACAAGCCCAACATCCACATATCAGTCGCAATTGCAGATGGTCCAATGACGGCACCTCCAATTCCTGATGGCGCACCATCACACCCCCATTACGGACCCCAAACCGCGCCACTGCCCGATTAACCTTTATGTGCATCTTCTCCAGGTGCTCCACAGACCGCGCATTTCGCCACACCAGCCGTGCCACAATGTCCTACCAAACCACAACCAAACCAGGGAACTCAGTCAAGAGGCGCAGAATATAAAACTTAATATCCCTGATGAGGTCCCTGGACACCCGCACCCCCAGGTCGTTGCCCCCAACATGCAGGGCCACCACATGCGGAGGGCGATCAACCCTACTAAAAATTGAAACTCAGGAAGAACCTGACTCCAAGTCATACCGTGCACCCTGATCCATCGCACCAAGGCCGCATCCTGATGTAGACTAAGTTTCCGCCCATCCGGCCGCACATCCGCCCTCAGCGCACCCCAGTACACATAGGAGTGACCCAAAATCCAAATCAAACAGGGACCTGAAATGAAACAAACATAGAAAGAAAAAATCAGCGGGACCACCCAACCCCAATCACCCCTGACCTGCCCCTTCTCATGGCAACAAAGAAGGAAGGACGTAAAGGCGGAACCTGTCAGATTCCCACCTCCCGATTCGGTGCACCACATCATCTCCCAAACCTCACCGCGCAGCCTCTGTAGCCGCCCCGATCCTGAAGGAGTGAGAACCAAACTCCGATGGGGCCTCTACCACTGCTCCCAACGCCTTCTTAAAAACCGCCATGAACTGAAAACATGACAAGGATCCCCCAACTTCGTGACACAAAAAGGAACCAGAGAGAGAGCCACGCACCTGCAGAAAGGCCAAAGCCCGGCCACCGGACAACAACATCCACCGTCCAACGCATGTAGCACCACCAAACGACACCGACCCACCTGATCTGTCTTAGAATACCACAGGCGGCATTCCAACTGACCATCAAAGAACTCCAAGTCTGACAACTGCAAGCCCCCCAACGCCGACACCGAACTACTCACCAGCTCCCCAATTCGAAACGCACCAAAAAACGCCAACACAAAGGCCACCCTGAACAACAGAATGAAGATATTGTGAAACACACAAACTAGAAAAAAACTGAAGCAAACACCCCGACGGGTCAAAGGACACCGGCCGCCGCCAACCCGACGCACTGCCCCCTTACGGAAACCATGCATGGCCCGACGCACAACAAAATCCTTCGTAACATCCCGAAGGCCATGCAACTGAAACAAAAACGCCAAAGCCGCTAGACGCTGCGACACCACTGTCGCAGACCGTCCCTCAGCAAAAGCCACACCAATCCACAATAACACCAACAACACCCGATCCTCATCCGACTGCACACCACCAATCGCCAAACACTCACGCTACCAATCACACCAAACCTGCTGATAACGCCGCCATGTCACCTCGGACACCAAGCACTGGACGAGCCCGGCCGCGACACGGATACCAGGGACCATAAATGACCCGGACATTCCTCGCCCACCACCGCCGCCTCTGGCACCAACTCCCGGAACCTGTCGAACTGGAATGGAGACAGGGAATCGGCCACTGAATTTTGGACACCTGGAACATGATGCACCGAGACACACACATTCAGTTCCAAACACCGCAGCACCAAGTGCCGCAACAACGAGACCACAGGAGAGGACTTAGCCGACTGGGAATTGATTACAAACATCACAGCGCTGTTATCACAATGAAAACACACCCACCGGTCACAAAACTTCCCCCCACCAAAATCGGAAACAACTCCAACAACGCTAAATTCCTAACCAAACCAGCCCTCACCCAAGCGTCCATCCAAGACCCAGCACACCAACGACCCTGAAAGTACGCCCCAAAACCCGCAGAACCAGCCGCATCCGTATGCAGGTCAAGCGACGCACTAGAAACCACAGAAGTAAGCCATAAGGAACGCCCGTTAAACCTAACCAAAAAGGAATCCCACACCGCCAAGTCCGCCCTCACCTCTGCGGTAAGATGCACGAAATGATGAGATGACCTCACACCGGCCATTAGCGCGGCCAAACGACAACAGAAAACCCTCCCCATCGGCATAATGCGACAGGCAAAGTTCAGCTTACCCAACAAGGACTGAACCTCCCTCAGACGCACCTTACGCACCCCCTGAAACGCACGCACTGTCACCCGCAAATTCTCCAACTTGTCCTCGGGCAAACGCGACTCCATGAGAACGTAGTCGAGTTCGATACCAAGGAATTTTATCACCAACGCCGGACCCTCCATTTTGTCCGGGGCCAACAGGACCCCAAACAAACCGACCACGCGTTCCACCATACGCAGCAACACCAAACACTTCGCGGAACCCCCCGGCCCAACACAAAGAAAGTCATCCAGGTAATGCATGACAGACGGCAAACCAGACAAATCCCGAACCACCCACTCCAAAAAAGAACTGAAAGCCTCAAAGTAGGCGCAAGAGATGGAGCACCCCATCGGCAAACAACAATCTACAAAAAACTGCTCCTCCCACATGCAGCCCAGCAAGTGAAAACTCTCCGGATGTACAGGCAATAACCGAAACGCCGCCTCAATATCGGTCTTAGCCATAAAGGCCCCCGGACTCGCACGTCGGACCAACTCCACCGCCCGATCAAATGAAGCATACGAGACAGAAGACAAAGAGGGATCAATGCTGTCATTGACCGATGCCCCCGCCGGGAAAGAAAGGTGGTGAATAAGGCGGAAATTATTAGGCTCACGGTTGGGGACCACCCCCAGCGGAGACACTCGCAGGTGAGGCCATGGCAGGACAGAAAACGGCCCTGCCATCCTCCCAAATTCCACCTCCTTCAACAACTATGCATGCACAACCACCGGGTGCTCCCAGGCCGACCTCAAGTTACCTGGACGGAATGCCGGGGCAGACGCGTCAAATGGAATACAAAACCCTTCCCCAAAACCGTCTGCTAACAACTGCGCCGCGGCCCTGTCAGGGTACCTATTTAGGAAAGGTCGCATTGCTGCGACCCTCACCGGCGTCCTCCCTCTTCTCAACAACCTCTCCCCCCTTATGGAGTCCATGACTCCCTCCACAGCCGGAGCACACGTGCTTGAAGCGACAGGTAGCTGCTCCAAACTTACACTGCCCTTCGTTGTACTGCCAGCAATACCCCTTCCTCTGTGACGCCGAGGATCCAGCTGCTGAGCCCAAACCCCCGGCACCCCCACGAAAGGATGGGGCAGCTGGCACCACCATAAGCCGCATCCACAAGGAAATATCCTTGTGATCACACCTCAGGCCCGGCCGTACCGCCTTCCTCTGCCTAAACTGTTCGTCATAGCGGAGCCAGGCAACCCCGCTGTAAACCCTATAGGCCTCCCCCACTGTGTCCATATAACCAAAAAAGCACCAAACAATGTTCAGGCTCCTTTTCCCCGATGACACTCTCCAAAATAGCAAAGGCCTGCAGCCAATTGGCGAACATCCTCGGGATCAAACGATACCGCCGCTTCTCCTTGTCTTCCTTCTTACTGTCGCTAGGCTTTACTTTATCCAAATTAAATTTGTCAAGGGGGAGCAGGGAGAAAATCTCCACATACTCCCTTTTCCAAATTTTGTCCCGCACTTCTTGCTTCAAATGAGCCCCCAGGGGTCCCTCAAAGCATACATATACCTCTCCCTTCGCCCAGTCGTCCATCCGCACAATATCGTCAGCTTTCTCCTTCTCCTTGGCCTTACTCCCAGCTGCCGCCGCAACACCCGGCGATACAACACCACAAACCGGAAGGGGCTCCACAGCCCCTGGCCGTGCTCCCGCCCTGTGAACCACACTCCACAACCGCTGCCTCTGCTACCCCACCCAGTCCCGGAAGACACGCCGCCATCCGCTCCCACCCAGGCAGCCGCAGGCCCAGGTACCCCAGAGGGGTCACCCACCAGCTGCTGCCGCAGCCCAAGCAATTGACCCCACACAGACCCCCCCCACACTAGGCCCGGACACACCGCAAACGCCACCCAGCCCCATGGAACCCCCTAAGCTACCCGCAGAGCCCTCCCCAGAAGAAATAGAGACAGACCCCGACTCCTCACCTGGCTGCATCAGGGTGGAACCTGGACCAGCCGCCGCTGCTCCCGCTGCAGACGAGTCCACCGCTACATCTTCTTGGGTGCACTCACCCTCTTCAGTGCTGGACTCCCCAGCACACTCCGAGATGATCGCAGCAGCAGCCCCCCGCGAGCTGCGTGACCGCCGCCCCGCAAGAGAGCCGCCGACACTAACTTCCACTGGCCTCTTCCGGCCCAGGCCCCGCCTCCTGATGTCCCGGCTGCGTCGGAAGCGCCGGCCGCGTCACTTCCGGTACCCACGGAGGCTGCGCTGACGTCAAAGCCAGGGAACGTGCCCAGGAGGTGGTCCCCACCTGCAGGTCTCACGTGCCTGGCACGCCCCCCCGGCAGGAGCATGGGACGTTGCCACACCGCTCCAGCTGGCAGAAGAGGAGGGAGGAGGCAAAGCAACATGGCCACCCTCCGGACGACCGCGGCTCCGGCTAGGATTCCTCCCGGCATCCGGGTGAGACCCAGAGGAGCTAGCCTGGGCGACCGGAGCCGGAGGGTCCCGTCTGGGGCTCATGGAGCGCTGCCTCGCCGCCCGCTCCTGCTCTGGTGAAAAGCACTCCGGTGGCCGAGACCGCCAAGCGTGGGAAGGAAGAACCAAGGGAGAGGGTCCCTGGCCTGGGAGCTCCCGCATGGCAGCCAGGAGCCTCTCCTCCAGCACCTGGCCACCATGCACCGCCGCAGCAGCCCACACTAGGGACATCAGTGCCTCCAAGTCGGCCATCGATTCAGTCCAGGTAAGTTTTCTGCCACCTCGCTAGCATTAAAGATATATATCTGATAGCAAGGTATGTGTACCAGCAACATAGAGAAATTCCCCAATAAAGAAATAAGTACACTTAAAAACTAACTTTTATTAATATCCACTAAAAGTATATAAACCTATATATAAAAGAAAGCACCTGATGAAGAGATGCCATACTACAATGGGGTCATATAAAGGGTAAAGGTAGCCTGCCTCAAAATAAGAGGATAGTATGGTGATACCTGTATCACTTCACAAACACCCCTCAGTTATAAATTGCAATTCACAATATTTAGTTATCAATTCACTGAAGGGGAAAAGTAAAGGATAAATCAACTGAGGTATAACACACACACACATACAGTCATATGAAAAAGTTTGGGCACCCCTATTAATCTTAATCATTTTTAGTTCTAAATATTTGGGTGTTTGCAACAGCCATTTCAATTTGATATATCTAATAACTGATGGACACAGTAATATTTCAGGATTGAAATGAGGTTTATTGTACTAACAGAAAATGTACAATATGCATTAAACCAAAATTTGACCGGTGCAAAAGTATGGGCACCTCAACAGAAAAGTGACATTAATATTTAGTAGATCCTCCTTTTGCAAAAATAACAGCCTCTAGTCGCTTCCTGTAGCTTTTAATCAGTTCCTGGATCCTGGATGAAGGTATTTTTGACCATTCCTCTTTACAAAACAATTCCAGTTCAGTTAAGTTTGATGGTCGCCGAGCATGGACAGCCCGCTTCAAATTATCCCACAGATGTTCAATGATATTCAGGTCTGGGGACTGGGATGGCCATTCCAGAACATTGTAATTGTTCCTCTGCATGAATGCCTGAGTAGATTTGGAGCTGTGTTTTGGATCATTGTCTTGCTGAAATATCCATCCCCGGCGTAACTTCAAATTCGGCACTGATTCTTGTACATTATTCTCAAGAATCTGCTGATACTGAGTTGAATCCATGCGACCCTCAACTTTAACAAGATTCCCGATGCCGGTATTGGCCACACAGCCCCAAAGCATGATGGAACCTCCACCAAATTTTACAGTGGGTAGCAAGTGTTTTTCTTGGAATGCTGTGTTTTTTTGACACCATGCATAACGCCTTTTTGAATGACCAAACAACTCAATCTTTGTTTCATCAGTCCACAGGACCTTCTTCCAAAATGAAGCTGGCTTGTCCAAATGTGCTTTTGCATACCTCAGGCGACTCTGTTTGTGGCGTGCTTTCAGAAACGGCTTCTTTCGCATCACTCTTCCATACAGCTTCTCCTTGTGCAAAGTGTGCTGTATTGTTGACCGATGCACAGTGACACCATCTGCAGCAAGATGATTCTGCAGCTCTTTGGAGGTGGTCTGTGGATTGTCCTTGACTGTTCTCACCATTCTTCTTCTCTGCCTTTCTGATATTTTTCTTGGCCTGCCACTTCTGGGCTTAACAAGAACTGTCCCTGTGGTCTTCCATTTCCTTACTATGTTCTCTGAGACAACTTTTTGTATCCTTCCCCTGAACAACTATGTTGAACAATCTTTGTTTTCAGATCATTTGAGAGTTGTTTTGAGGAGCCCATGATGCCACTCTTCAGAGGAGATTCAAATAGGAGAACAACTTGCAATTGGCCACCTTAAATACCTTTTCTCATGATTGGATACACCTGGCTATGAAGTTCAAAGCTCAGTGAGGTTACAAAACCAATTTTGTGCTTCAGTAAGTCAGTAAAAAGTAGTTAGGAGTATTCAAATCAATAAAATGATAAGGGTACCCAAATTTTTGCACCGGTCAAATTTTGGTTTAATGCATATTGCACATTTTCTGTTAGTACAATAAACCTCATTTCAATCCTGAAATATTACTGTGTCCATCAGTTATTAGATATATCAAATTGAAATGGCTGTTGCAAACAACCAAATATTTAGAACTAAAAATGATTAAGATTAATAGTGGTGCCCAAACTTTTTCATATGACTGTATACACCAGCTGGCTAGAGGTCAGTAAAAGACCGACCAAATTGTCTGACTAGCCACTACCTAGGGAGCTTACATTACACTCCCACAATTGACTGCCTAATACCACAAACACACAAACACCATAAATGTTACCACAGGAGTATTTGCCCTAACTCCCAGCCTGCCTGACACGCGTTTCTGCTTAACTACACCAGCTCATCAGAGGCACATACATAAGGGCAAGGCAGAATACACCATAAATGTATGCAAACTGCCTGTATAATTTAGAGCGCTTAATATAGCCGCCCGGCCGGCCGTGATGAATGACCACAAGTGCCGGCTCACACAGCCTAGATTGATATCTGCTAAGCCACACCCCCTAGCAGTCCGTGTCATCAGAGGTGCGCCCAATCACAGAGCGCCAACACCCAGAAGCTCCGGACAGTGATGTAAGCAAGGAACGCCCATACAGGGCGTTCCTTAAAGTCTAAGAAGATGCACATATGCATCCATGGTAACACCTGGACCCTAACGTCGCGGTATAGCTAACGATCAGGCTTTAGAGATATAAAACACCATGAGAGGTGGCCAAGTAACACCCACCGAAAGCAGAAGATAATCACACAAAGAACACATACAGAGGACTCAAACTGTAAACCACCCCATAGGGATCTCAGAACTGCAGGCAAAAAAAGAAGTCAACGTACTTCAGCAAAAACAAAGTTGACAACAAAGATAAGGCAAAAAAAAAAAAATTTAAATAGGAAAAAAAAAAATTTTTTTTTTTAAATAAACGCAGAATAAGGGCAAAGGTAATAACAGTAATAACACTAGATATAGACTGCCTCAAAACAGTCACTAGGGATGGATAATTAGAACCCTAATCGATAAAGGATGAGTAAGATATAAATTCATTAAGGCCCATGGGATAGACCGTATCAAACAAAAAAATCCAACGTGCCTCCCTCTGGAGCACATGTCTGTCATAATCATGTCTTCTAGGGGACCGCACAACCATCTCAATACCCTGAAAACTAAGATGCTTAGCATCACCACCATGTTTTTCCCGTATATGTCTGGATACAGATGTATCCTCCTCCCTAGCTAAATCGTTGATGTGTTCCCTTATCCTCCTGCGGAACTCCCGGATAGTCTTACCAACATACTGGAGTCCGCAGGAGCAAGTGATAAGGTACACAACCCCCTTAGTCTTACAGTTAATAAACTGGTTCACCTTGAAAGTTCTACCGGAAACTCTGCTCAGCAGTTCATTCCCTTTTTTTATGTATCCACATGATTTACATGATCCACAGGGATAGTTTCCACTCAAGTCTCGTTGCATCTGATGTAACCACATATTTCCTGGGGTACTGGAGAAATGGCTGTGTACCAGTTTATCACGTAAATTGGGCCCCCTCCGATAGGATAGACTAGGTCTAGGGCCCACAAGTGATCCTATTTCAGGGTCAGTCATCAAAATATTCCATGATCCCCCTATGATCTGCCTAATATCTTCCGCTGCCTAGTCATAAGTCGCTACAAGCCTAACATCAACCTTATTACTTTCCCGATTGCGGGGATTCAAAAGCTGCGTTCTATCCACCGTCAACGCCTCATGATATGCTTTATGTAATACCTTCTCCGGGTAACCCCTTCTCCTAAATCTCCCCTGTAAATCCCTAGCCATCACCTGAAAATCGGACATTCTTGAGCAATTTCTACGGACACGAAGATATTGCGCCTTGGGTATCCCAGTTCTCAAAGAGGGAGGATGCCAACTCCCCCACTGCAATAGTGAGTTCGTGGCTGTCGCCTTTCTATGAACACAAGTGCAAAGACGGCCTGAGGTCTCCTTAGAAATAGATAGGTACAGGAAAGTCATTTTACTCTCCTGGATCTCAAAGGTGAAATATAAGCCTAAGTCATTACAGTTCAATACCTTAACAAAGGCAATAAATTCCTCCCTGGGTCCGTCCCGCAATATAAAAATATCGTCAATGAAACGGACCCAGAGAAGTATCTGCTGGGTCCATTGGTCCATCGTGTCCGCAAAAACCATCTCAGCCTCCCACCAGCCCAGGTAGAGGTTAGCAAAGGTGGGGGCACAAGGGCTCCCCACCTCGCTAGCGTTAACCGTCAGACTGACCCCAGACTCACCCCCTGCACTCCCCTTATCACCTCTGACTCCACCCCCTTTTTCCCACTCTCATCATAAACTATTAACCCCTCCGTTCCCTAATCCTCCTCCCTGTCATGTAGGCCCTATCCCCTAGTGTCTAGGGCCTTCCCTCTACCCTTGTGAACATCCTTTGCTCTCATCCGTCTTGGAGTGACAGACACAGATTTTTCTTTTAGCAGATTTTTTCAACTAGCAGAGAAATAAACATCATGCTCGATCTCCAGGCAGATTCTGAAATAAATGGGAAGCAGAAAATACTACCTGCTCCCATTGACTGTAATGTAAACAACATGGTGGCTCTGTCCCCCTTCATGTTTGTTTACTTTTGCGACTGAACAAAAAGTCCTACATGCAGGACTTTTTCTTCTGTCAGAAAAGTTAAAAGACATGACAGAAGAAATGTTCTGTCTTGTCTTTTAGTGCAGCAGCACACGATTGATATGGAACAGTATGTCGCTGGGAGGCAGGGACTTCTAGCGTCATAGATAACTAGGATGCTAGCATGAAGTTCAAGGCGGCACATCTGGCTAGCGCACGGTCGTGTGCTGCAGCCCTTAAGCAGAGTGAATGCAGACAGACACCTGCATCAGAGGCCTAAGGAAACTTGCATATATCACCTTTGATGTCCTTTCCTTAGGCCGCTGATTTGCCTCAGCAGTTACGTGCAGCAGGGAATTCCACCAGAACAAGCTCCGGGGCACCACGGGATCAGACAGCGGCCTGGAAAACCGGAGCTCCAGGGACAGGTGAGAATGTTTTTTATGGTTTTTCACCTTCCCTGGTCTACAGAGAAAAGACATTTCCCTTCCCTTTAAGGGGGCTTTCTAGGACATACATATAGATGGCCTATCCTTAGGATATCAAAATGTGATCTATGGGAGTTTGACATCCTGGTCCCCTACAGATCAGCTCAGGAGTTCTATGGCCCCCTTTCTGCGCTGATGATACTATTGTTTATCAGTCACGTGGTATAGTAGCAGCTCAGTCTCATTCAAGTAAATGGAGCTTAGCTGCAATACCAAGCACAGCCCCTATGGAATGTATGGCACTGTGCTTGATATTCAGTAATTTTCTCTTCAACCATCCAATTTGTGGGGTCACGTATTGATGACCTTACCTAAAAATCAGACATCAATAAGTAATTCCCAATAAGCAGCAATTTTTGTTGCAGATTTTACATGTGGCTTACCATTAAAGGGTTTTTCCCATATCAGCCAGCCATTAGATGCAGAAGCAGGCTTAAAATCCTGACCACCCAGCTGGGATTTTTGGAAATTGCCAAAAACATCTGATGTACACTGTTTCCGTCACTCCCATAAAAGAAAATAGGAGTTACGGAAACTGGAGTGGAGAGGCCTCAACCCAACAGATTTACTAGAACTTGCATTATAAAGCTTGTGCAAGTCACAGTATGGGTATGTTCACATGGAGAAATTTGGCGGATTTCATCTCAAAATCAGCTCCGAATTCAACCTGAAACTAGCCTCTCGTCATTTCAATGGGAGTTATCTACAGATTTTTCTTTTAGCAGATTTTTTCAACTAGCGGAGAAATAAACATCATGCTCGATCTCCAGGCAGATTCTGAAATAAATGGGAAGCAGAAAATACTACCTGGCAGGTGCAGATTTTGATGCAAATTTAGATATGGAATTTGACACGGAATTTGGACAAGCAGAAAATTCAGCTTTAAATTCCTGAAGCTGAATTTTTCAGCTAGGAAAATTTCCTCCGTATGAACTGCCCTACGCCAGCCCCTAGATTTTGTATTATTCTAATACTTTCCATTACTTGTCTCCAAATATTGCTTACAGAAGAATTTAAGGGCCTTACAAATATGGGGACCCTAAAAGAATCTTCAATATTATATTATTTAGGTGCCAATTTACTTTTTCTCTGTCACACATAAAAAAATTAAATTCTGCAGCAAATATATTTGGGAGTGGGTTCTGCTTATAAAATAGATTTACACTAAAGAGAAAAAAAAACATATAAGACAACACTTCATGGGGCAACTTATTTTCCATAGCTCAAGCAGTGGCGTAAGTACCGCCGTAGCAGCTGCCATGGAGCCCGCCACCCGCACCCTGCTTTGTATTTTTTTTAAATAGGCTATTACCTGCTGGAGTAATCCCAGCAGATAACGGGCCCAATTTACTTACCCATCCCCGTTCCTGCTCACGGCTGCCTCCACTTCCTGTGCATCCCAGTGATATGATATGGGATGCACAGGGCCCCCTGGAGGGCAGAAGGGGAAGCGGAGGCGGCCGTGAGCAGGAGTGGAGATCATTAATTAAGGCCGCAGGCCCGCAGCAAGAGTATTTGTTGGGCAGACCCCCAAAAAAACCTGTTATTATACTCTGGGGTATACTCTTCAGACCCCAGAGTATAATGATCAGAGGACCAGGGGAGGTGAGCGAACATAAAAACCAGTGTTACTCACCTCTTCTGGGCTCCAGTGTGACTCCATGCTGTCTTCGGGCCTCTGTAGAGACGTCACATAATGACACCGGTGTAACCTGCGTCTGTGACGTCATTGAAGAGGGAGTCGTGCTGGAGCCCAGGAGAGGTGAGTACCACTAGTTTTTATGTTTGTCACCTCCCCAGGGCCCTCTGATCATCTGAAAAGACCCCATAGTATAATAATAGTTTGTGAGTGGTGTACCCCAAAAATTTCGGGTTCTTCCAAACATTTGGCAGTATTTGCAATGAACACCATAGGGGACACAATGGGACATAATACTGTGTGGAGGGGCCAATATAGGACATAATACTATGTGATGGTGCAACTATGGAACATTATAATGTGTGGAGGGGCTGCTATGGGACATTATACTGTGTGGAGGGGCCGCTATGCGATATCATACTGTGGCAAGGAGCCGCTATGAGACCGTATCCTGTGTGGAGGGGCCACTATGGGATATCATACTGTCTGGAGGCCACGTTGGAACATTATAGTGTGTGTAAATTGGGCGTTATAATGTGTGAGGGCCAAGAAAAGGGGTGCTATGCCAATGAGTGGGCCCAAGTCAAAAGATTGCTATGGGGCCCAGTCTTTGCTAGTTATGCCCCTTAGCCCAAGGTGTTTGAGGGATCATCCTATAAAAAAAGAAACAGCGCACCCTGCTTTGTAATGTGGATACAAAACCCCTGCTCAAATACTAACTGCTGCAGCCTGCCTTCACAGCTCTCAGGCTCTGTGCAAGTTCTGAAAAAGGAGTCTGTAAAACTGATGGAACTGTCATAGTGGCGCTGCTGGGTGAAAACACTTCACTTCTGTGAATTCAATGTTTAACCATGAGGCAAGTTTAAAAGTACTAAATTGCTGCCAAAGAACAAGTTATAGTTGAAATGACTGAATTCACCATTGCATCACTGACCTCAAGCATTGTGCTACACTTAAAGTAGCACTCCCACAAAAAGTATTATTCCCCTTACGTCCGACAGCAGCACAATATGGGGTATCTCTGCCCCTGTGTGTTGTTTAGGACAGGTGGAACCTTTAATTAGCACCAAAAAGGTGCCTCCTACTAGCCCTATAAGAGGGCACAAGAGACCTCCCTCCACTGTGTTTTTTTCTGTCCTGTGTGGAACAGGTGGACGGAGGTCTCTTGTGACCTCCCGTTGCTAGGGGTTTTAGTTACTCCTGGCTTACCTTCTTGGGGTACCTCGGTCCCAAAGAAAAAACCTCCGGTCCTTCGGGCCTTCGCACCGCAGCGCAGCGTTATCCGGCATCCATCTGCAGGCAGCGCGATCCCGGAAGTAAGCGGGGAACCTCCTCGGCCGGAACTTTTCTCCGGTTCCGTGTTCCCAGGGGAAGGAAGCCTTTGCGCACCACCACGCCCTACTTCCGGTTTTCTCGGAAAAAGTGCGGTAAGTTTGGAAATTTAAAATTTAAAGGCAAAATATAGAATTGATTTTTGCTGCTTGTATTTTGAGCCTCTGGCTTAGGCTTATGCTCCTCTATGTTCCAGTATGGCGTTTGACTTGTTTTGGTGCTGTATAAATGTTTCTTTGTTGGCTTCTTCCCCTCGCTGCTGGTTTCCATTTAAAAGGTCTGAATGCAGTCCTTTATTTGTTGAGTGAGTGGTTTCTAGCTCCTCTGCTGCGGGTTGCGGTGGCTGGTTTTTTTCTGACGTTTTTTTTCTCTCTTCAAGTGACCGATTAAAAAAAAAAAAAAAAAGAGGTACCCCTTGGGTTTTTATGCGATGCTTGGCGATCTTCCCTGTTTCAGTGTCACGTGGCTGTTTGATGTTTCAGATGTCATCTTCTGCAGCACGTAATGGCGATGCGCTTAGGAGGAAAAATTCCTCTAAACTTGAAACACCTAATGTGTTTGGATTGCAATACCCCTTTACCTGACGGCTATGATTTTACCCGCTGTCACCAGTGTTGCGGACCCTGCCGGAAGTACCTTCTATAAGAGGTTGTTACTTGGGTAAAGGACTTTATGAGGAGTCTCTTAAAGGAGATTCGTTCTTCCATCGCCCAGATTGCCAAGAGACCGCAGATTGAGACACAATCTTCCTTACGGATCTCTGATGAAGATTATCAGATAGTGGACGAGACACTCTCATCTGACGATTCCACTGAAGATCCCAGCAGGCCGTGCTTTCACTCGAAAAATTAAGCCGGCTGCTGAAGTCCATCCGGTCTAAGGATCGTGATGTTGACGGGGAAGCCTCCGCGTCCACCTATAGAGGGCCTAGGGTCTTCCAAGTGGACCAGACATTACAAAAATTAATGTCCTCAGAGTGGAGAAGTCCTGAAAAACCTCTTGTGGTTCCTAGGAGGTTCAGCGCTATATTCCCAGTTGCTCAATGGGATCAATGGGGTCCTCCTCCCAAGGTGGATATGGCGGTGGCTAAACTGTCCTGCCACACTAAGGTACCATCAGATGATGGAGCAAATCTGCACGACGCCATGGCAGGCGCTTCGACAATACCTTCAAGAAGGCTTATTCAGCTGCCTCGCCCAAGACCGCTGTGGCGGTTGCGTCCTGTGAAGTGTCAGCCAAATTATGTACTGACCTGGTCCACCTCGAAAGTGACCGACTCTGGAGTCTCCAGAGACGAGCTGCTAGGGTTTCTAGGCTCAGTTTCCCTGGCAGCTGAATATTTAACGGAAGCCTCCCACCATCAATTAAGGCTGGCGGCCAAATCCCTGGCACTTACCAAGAACACTGCAGCAGGAAGACCTCTATGGTTAAAACCTTGGAGAGCTGTGTTCCCCTCAAAGTATAATTTGTGCGCATTACCCTTTGAGCCGGGTATAGTCTTTGGCTGTGCCCTAGACGAGATCCTAGAGGGCTTGGCCGACAAGAAGGGTAAACCTTTACCCCAGGCCTTCAGAGGTAGGTCTGGCTCTGGCCGTGGTAGAGGCTATCCGCCTCGTCGTGGAAGGCAGTCCAGAGAGGCTCTAGTTATTCCTCTAGAGGCGCCGGCCGGAGATTCCGAAGTCTGATGATAAAAAAGTCAAGCCTAGCTTTTGACATCAGAAGCAGTTTTCCTGTGGCCGAGATTCCTGTCGGAGGTCGTGTCTCCCACTTTCTCAACTGCGGGCAGGAAAAAATTCGAGACCCATGGGTCCGGTAGGTAATCTAAAGAGGTTATGCAATGAAGTTCCTCCGTCCTCCTCAGGATCGGTTTGTGTTAACTCGCAGCCTCCCTGGAATGCTTCATCCGAGAGTACATTCACAAGGGAGCCCTGGTGGAAGTCCCTTCTCTAGAAGAAGGATCCAGTGTCTATTCTCCCGTCTTCCTGATGCCAAAACCGGCAGACAAGTGGAGAATGATCATAGACTTAAGGTACCTCAACCGCTTCATCAAAAAAAAGCGCTTCCATAGGAAAACCATAAAGTCTGTCACCACCTTTCTCCTCTAAGGCGATGTTTTTTGTGACTTTGGATATAAAAGACGCCTATTTGCATATTTCTATTTACCTCCACACAGAAGGTTTTTTTTTCTAAGGATTGCCGTAGTAGTTTCCGGCCACAGGAAGCACTTTCAATTCACAGCACTACCCTTCGGGATCTCCTCTGCTTCCCACACCTTTACAAAGGTAGTGGCCCCCATAACGGCCGCCCTCAGGATTCAGGGGATATTCTTGGTGCCTTATCTAGACGACTGGTTGATAAAGGCCCAGTTAGAGTCTGTTCTGCTCCAGTACCTACAGACAGCCTTCAGAGTCTGTGATGGCTTATAAATTGGGAGAAGTCAAAAACGATCCCTTCAACTCGAAGGAAGTTCCTCTGAGAAAACTACTTCCTAGATTGAGTCCGCCTGCAAATCTCCTTGACACCAGCAAGGAAGGAGAAGCTGGTTGCGGCAGTCCGGCACCTCTTCAAAAAGCCGATAGCCTCCATCAGAACATTGATGAAGATCCTGGGCTTGATGTCTTCCGCAGTGGAGGCAGTCCCATGGGCCTTGTGGCACTTACGTCCCCTCCAGAAGGAGTTACTAGAGGCTTGGGATCGCTCCCTTCTTACATTCAGCAAGAAGATTCGACTCTCCCCCAGGACCCGTCTTTTTTCCTCAAGTGGTGGTTGCACCTGAAAGACGGAAGGTCCACAGTCCAACCTTCTTGGACCCTGTTGACTACAGATGCATCCCTCTCGGGATGGGGAGCCCATTGGACGAAAACTCCATAAAGGGAGTCTGGAGCGCTCCTGAAAAAAGGACCTCGTCCAACTGGAAGGAGCTCAGAGCCGTATATCGTGCCTTACTCTATTGCTTGCCTCTTCCCAGGGAAGAGCAGTCAAAATCCGGTCAGACAACATGACCACAGTGCTGTACGTGAACAGACAGGGAGGCACCAGATCACCAACCCTCCTCAGGGAGGCAGATCTGATATTTACATGGGCAGAGAAAAATCTAACCCATTTATCCGCAGTTCACATCAAAGGCTCCCTGAACATAGTAGCGGATCGGTTGAGTCGGGGTTATGCCGTATCAGGAGAATGGTCACTCAATCCAGAAGTCTTTCATCAGATTACCCTGAACAGGGGTCTTCCAGAAATAGACCTCATGGCAACCCGACTCAACGCCAAGGTGGAGAAGTTCTGTTCCCTTTACCAGGAGGACAATCCCTTGGCAGTGGATGCCCTGTCCATCCCTTGGAGGTCCAGGCTGGCATACATCTTCCCTCCAATTCCAATAATACCAAAGGTATTAATGAAAATCAGACAGGACCAAGTCTCTGTGATAGCCATCATTCCATTCTGGCCAAAAAGAGCTTGGTTTTTCCCAACTCATGGAGATGAGTCGAGGGATATATTGGAGGCTTCCCCCCCATCCAGAACCTGGTTTCCCAAGGATCTCTGAAGTGCCAGGATCTCTGGAGATTCAACCTGACAGCCTGGAGGTTGAGCAGTCCCTACAGCAGAATAGAGGACTGTCAGAGGCCGTCCTGAAGACCCTTTCTTCTGCAAGAGCAGAATCTACCAGTAAGAACTACCAGAGGACAGCCAAGATTTTCATGGAGTGGTGCTCCAAGAAGGGTATTAATAATCTAGAACCTTCAACGGCTGATATTTTCTTCAGGACGGTTTGGATAAGGGCCTTGCCCCTGCCACTTTGAAAGTGCAGATTGCGGCCCTCTCCGCTCATTTGAACAGACGTCTGTCTCAGGATCCTCTGGTTGCAAGGTTCCTTAAAGGGGCAATGAGGCTAAAGCCCTCAGTATCATCCCCAGTGGGACCTTGCGGTAGTCATTACAGGCCTGTGCGGTCCTCCATTTGGACCCTTGGAGACTACGGGGATAAAATATTTAGCCTACAAACCACTTTTTTGTTGGCTATTATATCTACCAAAGAGTAGGGGTACTCCAGGCCCTCTCTTCTAGAGAACCGTACATTTTGTTTTTGCAGATAGGGTGCACCTTAGGTTTGCCTGGGTTTATCCCTAAGGTCCCCTCATACTATAATAGCAATCAGCTAATTTCGTTACCTGTGTTTTTCCCCTCTCCAACCTCTGAGGAGGAAGAAAAGCTCAACACCTTAGATGTGGTAAGGTGTCTGTGGATTTACCTATTCCACACTCAACCGCTTAAGAAGGCCGAAAGCCTACTAATTGATATGCAGTGTAAAAACAGAGGCCTCAAGGCTTCCAAGCCTACTCTATCCACATGGATCAAGGAGACAATTAAGTCTTCCTTTCTTATTCAGGAGTTATTCCCTCCAGTCTTTCTACGGCCACTCGACCTGGGTTGTCGACTTCTTTGGCTGAGTATCGGTCCTTACCATTGGACCAGATTTGTGCGGCTGCATCATAGTCATCTCAGTTGACCTTTTGTTAAACATTATCATTGGACATCTGCAGTTTCCAGACAACTGCCTTTGGTCAGTCAGTCCTTGATGTAAGGCGAGGAAACCCTCCCTAGGGGAATTACTTGCTATCTCCCCATATTGTGCTGCTGTCGGACGTAAGGGGAATCGTTGATTGTAATGTCAATCTGTATTCCCTTAGTCCAGACAGCAGCACAAGGCTTCCCTCCCTAGAAGCTTGTTTCCTGTTACTTTATAATTTACACAGTGGAGGGAGGTCTCTTGTGCCCTCTTATAGGGCTAGTAGGAGGCACCTTTTTGGTGCTAATTAAAGGTTCCACCTGTCCTAAACAACACACAGGGGCAGAGATACCCCATATTGTGCTGCTGTCTGGACTAAGGGAATACAGATTGACATTACAATCAACGATTCTTTGGCTCGTTAGAAAGGTACATGATGTAAATTGTACTAAAGGTAATTTGATATAGTTGACTGTATTTGTGAGTTATCCACTCTCTCTGGTCTTCAGCTGTGTCATGTGGCCAACAATAGGACTCTCCAACTGACAACCTAACAAGCCACAGAATAAACATTTTTGTGAGAGTGCTACTTAAAGTAAAAATAAAATATATGCTACTTAAAATGTAAATTAATATAAATACATTAAATGCAATAAATAAATTAACACCTTAATGATGAGCCTTTATGGAAAATGAAACAATATTAGTTGTATTTTTTATTGTAAGCTCTTGTATTATTGTTATATTTCAAGATAAAATTATTAGAAATCTTGAGAGCCAGTGTTGGCTTTTTTAATGTACAGAAAAAAAATCAATAAGTTTAAATAAGAAGACAGGTAGTGAAAATACAAAAATGTAGATTTTCTTGGTCACCAAGTTAAATAATTTATTAGAATTTTCATTGCGGCATATCATTTCATATGTCATACATACCGTATGTTATATAGAGATATATAATGGCTGAAATGTACACCCCTGCTCCAAGTTTATTTACACGCTTCCGCATTTCCACACTTATACTCATAGTATAACTGTTGATAGATCACATTTATTTCTATGGGACTCACATCAGTTTGCAGTCTTTATCAATAAAACCATGTTAAACTTTTAAAAAATACAAAATCTATCATCCACTTCTTTACATTTTTTAAATTAGGTCAATTAGTGATTGAAAAAACTGATGTCATCATGATTTTTTGTCAAGTAGTTTACATCTATAACAGACTAAAAGAAGGTTCCAATCTAATGTTTTTCCTTTTTGTATTTTTTGTGCTGACTGATCTAATTTGTTAAAGAGGATCTTTCACGTCCTCATGTATATGTGGTTTTACATACCGCTAGAAAGCGACTGCACACTGAATTCAGCGCAAGGTCGGTTTTCCGGTTATGTGCCCCGGGGCTGGAGCTATTGGCGGTCTTAGTTTCACCGTTCACCATCAGAAGGGTGTTCCTGACAGTCTAGCTGGGCTGTGAGGAACGCCCTCCCTGACAGTACTCGTCCATAGACTTGTACTGGGGGGCGTTCCTCTCAGCTCAGCGTCATCACTGGGCTGTAAATAACGCCCCCTCTGACATTACAGGGTTATGGGACGAGCACAGTCAGGGAGGGCGTTCCTCACAGCCCAGCTAGACTGTCAGGAACGCCCTTCTGATGATGAACAGTGAAACTAAGACCGCCGATAGCTCCAGCCCCGGGGCACATAATGGGAAAGCCGACAGTGCGCTGAATTCAGCACGCTGTCAGCTTTCTAGCAGTATGTAAAACCGCATATACATGAGGACGTGAAAGGTCCTCTTTAATGTCAGTTTGCAAATTTGAATTATTTTTTATGATCTTGTGCAATTTTTCTGCATAGAGGCATTGTATATTTTTGTGGATAGAACTGATACAAACTGATGTATTTTTACATCAGTTTTTAAAAATACAGTATATATAAAACATAAAAATAAAAAATATTGCAAGGCTAAGGCCCCACATAGTGGGCTGCGCTGCGGGAAAAACCGTGGCAGCAATGAATTGCAGTTTTTCCCACAGTGCTTTTCACAGAAAGTCCGCAGAGTCAGTCAGCTTCAATTATACCTATAGGGAAACTGCCAGCATTTCTGTAGATATAATTGACATGCTGCGATTTCCAAAACCACAACATTTTTGGAAATCGCAGTGTGTCCGCTGCGCGTATTTTTCAACAATGTGTGGATGGGATTCACTAGAAGCCACAGCATTTACACTACGTGGTGCCCCGGCCTTAATGCAGCAGTAAAATATTTCACAGCTATTTGCATGCACCAAGAAATGGAATTTCATCAGTTCACCATCACAGAAGATAAAATGTATCACCAAGTTCACTGTCAGACTAGTGATGCTGACTAGTCTGCAAAATGAAATTCTCTTATAAGACAATGCTAATATTAGATGATAGGGTTTAGGGAACTGGTATGTTTAATAATGCCCAAAATAAGTGTCCTATAACACTCTAAATATGTGATATGTTTAATGACTTTAAAAAATAAAAAAATAAAAACACCAACACCAAGAACCAGCACTTTCTAGGGCTAAAAATTTTTTTTTTCTATTGTTCCATTCACAGGGGGTAAAAACAGCAGTACAAACTATCCAAACAAAGCATCCTTTTCTTTCTGACACGTCTGTACCCTAGAAAGTGCTGGTTCTTAGGCTGGGTTCGCATCTGCACTCGGTGAGTGCTCTGGGATTCCATTCCCCACTCCACTTGAAAAAAAATTTTCAGGCGGAAACCGGGTGGACCCAATTATAGTCTATGGGGTCCATGGTTTCCGCGGGTAACTGGTTTCTAAGTGGATTACGTTTCCATTTTTCGGGTCCCCAGGCGGACACTAAGACCCGAGTGCAAGTGTGAACCTAGAGTCAGTTTGTTTTTTGTTTATCCAGCCTTCAGATGGTCTTTTTACCTGTGCACTTCAGAGGTAAGCTGAATTACAACTCTCTTTTTTACCATGTTTAATGACTTACATGCTATAAATAGTCTTAGACCTCCTTCACATGACCGTACTTTTGATCTGCAAGTGGGCGTCCACAATTGCGAATCAGAGTACGGACACATGTATTTCAATGGGACCATACGCACAGCCCTAGTTTTTGCGGCTGTGTGTCCGGGCTGTAGTGAAGAGCTGCGAAATATGGAGCAGGTCCTATATCTGTCCGTATTTGCGGCTTTTTCCATTCATTTCAATGTATAGGTTAGTGAAAAGCATGGATGACACATGGATACCAAACTGTGCCGTTTTCACTGACCTGTACACCGAACACAGTCGTGTAAAGGAGGCTTTACTGTTTTTTCACTACTGGGATAATTTTGACACTTTTTACGCATATACAGATTGATCCTGCCATATAAAATTTTAAATGTTTCCTCCCATATCAATATATTTTCTGTAAAAGGACCATGGCAGAATGTAAAAATGTCACCTTGCTCTTTGTACTCCTGCAATTTTGCATCTAAACATCAGCTTTTATTTTTTAAAAATGCATACATTTGTGTGGCTAAAAGTCTCAACCAAGCAGAGTCTTAAAGACACAAATCCTGTAAATACAAGTTTAAGATGTATAATGTTCGTACACAGTACTTATGCCTATGTCTACATGCACAGATGTTCAAAAAATCATCAAAATTGAGGAAGCTTAAAATCTTCATGATGTCATGATCTGGATGGCAAAAACATTTGCATTCCAGAATTGACAAGTACTCTGATAGGTGCTGAGAGTTATTAGTTATACAATAGCTCATCTTTCCATCTCTTTAGTAGGAAAACAAAATTTTTCCTCCTTCACATCAGACAGCTCACAGAGAGTTCATAGAGAGAATGATACCTACAGTGCTGGCCAAAAGTATTGGCACCCCTGCAATTCTGTCAGATAATACTCAATTTCTTCCAGAAAATGATTGCAATCACAAATGCTTTGGTAATAATATCTTCATTTATTTTGCTTGCAATGAAAAAACACAAAAGAGAATGAAAAAAAAAGTCAAATCATTGATCATTTTACACAAAACTCCAAAAATGGGCCGGACAAAAGTATTGGCACCCTCAGCCTAATACTTGGTAGCACAACCTTTAGACAAAATAACTGCGAACAACCGCTTCCGGTAACCATCAATGAGTTTCTTACAATGCTCTGATGGAATTTTAGACCATTCTTCTTTGGCAAATTTCTCCAGGTCCCTGAGATTTGAAGGGTGCCTTCTCCAAACTGCCATTTTGAGATCTCTCCACAGGTGTTCTATGGAATTCAGGTCTGGACTCATTGCTGGCCACTTTAGAAGTCTCCAGTGCTTTCTCTCAAACCATTTTCTAGTGCTTTTTGAAGTGTGTTTTGGGTCATTGTCCTGCTGGAAGACCCATGACCTCTGAGGGAGACCCAGCTTTCTCACACTGGGCCCTACATTATGCTGCAAAATTTGTTGGTAGTCTTCAGACTTCATAATGCCATGCACACAGTCAAGCAGTCCAGTGCCAGAGGCAGCAAAGCAACCCCAAAACATCAGGGAACCTCCGCCATGTTTGACTGTAGGGACCATGTTCTTTTCTTTGAAGGCCTCTTTTTTTTTTTCCTGTAAACTCTATGTTGATGCCTTTTCCCAAAAAGCTCTACTTTTGTCTCATCTGACCAGAGAACATTCTTCCAAAAAGTTTTTGGCTTTCTCAGGTAAGTTTTGGCAAACTCCAGCCTGGCTTTTTTATGTCTCTGGGTCAGAAGTGGGGTCTTCCTGGGTATCCTACCATAGAGTCCCTTTTCATTCAGACGCCGACGGATAGTACGGGTTGACACTGTTGTACCCTTGGACTGCAGGGCAGCTAGAACTTGTTTGGATGTTGGTCGAGGTTCTTTAGCCACCATCCGCACAATCTTTCGTTGAAATCTCTCGTCAATTTTTCTTTTCCGTCCACATCTAGGGAGGTTAGCCACAGTGCCATGGGCTTTAAACTTCTTGATGACACTGCGCACGGTAGACACAGGAACATTCAGGTCTTTGGAGATGGACTTGTAGCCTTGAGATTGCTCATGCTTCCTCACAATTTTGCTTCTCAAGTCCTCAGACAGTTCTTTGGTCTTCTTTCTTTTCTCCATGCTCAATGTGGTACACACAAGGACACAGGACAGAGGTTGAGTCAACTTTAATCCATTTCAACTGGCTGCAAGTGTGATTTAGTTATTGCCACCACCTGTTATGTGCCACAGGTAAGTAACAGGTGCTGTTAATTACACAAATTAGAGAAGTATCACATGATTTTTCAAAGGGTGCCAATACTTTTGTCCACCCCCCTTTTTTATGTTTGGTGTGGAATTATATCCAATTTGGCTTTTTGACAATTCTTTTTGTGGTTTTCCATTGAAGACAAATTAAATGAAGATATTATTACCAAAGCATTTGTGATTGCAATCATTTTCTGGAAGAAATTGAGTATTATCTGACAGAATTGCAGGGGTGCCAATACCTTTGGCCATCACTGTAGCTCTATGCTCTTCTCCTTATAGTCTAGTCTCGGTGAGCATTTTAAGTCATGATGTTAAACTCGAACGATGGACAGCCTGTCTGCTAAAACAGCAAGTACCTGCGGACACCATAGACGTTCAGTGCTGATTTTTGGTGAATGGAGACTCTGACGCAGATGTGAACCTAGCCTTATCTATATGTGGTAGTACTATAGCAGGGCTTTTAAAACAACCCTACAAAGTCTGAATGATGAAAAGTTCTAATATTTTCTAAGTAAGTATGGAAGTCGATTATCAGAATCAGCCATAACATCGCATTTCTTTTTAAATAAAGATTAATTTATAAAACCCATGTCAATTATCTCAAATGACTTGTTAACCAAAGCTGGATTATTTACGCAGGTGGACAACTTGACATGCATGCAAGTTAAAAAAAGGCCACTAACTTACCAGTTAAAAATAGGATTTCCCAGTTGTTCACAGGAAAAGACAGGCTGTGCAGCAGTAGAGATCACTAATAAAGCTCATCTTTGTGACAGCTCTATAAAGACAACACTCGGAGTAATGAAGAGAAGAAAGAGAACAATCTTATAGAGGTTACCATATTTATTCAAGTGTCAATTCATGGCAAAAGTACAAACAATATGTATGAATTTGCAGTACTTTATGTCAAATAACTGCATGACTTTTAAATGTTCCCAGTACTAGGCTGAATAATCCTTGCAATGTTTTCTTCTAGCAAGACAAGTGACAAGGTGTTCAAAATTTTCAGAGAAATCTTCTGACATCAAGTGTGAATGGCTTTCTGATGGTTATGTAAGATGTTATATATAGCTAGCAAAAAGGATTTGTTTTTGGATTAACTAAGACCTCCACTAATCTCGATGGGGTTTTGGACTACGAAATACTTAGAATTGCCAAGTAAAAGAATATTTCAAAGAGGTTTTACTTTTTTGAAAGTTAAAGTATGCAAATATAAAAGTATTTCATTTAATAAAGAAAAAGCAGTGTTAAAGGACACAGATTTAACATAGTTGCTAGCATCAGACACAGGTTCCTGGTGATGGGAGACATTAAGGCTGAGACCCCACGTTGTGGATGCGCAGCTTTTCTGTTGCAGATTTTGCTGCATTTCTTTTTGAGCCAAAGGCATTAGTGGATTGAGCAGAAGGGAGAAGTATAAGTGATTCCTAAATATTTCCCTTTCCTTTTGTAGCCATTCTTGGCTTTGGCTCAAAAAAAAACACAGCAAGATCTGCAACAAAAACAGCTGCGTGAGGCCTCAGCCTTAAGGGCAGTATGGTTATCCAAATACAAATCTATAAAGATGTACTATATGGACAAAAGTATTGGGGTACCTACTTATTATACATACATGAACCTTTCTGACATCATATTCTAAATGCATAGCTATTAATATGGAGTTGCAACTGTATAGAGCTTTTGTGATATTAAACACTGATGCTGGATGTGAGATCTTGGATCTTAAATTCAGTTATAGTGCATACCAATGGTGTTTATGGGGTTGAGGTCAGGTCTCTGTGTATGCCAGTCAAGTTCTTTCACACCATACTGACCCAGCCATGCCTCTAAGGACCTTGCTTTGTGCACTGGGGCACAGTCATGCTGAAACAGAAACAGATCTTCTCTAAATTGTCCCCAATAAGTATGAGACATACAATTGTCAAAAATGCCTTAGTATGCAGAAGTATTAAGATTTAATTTTACTGCAAGTAAGAGGCCTAGGCTAACCCTTAAAAAACAGCCTCACACCATTATTCCTACTCCAGCAAACTTTACAGTTGGCACAGTGTATTCAAGCAGGTAACATTCTCCTGCTATTCATCAAACCCACACTTGTCCATCAGATTGTCAAATAGAGAGATGTCATTTGTCATGTCACAGAACACTTTTTCACTGCTTCAGAGTCCAGCGGCAGCATGCTGGAGTGGGACTTTAAAGGGATTGTCATTTTTATTGATTACCTATTTTCAAGATGCGTCATCAATAATATATCAGTGGGGGTCCAACACCTGTGACACCTATTGATCAGTTGTTTTAAAGGGCATCATGACCTCTTCACTGCTTACATGACATGCCATCTGTTTCCTAGAGGTCATAATATGTAATTACAGCCTTGTGTTAAGGAGAGGTCATCAGTAAAAATGGGTTAGAAAACATCTTTAAGTATTAAAATTGCTTCAATATTTTGCTTCAGCTGTATTGCTACATAGTATACAGTCATATGAAAAAGTTTGGGCACCCCTATTAATCTTAATCATTTTTAGTTCTAAATATTTGGGTGTTTGCAACAGCCATTTCAATTTGATATATCTAATAACTGATAGACACAGTAATATTTCAGGATTGAAATGAGGTTTATTGTACTAACAGAAAATGTGCAATATGCATTAAACCAAAATTTGACCGGTGCAAAAATTTGGGTACCCTTATCATTTTATTGATTTGAATACTCCTAACTACTTTTTACTGACTTACTGAAGCACAACATTGGTTTTGTAACCTCACTGAGCTTTGAACTTCATAGCCAGGTGTATCCAATCATGAGAAAAGGTATTTAAGGTGGCCAATTGCAAGTTGTTCTCCTATTTGAATCTCCTCTGAAGAGTGGCATCATGGGCTCCTCAAAACAACTCTCAAATGATCTGAAAACAAAGATTGTTCAACATAGTTGTTCAGGGGAAGGATACAAAAAGTTGTCTCAGAGATTTAACCTGTCAGTTTCCACTGTGAGGAACATAGTAAGGAAATGGAAGACCACAGGGACAGTTCTTGTTAAGCCCAGAAGTGGCAGGCCAAGAAAAATATCAGAAAGGCAGAGAAGAATGGTGAGAACAGTCAAGGACAATCCACAGACCACCTCCAAAGAGCTGCAGCATCACCTTGCTGCAGATGGTGTCACTGTGCATCGGTCAACAATACAGCACACTTTGCACAAGGAGAAGCTGTATGGGAGAGTGATGCGAAAGAAGCCGTTTCTGAAAACACGCCACAAACAGAGTCGCCTGAGGCATGCAAAAGCACATTTGGACAAGCCAGCTTCATTTTGGAAGAAGGTCCTGTGGACTGATGAAACAAAGATTGAGTTGTTTGGTCATACAAAAAGGCGTTATGCATGGCGTCAAAAAAACACAGCATTCCAAGAAAAACACTTGCTACCCACTGTAAAATTTGGTGAAGGTTCCATCATGCTTTGGGGCTGTGTGGCCAATGCCGGAACCGGGAATCTTGTTAAAATTGAGGGTCGCATGGATTCAACTCAGTATCAGCAGATTCTTGAGAATAATGTACAAGAATCAGTGCCGAATTTGAAGTTACGCCGGGGATGGATATTTCAGCAAGACAATGATCCAAAACACAGCTCCAAATCTACTCAGGCATTCATGCAGAGGAACAATTACAATGTTCTGGAATGGTCATCCCAGTTCCCAGACCTGAATATCATTGAACATCTGTGGGATAATTTGAAGCGGGCTGTCCAAGCTCGGCGACCATCAAACTTAACTGAACTGGAATTGTTTTGTAAAGAGGAATGGTCAAAAATACCTTCATCCAGGATACAGGAACTGATTAAAAGCTACAGGAAGCGACTAGAGGCTGTTATTTTTGCAAAAGGAGGATCTACTAAATATTAATGTCACTTTTCTGTTGAGGTGCCCATACTTTTGCACCGGTCAAATTTTGGTTTAATGCATATTGCACATTTTCTGTTAGTACAATAAACCTCATTTCAATCCTGAAATATTACTGTGTCCATCAGTTATTAGATATATCAAATTGAAATGGCTGTTGCAAACACCCAAATATTTAGAACTAAAAATGATTAAGATTAATAGGGGTGCCCAAACTTTTTCATATGACTGTATATAGTCTCATTGTATATATTTTCAACATTAAATATCCCCAAAAGATTATGAAAGACCTCTATAGGACATTCACTCTTTTTATTCAGCATTTTTTTACAATAACTGGGGCATACATATGAGTAACAGTTGCATGGAAAACAGTACCTTGTGGTAAAGTTTGTCTGGGTCCATGGCTTCCTCTGAGAGATAGGCAACTGACCTGCTCCTGATGGATTGTGGGTGCAAGAGCTTTAAACCCATCCATACAGTTACAATGGTGCAGGTTTAAACGCAGAATCTTGTACTGTATATTTAATGCATGTGTTACTGAACAGGTTAAACCTTAGCTCATGCTCTGTAGCATTCTACCCTCAGATTGGACAACATTTTCAAGGAAGAGGCTAGCTTGAAGAGGGGGTTAAACCTAAAAGGTCAGTTAATATGGAGTCATAGTAACTGGAATGGAGCATCCTCTTCACATATATTTCAAGGTATGTAGTTTGTTTTGCTAGGAAATGGATAATAGACTTTGCCATCAATTCATCTCACCTTTATCTCTAAGCCAGCAAGTAGTTAGAAGCAATATTCCGCAATAATGTGCAATCGTTACACAGAGAGCTTTATAATGGAAGGTAAGGAAATTCAGAGCCAAGAACTGATTTCATTTGAAAGAAATTTAAGCTAAACTTAGCACCTGTGATTCTAGAGGTTAAGATGTAATGGATCTCAATAAAAGTGATAACAGATGAAAAGTATATTACAAATGTATACAGACAAGAAGAACATTGGCTTCAGGAGTCAAGGCTCTAGCTGTAATATCAGATCTAGACTTACGCCTACTGCGTATTTATCTAAGACGCCATCTTGACAGTTTTTAGTGTTCTCTTAATAGGTTGTGCAGCAAGCTATAATGGTAGAGTTACTTGGATTTTCTAGTATAGAATATACATTACTTTTCAAGGGATTCATGGTCTGCAGAACATATAATGTACAAATGCATTTTTCATTAAAGAAGTTTACCTATGAACATAACCATTATTAACCTTTTCCTGTCACAGGCATTTTTTGATTTTAGTTTTGACTCACTGCCTTCCAAACCCCATAACTTTTTTATTTTTCTATTCACAAAGCCATATTAGGGCTTAATGTTTGCGGGACAAAAGGTGCTTCATAATGGTACCATGTAATATTCTGTACGATGTACTGCGAAGCTGGGAAAAATTTCAGAATTGTGCGACTTTTATGGTCTTTGCAAAACTTAGCAAAAAAAATAAAAATTTGTGGAGTTGCCATATTCTGACACCCATAACTTTCTATATTTAATTGTATGGGGGGCCAGAAGTACTTTTTTAATTATAATATTTTAGGGAATGTCTATTGTGTTGATCACTTTGTATTAAAATTTTTATGCGAGGAGAAACAAAACAATGAAAAAGAGGCGGGTTAGCTCTTTTGATTTTTTTTTCCCTCTACGGCGTTCACTGTACGAGAAAAATATTTCATAAGTTTGTACAAGAGGCATTTTTGGACATAGGGATACAGTGAGGAGTAACTAGCAAAGACTGGACCCCATAGCTAACTTTTGACTTGGGCCCCTGTTTTGCCAAGTTTTATCAACACAGGTTCTAGATACGCTTTAAAGAAGGCCAGTCTATTAGGGTGTAACACAATTTTATTTAATCTAGTATATTAACAAATCAATTATGGTAAAATATATATATATATATATATATATGTGATATAATAAATTGATTACAAGAAATAGTGTGATATTGCATATACTTTTGTAAAATGCTAAATTCAAAGGTTAATATACAAAGATAAGCATACAAAGATTAAGATACAGAATCATCACCAAGAGCTTACATCATTATCTGCCCGGAAAAGAAAAACTTCAACAGTGGAAGCGACTGGCGCAGGTAGAGAACCCTTGGGAAACAACACCGTGAGGAGCGTCCTCTACACACGGGTACAGAGCTTCTGACTTCATCAGTGCCCCCTCAACTTCTTATACCTATTAAACAAAATGGCTGATACAACCTTCTGTTGCATAAGCCTAAACTGTGCAGGTGCTGTTTGTCTACCTCATCCTGTACCATGGAGTTGCCAGTTCCAAAGCCTCAGAAAAAGTTGCCAAAACAACCTTCAGAAAATGAAAATAGGCTCCTGGGTGAGAAAGATATCATACATTTGTTCACACGGATCTGTGAAATAAACAAAATAACTACAATATCAAAGGTATGCAAGCCTGTGCAATTATGTTGAATAACAAAGTTCACACAGCAATGAGAAATTCTGCTTAAGGCACAAAATGAAGTCTATATTACAAAATGGAGACTAGAATATGCTTCAAATAGCCATCAATTTTACAAGCACTACAGCCCCCCCATCCTCACACAGAATATCACCCTCTTTCCTGGTGCCCACACAGTAAAAGGCCCACTTTACTGGCTCCCACACGGAATAAACACCCCATTTACACACAGTATAATTTCCCACAGTGGCCCCTTCACCAAATCAATGTCCCATAGTGGCTTCCATACAGAATAATGTCCCATAGTGGCCCATCCACCGGGTATAAATATCCACAGTGGCCCCTTTGCATAGTATAATGTCCCATAGTGGCGCCTCCATACAGTATAATGTTCAATAGTGGCCGCTCCACACTGTATAATGTCCTATAGTGGGCTCCATACATATGACTCCTGAATATAATAATAGCCATTTCTTTTCGGATGTGTTCATTCTGAACAAAACCGCTGGGTGAATCTCGTGAGACGAATCTAAGTGCTGGGACCCTACTTACCAATCCCCGCTCCTGCCCATGACCGCTTCTGCATTTTCTTCAGCCTCCAGGAGGTCTTGTGCAATGCACTAAATAGCGTTAACGGCGTCCTGACGTCCAGAGTTCCTGAAATACCAGTAAAGTGGAATCTTCTGACACATGACCCAATTTTGCAAACTGTATCCCTCAAGGAATTTATCCAGTGGTGTACTGAGCCTTTTTTTCCTCCCATGTGTTTCATTAATTTATTTTATAAAAAGGAATGCTGTGCAAGGTAAAAATATAAATTTTTCCAGAAAAACCTAATTTCAGTGTGCAATATTTTGTGCCCAGTTTGTCTCAGAAGACAAACACTCCAAAAACTGTTGTTCCTGTGATAACCTGCTTAACAGCTTTTGGAATGTGTGTCTCTGATGACAAAACCTGGTCGCAACATATTGGACACTGAAATGGCATGTGTCTGGAAAAATTAAAGTTTTCATCTTGCACCATCTGCTGTGTATTTCTTTTTTTAAAGCATCTCGGGGTCAAAATGATCACTACACACTTTGAGGGGGGTAGTTTCCAAAATGAAGTCACTTCATTCTACTCTGCAATAGTACCTTAGGGTTCTCTCCAAAACCCTAATTGTACTCCCTGTCTTCTGTGCCCTCTGTGCCACCTTCTCTGTAGTTAAGAGAAATTGCATAACAAATTGTGTGGTGCATTTTCTCCTTTAACCCTTTGTGAAAATGAAAAAATTGTGGCCAAAACAACTTTTTGTTGCAAAAAATGTAATTATTAATTTTCACTACCCAATGTTAATAGAATTTATGAAACAGCTGTGGGATGAAAATGCTTAGTATAGTATTCTTAGCATAATCTTTGATAAATTCGTTAAAGGGTGTAGTTTCCAAAATGTGGTCACATTTCGGAGTTTTCTGTTCTATTGGTGTTTTAGGTGTCTGCAAATGAGACATGGCACCCAAAATATATTCCAGCCTTCTAAAAGTGCACCAAATAGCGCTTTTTCTGTTCCAAGGTTTGCTATGTACCCATAAAGCAGTTCACGTCTACAAATGGGGTATTGCTGTGTTCAGGAGAAATTGTGTAACAAACTGTAGAGTGCTTTTTCTCCTTTAACATTTTGTAAAGATTAGAAATTTGTGGCTAAAGCGATGTTTTATTGCAAAAAAGTAATTTTTCATTTTCATGTCCCTTTGGTAGTAAATTTGGTGAAAAAGCTATGTTCAAAATGCTAACCATACTTGATAAATTCCTTGAGGGGTCTAATTTCCAAAATGAGGTCAGTTGTTGGGGATTTCCACTGTGCTGGTACCTCAGGGGCTCTGCAAATGCGACATGGCACCTTAAACCAGTTTTAATACAGAGGTCTTTCAAAGCCTTCGAAATATTTTTTTTTTATTTTTTTCAAAATTTGGAAAATGGCTGTTTGGCTTGTAAGCCTTATAATATCTGAAAAAAGTTAAAGTAAGTTTAAACTTTGATGACAACATAAAGCAGAGATCTGATAAATGTATTAACTTATTTTGGCTATAAGACTAATTGTATAAAAATCAGATAATTTCAAACCTTTTAAACTGCATATTTTTCAAACTTTACACCAAATATCCTATTTTTTCCTCATTAAATACAAAACATATCAACCAAAATTTACCAGTAACACGAAGTACAATATTTCATGAAAAAACTCAAACTCATCTCAAAACTCACTTTGGTCAGTTCCAAAGTTTTCCAAAGTTATTACCACATAAAGTGACACATGCCAGAAGGAGTTAAAATAGAGGCAAATGGAAAACTATTCTTTAGTCAGATTAATCAAAAAACTGTGTCCTGTGGACTCAGCAGGAGAGAGGCCATCCAGCTTGTTCTCAATGCACATTTCAAAAGTGTGCATCACTGATGGTATGGAGCTGAATTAGTGCCTATGGCACGGGCAGTTTACACTATCAATGCTTAGTAGTATATAGATGTTATAGAAATAACATATGCTCTCATCCAGACAACGTCTCCTTCAGGGAACACCTTGCATATTTCAGCAAGATGATGCCAAACCACACCCTCCATCAGAACATTATGGCTTCTCTGGCAAAGATTCCAGGTGTTGAACTGGCCTTCCTGCAGTTCAGACCTTTCACAAATGGAAAACATTTGTCACATTGTGAAATGAAAAATCCAGAAAAGAAGACCCAGGACTGTAGGGTAGCTAGAATCCTACACCAGACAAAAATGGGACAACATTTCTCTTCCAAAACTCCAGAAATTGGTCTCTTCACTTCCCAGACATTTACAGACTATTATTATTAATATTGTTTATTTATATAGCACCATTAATTCCATGGTGCTTTACATTTGAGGATTTACATACGGTACACAAGATGTACAAAACAGATAATGCTAACAGAGACCAACTGGCACAGTGGGATAGAGGGCCCTGCCCACAAGTGCTTACAATCTATGAGGGAAGATGGATAGAGACAGAAGGTGACGGGAGAGACTGTACAGGTGGTGGTGTGGTGACAGTAGTGTTATTGGAGGTTGTAGGCCTTCCTGAATAGGTGAGTCTTCAGTGCTTTGTTGGAGCTTGTGATTGTGGGGGGTCAGTCTTATGTGTCTTGTTAATGAGTTCCATAGTATGGGGGATGCACGGGAGTGGTCTTGGAGATGATTGTGTGAAGAGCAGGTAAGAGCAGAGCGGAGTAGGAGGTCTTTGGAGGATCGGAGGTTCCGTGCAGGCAGGTAGCGGGAGATTAGGTCGGAGATATATGGAGGGGACAGGTTGTGGATGGCTTTGTATATCAGCATTAGTAATTTGAACTCTATTCGCTGGGAAATGGGTAGCCAGTGAAGGGATTGGCAGAGGGGACCGGCCGATGAAGAACAGGGGGAGAATGTGTATTAGGCGAGCAGCACAATTTAAGGTGGACTGGAGGGGGCGAGGGTGTTAGCTGGGAGGCCATGGAGAAGGGTGTTACAGTAGTCTAGGTGGGAGATTATGAGGGCGTGGACTAGCATCTTTGTAGTTTCAGGGGTGAGGAAGGAGCAGATTCGATGGATGTTCTTGAGTTGGAGGCGGCAGGAGGTGTTGAGGGTTTGAATATGCGGCTTGAAGGATAGGTCAGAGTCTAAGGTTATCCCAAGGCAGCAGGCTTGTGGGACTGGGGTGAGAGTGGTTCCATTAATTTTGATAGATGGGTCAGGTAGGGGGGTCGTGCGTGGAGGGGTGAGGATTATGAACTCAGTTTTCTCCATGTTGAGTTTGAGAAAGCAGGAGGAGAGAAAGGAAGTTATGGCTGCTAGACATTCTGGGACTATGGACAACAGAGAGGTAATGTCTGGTCCAGAGAGATATATTTGGGTGTCGTCAGCATAGCAATGGTAATGGAAACCATGGGATTCTATGAGTTGGCCAAGGCCTAGGGTATAGATTGAGAACAGGAGGGGTCCTAGGACGGAGCCTTGGGGGACACCTACAGAAAGAGGGCGTGGCAGGGAGGTGGTGTGCGAGTGGGAGATGTGGTTGGTGAGGTATGAGGAGATCCAGGAAAGGGCCAGGTCTGAGATGCCAAAGGATAAGAGCGTTTCTAACAGGAGGGAATGGTCGACTGTGTCAAAGGCAGAGTAGGGGTCGGGAAGGAGGAGGACAGAATAGTGATGTTTGTGCAGTTAGAAGGTCATTAGTGACCTTGGTTAGGGCAGTTTCTGTGGAGTGATGGGGTCTGAAACCTGACTGTAGTCTGTCAAAGAGCATATTAGACAAGAGATAGGAGGACAATTTGGAGTGGACGTGTTGTTCCAGAAATTTTGAGGCGTATGGGAGCAGTGAGATGGGGCGATAGTTGGCTGGAGAGGATGGGTCCAGGGATGGTTTCTTAAGTATAGGTGTGATGGTAGCATGTTTGAGGGTGTAAGAGAAGGATCCATTGGTTAGGGATAGGTTGAAGAGATGGGTTAGGGCATGAGTAATGTCTTCAGAGATGTGACTGGATTGCGTCGAGTGCACAGGAGGTGAGGTGGGATTTAGAGATTAGGGTGGAGAGCTTTTCATCAGTGACGGTGGAGAAACAGGTTAAAGATGAAGAGCACCGAACAGTTGGATAGAGTGGTTGTCGGGGGTGTAGGGTGAGACTATCTCTGATGGTGTCAATTTTGCTTTTGAAATAAGAGGCAAACTCATCAGCTGTGATAAGTGATGTCGGAGGGGGCACAGGAGGACTGAGAAGGAAGTTGAAGGTAGTGAATAGCTGTTTGGGGTTGCGGGATAGGACAGATATTAGTGTGGAGAAGTAGACCTGTTTTGCCGAGGTGAGTGCGTTCTTGAATGTGAGAACTGCCTCTTTATACCTAAGGAAGTCCTCCTGGGAGTGGCTTTTCTTCCAGAGGCGTTCTGCAACCCGTGAGGCACGTCTCAGTTTTTTAGTCAGGTTAGTGTGCCAGGGTTGCCTATTGATCGGCCGGGTTCTGGTGTTAGTGAGAGGAGCCACAGAGTCAAGGGCTGCAGTGATGGTGGTATTGTAGAAGTCAGTGGCAGTATCTGCGTCCTGGAGTGAGGACATGTCAGTGAGTGGTCGGAGAGAGTCTGAGAGCGTGCGGATGTCAAGGCGATTAAGGTTCCTGCGGGGGGGGGTGTTGGTTTAGGGGTTGGGGGGTCTATTACAGAGGAGAAGGCCGAGAATGTCAGCAGGCTGTGGTCAAAGGGCATGGACTGAGAGTTAGAGAGCTTGACTAGAGAGCAGAGGCAGGTGAATATGAGGTCGAGCGTGTGTCCCTTTGTGTGGGTTGCAGAGGAGGACCATTGAGAGAGACCAAAGGAGGTAGTGAGTAATAGGAGACTGGAAGCGGGGGGGTGGTTTGTGTTAATGGGGATGAAATCACCCTTGATGATGGTGGGGGTGTCAGTGAATAGGAAGTGCATTAGCGAGAATTGCAGACCTCCATAGGAGTGGGCAGCAGGGGAAGTGGTGTCTGAGGGTGTCAGCCATGTTTCTGTGATACCAAGAAATGATAATTTATGAGAAATGAAGAGGTCGTGGATGTAGTCAAGTTTGTTGCGTACAGAGCGAGCATTCCAGCGAGCATTGTTGTATAAAGAGGAGGGTATGCTACATAACGTAAGAAATGGCCCAGTTCCAACTTTTTCAGATGTGTTGCTGCCATCAATTTCTCAATGACTTCATTTTTTCAAATGAAATTGAGAAATGTTTAGCTTTCACCTTCTGATATGTGTTCTATGTTCTTCTGTAAATAAAATATGGTTATATGAGATTTCCAAATCATTCCATTCTTATTTTATTTACATTTTACAAAGCATCCCAGCTTGGAGTTATGGTTGGAATACAAATTGTAATAGTAATTGTATTATAGAGGCCTCACTCCATGACATGAATTTTTCAATTATATACTGTATATGGTGTTAGTGATATACAGTCATATGAAAAAGTTTGGGCACCCCTATTAATCTTAATCATTTTTAGTTCTAAATATTTGGGTGTTTGCAACAGCCATTTCAATTTGATATATCTAATAACTGATGGACACAGTAATATTTCAGGATTGAAATGAGGTTTATTGTACTAACAGAAAATGTGCAATATGCATTAAACCAAAATTTGACCGGTGCAAAAATTTGGGTACCCTTATCATTTTATTGATTTGAATACTCCTAACTACTTTTTACTGACTTACTGAAGCACAAAATTGGTTTTGTAACCTCACTGAGCTTTGAACTTCATAGCCAGGTGTATCCAATCATGAGAAATGGTATTTAAGGTGGCCAATTGCAAGTTGTTCTCCTATTTGAATCTCCTCTGAAGAGTGGCATCATGGGCTCCTCAAAACAACTCTCAAATGATCTGAAAACAAAGATTGTTCAACATAGTTGTTCAGGGGAAGGATACAAAAAGTTGTCTCAGAGATTTAACCTGTCAGTTTCCACTGTGAGGAACATAGTAAGGAAATGGAAGACCACAGGGACAGTTCTTGTTAAGCCCAGAAGTGCAGGCCAAGAAAAATATCAGAAAGGCAGAGAAGAAGAATGGTGAGAACAGTCAAGGACAATCCACAGACCACCTCCAAAGAGCTGCAGCATCATCTTGCTGCAGATGGTGTCACTGTGCATCGGTCAACAATACAGCACACTTTGCACAAGGAGAAGCTGTATGGGAGAGTGATGCGAAAGAAGCCGTTTCTGAAAGCACGCCACAAACAGAGTCGCCTGAGGTATGCAAAAGCACATTTGGACAAGCCAGCTTCATTTTGGAAGAAGGTCCTGTGGACTGATGAAACAAAGATTGAGTTGTTTGGTCATACAAAAAGGCGTTATGCATGGCGTCAAAAAAACACAGCATTCCAAGAAAAACACTTGCTACCCACTGTAAAATTTGGTGGAGGTTCCATCATGCTTTGGGGCTGTGTGGCCAATGCCGGAACCGGGAATCTTGTTAAAGTTGAGGGTCGCATGGATTCAACTCAGTATCAGCAGATTCTTGAGAATAATGTACAAGAATCAGTGACGAATTTGAAGTTACGCCGGGGATGGATATTTCAGCAAGACAATTATCCAAAACACAGCTCCAAATCTACTCAGGCATTCATGCAGAGGAACAATTACAATGTTCTGGAATGGCCATCCCAGTCCCCAGACCTGAATATCATTGAACATCTGTGGGATAATTTGAAGCGGGCTGTCCATGCTCGGCGACCATCAAACTTAACTGAACTGGAATTGTTTTGTAAAGAGGAATGGTCAAAAATACCTTCATCCAGGATACAGGAACTGATTAAAAGCTACAGGAAGCGACTAGAGGCTGTTATTTTTGCAAAAGGAGGATCTACTAAATATTAATGTCACTTTTCTGTTGAGGTGCCCATACTTTTGCACCGGTCAAATTTTGGTTTAATGCATATTGCACATTTTCTGTTAGTACAATAAACCTCATTTCAATCCTGAAATATTACTGTGTCCATCAGTTATTAGATATATCAAGTTGAAATGGCTGTTGTAAACACCCAAATATTTTGAACTAAAAATGATTAAGATTAATAGGGGTGCCCAAACTTTTTCATATGACTGTATTACACCCAATCATAGTGCTAAAGAAAACTATTATGGGCCAAGGCAAAGTTTATTGCACCCTTCTCCATAAAAGAAGTTAATAAATGGCTTTGATTGATAACATTCAGTGATTTGAATATTAACAGGGGCCTCATATGGTAGAAGTTCCAGTTTTGTTGCCCGATTTAACCTACAAAACAGCCCTGCCTTGGTGCCACTTTTATCTTGCTGTGATCTCAAAGGGAAAACTTATATACGTATGTGTTCAAGGTTGATGCAGAGTACACTTGACAGCTCCTGGTAGAATTTGGACAGGTCAAAGTAGTATTTAACAGTCAATGATGTTATTGCTTTTTTATATACAAGCACACATCCTATTCTCTTTAAACATTTCATGGAGATCTAGAATCCTGCTCAAACTACAGTATTATGGATCTAATTATTCACTACATTTGGTGGCATACACTGAGAAAGTACCTTTTAGTTGTCACCTGCTTGTAATGTCTGGTAGTGATTTCAAAATAGATATAAAAATAAAATATACATCAGTTACATGTATCTCATGGGGAATAAGAAAACTTAATTTCTAAGAAATTAAATTATTAAATGTATTCTTTTGTAATATCGTGTTTGTGTAAGCAGCTCAGACAACTCTTTTATTGTAAGAGCTTTTAATGATTTGAAATTCATGTAAATTAAATGTTACATTAATATGTAATTTAATGAAAAATGAGCCCTATTATAATTAAAGGTAGAACATGTCTTCGGAAGCAGCCTCTTATATTCAGGTGTAATTAAAATCCACAGTATATAAAATATATGAAAGGTAACCTAGGAGACATAACATGATATTTCACCACTGACAGGCTTAAGCTTCATCTGCAGCTAGGTAATATCTTCACAAAAAATGTAGTCTCTTAAGGTTTGTCTATAAATTAATTTATGTTGTGATGTTTTTATATATCCTTTATGCTTTCAGATTATTTAACAAATTTTGTTATAAAATGACAAACATTTATGATATCTAGATGCTAAACTGTCCACTGTGTTTATTTTTTTGAGTCACATGTCAAAGAAATGAATTTAGATGTTTATATTTACCATTTACTTTCTGTATCTCCTGAATACTTATTTTAACTGGTTTAGCTTATCCTCTCAAACTGCATCAAGTAGTCATTGGGACATTATAGTTCACTGGGAAATGTCACAGGGCAAAAATCACATACTGGGCCTAAATCACTCAAAATTTGTATGTTCTTAAATATTTTGGAACTTTAGACCTTAAAGTGGTTCCCTGGGCTTACTTTTTATGGCCTATCCTCAGGAAAGGCCATAAATATATGATCGATAGGGGGGGTGACACCTGGCCCCTATACTGATCATGTGTATGGAACCGCTTATGGATCCCATTCAGGACAAGAAGCAGTTAGCTCCGTCCACTGTATAGCGGCCCGTCGCCTTCACTGCAGCTCAGCTCTCACTAACTTCGACAGAAGGCTGCAGTGAAGTTGCTCGGCTGCTAGACAATGGACAGAGCTTTTTGCTTCTGTCCCCATATTGTGGACTGGATGGGTGTTGGAAGTGTACACATGATTGGTTCGAAGGAGTGGTGTTGGTCCCGTATAGATCATATATATTTATAGACTATCCTGAGGATAGACCAAAGAAAATAAGCTTGATAACACCTTTATGATAAGTTTATATTTAGAAATGATGTACACATTATATGCAGACGTGTGACATGATTAGGGCACTGACTTGAAAGAACCATGTTGCAAAAACTCAGTATCTTAAAAATGGATGGGATTCTGGCTAATCCCATCCACACGTTGCAGAAAAAAATCTGCAGTGCAAAAGCTGTGTTTTCAAAAATGCTTGCATTTTTGAAAATTGCAGCATGTCAATTGCAGAAACACCAGCATTTTCCGTATAGGTATAATAGGGGCAGAAAGTCCGCAGAGGAAAACTGGAGGATGCATTTCTGCAGTGTTGTTGCAGCAGCGTTCTTTTTGCTGCGTCTCGCTATGTGGGGCCTTAGCCATAAAGGGGATCAAAATATTTTTGACCTGATACAAAAAAAAAAATATATATGGGCAATGTGGGCAATGTGAGGATCAGCTGACACTGGGAGGATCAAATCACACTGTCCAGGGGGATGAACTGAATGCGGGATGGGCATGTTTAGTGATGATGCAGCGGCGCTCAGTAATAGAAGAAAACTCCCCCTGCACTCTAAGATCCTCATTTGAATAAAGAATAAAAGTGCTTTTTCTCCGCATCCCTGGGGCTCTGAAACTTAAGAAATGTATGGTTTCTATTCTGCTAACAGCATCTACAGCGCTATGGGAGCAGTTTAAAGTAGCTGGAGCAGTGATAGACTCCCTTTAAAGACTGTTTTTACTTAGAGTTTGAAATAAAACTTGGAGAGAAAAACACTGTTTGATTCAAGTGACTCTAGCCTATCTGCTGGGAAGGGTTGCTTTGCTTGGTTCTGGTGACAGACTCCCTTTAATTCATATGCAAAAGAGCTCCAAAGCTCCCATTTTCTCCTGTGGTCACCACTCCCTAAAAAAGATTAACAGACCCTGATTTACGGCAAACAGATAAAAATAGTTGCTTTGGTAGGTGCAGCTACACCCCAGGTGCACTGAAAAACTTATTTGCATATGGATTAAAAGTTGATTTTCTCAGCAAGCAAGATTGCACTATAATACCAAAACATATGTTTTCTATGCCACTAATAACTTCTACAACAACATAGAATTGGTTTAGAACCAATTTTGTTGGTGGTAGACTATATCTGGCCACACACATTAATCGGAGCCTGTCATGTGGTTTTCCACCCTAAACTGGAACCAGCATGTGTAACATCAAGTAATGACCTTTTCTATGGTGCCCCTCACTAAGGTTTCTGTTGCTAAAAAGTCAAGTATGAGTTTTTATAACCCTAGATTGGCATATGCAAATGCACATTGGTGCTGTAGGGACACCTAGGATGGCGTATTTTCTTCAGGTGTTTAGCTGGGTGAGCAGTGAGTAGACAATTGACAATTATATTTTCCAATTGTGTTTATATTTATTAATTATCACTATATTTATATATTTGGGCTGGAAATATATGAATTGTTTAGCACTTGGCACTTCATGCACTTGGCACTTTATCCTCTGGATGTACTGTGAATTATGATTTTTATTTTAATCACTATTCATTATACTTTATTGTAATTTTTACTGATGAGCAAATTGTCTTTCACTATAAAGGTTTGAGATATTCACTATGTTCTTTGCTTGAAAAAGGCCTTATTGAAAAGCTGAAACGTGGCACAGATGGGTAAATAAAGGGTGCCCCTTTTTTTTTACTACTGGAGTGCTGCCTTTGACTTTTTTATTTTGATGAAATCTCTAGCCTATATATATATTATTGTGGGGGTCTAGCTCAGTAGTAGAGTAGGCATTCTTAACAAAAGCAGGCTTCTATTTATTTTGTGCTAGGCAAAACAGTGGACAAACTTTAAGCAGCTTCTTTCAGCAGGTTGTCAATAACAAACATGTGGCAAACAAAAAGTCCTTATTTCAGGCAAAAATGTCCAAAATAAATCAGTTGGTCTCACCAGCTTGCTTGGGACACAGTAGTAGACTCTGTCCGGTGCTTGTTCAGCCTGGGGAACATACAGAGCAAAGGCTCTCCTTCTAGTCTCTCACTCCCAGAGACTCACATACCCCTCCTCTCTGGCAGCTTCCACTCTTGTAAAGGTGTGGGCAATATAAAAATCACACCTGAAACCAGATATAAATGAGAGAAGTTGGCTTAATCCTTGGCATTGCATCTCCCTGGACATAGACGGAAGAGAAAAATTGATGAAAGGTTGCAACACAGGATAGTCCAGATGGTAGATAAACAGTCCCAATCAAGTTCCAAAGAAATTCAAGCTGTCCTGCAGGCTCAGGGAGCATCAGTGCAAGCGTGAACTATCTGTCGACATTTGAATGAAATGAAACGCTATGGCAGGAGACCCCACTGCTGACACAGAGACATAAAAAAAGCAAGACTGCAGTCTGCCAAAATGGGAGAATGCACCCTTCAAATATGAGATACCTGGAGCAGTTTGCAAAAGAAGAGTGGTCCAGAATTCCAGTTGAGTGGTGTAAGAAGCTTGATGATGGTTATAGGAAGTGATTGATTTCAGTTATTTTTTCCAAAGGGTTTTTAATGAAAATATTAAGTTGATGGTGCTAGTAATTTTGTCCAGCCCATTTTTGGAGTTTTGCGTGTAATTCTATCATATTTGTTTTTTTTTAATCTGTTTTTTGTTTTGTTCCAACAGGGGTGCCAACACTTACAGCTATAACTGTATGTAACAATGTTTTGAACGTTTGACTTTCAGGCTCCATATTATAGATTTTTGAAGCTGTAGTGGATGGTGAGATATGGAGCCTGAAAGTCAGAAGTTCAAAACATTGTTACCCTTTTGCTCGTCAGTGTCTATCTATCTATCTATCTATCTATCTATGTATCTATCTATCTACACACACTATATACAGCGGGAGAAATAAGTATTGAGCTGAGCATGTCACCAATTTTCTAAGTAAATATGCATACATAAATTTCTAAGTAAATATGCTTTACTTATTGTTTTCTTTGAAACAAGTATATCTGTTGATTCTAGGTCTTTCTGTAGCTCTCCACTGGTGGTCCTTGGCTCTTGGACAACTCTTCTGATAATTCTTTTCACTCCTCTGTCTGAAATCTTGCAGGGAGTACCTGGTCATGACCGGTTTATGGTGAAATTATGTTCTTTCCACTTCTGGAGCCTTCAGTAGTTTAGAAATTCTTCTGCAACCAATGCCTTCAGTATGTTTTGCAACAATAAGGTTAAGACAGCTCACTGGTTATACCCATCATTAGATGCTTCTTGTGCGGCACCTTAGTAATGAAACACCTTTTTATAGGCCATCAGTTGAACCAGCTGGTATTATTTGTCACTAAGTGGCAGGATTGCTTTCTGATTCCTGATAGATTTCAGTTGGTGTCAGGACTTTCCATGGCTTTTTGTACCTCTTTTTCTTCATGTGTTCAGTACTTTTTTCCCTGTGTCATTTCTCATTATTACACATAACTTAATTTATGGATATCTATGGTTTCATTTCTTTTCCTTTGTGGATTGGATGGGTTGTTACATCTGGTAAGAATTTCATGTCAATAGCACTTTTTGAAGTATATTTACTTAGAAAATTGGTGACGTGTTCAATACTTATTTCACCCACTGTGTATATATATATATACTGTATATATATATAAATATATATATATCGAAATATTTTACTCTATATATAATCACTTACATACAGATGTAGCAGAGTTAACCCTAACTTCTACAATTAGTTAAACTGCTGCTGCGTAATATATTATCACCGAAGACAACAAAAACCAGTGAAATGTAATTGAAAAATGTTTAATAAGATAAGATATCATGCTGCAGCAGTTTAACCAATTAAAGAACTTCACAAATAGAAAATTTCATTTCATTACAACAACTACTACTTGGTGCCTTTTTTTTTGTTAATGAATGTATATTGAAAATGATGCATCTGCACAGTGGTGTGGTAAGATGGAAAAAGTAATTACAGAATCTACATGCACTATCTCGTTAATTGCTAATGTTACTTTCCACATATAAAGCAATAGAAAAATGTATTCTGCATTAATGGTTGCCTCAGCCTGTATTTTCATTGCACTGTGACTAATTTACATTGGTACGGCTGCTCTCTTCAAGCTACAGCATCTGTCAGAATGGTACGCATACTTCCAGATAATTGAAAAGCTGCTTAGCAAATGTGAAAAATGTTGTTATTGATTCCAATGATCACGACTTAATATTTAAAAAGCAACATTTCTTGGAACAAAAATTAATTAATATTATGGATAAATAAATGTTTCTATTATATTTATCTAAACTAAAATCAGATGATGTTAACATATTCTAAATTCTGATGTTTACTACCTATTGTTGCAGAGACAGATTTGGACATTTATTTGTTCACTCATAGAGAAAAGGTATTTAAATTAATTCTCTTTGCTATGAAAATGAAAGTTGCGCCTCAAACAGCACCAATTGGGAGGTAGTGACCCTATAAGTCAATGTGCATATTTTAAAGTAGTCTTGCAACATGACTTGGGTATAAGTTAACTCAGTGGCATAAATAAAGTATTGTGGGCCCCAGTGCAAACTTTTGTCCGGGGGCCTCTCCCCCAATCTACAGCAAATTCTTGATAGTGACGGTTATGGGTGATGTAACGGTATCTCAGGTCTTGAAGGAGATACAGCTTTAGTACCCACAACTGGGGTTATCAAGAATACGGTGAGTGAGTAGTGCAGTTCAGGCATGTAAACAATACTGGGAGCTGTGTGCTATGGGAAACATATGATCTGCAGAGTCCTAACAGTCTAAGAGATGTAATAGATCAGTGGGGTCCAACACCCAGGGCCCCTGCTGATCAACTCTTTGAAGACACTGTGGTGCTTTTGCAAGCCTTGTGACACCTTCACTATTTACATTGCACAGTATCTATTTTATAATCACCATGCAATGTTATTACAGCCTATAATAGTAATAATAGTGCATGGCTGCTATAAAACAGATGGGGTGTGATGTGAATAGTGAAGGGGCTCCACACAGTATAATATTCTGCACAGTGGCCCCCCACACAGTATAATATGCTCCACAGTGGCTCCCACACAGTGTAATATGCTCCACAGTGGCCCAACACAGTATTATATGCTCCACAGTGGTCTCCACACAGTGTTATAAGGTCCACAGTGACTCCACACAGTATAATATGCTCCACAGTGACCCCACACGGTATTATATTCTCCACAGTGGCCCCCACACAATATAATATGCTCCACAGTGGCCCCCACACAGTATAATATGCTCCACAATGGCCAAACACAGAATTATATGTTCCACAGTGGCCCCAACACAGTATTATATGCTCCACAGTGGCCCCCACACAGTATTATATGTGCCACAATGGACTCCACACAGTATTATATGGTCCACAATGACCCTACACAGTATAATATGCTCCCCACAGTGGCCCTACACAGTATAAAATGCTCCCAAGAGTCCCCCTAGATCCAATGCTATTATACTCTGTAATAATAGTGCATGGCTGCTATAAAACAGATGGGGGTGTGATGTGAATAGTGAAGGGGCTCCACACAGTATAATATGCTGCACAGTGGCCCCCACACAGTATAATATGCTCCACAGTGGCTCCCACACAGTGTAATATGCTCCACAGTGGCCCCCCACACAGTGTAATATGGTCCACAGTGGCCCAACACAGTATTATATGCTCCATAGTGGTCCCCACACAGTATTATATGGTCCACAGTGAACCCACACAGTATTATATGTTCCACAGTGGCCCCCACACCATATAATATGTAGATGACTCCCCTTGCCTCACCTCTCCAGGGAATCTTTGCTCCTTCCAGCTATCTTTAACATCTTCTTCGGTCCTCTACTGCCTGCGACTGAGGTAAACGCGTCTCAAATATCACTGCTGGGGCCTGTGATTGGGCCTCACTAGTCATGTTGGGCATGATGATGTCTTTACGCTGGCACGCTCCATGTGACTGCTGGAGCCCAATCGTAGGACCCAGCAGTGACATCTGGGGCGCGTAACCTCAGTCACAGGCTGAAAGAGCCCCGAATCGTCAGCAGCCCAGGAGAGATGAGTATAGGTATTTGTTATTTTTTGTCACCTCCCCTGGGCTGCCATCTATTGGAAAAGGGCCCGGCATTTCCATTAACAATATGTATAGCGGACGGGGAACCAGGATTTCCTCAACCACTACCATGGTGGTCCGGGGCCCCAGCCATATCCAGCTGGCCGTGGTTAAGCGATCATTATGCTACTAAGCCAACCATAAAAACTTCTTCTAAAAGGAAATGAAATCCATCTGCTGATAGCTCTTTTGGGGTTCTTGCCCCTTGTAAGTGAAGATCAGGATTGGTTAGCTAGATGAGAGTCCATTAACATGGGTCCGAAGGGGGTACTATGTTACCTTCTAGAGACCACCAGTAGTGTAGGGTCTCATCTAAAGAGGCTGCTTTGTCATTGTCAGATGGGCTCATGGCAGCATGCACCTGCACGTACAATATAGTATATACTTTTTGTTTGGGTTACACTTTTAGCAACTAATATAAATTTATATGCATTTTTTTTTTTATAAAACATATATTTTATATCAAAATTGCATAAAGGTGCTTGTTCATATACAACCCCAATTCCAATGAAGTTGGGATGTTGTGTAAAACATAAATAAAAACAGAATACGATGATTTGCAAATCCTTTCCAACCTATATTCAATTGAATACACTACAAAGTCAAGATATTTAATGTTTAAACAAATAAACTTTATTGTTTTTTTTTTACAAATATTCACTCATTTTGAATTTGATGCCTGAAACACGTTCCAAAAAAGCTGGGACAGGAGCAACAAAAGACTGGGAAAATTGAAGAATACTCAAAAAACACCTGCTTGGAGCATTCCAGAGGTGAACAGGTTAATTGGAAACAGGTGAGTGTCATGAATGGATATAAAGGGAACATCTCCAAAAGGCTCAGTCGTTCACAAGCAAGGATGGGGCGAGGTTCACCACTTTGTGAACAACTGCGTGAGCAAATGATCCAACAGTTTAAGAACAATGTTCCTCAATGTACAATTGCAAGGAATTTAGGGATTTCATCATGTACAGTCCATAATATCATCAAAAGATTCAGAGAATCTGGATAAATATCTGCAAGTAAGCGACAAGGCCAAAAACCAACATTGAATGCCCGTGACCTCCAGTCCAGACCTGACTCCCATTGAAAATGTGTGGTGCATTATGAAGTGCAAAATACGACAACAGAGACCCCGAACTGTTGAGCAACTGAAGTTGTACATCAAGCAAGAATGGGAAAGAATTCCATCTACAAAGCTTCAACAGTTAGTGTCCTCAGTTCCCAAACGCTTATTGAATGCTGTTAAAAGGAAAGGTGATATAACACAGTGGTAAACATGCCCCTATCCCAGTCTTTTGTTGCCCCTGTCCCCGCTTTTTTGAAACATGTTGCAGGCATCAAATTCAAAATGAGTGAAGATTTGCAAAAAAACAATAAAGTTTATCTTTTTGAACATTAAATATCTTGTCTTTGTAGTGTATTTAATTGAATAAAGGTTGAAAAGAATTTGCAAATCATCACATTCTGTTTTTATTTATGTTTTACACAACGTCCCAACTTCATAGGAATTGGTGTTGTACAGTACTTAATGGCATTTTTACAATGTAGCAGGTGTCTACTTTCAGAAAATATATGTAGGTATGGGGGGTTTGTGTTGCAGTCCAGATGGAGGGAACCGGAGTATGGGAGTAGGAGTGGTGGTAGCTGTGCCACTGGATATGCTGAGTGCTCTCAACCAATCTCCCCAGCTCAGCTCCTAGGCCGGACACCAACGAGGGTGGCCTGCTGTACTAGCAGTTGGTGGTGGTAGTAGTTTCCCCGGGGCGCATCCAGTTGGAGAGATGTCCTCTCTTACCCTGAGCCAGTGTGATGGTGCTCAGAAGGGCCCTGATGGTAATACAGGAACGACTCAGGAGGTAGCAGTGCAGTTGAATCAGGTTGAACTTTACTCAGCAAACTGTAAACTGCAAACTGTGCTGATTCCAAATGGGGGTAGTGGTCTCCCACTGTATAGTACTCCCAGCCTTGGTCTTGAGGGGATGTCCAGTTATGATAAGGCTCTAGTGCTGTACTCCACTCCAACAACTTTATCTCCACACCTCAGCCACCTCCAGCAGAGGATACTGGGGGCTGTATTCCAAGGCAGTCCTTCCAGGGGTCTGGTTACCTTTAGATAGCAGGTCCCGGACAACACCTCCTGGCACAGTGTCCTAGCATTGGAGAGCAGAATTCCCTATCGCAGATCCTTCTCCCTCAGGGGCTGTGTAGGGAACCACAGAGCTCACCATGTCAGTGCTAACTTCACTGACCACTGCTAACTGCTAGACTGAGGCCCCAACGGTTCCTTTGAGACCTAAGTCTCCCAGACCCTGCCCAATGGCCTGTGATAGGACAGGGTTGTACAAAGTGTGGGGGACAAAACAGTGGGGAACCAAACTGCGAATATATACAGTAGGGAGAGCTGCAAACAATGACACATAACATGAAACATATAGACAGGACATACAAACACATCCAGAGGCACAAAGACAAACACAATAGAAGCAGGAACACTCTGGGATTCTGCACTATTATGTTTTTTAAATGTTGTAATTTAGGTTTTATTTGTACTTCTCAAAAGTGTGAAAATTGTCTTGGCTATGAGTGATGCCAAATGTCCAAAAACCCCTGGAAGCGAAAGTGTTAAATGCCTTCAATGAGTGAATTTTTACAATCTGTTTTTTTTGAAGTTTCACTATTAATACAGTTGGAATACAATAAGATAGAGGTCCTACTGGTGTTCATCCTTATGTATGGCTATGGAAATATGGCAGAAGTGATAAAATAACCAGAAGACGGTGGTTTCTGGATAACGTCTTAATCAGTCTACAGATCCCAATTACATTTAGATGTAATGTAGAGCAAAAAAGCACAAAAAAACTCCTTAGAAATGATGTATGAATAAAATGTGAAAATTCAGAAAACCAGTTAATTCAAAACACAGCTGACAATGGTCTTATGTTAAGGTATTTAGCCTTGGAACACCATGGTAAAAAGGACAAAAAAAGAAGCAGTAAGCATAAAAGGAAATATTTGCAGATCCTTTGTACTTTCGATGAGATTTTAATGGGTCTCTTAATGTGCACACTGTACTTTTATTGCTTTTTGCTTCTTGCACTTTTCTTTCTTTTACATTAATTGGAAACATACAGAGGAATTCAACTTTGCTATTCAAAACTGAGATATTTTATAGATGTGATTTTCCAGTCATCTCTACCTTTTTAGTTCTATTCATGACTTTCTGAAATATATTAATTCAGGAAAACTGCTTTTAATGGATATAACCAATGGCTTATTTTCTGATTTGTTCTGATGTGCTTAACCCTTGTTTCTTGACAACCATGTGAGAGTGTAGATGTTTCTAATAGTCGAACAACAGTGGCACAACAATTTCTATATGTTCATATTTCTGGGGCCAAGTACTCTTGAGGTTCCACCAGAGTCAGGTTGCGCCAATCTGGCTGTTTTCTCTTGCCTTTCCACTGTAGGTCCCTGAGGAGTTTCTTCTTGCCACAGCCTGCTCCGCAATCATGCCACATCACTTGATCCAATTTTTGAGGTTTCATGTGGTTAAAAAACTTTGCTTTCAATCTGGCTTTATGCTCCTCCCACATGCTACACATTGGAGCTAGGTGCCTGAAAATTTCATCATTTGCAGATCTTAGCAACACCTGCTACTTCCTTGATTTGTAAAATCTTCTGGCTTGTTCTTGGTGTTGCAATTTTAAATGTTTCTGAGTATATCTTAGAAAAAAAATAATGACGTAACCAGATTTCCTATACTAATGGCACATGGTGAGCATCGCCCCCCCCCCCCCCTTTTTTTTTTTTTTTACCCGTTGCTACTCTGATTAAACTCCACATCCCAGTTACCCCTTTCCTATAACAGACTACAGTTAAAGAGGTTGTCCAGGCATTTTTTTAATGCCTAGACAACAGGGGGAAGTGAAAAAAAAAAATCATACTCACCTGTTCCCGATGCTCCGATGTCCTTCTGGCGCATTCCAGTCCTTCTCAAAGTCAAACTGTTCACTGGCTGTGATATCACGGATCCCTTCCGCTGAAGCCGCTGATTGGCCTCAGCAGTCACGTGACTGCTCAGGTCTCAGGAAGAGACCCATTATGTCACAGGTAGTGACATCTCAGGCCCTTCGTTGAGGCTGCTGATTGGCCTCAGCGGGCATGTGTGGCTGGGACTTCTGTCACACATCAGCACAGGACCCAGAAGACCAGACCCGCAGGGAGGCACAGGAGCACTGTGGAAAGGTGAGTATGAATTTTTTTTATTTTTTCACTGTTCCCTGCCTATTTAATACTTAAACGAGTTGTCCATTTTTGCCTGGAGAACCCCATTAATGCTTTAATATATAAACAACATAAGGTGATATTGAAGCATCCCTTTGCATTACGGTTTACAGGTCTCAAGTGTAACGTATGAGTCATTTGCTGTCTCAACTATGTTTCCCTCATCCCCACCCTAAACCCTTTTTCTTGACCCCCTTCCTACTTTCCCTAATAGCTATGTGTAGCCAACATTTCCTGACTTTTGGGAAATGTGTCTTTTTTTGTGATGCTTCTTCTACTATCAATAAAGCAAGTTTGAAAAAAATAGTGACAGCACCAACATCAGGTATGTTATTCACCCACAACATGCATGGCAGCGCTCACTCTCCTGATAGAGCTTTAATAGAAAACCAAAAAATAAAAATAGCACTAGCATCTTGAAAAAGACGGAAACTTCTTTAATGGAGGAGAACACCATGTGTATATACATAAACAGTGGGTACGGAAAGTATTCAGACCCCTTTAAATTTTTCACTCTTTGTTTCATTGCAGCCATTTGCTGAAAGCAAAAAAGTTCATTTTATTTCTCATTAATGTACACTCAGCACCCCATCTTGACAGAAAAAAATAGAAATGTAGATATTTTTGCAAATTTATTAAAAAAGAAAAACTGAAATATCACATGGCCATAAGTACCGTGTTTCCCCGAAAATAAGACACCCCCGAAAGTAAGGCATAAGAGAGGTTTCGGAGAATTGCCTAATATAAGGCATCCCCCGAAAGTAAGGCGTATGTTCCCGAACAGAACATACGGTATATACGATATGTGAGGCCGCGGGAGAACCCCACAATCTCTGCTATCATTATACTCCGGGGTCTTTTCAGACCCCGGAGTATAATAATCGGCGGCCCAGGGGAGGTGAGCGAACATAAAAAACTATGTGCTTACCTGTCCTACGCTTCTCCAGGCTTCGGGCCTGTTTGGTGACGTCGCAGACGTCAGCGGACGTCATTTTGCGTCGCGATGCCGGCCGGATCATGTGACGCGGCCTGGTCTAACAGTGAAGAAGGCCGGAGTAGCGCACGGGCATGCACCGGAGCGAGGAACGGGTAAGCAACGTTGTTTTTTTATGTTTCTATCCTCCCCTGGGTCTCCGATCATTATACTCTGGGATCTGAAAAGACCCCACAGTATAATAATTGTTCATGGGTGGTCCACTATGGGGCAAACTACTGTGTGCAGGGGCCACTATGAGGAATGATACTGTGTGCAGGGGCCACTATGGGGAATGATACTGTGTGCAGGGGCCACTATGGCGAATGATACTGTGTGCAGGGGCCACTATGGGGCATGATACTGTGTGCAGGGGCCACTATGGGATATGATACTGTGTGCAGGGGCCACTATGGGATATAATAGTGTGTGCAGGGGCCACTATGGGGAATAATACTGTGTGCAGGGGCCACTATGGGATATGATACTGTGTGCAGGGGCCACTATGGGATATGATACTGTGTGCAGGGGCCACTATGGGGCATGATACTGTGTGCAGGGGCCACTATGGGGCATGATACTGTGTGCAGGGGCCACTATGGGATATGATACTGTGTGCAGGGGCCACTATGGGGCATGATACTGTGTGCAGGGGCCACTATGGGGCATGATACTGTGTGCAGGGAAATTAATGGTTTGGATTGTTATGATGATGTCCTAGAAGATGATGACATAACTGTCATTGAATAAATTTTACTTTCTATTCGTACCGTAAATATTGGTAAATGTACCATACTGTTAATTGTTGTACATGGAAATAATGGTACGGTAGTAAGAAATTCTTGATAGGATTCACAGTTTGTCTGGTTATGCTGGTTTGTGATGACAACTACATTACCGTACAGTACCGTATATAATAAATGTTCATTTTTTTGTTCAGCAATAAATGTGAATTCTTCTTCATTGAAAAAAAAAATAAGACATCCCCTGAAAATAAGACACAGCACATCTTTGGGAGCAAAAATTAATATAAGACGCTGTCTTATTTTCGGGGAAACAGGGTATTCAGACCCTTTGCTCAAAATTGAGTAGAAGCATCCTTTTGAGCTAGTACAGCCATGAGTCTTCTTGGGAATGATGCAACAAGTTTTTCACATCTGGATTTGGGGATCCTCTGCCATTCTTCCTTGCAGATCCTCTCCAGTTCCGTCAGGTTGGATGGTGAATGTTGGTGGACAGCCATTTTCAGGTCTCTCCAGAGATGCTCAATTGGGTTGAGATCAGGGCTCTGGCTGGGCCAGTCAAGAATAGTCACAGACATGTTCCGAAGCCACTCCTTTGTTATTGTAGCTGTGTGATTTGGGTCATTGTCTTGTTGGAAGGTCCAGAGGTTTTCTTCCAGGATATCTCTGTACTTGGCCGCATTCATCTTTCCTTCAATTGCAACCACTCGTCCTGTCCCTGCAGCTGAAAAACACCCCCATAGCATGATGCTGCCACCACCATGTTTCACTGTTGGGATTGTATTGGGCAGGTGATGAGCAGTGCCTGGTTTTCTCCACACATACCACTTAGAATTAATGCCAAAAAGTTCAATCTTCGTCTCATCAGGCCAGAGAATCTTATTTCTCATAGTCTGGGAGTCCTTCATGTGTTTTTTGGCAAACTCTATACGGGCTTTCATATGCCTTGCACTGAGGATAGACTTCCTTTGGGCCACTCTGCCATAAAGCCCCGACTGGTGGAGGGCTGCAGTGATAGTTGACTTTGTGGATCTTTCTCCCATCTCCCTATTGCATCTCTGGAGCTCAGCCACAGTGATCTTTGGGTTTTTCTTTACCTCTCTCACCAAGACTCTTCTCCCACGATTGCTCAGTTTGGCTGGACGGCCAGGATTATGGAGGCCACTGTGCTCTTAGGAACCTTGAGTGCTGCAGAAATTCTTTTGTAACCTTGGCCAGATCTGTGCCTTGCCACAATTCTGTCTCTGAGCTCCTTGGGCAGTTCCTTTGACCTCATGATTCTCATTTGCTCTGACATGCACTGTGAGCTGTGAGGTCATATATAGACAGGTGTGTGCCTTTCCTAATCAAGTCCAATCAGTTTAATTAAACACAGCTGGACTCCAATGAAGGAGTAGAACCATCTCAAGGAGGATCAGAAGGAAATGGACAGCATGTGAGTTAAATATGAGTGTCACAGCAAAGGGTCTGAATACTTATGATCATGTGATATTTCTTTTTTAATAACTTTACAAAGATATCTACATTTCTGTTTTTTTTCTGTCAAGATGGGGTGCTGAGTGTACATTAATGAGAAATAAAATTAACTTTTTTGCTTTTAGCAAATGGCTGCAATGAATCTGAATATTTTCCGTACCCACTGTATATATATACTGTATATATATATATACAGAGAGAGAGAGAAATAGAGATTAAATGAGAAACAAGGGGTATACTGTTCCAGAAACAACAACACTGTTACTATTAGGGTTGTATTTGATATTGCAGATTTTGTCAGGTTAAGTGTATCTACTATGAACATTACTGCATTGAAAATGTAGAAATTACATTAAAATCTCTCAGTAATGCAACTTTAGGCTAGGTTCACATTAACGCATTTAAAATTGTACAATGTGTGTCCATATGTCCCACAAAGGACATAATTTTAGAGACCACACAAGCCACCGTCCATGTGCATTTCATTGTAGATACAGACAGCACATTTGCATAAAAATACACCTGTGTGAATTAGACCATAGTCTTTGGGCCTGTGGCTCCAAGTAGCTATCTCTCAACATAGATTTAAGATATTAAATAATTTCTACATTCTGAAGGTACATTAAAGGAATCTGACGTCCTCAGGCATCACATGGTCCTATGCACCCCTGAGGATGCCAGAATATGGCGAAACATGTCAGGGAGGGGGCTGTTTGCTTTTTTTGTTTTATATCAGTGACTGGTTTTCTAACATCTCTTATATGACTAATATATTGGTGATGGAATTATGGTTAATCAGAAACGAATTAGGTTCACTTTAGTCAGTACCTATTGAGATAGTTAGGACTTAGAAGATAGAAGAGGACATATTAGCAATTCTAAACAAATACAGTTGTACTAGAAAGTTTACATACCCCGGCAGATTTTTTGTTTTTTTGGCCTTTTTTCAGAGAATATGAATGATAACACAAAAACTTTTTCTCCACTCATGGTTAATGGTTGGTTAAAGCCATTTATTGTCAAACTTCTGTGTTTTCTCTTTTTAAATCATAATGACAACTAAAAATATTAAAATGACCCTGTTCAAAAGTTCACATACCTCTGTTCTTAATACCGTGTATTGCCCCCTCTAACATCAATGACAGCTTGAAGTCTTTTGTGGTAGTTGTGGATGAGGCTCTTTATTTTCTCAGATGGTAAAACTGCCCATTCTTCTTGGTATAAAGTCTCCAGTTCCTGTAAATTCCTGGGCTGTCTTGCATGTACTGCGCGCTTGAGATCTCCCTAGAGTGGCTCAATGATATTGAGGTCAGGAGACTGAAATGGCCACTCCAGAAGCTTCACTTTCTTCTGCTGTAGCCAATGACAGGCCGACTTGGCCTTGTGTTTTGGATCGTTGTCATGTTGGAACGTCCAAGTACATCCCATGCGCAGCTTCCTGGCTGATGAGTGCAAATTTGCCTCCAGTATTTGCTGATAATGTGCTGCATTCATCTTTCCTTCAACTTTGACCAAGTTTCCTGTGCCTTTGAAGCTCACACATCCCCACATCATCAGTGATCCACCTCCGTGCTTTACAGTAGGAGTGGTGTTCCTTTCATCATAGGCCTTGTTGACACCTCTCCAAATGTAACGTTTATGGTTGTGGTCAAAAAGTTCGATTTTTGTCTCATCACTGCAAATTACCTTGTTCCAGAAGTTTTTAGGCTTGTCTCTGTGCTGTTTGGCGTATTAAAGGTGAGATTCTTTGTGGCATTTGCACAGTAATGGCTTTCTTCTGGCAATTCGACCATACTGCCAATTTTTCTTCAAGTGCCTCCTTATTGGGCATCTTGAAACAGCCACACCGATAGTTTTCAGAAAATCCTGTAGTTCAGCTGATGTTATGAGTGGGTTTTTCTTTGCATCCCGAACATTTTTCCGGGCAGATGTGGCTGAAATTTTGGTTGGTCTACCTGACCGTGGTTTGGTTTTTACAGAGCCCCTGAGTTTCCATTTGTTAATCACAGTTTGAACACTGCTGACTGGCATTATCAATTCCTTGGATATCTTTTTGTATCCCTTTCCTGTTTTATACAGTTCAACTACCTTTTCCCGTAGATCCGTGGACAATTCTTTTGCTTTCCCCATGACTCACAATCCAGAAACGTCAGTGGCTGGAGGAAAGATGCAACAGTCTGTCTGGATCCCAGAAACTCACTCAGCTTTTATGCACACACACTGATTACAAGCAAAAAGGTCACAGGTGAGGATGTTACTTTTAGTAGCAATTCAAACTCCTTTGTGTCAACTTCTGGGCATGTTATCAGGCCAAAATCACCAGGTTATGTGAACTTTTGAACAGGGTTATTTTGATGTTTTTGGTTATCATTATGATTTAAAAAGATAAATCACAGAAGTTTGACAATAAATGGCTTCAACCAACCACTAACCATGAGTGGAGAAAAAAGTTTTTGTGTTAGCATTCATATTCTCTGAAAAAAGGCCAAAAAAATAAAAAATCCTAGCACCTGCCTGATTGTTGAGACCTTTGGGACCGCTGCCCTAAATGGGTAGGGGCTTTCTGCATTACAATAACATACAATATTGCATGGGATAGTACATTTCCTATTATTTTCATGCAAATCTGTTTGCAGATTTATATTTATATTATATTGAAGTGCACCTTTGGCACCAGGCCACAAGAACTAATCCACAGTTCCCCCGCCACTTTGTGCAAAGGTGGGCAGAACAGGGTGGGGATCAGGGCATGCAAGTTTTCTATACTATACTTTGCTATATGCCAGTCTTAATAGGTTTTCCCCAATAGGTTGCTGTTTATACTAGCCAGTACTCTGTGACTGGAACACAAGATAATGTCTACAGCTTGCTGATAGGCTGTAAGGGAAGTAGAAGGTCATTTGACTGGAATTCATTTGAGAGTTTTGGTCTACATTGACGAGCAACAATGTTTAGAACTTTTGACTTTCAGGCTCCATATCTCACCATCCACTACAGCTTCCAACACGAGACTACCATCATTTTATAGACAATCATCTTGGTTATCTCATACATAAATTTGACTTGCAACTATTTAGAATATGATTAGTTATGCAGATTCTTCTCATGTAACTGCATTGTTACTGTTTTGCTTCTGTTGGTGGAAAAACCTTTTACTTCTTGTATATTACAAATTACAACCTGAACTCACATTGTCTAATAGCTGAATGTGTTAATAGGTTGATTCCCAAGCAAAACGTCACTGGTTCAAATTGAGAATCAGGAATGGAGAAGATTTCCCAAGAAAAGAGAAACAGCATCATCCAGCTCATTGATATCAGTCTCTTGGCCAAGAAAATTGCCAAACTGCATTATGTGAGTGCCATGAAAATTGGAAGAATATGAAATGAAGTCCATCCATCCATTCCAAAGCCAAGAGGTGGACTTCCAGGCAAAATATTGGAATCAACAAGTCAGCTCATTGCAAGGTTTATCAGTTGTGGCACGACAAACACGGCAGTGGAGGTGTCTTATATGCTTTATAATAGTGAGATCACAGACATCTATACATGCGACATGCATTACAGAAGTCTGGAATGATTGCCGAAAAAAGGTGAAGAAGCCTCAACTTCAATATCATCATAAGAAGCATCGGCTTGAGTTTGCAAAAAAAGTACGAAAAGTGGACAGTAAAAGATTGGAAACGGGTGATTTGGAGGGATGGGTCGAAAGGCAATAGACTGGGTGCAAATGGGTCTGAAAGAAACAGTGAAAAAGGGGCTAATGGATTGAGAAATTGAAGGAACTGTCAAGTTTGGTGGAGGAAGCCTGATGATATGGGGTTGTTTCACAGCCAAAGGCATTAGATACTTGACCAGGATTGATGGTGGTCTCAATGTTGAGCTATATGTGAGTATCCTACAAGACAAGTTACTTCATAAACTTGAGTATTATGGGTATGAAAAGGACGACATATCGTTCCAGCAGGACAACAACCCGTTGAGATTAATTAAGAAATGGTTCAATGACAATGAAGTAGAAGTGCTGGATTGGCTCCCACAGTGGGTAGATAATAGCTAAAGATATAGCTGTATTCGTATCCAAGTGACTCGACCAGTATGCACCAACATTGGGAAAGTGTAGAAGAGTTCTGGGATCAGATTTTGGTCGAGACATGCTTGAAAGAGAGCATGCCCAGAAGGATTCAGGCAGTGTTGAAAGCCAAAGGAGGATTTACTAAATAATAAAAATAAAAATTTATATTTTTAGGAGCAAAACAGTAACAATGAAGTTAAATTACAAGAATCTGCATAACTAATCATATGCTAAATAGTTGTAAGTCAAATTTATGTATGGGATAGCCAAGATGATTGTCTATAAAATGATGGTAGTCTCATCAAAGCTGTAATAGATGGTGAGATATGGAGCCTCAAAAGTTCAAAGCATTGTTACCCACAGGTCCTTATGGATCGGTTTAGTGTCCCAAATTGCCCTGTTTAAAATCCATCTGTGCCTGCGTTTAAAAAAATAAAACTTTTCACTTACCTAGAGATGAGTCTAAGGCCTGGTTCACATCTGCAAGCAGCACTTTCCTCTCCGCTTGCTTCGTGCGGAAACCAAGCAAAAAACACACACTTTTTTATGCGTATAGGTTTCCGTTAAGGGGGTCCCGAACGGAAACCCAAACGCAGATGTGAACCGGGCCTAAGGAGTCTCATTGCACTCATCTCTATTGTTCCCAGCTCTTGACCAGATCTTCAATGAAGCCAAGGATGTTCACTCAGGCATCACTGCGCAAGTGCTGGAGGTACAGGGCATGCACACTGAAGCCAAGGTTTACTGCTTTGGCTTCAGTGAAGAGCTGCGCTGGTGCAAGGAGTACAGCGATGGGGTAGGTATAAAGCTTTTTCATTTTTATTGTGGGCACTGATGGCTTTGTAACAGGGCCATTTGGGACAATAAACCCCTGGTCCATAAGGACCTATGGGTGGTTTCCCTTTAAAGTAAAACAGTTCCCTAATATTTTTATATAGGTTGACCAAAGGTGATTCTAGAATTTACAAAGCTCACATAAGTTTGCATTATATCTATGAGAATCAAGCAATGGCACATCCCAGATTGTTTCTAAGCAACATATTTTTGAAGAGCCCTTGATGTGGATAGTTTGTATTTTAGGGAGAGTAGGAAAGTGTAATAAGATCATTGCTTAGAATAGAATAAACTATTTACTACACTAATGATAAGTTGGTAGAGAAGCCTAAAAGCTTTTTACAATATCACTTTTCACTAAGCTGATTCTTCTAGTCGTAAACATTATATTCATGTCAGGACAACAGACATTACACTATCATCAACATGGAACCCAGGATTTTTTTTTTTTTTTTACATTAAATAGAAAGTGACATGCTTTTAAAGGATTCTTACACATGATTAGATAGTGTTCATTGTAAATCTAGTGACACATAATAACTGTTGCCATTAAAATGAAAACCAACCCTGGCATGAAATAAAATATAATCTATAAAGATATAATGTAATAAAGGAAAGAACTGCGGTTATTTGTAGAAGTTGTCAAGCAGAACTCTAGGCTACATAGGAGTGGATTGGCAATATATAGCAGGTGGGCTGGCTGAATATGGGCCACTTGGCAGGAAAGCTACCTGTACCAGTACCCTGGGATTCATCACATGAAATACTATTATACTCTGGGGTCTCCTCAGGCCTCAGTGGAGGCCGAGGGGAGGTGAGGAAAAATAACAAAAAGTTATGCTTACCTCTCCTGGGTGTCCGGTGGTCCCCTGGTGTCCTCCTCTGGCCTTTTCCAGCCCCTGGCTGGCATGACATACCTCAAGGTCAGCACTGAGGCTGCAGTCACATGGGGTGAGTCAAAAGAATGATGCTAGGTCAAATCACCATTATGTCGATGCTGTGTTTGGGCCTCAGCTGTCACGTGTGGCACGTTGACGTAATGACGCTTTGACCTAGTGTCACGGCAGTCGGGGTGGGGGGGGGGTGAGAGGCCAGATGAGGATGCTGGGGAACCGTCGGACATCCAAGAGACGTGAGTATAATCGTTTGTTATTTTTCCTCACTCCTCCTGGGCCTCCACTTATTATACTCTGGGGTATGAGGAAACCCCAGAGTGCAATAATAACACTTACATATGATAACTTAAATAGGACTGCTGCCTATCTTTTTTAGCTTTCCTCTTGACTGAAGATGTCCAGGTATAAGTCACAAGATAAATGTTGTCTTGCAAAGTGATATTCTAGATGCGTTCTTAACTAAATTTGAGCTAAAGTAAAACTGGACACATCTATATATCACATATACAACAATTATGAGTAAATAATGAAATAAATTGTGTTAATGTATACAAAAGCTGGGTAGGGCAGCAGTGTACACAAAAATCTGGTTGTCACTTGCACAGATTCTTTCCAATACACATTCTCGTTTTCTCCATTTTCTTTGAGAATGAGCCATAATAGGATGTGTCACTACTGGGATCAGCACTGAAGTATGATTGTATAAATATATTGCAAAATATGGGTCACGTGGCCATTTTTCATGGCCATTTTCACCCATGGTCATGTGAATATAAGCTTAGAGTTGCACTTATTTGATTTATTTATAAGAGATCTGCAAGATTTTTCTAAGGCTAAGGCCATATGTTGCAGAAACATGTTTTTTTATTTTGACTGTTGCGGAAACAAAGCAGAAAAAAAGATGCATTTTACAGTTCCAGCATAGGGAATGAAATATAGTGTAATCTCAGCTACACTGAAAAGTGATACATTTTCCCCATAGACTTAAAAATGAAAAACACAGTGGAAAAGTGGTAAAAAACATGCATTTTTACTTTATTCCCTCCACTGCACTTCCACTGGGTTTTTTAGCTGAGTTTCCACAATGACATGTGTCTGATGATGCCATGATGTCACCCAGTTATGACACCCACTGCGATGGTAGTCCTGAAATCAGGAAATTTCCCTAGAATTATCCACAAACATCTCATAATAAAAATCTGATTCCTATTAACGGTAATTGTCATAGTCTGAATACTTTACAAAATGTCTCCTTTTGAAACTGTGCTGAATGCTTCTAAGCATTGGTATGCTAACAAATGATCTTCTCTACAGCACCTAACATGAAATTCTATTCCACTTCTAAGATATAAAGATATACAAGGAAGATCACACTGTTTAGCATCAAATTATCATTTGTCACTGAATACAGACTTTATTGCGTATGAAAATGCTATTAGAGACTTTGCTTTGTACTGCATGTATTTGCATATTTTATTCATTGTTCATTATGATGTAAGTACATACTGTGCATAAAAGTGGATATAAATAGCACAGTAAAACTAAAGCTATGATTCTCTGAAATATACAGCACATGGCTCTACCTTTCCTCATCTTTGTGGCTCATTAGTAGGTTGAGGCATTTCCCTGTCAGCTGGGTTTAATAATTCAGAACTATTGGTGATGGGATGTGACAGCTTGGCTGCCTTTATTTTGACCTTTCTAGGTTAAATTGCCGCTCAGTGTATCCTAGATTCTGTCTCTTTCTTTAACATTATATAAAAGAAGGCGATTGCTTTGTCTTTGCTTTGCCTTCCATATCATTCATTATCTGAGAACATATATTCTTGAAAAATATTTAAAGGAAAAACATTACAATAATTTGATCGTCTGTAATTGCAAGTACAGCAAAAAATAGCTTTTTTTTTTTTTTTTTTAAGTTTTATTAAAAAAAAAAGCCATAGAAGGACTTTTACACTACCATTATGAATGTCCATTGTTCTCATCCGTCATAGAGAGCAACAGACATTACTGGTACTAGAGTAATGAATGCAGACGGAGTCCTCTGTCTGCCTCCGTTTCCATTCACTCATAAAAATAACATGACGGAAGCTTTCTTCTGTCATGTTTGTTTACTTTTGTAACAGAAGAAAAAGTTCTGCAGGCATGATTTTTGTTTCCACCAGAAAAGTAAAAGACATGATGGAAGAAAGCTTCATGTTTTTTACATAATAGTGAATGCAGACAGACAGTAAATGAAAGGCACTCCACCTGCATCAGTGACTTAGCCAGGTTCCATACGACTGTGTGCTAGCCCCCAACCGTGAATGAACGGCACGGCCAGCGCACAGGTGGCACACGGATATATACTTTTGCGGTCCCATTCATTCAATGAATAGAAGCCACGGAAGCACGGCTGCAAAATAGGACCTGCTCCATATTTTGCGGCCCGGACTGTTGGCCAGCACACGGGACAGTGTAATTCACAGTCATGTGCATGGGCCCACAGAAATAAATGGGTCAGTGTGCTATCCGGGAAAAACCCGGATAGCACAGTGACCTAGCACACGGTCGTGTGTAAGGGGATTTAGGCTAAGGCCCCATGATGTGAAAACACAGCGTTTCTGGCTGATGCATAGACCCACAAATTGAATGAGATTTTGGTTAGTCATATCTGCACATTATGGGGGAAAAAAAGCTGTGGAAAAGCTGTGTTTTCAAAACGGTGTGCATGTTTGAAAAATGCAGCATGTTAATTTTAACTGCACATCCCCTGTAGATTTAATAGAAGAAGAAAAAAAACACAGGCAAAGGCTCCAAAAACTCAAGGAAAAACAAAATGTTTTTCAGCTACATTTTTTAGCTGTATTTTGCTATGTGGGCCCTTAGCCTTAAAGGGGTTTTCCGGTTAAAAAAATCATTTTTCAAAAAAGGTTGGTTACTGCTTTTAATAGGTTAACAAATTCAACCAAATACCTTTAGCAGTGTTTTGAGTGATCTCTGGGATCTCCTGGCATCTTCTGCATTTGTTTACATAAGTAGCTTCCTCTTCTGTTTTCCTACAACTACCATGATGCCTTGTGCTTCACTCAGAGCTGACTCCCTTCCTCACTCTCTCACCCCCTCCCTTTCTCACTCACACCCCCTCCCTGTTTCCGCCCACTACTAGCCCTTCCTAACTAACTCACCACCCCTCCCATTCAGCCCCCCACTGCCACCCCCACCTTAGATTAGGAAGATTGGTTTATCCCAGAAAACACCTTTAATGTCCATTGCTCTCATCCTATGACAGTAGTGTGAACCTACTTAAAATAGTTTCTTCTGAATATACTGTACGATAATCTGTGGACATGTACATATCAAATATTTATGCCTTGTATCAATATGTATTCATTCTACTTTCTATCTTCACAAACTTTTCAGGACCTGTTGCAAAGATTACTCCCTCTAAAGCTAGCTGACTGATGCAATGTGTTGTAGTTTTTAGTGCAAAATCTCATCTTGTTAAGGGATATTTTTGGGGTGGGCAATAGTGTTTTTTTTTGTAACCAATACATACACAGTGCTATTATCACGTTGTGTTGTAGTCTATAGTGCAAAATCTAATTTTGTTAAGGGGTTTATTTGTGCAATTTTTTTTATTAACCAATACATATAAAGTAAAGTTATCATGGCAAAAAAAAACAAGTTGACTCATGCATGTTCTAGTCTAAAACTCACGTACCATTTTACACTTTCAGTGTTTTGCTAATTTTATTGCAATAGGGTTTTTTGTAAAAATCAAAACAAAACAAAAAAAGACATACACACAGTGTCAGAATTGTTGCCAATCACTATTATATAAGCAATGCATTAAAATGATTGGAAAAAAAAACAAGACAGAGGACCGGCTAAAGGAAGAGGAGGAGGAAACACTGTGCAAGTACTAATAATAAGAATGTGGTTGGCAATAGCAACACTACTTCTTGTTTTGGGGGTGATGCCAGTAGTCACAGGACTGTTGTACTTCCTGAGAATGAAGATGAAGTTTTTGATTACTTGGCTTGCTCATCTCAGTCACAGGAGCATATTGCATCCAAGAGTGATGTGATCTTGAGTGAGGCTTCTGTGTGTTCTTCCTACTCCTCTTATCTTGTAACACATCATTTAGAGCAGGGCCTTTCTGGAATGTCAACTATGTCTTCATCTTTACTGACACAGATCCCTAGTAGTGATGTGGAACCTGCTGAGAATGATATTTCTCCTAATACAAGTCTCCCTCCTCTTTTTGATGAGTTGGATGAGAATAACCAGCATTTTTTACAAGTAGAGGAGGCAAAGGTGAAAGAGGAAGACATGATGGTTGGTGGTGGAGGTAGTAGTGGCAGGGGCTGTGGTACTGGTAGTTGTGATGATAGGGGCACTAGAGAGAAATCTGAAGGTGGAAATTATGAAGGGGTGCAAGAATCCCATGGCCATGATGAGTCGAGTCAGAAAAAAGTGGGTAAGATCATGACGTTGTAGATCATGATTCTTTTGCGAATAGGACTTGGCAACCAGGGTGACAAGGTGTCATCAGAAGAGGGTGGAGTTGGCAGTGGTGATAGTAATGATTTCAACCAATATGCAGCCCCACCATCGAAAAAGCCTGCCCGGGGCAGACCTAGGGGAAGCTTGGAAGGTGGGGGTGGTGGCAGTGGTGGTGGCAGATACGTTTCCAGCGCTGCTGGCATTGGCAGTGACAACTACATTTGGTCACCTCCCATTTGAGAATTTCTTTGTACATTGCCATGGATTTTTCATTTGGCAGTGTGCAAGATCTCCAAGCAGAAAATTAGCCATGGCCATGCAGGAACAAATGTAGAAACTATGTCTGTCCGTATGAACATGAAAAGCCAGTGGTACTGGCAGTGGAAGTGAGCAAGACTGATCTATTCAGTCTCGCTGTGATCTTCCTTGTAGGCAGGCTACATTCTCAACTAGCACAAGATCATCATTATCATCATTGCCACCAACTGTTTTTCCTCCTCCATTTCAGTGTCAGTCATCTAAAAGAGAGTGTACGTCCAGGAAACTGCAACATGCACCCAGTCATTGGGTGTTTCTGCAACTTAACTCACACCTGGTCAATATGCTGGCAGTGCAGGCGCTGACGTATCACAAAGTGATGGCATGCATTTAGTCATGATGGAGGAAAGCCTAACTGCCATTATTTCTCTAGGAAAGCTGTCCCTGCTTTATATATGTGAAGGAGAATGAGGGCTGAAATGTGCAGACACTTTTCTGTTTATGAGCAGTATCTTCTTTAAGCCAGTAAATGCACTGATAAAGCAGCACACTCCCAAAATTAGCATATGTTCCATGCAGCAACAATGTGTACTGCATGCAGTAATCATTCATCACCTTCTGCTGCTCACACAGGATGTGCAACATGGAATTCCATGAAGTTGGAAGATGCAAGGATTGGCTGTTTTGTTGCTAAATAAATTTGGTATCCACGGAATTGTACCGAAAACGAAAATCGAAAAATGTCACTGGCGGGAAGGGGTTGATAATAATAATAATATTAACCATAATAAAAATACATTTTATTAACCCTTTCCCGCTGGTGGTATTTTTCAATTTTCATTTTTGATTCCCCACCTTCCAAACCCCATAACTTTGATATTTTTCTGTTCACAGAGCAATATGAAGGATTAATGTTTGAGGGACAAATTGTTCTTCATAATGGTATCATTTATTATTCTGTACAATGTACTAGGAAGCTGGAAAAAAATTCAGAATGGAGTGGATTTACGGCATTTACTGTGCAGCCAAAATAACATGTCACCTGTATTCTATGTTTTGGTATGAGTCCGAGGATGCTAAATGTATATAGGTTTATTTACATTTTAACCCCTTAACAAAAATCCAATACTTTTCAAAAAAAATTTTTTTTCTTAAAGTCACCATATTCTGACGGTGGGTCGGCACTTTTGATTTTTTTTTTTTCCTGCTACGATGTTCACTGTACAGGAAAAATATTTTTATAAGTTTGTAGACCGGGCATTTTCAGACACAGGAATACCTAATGTGCATGTGTTTCACGGTAATCTTTTTTAGTTTTGTAGGTATTCTAGGGAAAGGAGGATGACTTGAACTTTTATTTTTTTTGTTTTTTTTTTATACTTTTTTTATTTTTATTTTTTTTTACTATTTTATTAGCCTCCAAACAACTTGAACCTGCAATCTTTTGAATTGTTTTGCAGTCTATGGGAGTTTTGCTATGTTACTAGTGAGGCTGGTCATACCGGGAAGGGGTTAATATTGCGCCAACATATTCTGCAACACTTTACAAAGCATAGGGTTAAAGTACAGTCAAAATGAGACATTACAGCAACTTTTCCCCAACCTTGGGGCATCCCTGGAAAAAAAATATTTTCCTGGGAGCACACCTACCACTTGACAAAAAACTACAGCTTTGATGTATTTTTTTAGTACAGTTTTTGAAATTACAGCTGCAACTGTATCAAAACTATTTTTCTATTGCAGTTTTGATGCAATTGTAACTGCATCACAACTGCACCATGTGAATGCACCATCAAAGCTATACCATTCTATACTTTCCACCCAGCACATACAAAAATTCACCAGCAGTACATGCTCCCTAGTGCCCCTCGGGCACAAAATAATGTTCTCCAGTGGCCCCCAGAACATAATAATTGTCCCCCTTAATGGCCCCCAGACGCCTAATTATGCTCCCCACTGGCCCTCAGACACCTAATAATGCTCCCCACTGGCCTCCAGACACCTAATAATGCTCCCCATTGGCCCTTAGACATCTAGTAATACTCCCCAGTGACCCCCAGGCAAGTAGTAATATTCTCTAGTGGCTGGTCCCCAGGCAAGTAAAAATGTCCCCCAGTGGCCCACCGCTGTTAATAATACCCCCCAGTGGCCCCCATGCAAAATAATGTCCCCCAGTGGCCCCCAGACACCTCATAGTGCTTCCCAGTGGCCCCCAGATACATATAATGCTCCCCAGGGGCTCCCAGACAAGTAATAATGTCCTCAGTGGCCCCAGGGCAAGTAATAATATCCTCCAATGGCCACTAGGCATGTAATAATATCCTCCAGTGGCCCCCAGACAAGTGATAATATCCCCAGTGGCCCCAGGCAAGTAATAATGTCCCCAGTGTCCTCCAGACAAATAATAATGTCCTCCAGTGGCCCCAAGACACCTCATAATGTCCCACAGTGGCCCCCAGACACCTAATAATGCTCTACAGTGGCCCCCAGGCAAGTTGTAATGTTCTGCAGTAGCCCCCAAGCAAGTAATAATGTCCCCTGAGACCCTCAGTCAAGTAATAATGGCATGTAAAATTTCTATATGTAGGATGGGTTGGTGTGTTCTGTGAAAGAGAGAAAATACTGATGGTAAAATACAGAAGGTAATGGTCAGAAAGTGGGAGAGAATAGTTAGTAAATTAGAAACTAGCACCTACCATTCCTGAACAATAAGTTCAGTTAGTTTTGGTGCCTCATATTTTAGGCTCTGTACAGTCAGGTGAGAAGTGTCAGGCAGGAATAGGCAAGGGGTGTGATTCCAAACTCTGATACTGTTCATCTTTGATTGGATCTCTGAATCACAACCCCCCACCCCCACCCCACATGAAACTACAGAGTCTAAATAGCATATTAAGCACCAAAAGTAGCAACACTGATTGCTTGGGAGTGGTAGAGGCTAAAAAGTTCCAACTGCGCTAGAATCAGTGGAGCAGCGCCTATTAACAGATACTAAGAACAGGAGTTGGTTTAGGTGGTGAAAGATCCTCTTTAAGATGAGCATATAAATTAGATTCATGTTACTTAAATCTGGCCATTTTAGCAGAATCAGCTGACCATGTAATGTGTATGGAGGGCTGCGGCTTCTTTCCCTGTTTTTACTGAAACACACTAAACCAATTAAGGCATGAGTGTAATATAACCATTTTTCTCTTAAATACATAGAGTTGTAGAATTGGAGCATTCATAATCATAGATTTGTAGAGGATCAGCAATTTCCATAAAAAAGACTTGCATGCGAAATAATTATGCAGTTGATGTCAATGTTAAAATAAACTAGCAAAAAGTCTTTTTTCTAGTGTTGTGTCAATTCAAATGTGAAAATTATAAAGTAGAACATTTTATTTTACTGAATTTAAATAAGCCACATTTATCTGGAAATGCTCACACAATTATTCTCACACAAACTATTTTTACTTTCCTGTCCACCTCTATGATTTCCTGCAAATGTAGGTAAATGTGCGATTATCTTTTTACTAATACATTTAACCCTAAATCACGGAATCTGTTTTAAATGTAAATTTAATATGTAACTTCCTGCATGCTTTAACAAACAGAATTCATGTCTGGCCTACTAGCCTAGGAGATCAGGGTTAAGGGGGCTCATACACACTTTGTGTACTGAGCCATACTGTATGACGGTACACTACAAACCTGCAATAACCTGTATTTCATGAGATGTGCTGGCATATACAGTCATATGAAAAAGTTTGGGCACCCCTATTAATCTTAATCATTTTTAGTTCTAAATATTTGGGTGTTTGCAACAGCCATTTCAATTTGATATATCTAATAACTGATGGACACAGTAATATTTCAGGATTGAAATGAGGTTTATTGTACTAACAGAAAATGTGCAATATGCATTAAACCAAAATTTGACCGGTGCAAAAATGTGGGTACCCTTATCATTGTATTGATTTGAATACTCCTAACTACTTTTTACTGACTTACTGAAGCACAAAATTGGTTTTGTAACCTCACTGAGCTTTGAACTTCATAGCCAGGTGTATCCAATCATGAGAAAAGGTATTTAAGGTGGCCAATTGCAAGTTGTTCTCCTATTTGAATCTCCTCTGAAGAGTGGCATCATGGGCTCCTCAAAACAACTCTCAAATGATCTGAAAATAAAGATTGTTCAACATAGTTGTTCAGGGGAAGGATACAAAAAGTTGTCTCAGAGAACATAGTAAGGAAATGGAAGACCACAGGGACAGTTCTTGTTAAGCCCAGAAGTGGCAGGCCAAGAAAAATATCAGAAAGGCAGAGAAGAAGAATAGTGAGAACAGTCAAGGACAATCCACAGACCACCTCCAAAGAGCTGCAGCAGCATCTTGCTGCAGATGGTGTCACTGTGCATCGGTCAACAATACAGCACACTTTGCACAAGGAGAAGCTGTATGGGAGAGTGATGCGAAAGAAGCCGTTTCTGAAAGCATGCCACAAACAGAGTCGCCTGAGGTATGCAAAAGCACATTTGGACAAGCCAGCTTCATTTTGGAAGAAGGTCCTGTGGACTGATGAAACAAAGATTGAGTTGTTTGGTCATTCAAAAAGGCGTTATGCATGGTGTCAAAAAAACACAGCATTCCAAGAAAAACACTTGCTACCCACTGTAAAATTTGGTGGAGGTTCCATCATGCTTTGGGGCTGTGTGGCCAATACCGGCATCGGGAATCTTGTTAAAGTTGAGGGTCGCATGGATTCAACTCAGTATCAGCAGATTCTTGAGAATAATGTACAAGAATCAGTGCCGAATTTGAAGTTACGCCGGGGATGGATATTTCAGCAAGACAATGATCCAAAACACAGCTCCAAATCTACTCAGGCATTCATGCAGAGGAACAATTACAATGTTCTGGAATGGCCATCCCAGTCTCCAGACCTGAATATCATTGAACATCTGTGGGATAATTTGAAGCGGGCTGTCCATGCTCGGCGACCATCAAACTTAACTGAACTGGAATTGTTTTGTAAAGAGGAATGGTCAAAAATACCTTCATCCAGGATCCAGGAACTAATTAAAAGCTACAGGAAGCGACTAGAGGCTGTTATTTTTGCAAAAGGAGGATCTACTAAATATTAATGTCACTTTTCTGTTGAGGTGCCCATACTTTTGCACCGGTCAAATTTTGGTTTAATGCATATTGCACATTTTCTGTTAGTACAATAAACCTCATTTCAATCCTGAAATATTACTGTGTCCATCAGTTATTAGATATATCAAATTGAAATGGCTGTTGCAAACACCCAAATATTTAGAACTAAAAATGATTAAGATTAATAGGGGTGCCCAAACTTTTTCATATGACTGTAATGTCTTAGCACCATATTTTTTTCCGTGAAGTAATGTATTCAGAGAAGAATGCGTCTGTAACTCACCATTTGTTGAATTTTTTTTTTCATCAATCCAGGAGGAAAATGTTTGTACACTTCCATATAAACTCTGCTGTAAGTCAAATGTTTGTTTGTTTTTCGCTGAATATCTATTTTTCCAATCTCTACATCTTTTCACAGTCAAATTTTCAAGTCTATCTTTGCTATCTCATGCTGTTGTATTTGTCATGTATTTTGCCATTTTCAACTATTTGTTTTCAATGTTTAATTTATAGAAGGGAGCCTTTGATGATAGTGATCACATGATCACTGTATTATCTTAAAACATACAGTCATGGCCAAAAGTTTTGAGAATGATACAAATATTAATTTTTACAAAGTCTACTGCTTCAGTTTTTCTAATGCCAATTTGCATATACTCCAGAATGTTATAAAGAGTGATCAGCTTAACAGCAATTACTTGCAAAGTCAATATTTGCCTAGAAAATGAACTTTATCCCCCAAAACACATTTCAACATCATTGCAGCCCTGCCTTAAAAGGACCACCTAACATCCTTTCAGTGATTGCTCCATTAACACAGGTGTGGGTGTTGATGAGGACAGGGCTGGAGATCAATCTGTCATGATTAAGTAAGAATGACACCACTGGACACTTTAAAAGGAGGCTGGTGCTTGCCATCATTGTTTCTCTTCTGTTAACAATGGGTATCTCTAAAGAAACACGTGCAGTCATCATTGCACTGCACAAAAATGGCCTAACTGGGAAGAGTATTGCAGCTAGAAAGATTGCACCTCAGTCAACAATCTATCGCATCATCAAGAACTTCAAGGAGAGAGGTTCCATTGGTGCCAAAAAGGCTCCAGGGCGCCCAAGAAAGACCAGCAAGCGGCAGGACCGTCTCTTAAAAGTGTTTCAGCTGCGGGATTGGGCTACCAGCAGTGCAGAGCTTGCTGAGGAATGGCAGCAGGCAGGAGTGAGTGCATCTGCACGCACTGTGAGGCGGAGACTCTTGGAGCAAGGCCTGGTCTCAAGAAGGGCAGCAAAGAAGCCACTTCTCTCCAGAAAAAACATCAGGGACAGACTGATATTCTGTAAAAGGTACAGGGAGTGGACTGCTGAGGACTGGGATAAAGTCATTTTCTCTGATGAATCCCCTTTTCGATTGTTTGGAACATCTGGAAAACAGCTTATTCGGAGAAGAAGAGGTGAGCGCTTCCACCAGTCTTGTCTCATACCAACTGTAAAGCATCCTGAAACCATTCATGTGTGGGGTTGCTTCTCAGCCAAGGGAATCGGCTCTCTCACAGTCTTGCCTAAAAACACAGCCATGAATAAAGAATGGTACCAGAATGTCCTCCAAGAGCAACTTCTCCCAACCGTCCAAGAGCAGTTTGGCGCTCAACAATGCCTTTTCCAGCATAATGGAGCACCTTGCCATAAAGCAAAGGTGATAACTAAATGGCTCAGGGAACAAAACATAGAGATTTTGGGTCCATGGCCTGGAAACTCCCCAGATCTTAATCCCATTGAGAACTTGTGGTCAATCATCAAGAGACGGGTGGACAAACAAAAACCAACAAATTCAGCCAAAATTAAAGCATTGATTCTGCAAGAATGGACTGCTGTCAGTCAGGATTTGGTCCAGAAGTTGATTGAGAGCATGCCAGGGAGAATTGCAGAGGTCCTGAAGAAGAAGGGTCAACACTGCAAATATTGACTTGCTGCATTAACTCATTCTAACTGTCAATATAAGCTTCTGTTACTCATAATATGAATGCAATTATATTTCTGTATGTGATAAAAACATCTGACAAACACACATAAAAACCAGAGGGCAGCAGATCATGTGAAAATATAATATTTGTGTCATTCTCAAAACTTTTGGCCATGACTGTACAAGAGGATATTTCTTATTAATGCTAGGATGATGCTTATGATACTAGGAGTCCCTGCCTCCCTACTACATACTGTCCCATAGTGTACAGACCAGTAAATCCAGCTTACACACAGACTCAGTCTCATGTCCAACACTTGGTTAGTGTAAAATTAGCCTTAGATAAAAGGCAAGGAGTAGCAGCCACTAATCATTCTATGATATGATATAATTCTATGATAGACCAAAATGTTGTTAGGTTGAAATTTATTGCATATCCATCTGTTGCTTAAAACCCTATTGGTCTAGATCAGGGGTCGGCAACCCCCGACACGCGTGCCAAGAGAGGCACGCGAGGCTTATTTCCCTGGCGCGGCAGCCCGAGTCCTCACCCAGCAGCTTCGATCGGACTAAACACAGCCGAAACGAAACTGCTATTATTATACTGTGGGGTCTCTTCATACCCCCGAGTATAATAAGCGGAGACTTAGGAGAAGTGATGAAACATAAAAAACAATGATACTCACCTTGCTCCCTGCGCTACGCGGCGGCTGTGCGATCTGCAGGCGCTTCTGACAGCTGACAGGGCCTCAGGGGTCACGTCCGGCGTCATTACGCAATCAGCGGTCGCTGATGTCAGGCAGAAGCGCCGAAGAGAACAGAGCGGCAGCGGAGCGCAGAAAAAGGTGAGTAGCATTGTTTTTTTTATGTTTGTCACTTCTCTTGGTCCTGCACTTATTATACTCGGGGGTCTGAAGAGAGCTATGGAACATAATACCGTGTGCAGGGACCGCTATGGAACATAATACCGTGTGCAGGGACCACTATAGGACATAATACCGTGTGCAGGGGCCGCTATGGGACCTAATACCGTGTGCTGGGACCACTATGGGACCTAATACTGTGTGCTGGGGCCACTATGGGACCTAATACCGTGTGCAGGGACCGCTATGGAACATAATACCGTGTGCAGGGACCACTATAGGACATAATACTGTGTGCAGGGGCCACTATGGGACCTAATACCGTGTGCTGGGACTGCTATGGGACCTAATACCATGTGCAAGGGCCACTATGTGACATAATACCGTGTGCAGGGGCTGCTATGGGACCTAATACCGTGTGCGGGGACCGCTATGGGACCTAATACCGTGTGCAGGGACCGCTATGGGACCTAATACCGTGTGCAGGGACCACTATGGGACCTAATACCGTGTGCGGGGACCGCTATGGGACTTAATACCGTGTGCAGGGACCGCTATGGGACCTATTACCGTGTGCAGGGACCGCTATGGGACCGAATACTGTGTGCGGGGACCGCTATGGGACCTAATACTGTGTCCTGGGGCCACTATATGACATAATACCATGTGCTGAGGTCACTATGTGACATAATACGGTGTGCAGGGGCCACTATGTGACATAATGTGGTGTGCAGGGGTTACTATGTGACATAATACCGTGTGATGGGGCCACTATGTGACATAATACTGTGTGCTGGGGCCACTATATGACATAATACCGTGTGAAGCAGCCACTATGTGACATAATACGGTGTGCAGAGGCTGTTATGGGATATAATACCTTGTGCAGGGGTCGCTATGGGACATAATACCATGTGCAGGGACCACTATGGGAAATATACCAAGTGCAGGGGCCGCTATGGGACATAATACCGTGTGCAGGGGCCGCTATGGGACATTATTCTGTATAACAATGTTTTCTGCATTAAGGATATGTTTTTGCACAGAAAACACAGGCATTTTTTTTTTCTGTGCAAAAATGCACCATGTGAACGCAGTTTTACATTGAAGTAAAAGTTCCAGTGGCCTAAGACTATATCTGCATCCAGATACATAGTGTGTTTCCACCATAAGGATGCCGCCATACAGTGCTCCTGGACACTTACATTTACCACTAATTGGGGGCTGCACATGGACTTTCATTGCTTCTAATCGGAAAGTACAGTTGTGCCCCAGGAAATAGCAGTAAACGCATGCGTCCTAAAGCATCTGGTGGCAGCACTTCTGTGTTATGGTTTGTGGTATATAACTTTAGTTTAGGGGTCGTCAGACTTACAATTATTGACCGGCCCCCCGAGTACCTCATCTTTGATTTTTTTTTAATTAAAATCGGCACGCCGAACAAAAAAGGTTGCCTACCCCTGGTCTAGATAGTACTGGAGCCACAATTATAAAAAGCTTCTAGAATGGCGTTATGAATCTTTTAACACTTAACTAATAAGAGTAGAGAAATTAAATGTTCTCTGCTTCATGGTCCCTCTCAATATGTTCCAATCTCTATAGGAACCCAGAAGCAGTAATCAGAACAGGGCATTGGTAATTTTTTTTTTTTTTTTTCATCCTATTCTATGCATTTAAAAAAAAAAAAAAAAGAAAAAGAAAATTCCTGCCCAATGATCGTACAATTCATTTTGTCATATGTAAGATTGCAGTAACTTTTTATATGTCTTTATTTCTGTTGCATGTTGCTTTCACGGCCAAATTGCAGCGTTTACGCTATGTGGGGCCCTGGCCTTAATATTTTTATTCATTGACCCATTGCACATATTTCAGCTGGGACTCTAGTACATATCCAATTAGATGTGGAGGTAATGAAGACAGACATATGGTAGAACTTAAATAAGCCTTTCACTCTGGAATACTGATTCATTACACACATACATCTTTTGGATTTGTCACAGTACACCATCTACTGAAAGACTCCCACTCCTGCAAAGATTTCACTATTTTTATTCTCTGTCAGTATGAAAGACAGTTCCTTTTGTAGAAATAGACCTGATGGAGCATGCAGTGTTTATTATGTGTTAATTGGCCCCTAGCACGTATGACAGGAATATCACACAAATGGGAAGCAATCCATCCATCTGTAATCTTAAATTACAAACAATATGACTCAGATTGTTTTGCTCGCCAAAAAACAGTATTATCATTTTTTTTTTAACTTTCATTCAATCTGTCTAGTGATAAAATATCAACATCTCACACGATAAAGCTAATTTGCATTTTTAATTCATAAAATAAAGACAACTATTAAATACAATTGAAATTGTTGAATTGGAATTGTCAATATTTTTTGTTTCAATATTTTTTATTCAAATTTTCAAGGTGCAAAAGTAAAGAACAATATGGATAGACATTGCGATATACAGTTGATATGCATTATAATATAGTTTCAAGATACATTCTTAGAACCGCATATCTTTGAAAAAAAAGATAAAGATTACTTATAGAGTAAACATTAATAATAACATTTAGACACATTTATTAGGCTGTTGAGGTCTATGTCTATGTCTAGGGTGATTTTTCCATGAACAGCTTTCTCTTCTTCATGAGATGTTTAGTTGTGCAAAGGACATTCGACCCGTACCCGCAGCGCTGACTACTCCTCCCCAACTCCCCTTTCGACGGGGTTGGCGAGTCCCATATCCATCCCCATATCTGTCACAGCCACCTCGACTGAGTTTCATATACCATTCTAGTTCTTTCTACGTGACAAATCTAGAGTGTATCCACGCATCCCAAATTATTTCAAATCTATGAAAAGAGTTGTTTCCCATTGCGATTACCCTTTCATAGGAATATGTGTTATAAATGGCTAGTAACAGGGCTGAAATAGGCGGGGAGGCCGCTGACTTCCATCTCTGTACCAACATTAATTTAGCTATAGTTAAAATTTTACAAATAAGTTGTTTATGCTTATTCAGCTCTCCGGGAATTCCAAGTAGCAAAATAGCCATATGTGCAGTAAGGGGGAGATGTAGATCAAACAGTTCTGAGAGCATGTTAAAGACACTATCCCAGTAACCACGAATTATAGGGCAGGTTCCCAAAATGTGAAGAAGGGTTCCTCTGTCTCCACATCCCCTCCAACAACTCCCAGACATGGAGGGATACGCTAACTGTAGAGTAGACGGGGTCCTATACCACCGTAAAATGATTTTCATTGCCGTCTCTATGTGGGTGCTACATTTTAAAGACAGATGGGTCAGTCTAATCGTTTGTTGCCATTCATCTAAAGTAATGACCATTCCTAAGTCTCTCTCCCAACAACGGAACGGAGTAGATCTAGTAAAAGTCGAGATTCCATCCATTTTATCATATAGAAATCGTAATCCCCTCACATTGGTTGACAACCAAATGAAAAGTGAATTATTATGAGGCAAGGTCGTCACAGGGTGTTTAGATATGAAATGCCATATTTGAAAATATTTAAGGAAATCGCCTACATGAATTCCGTATTTTTGTCTTAGATCTACAAACGGTATAGGTTGTTTAGAGTCAGAATATAATTGAGAAATCTGCGTGATCCCCCTCAATTCCCAACCCGAGACCCCTACGCCATCAATCACCCAGGCCATCAATGACAGAGGCATTTCTGCAATATGAAAATGCTTCATTGGGTTTGCTTTCCCATGGATTAGCTTCCATGCCATTAACGAGGCGCACATGATCGGGGAGAAAGATCTCGGAGCAGGAATGTTCCAAAAGGGCAACCATAGCGCGTCCTCCAGATTTAGGGGAAGTATAAACGCCTGCTCTATATGTAGCCATGGAACCGAGGTATCCATTGACTTCCACCTTGCGCACTGAGTGACCAGTGATGCTATATAGTAATTCCTCACCACTGGTACTCCCAGCCCTCCTGCCTCTCGTTGCTTAAATAGAAAGCTTTTATTGATTCTAGGTCTCCTACCATTCCACACATATTTTGAAATCACCCTTTGTGCTGTCTCAAAAAAGGAAACAGGAATGGATATTGGGAGCGTGCGGAACAAGTACAAGAGTCTAGGCAATAGCAACATCTTAAAAGCAGCTACCCGTCCTATCCAAGAAACATCTGTTTTAGACAGTCGCTCAGTCTCTTCTTGCAATATTTTTAACATTGGGATATAGTTACTTTTGTAGAGGGTTCCTAGTGATGTTGTCACCTGTATCCCCAAATATTGAATGCTATCCTTCCTCCAATCAAAATCATAAGTCGATTGTAGATGTTGGAGCAAGGGTGGAGGGACATTGAAAGGCAATGCCTGCGATTTGGCCATGTTTAATTTGTAAAACGATAATTGCCCAAAAGTACTAATAGTATCCATAAGATGAGGAATAGATATTTGCGGTTTGGACAAAGTGAGAATAATATCATCAGCATATAATGATATAAGATGAGATTTATCTCCTATGTCAATGCCTCCCACTCTCGGATCTAGTCTAAGTATCTGGGCTAAAGGTTCTATAGAAAGAACAAATATCAGGGGCGATAGGGGGCACCCCTGTCTGGTTCCGTTTGTAATGAGGAATGGATCTGATACTACTCCATTGGTGAACACTCTCGCAGAAGGTGCCGAGTATAACGCTTCGATTGCTTTTAAAATAGCTCCAGAAAACCCCATATTTCTGAGCACCGAAAAGGCATACGACCAGCAAATGCGATCGAACGCCTTCTCTGCGTCTAATGCAAGGATCACCGCCGCTTCCTTCCTAGAGTCAACATGGTGTATTATATTTAAAATACGTCTAGTATTATCATATGATTGTCTCCCTTTAACAAACCCCACTTGATCATGATTTATCAAACTTGGGAGACAGACTGCCAATCTGCTTGCTATTAATTTGGCATAGATTTTTAAATCTGTGTTCAATAGCGATATTGGTCTGAAGTTCTGGGGGCTGGTGGCGGGTTTGCCAGGCTTTGGCAGCGTAACTATCAGGGCTTCTTGATTTTCCTTTGGGATGATACCAGAATCCACCACGGCCGTCAAAAATGACAGTAGTGGGCTCATCAGGGCTGGGAAGAAACATTTCTAATATTCATTAGTAAGGCTGTCAGGGCCCGGAGACTTGTGTGACGGCAGTGATTTAATGATGGATAATAACTCTGCTGAGGTAATAGGCGCATTTAAGGAGTCCAGCTGTGACTCAGTGAGTGCAGGCAATTGAGCCGCCTTAAGGAATCGCTCAATATCATGGGTTGTCGGGGGAACCATCGAAGAGTTTTCTGCTAGGTTGTAAAGACCCTCATAGAAATGTTTAAAGGCGTTAGCGATGCCATTTGGGTCATAAATTTTGTATGTACCATCCTTGCTATGCATAAATGGGATCCTGGATTTTGCATGCTTTTGTTTAAACTTGGATGCTAGAAGTTTGCCCGCTTTATTAGATTGAGAGTAATACGTAGCTCTAACCCTTTTCAGGTTTTTCTCATATTTGTGCAATAAACAAGCAGTCAACTGTTGGCGTAATGTTATTAATTTCGTTGCATGTAAGGGAGATGGAGATTGTTTGTTGCTGGTGTCTATGATTCTTATCTGACGGAGTAGGCGATCTATTTCTGCCATCCTATTTTTCTTTTCGATATGCCCTAGGCGAATAAACGTTCCTCTAATAAAGGCCTTATGAGAATTCCACAGTATCTCAGGGCCAGGAGCAGAGGAGGCATTAATCTGAAAGAATTCCTTCAAATCATTCTCTAACGTTGCTTTTAACTTTGGCTGTGACATTAAAAAGTCATTACACCTCCACACATATGCTCTAGCAGATTCATATTTTTCAGCTATGGACAAGGTTATCGCTGCATGGTCCGACCAAGTTATTTGAGATATCTCGGACTGCTTAGCAAGGGAAATGCTAGATTGCTCGATTAGGAACAAGTCTATTCGTGAATAGCTATTATGTACAGTCGAATGATACGTATAATCTCTTTCAGTATTATGCAGGATACGCCAGACATCAAATAGTTCATAGCGCCATATAGCCTGCGATAAGGAGGGGTGACGTGTTAGTATGCCAGAAGTGGTATCTACTAGCGGGTCCGGGGCCATATTAAAGTCTCCCATTAATATTAGACATCCCTGCTTCCTCTTTTCTACCGCCCTCACAAGTCTCCCTAGGAACGCCACCTGTTTCCTATTCGGGGCGTAAACTGATACCAGCGTATAAGTAACATTGTTAATAATACACACTAGTATAACAAATCGCCCTCCTGGGTCAGCGTATTGAGATAACAGTTGAAACGCTACCGAGTCCCTAATCCCAATCAATGTGCCCCTACGCTTTGAGGAGTAGTGAGCATGAAACACATGTGGGTATGCTGGGTGATTAATGCGAAAAGCGTCTGCCTTTAAAAAATGCGTCTCTTGTAGTGCAAGAATGTCACAGTTATGACCTCGGGCCTCACGTCATAAATTGGCTCTTTTTTGAGGGGAGTTCAAACCCCTGACATTCATGGACACAATTTTAAGTACCATAATATACAGTTAGAAATGCTTTAAGAGTCTTACCACAACTACTTATACCAGGAGGTGTCAATGTTGGTATGAAGAGAAGCTGTTTCCACCCTTCGTATTCACTACGCCCAATATGCCAGAACCAAAAAAAAAAAACAAACCATGCAAATTACATAACCAATGGATAAACCGTCGTGGCAGAACCAAACAAAGAGAAAAAAAAAGATTGTGGTACAGCGGACCAGCAGCTGTCGTAATCCTGGGGGGATAAGTTCAACGACAGTGGACATACGAAATCCAAGAAAAGGTGAGTCTCTAGCTTTGTAGCCCTTTGCGTGGACGTCTTTGGGCCCTCACTTGATGCCAACCATCCGACACAGGACCAGGTGGTTGTTTGGGTGGTATCTCGGCAATCGGAATGTTCCATTTATGAAGCAGACGCTTTCCTTCTTCCAGAGTTTTGATGACATGCACCATGTTGTCTCGGGTAATGATCACGCGGACCGGAAATCCCCATTTGTACAAAATGTGGTGTTGGCGTAAGGCTGCGGTAATAGGGATGAATTGTCGCCTCGATTGCAATGTCGTGGCTGATAAATCTGAGTAAATGGATACTTTGTGATATGGTTCAGGTAGGTGATCTACCTTTCGGGAAGTCATCAAAACCAGATCTTCAGTGCGATAGAAGTGAATTTTAGCTAGAACATCTCTAGGTATAGCTTCATCTAGATGTGATGGTCTGGGGACTCTATGAGCTCTATCAATAGTTAAATCCATCGCCGTAAGATTCGGCAGGAGCGATCGGATCAGATCCTGGAGGAACGTCGTTAAATTATTCGTGGAAACTGACTCCGGAATCCCTCTAAATTTCAGATCATTTCTTCTTGAGCGATCTTCCAAGTCGGCTACTTTGGCTTTCAAAAACGACACATCCGACTCCATCTCATAGTGAGCATCTATTAACGCATTGTGTGATGTCGCAAATTCCGCCATTTTGGATTCAACATGAACGGTACGGCTTTTTAGTTCCTGAAGATCTCTATCTAGCGGTTTTACCATGAGAGACATGTCTGTTTTTAGTGATTTGCAGAAGGCCATGAGCATATTTTTCATAGAGGCCTCAGTAAGTGGGTTCTCCGTCTCTGGGATATCTGCAAAAAAATCAGTGGGTGGAGGGGTAGGCTGCACATTGTTGCTCACCTCGTCATCCTGGGAGTCACTGCTCTGGAACCTGGGTCTTTGTTTAACCGGGCTAGCGGTGGGGGACTGGTGTGTCTCCAGGCTGGATATGCCTGTAAACCCCAAAGCGCTATGCTGCGGAGGCCCGTTTCCAATGTAGGCCCCGGCCTGCCGGGGAGAAGGCCCAGGTGACTCTGCGCCCACGCCGTCCAGCAGCTGCGGTAAGGATGGGGCTGAGAGCGCTCTCTTGTGAGCGGAGAGCGTGCTTGTCTCCTCCGGAGGATCGCGAGGTGGAGTCGAGGCCCTAGACTTCGTTTCCAGGCGCGGGCCGTCTCCATGTTGGTCCTCCCTTCCCCCGTGAGGGAAATAGAAGTCGGAGATCTTGTGCGGTCTCACCGCCGACTTCTTCTTTCTAGGCATCCCCGAAGGTAAGATACCTTTTGTTGCTGGAATCTGTGCCCAGAGGCCACGGGCTTGTCACGTAGGATGTCGCTATGTAGGACTCAGACCGGGAGCTCTGAGACTACGCGGCCATTTCAGTCCACAGCTAGGCTCCGCCCCCGGAATTGTCAATATTTTGAACAACGAAAGGCTATTTTTATACAAAGCCAGAAAGATTTCTTCTTTTTCCATTGCCAATGACAAAATAATATATGGTAACAACAATTCCTCAGCAGAATGGGTTATTTTGACAGCATTGTATGGCAGAACACAATTTTTGCATGCATTTGTCAAATATACCCATTCTGAAAAAAAAAAAAAACTACTACCGCTATTAACCTGTCATAAAGATATTTATCAGCAAACATTGAGCATTTCTTTTTTTTCAGTCCACTTTACTGGAATATTATATGTAGTACTGTAACCTAATAGGTCCATTACTGAAATGAATCTTACTAATGCTCAAATTAATTTCTAAATTTATATGAGCATGTTCACTCTGTTCTTTGACATTTGTGCAGCTTTTAAATTAGCTTATTAGATACAGCTTCATGAACAATCTATTTGAAGAAGGGCAATTGCCAGAAATAATTATTGTGGGAAGAGATATTTAGTAATTCTGTATGGAAAATCCCCCGTTTCATGACATTAAACCTTTCACCGGTAGCAAAAATAAATTCCAGGCTAACTTATTCCCAGGTGCAAAAAGTACATAAGATATTCTTTCTTAACTAATGACTTATACATATGCTGCCTTGTATTGTCAAATATTATTAGGGTACTCTAAGAATATAAATAAGTCTTCTGGGCTCTTAAGTTGGCCATTTGAAATTGGAATTTTTTCTCAGCTAAAATGTCCAATTTCAGCCATTTCGGCCAACAGTCGGGTATGCTAATTCTTCAAACGCTGGCTTACTGACGGCAGACTTTAGTCTAGAAAAGCATATCAGTTATGTTTTATATTTTCAGCCAGCTATTGGCCGAAAAAATCAGTGTTTTGGATATTGGCCTGTTTTTTGGCTGATCATAAGCCAATTTTCACACTCATATCGTATTGTTTTTTCTTAACAACTCATGATTGGGCAGTTTAATTATTAATGTTGATAGTGGAATTGTTCATACAAATGATTTCAGCATCGAATGCGTATGGTCGACTATCACAATAGTTAGTATTGTGTCTTGTCAAATAAGACCCTCAATCTAGAGTCCACTACTGGATCTGGCTAAAATTGCATACAAACTGCACAAAGCTGTTGAATTCAACTTTCCTAAAAGAGCATTATAAATCCTCACTGCTTCTGAAACGGAGGACAGGGAAATATGGTATAAGCTTTTACACAAGGGATATGAATCCTGTAAGCCACAATTAGTTTGGCACTCACTAGACTGGAATCCAAAGTGTAAAAAGGTATGGATTTGTCCAATAGGATTCCTAGGATGCTGTTCACAGAATTTTCACTGATCGGTGGAGGTAGTGCTGAAGGAGCATTAGTAGAGTCAGAATGAAAAGCTCAAAAAACTTTCTATTATTATTAAGCAGGTGAAATGAACTTTTTAAGTCAAAATTAAAGTGAATGAGGATGGCTACAAATGGAACTTTTTCTAATTATATCCATTAGACCAGGTAACGCTGCGGGGAAATTCTGCAGCATTTTCCTCTGCAAGCCGTGGCTCAAAAACACACTTGAAACTGAAACCCCATTCTCCACGTTTTAAAGTACCTGCAAAGTGAATGGGATTCTAGCTAATCCCATCCACACATTACAAAAAGAATCTGCGGCAGAAAGGCAGCGTTTTCAAAAACCCCTGCGTTTTTGAAAATCACAGTATGTCAATTATACCTGCAGAAACGCAGTAACATAGCAAAAAAACACTGGGAAAAAATGTGATGTGTTTTAGCCGCATTTTTTTCCACAGAGTTTTTTTGTTACGTTTCGCTACATGGGGCCTTAGCCTGACATTAGATGGTTTTTGCAGCAGCTCACCTGCAGATTTCTCTGCAGGCCTGCCACATCTTTTAGCCTTTGCACTGCATTCTGAGGGATTAAAACCTGACTCATGCTAAGGCCCCACATTGTGTAATACAATTAAAAAACGCTGCAGAAAAAAAAATGCTTTTTTGGCCGGGGCCCCAAGTGGCGCAAATGCCGTGTAGGGCCCCGGCGTTTTACAGTCCGTGCAAAGTGGATCCCATCCACACATTGTGGACAAATATGCACAGCGGACACAGCTAATCCACTGTGATTACTGCCTGTGTGACCTCTGTTGGAGCAGAACAATGGACATACGTAAGCATACAAATTCTCCCACTGTGGCAAAAATATGAGAACAAATCTATATCTGGTTTATTGTACCATTTATCGTTATCTGGCGCTGCCATTGAAGTGACTGGAAGAGGCAGAAATAGATGATTTACTTTGGCTGTCTCCAGCACTCCCATTGAAGTGAATGGAAGTACCGTCCACCACTAATCACGCCCACAGGACACTCAGGTTTTGCAGCAGGAGAAAGAATCTGCCATTTTGGCTTTGTGGGATAGCCCCTTTAATAAATTAGGCAAGGCTCCTGTCCTCTTGCATCTTCTGCAGTGCAAAGGTTGAATAGCTGTGGGAGACTGTAGAGAAAATCTGTAGGTGAGCATCCTGCATAATCTACTAAATTTCAGAATAAAAGCAAGGAGAAATTTCTGCAACTGTTCCATTCAGCTAAACAGGGCGTGCAGAACTATGTGCTAACCACTACAAAAAACTCAATTCATGAATGGAATGTATTTTCAATTGCAGAAATTTCTACCCCAAATGTGCCAATCATTATTGCATCCAAAATCATCCCCTAGGAAGTGATCAGAATGACAATCTTATATTTACTAGAAACAAGCTATTGATAAAGGTCATTTTTAGGTACATATTTCTTTTACACCTAACATATTTGTAATATCTACACAAACAATGCAGAACAAAATTATATTTAAACCACATTATGAATGTTTAGTTTTAAAAATGATCTAAATATAAACTGTAAAACCTTTCCATATTAATTTTGCCTTGTATCCCAGTAATAAATTTGGCTGGTCTGCTAATTGGAGACATCTGCAGCCCTTTCTAGCTGATATGCAGAGATGAGTGACTAATTAGGTTGTTAGATTATGTCAGGCAATTTTTAGCTTTTTATGATTGCCAATTAAATGTAATCAAAATATGGCCAAAATACATAAACAAATTTAATATACCAATCCATATTCTGCAAGCGAATTTCTAAATTGTAAATCAAGAAAGTAGAAAAAAAAACAACTAAATGGTTAACCTACTTTTGATGGATTAAAAATGGAAATATATTATCTTTTACTACATGGGTGTTGTTTGTAAAATGTATTAGTTTATTTACTCAGATTATACTTCTGTCACCAGCATATCAACCCAGCCCCACAGATAGATAAATAAGGGTATCCCTGAATCAAACAGTGTTTTCCCCTTGTGAATTGGTGCTTTCAATTCCCAGTTATTGCTGCATCAATATCAGTATGAAAAACATAGGTAGCAGGGGTATGTTGCAGAAAACCCAGGGGCCAAACAGGTCACAGAATATAATAACAGGTATCAGAGGTAAAAACAGACATAACAGGACTAATAAAACACAAGGCAGACAAAGACTTTGGCAATAAAACAGCTGAGCACCATGCATAAAAACAGATTAAGGACAAAACACAGAACTCAGATACCAAAACAGGACAGACAGAGACTATTATAAAAATTCAGACTGCATGCATGGATCAGAATTCAAACACATTGCTTGACCCAAAATGGGACTAAAAGACACAGACTTAGATACAGAGACACAGGGATAGGCTGGAGGAAGTAATACAGATGCACTAATAGTTAAAGAGACAGGAGCAGGAACAGAACACAGATGGATCGTGTTTCTCCAAAAAGAAGACCTACCCCGAAAATAAGCCCTAGCTAGATTTTCCAGGTTTTTTGGAGTAGGCTTGAAATAAAAGCCCTACTCCAAAAATAAGCCCTAGATAATTTAACCCCTTCCCGACATCTGCCGTCTACCTTAGCTGCCGTACACCCACGATCAGTGTCTACCCTGATCGCGGGCATTGTTCAGCATGACCCCCCTTCCTTTCTACCAAAGTAGCACAACCCGGAGTTAATGCCCGCGATCAGAGTGAACTCTGATCGCAGGCATTGCTAAGTGTGATCTCCGCACTTCCCCCTGCAATCCCTAGGGCCACTCCCAACCCCCTATAGCTACTATACCAGGTCTCCTTGTATAGCGGAGACCTGCAGTTAATGCCCACGGTCAGAGTCCACCGATCGCGGGAATCGTTGAGTGTGCCAGTCCGTGACCCTCCCCCCCAAAGCAGAGCAACTATCCCCGGCGCCGGTGGGGACCTTTCACGTTGCAGGTCGGCTCCCGCACAGAGAGATCGCGGGAGTCGACCTTTTCCTCTTGACAGCCGGGAGCCTTATGAAGGTTATTACTATTGAGGCTGGTCTGTGACTGGTCTATGCAGGTTCAAGCCCCCTAGGATGGGATTAATAGTTTAAAAAAAAACAAAAAAAACAATAAAAGTTCAAGCTCCATCCCACTTTCATTAGAATACATACAAAAATAAAATATTACTATGAAACACATACACATTAGGTATCCCTGTGTCCGAAAACGCCCGCTCTACAAACTTATAAAAGTATTTTACCTCTATGGTGAATGCCGTAGCGTAAAAAAAAAAAAAATCTAAAGTTGCAAACTGCTGTTTTTTCGCTATTTCACCTCTGATAAAAGTTGAAATAAAAAGCGATCAAATGTGTGATTGTTGTTTTTCGGAGCAAAAAATAATATAAGACACGGTCTTATTTTCGGAGAAACACGGTAGCAAATAAGCTAGGTCTGCTAAGAAAGTCAGTATGCCAGCAAACACAGAGCACAGCTGTTACACTTCTTCCTCAAATGACATCAAGTTAACTATATACTTCATTGTGCAACATGCATTATCATTCCTGAACAGTATGGGCTCTGCATACCTGGCATTTTCATTGAATTTCCTAAAAATAGCAAAAACTATATAACACTGTTGGGATCACGTCAAAAACTGCAAGTTAAGACTACAAACATCACCAGGACATCAACAGAAGCAACTGTGTTCAACAGGAATAAAAGCTTTCAAAGTTTTCCCAGAAGAGATAGACTGGTATAGTCAGAAAAAGAGGCCCAACTGCATATTAACATCCATATTTTTGGAATGGGATGTCTAACAAGCTCACATTTCAGCTATTGACACACTTTTGGGATGGAGGGGCATTGTTTATAAAGTCATTCTGCTAACACTATTTATTACATTTACTCTAGTGGCAGTGTTTATGAAGGCACTATAGTTTGCCTGCTCTGTATTTGTGGACAGGCTTCACAATATGTCCCTGTAAATTATTTTTACAAATCGTCACGTTAGCCAAAAAAAAAAAACCTCAAATATATATCGTATATACTACAACACTTTTCTCCTTTCATACATCAGTTTCACCAATTACTCCATGACTCTGTCTGAAATATTACTGAATAATAATTCAATTATTTATGACAGTACTGGATTTTCTACTATGTACATTTTATATTAAATGTCAGACCATATATTTTGCAATATGCTAACAAAACCAATTTACTTGGCATAAAACCCTTCTTAAGCGTGACCTTTACAATCTGTGAAACCATGTCTGTATATTTTCACTAAAATTGCCAGTCAATACTCTCTTACAAAGTAATTACATATTGTATTAAAATAACTACAGGAATGAAATAAGCTAAAAAGTCGGGCAAATATAAGCAAAATATCCAATAGGTGGAAATCCACTGAAGCCTATAAGCCAAATAAAGAGATCCCCACAGTCAATAAAATGAAACATCATTTATTAAATAATCATAAAAACATATAATGACAAGTAGACCCAGATAGCACAGTGACCTAGCACACGGTCGCCTGCAAGGGGCTTTAATTCCACAAGGAGGTGTAGAGAGGCAGGTGCATTACCTGGTTGCGGTCCCCAGAATAGTAAGAGATTGGCAGCAATAGTGCTGACCAATAGCATGGCCAGGAATTAAACTGAAGGTCAGTGCCAGGAGAAAAACAACAGAGACCAGGCAGACAATCCAAAGGACAAGGCAAGAGCGTAGTCAGAAACAAGGCCAAAATCAGAATCAAGAGTAAAGGCCCCATGTTGCGGGCCGCAGCAAATAAAACTCTGGGGGGGAAAAACCACGGCAGCAAAACATTGCGTTTTTTCCCACAGTGCTTTTCAAAGAATGTCTGCACACGTTTCCTCTGTGGACTTTCTGCTTCAATTATACCTATATGGAAACTGCCGGCGTCTTCATAGGTGTAATTGACATGCTGAGATTTCCAAAACCGCGACAGTTTTGGAAATTGCAGCGTGTTCACAGCGCGTATTTTTTTGCAAGGTGTGGATGGGATTCACATTTACGCCACGTGGGGTCCTGGCCTGAAGGAGTCTGTTGGGAGTCACAGATGCTCACTGAAATGTGATACTTGAGCATGGTAAAATGAAAGTAACATCTTCACAAAATATTGTTTTAATGAATAAACAATATAATAAAACAAGTAAAACTATATAAATGAAAATAAACTATATAAAATTAAATTAAAGTAAACTGTGTGTGTGTGTGTAATGGAAGAATTAGCACTTCTACACTATGACATTTTACTAAGAACTTCTTGTACTTCTTTGTTACTTTAGTGAGGTTAACATATAGGAAATGTACTGCATGTAGGGAAATCCCTCTAACATTTAGAGAAAAATAACTAGTCATCATCTTATAAAAAACTACTTTGATTTTGTAATATCGTTGGAGCTTTATTCATATATTAAAAGGCTGCATGTAAATGACACAACTGTAGAACAAAATAATCTGCATTACAGGTAATGTGGTGAGATGTTCTCCCTCTAAGGTTTTATTTACACACCCTTATGACACATCCGTTTTAAAAACTAAGAGAGTCAATGTGTGTATTTGCCAGTGAAAAATCACTTGGTCTGCAAAAACGGATTGACTCTCAAGACACATCCATTAAATGGTCTAAATGGACTAATGCAAAATAGATGACACCCCGGTGTCAAAAAAAGGCAAACAGACATGGATGAAAAACAATTGTAAAACTGTGCCACTCTTATTCATGAGCTGTGTCTACTATTGCAGCTAAACCTTAAAGGGATTGTCCGGGATAAATAGAAATTCCTACACTAATCTAAACACTCTCCCCCCGCCTATTTTCTAAATTACATAATCCAGCAAAAATGTATAGTTACACATACCCATTACATTTTCCGATTATCCGGTGACGATCCGTTTCCCCGTTTCCGGAAATGGAACGTCACCAATACTCTACCCCCAGAGGCGTAGCTAGCAGAGGGGCAGGGGGGATGGCACAAGTGCACACAAAAATTTCAACTGTATCGGCACAAGACACCTATGCAGTTGAAATATATGGTAGAGCAGAAAGCTATTAGCTTCCTGTTCTGCCACTCTATAACCTGTACTTACAGAGCAGTGAAGGGGTGGGCGGGACCTCCTCTTTCACACAGCCTGTGCGCATCTTCTAGTTTCTTCCCAGTGGTACCATAGAATAGGGGATCAAGGTTCCTGGAGGAAAGTAGAAGATGCGCACAGGATGTATGCAAGAGGAAGTCCTGCCCAGAACCTTGACCCCTATTCTATGTTTCCAGTGGGAAGAAAATAGTAGATGCGAACAGGCTGTGTGCAAGAGGTGGTCCAGCCCACCCCATTACTGCTTTGTAAGTATACTATCACTATACAGAGCAACAGTATATGGAATGGTATGTGGGGGAGGGGGACTATAACCAGTGGGAGGGTTGCTATTAGCTCACTATTACAGTAATTGTGCCCCCCACAGGTAACAGCATTACTTATGTGGGGGGGGCTATTACCTGTGGGGGGCACTATTACTGTAATAGTGCCCCCCATAAGTAACAGCATTACTTATGTGGGGGAGGAAACTATTTCCTGTGGGGGGGGTGCTATTAGAGCACTATTACAGTAATAGTTCCCCCACAGGTAATAGCATTACATATGTGAGGAGGCTATTACCCATGGAGGGGGGCACTATTACATGTGGGGTGGCCCTGCAACCCAAATCCTGCCCCCAACCAGCACCACCCTCCACCCCCACCCCCACCAGGCTGTGGAAAACTAGTCCTTGGTGAGAAAAAGGTTGGGGACCACAGGCCACAGGCTTGTAGTGGCTTGCGGCTTACAGGTTCTCTAGCAACAATTAAGATGCCAGCGTCCTGGCGCAGGAGGGCGCAATGACATCACTACATAGCACCGCCTTAACTTAACGTCCTGTGGAAACAGCATCTTGTAGGCTGCAGGATACAGCAAGGAAAGTTGGCGGTGGAAAGTCCAAGCAAGGGGATTGGAGGCAGGTGAGTATTATTGTTAGACTTTTTTTGTTGGGGGGGGGAGGCCTTAAAAATATTAAGGACCAATAACCATAAGGGGTCATTAGGGCAAGCAGGGGCATTATTAATATAAAGGGGCTATGGGGAGTCAGTATTTATGTAAGGGTGTAAGAGGGTATTGGGCTATACTAATTTAAGGTGGGTTGTCCAGGAATTACAGTAATTGGGCAGGAGGCCGGGGAAGGTGAAACATAAAAAAAAAAACATATTCAACTGTCTCCAGTGCTCCTATGTCCCCCACTTTGGATCAGTCGAACGCCGCCCAGAAGCTTATTCTGGCAGAAGTCCTCGCCACACATGACTGCTGAGTCCAATCAGTGGCCTCAGTGTTCACAAAAAAGGACCCTGGATGTCACCAGTGTCATATGCTAGTGATGTCCCGAGTCCTTTCCTGTGACCGCTGATCAGCATCCCAGAGTGCTACTGCTTTTGTGTGTTTGTCATTGTGCCTCTAGGCTATGTTGGTATGTTCCGTCTTCTATGTTAAATGTTATATGATATGTGTATGCAGCTTTTTCCCTCGACATTTTTCCCCCCTGCAGTGTTCAAAACCCAGACTTGGTTCAGCCCTGGCCTATCACAGGCCACTGGGCGGGGTTGTATGGAGATATTATCTCCCCGGCGACGGTTGGTCTCCTCAGTTCAGTTCAGTGCATGCGGTAGACCGGACTAGGTGTGCAGAGCTGACCTGCCACCAGCTTCTGGACTGAAGGCCAAACGCTGCTTTCACAGCCTCAGGAGGGATATCATCAGCCCCAGGATCATCTGAAGACAGCCCAGAGCAAGCGAGTAAAGCTATCTAAGCTGCTGGACTTATTTGGTGCTGTGCCAGGAGGAGCAGGAGAGGACCCTGACAGGAGAAACTCATTCGGGCCTAGCATACAGGTAACCAGATCCCTGTCAGGACTCCCTGTAACTCCATCCCCAGTGTACCTGGCTGGGAGAGGCAGAGAGGAGGAGTAGTGGAGAACTATACTGCAGAGCCTGTATCATCCCTGGGCACCCTCCTACAACCAAGGCTGGGGGTTGGACACTGTAGGACTACTACCCCCATTTGGAATCCTTACTGTTCCTGTTGCCAAATAAAAGGCTGTTTGGTTTACCTGCACCACTGACTCCTGAGTCGTGCCTGCTTCACCATCAGAGCCCTTCAGATCAACACCACACCGGCTCAGGGAGGAGAGGTCCCCTCTCCAACTGGAAGTGCCCCGGGGGAAAGAACTACTACCACCACCATCCGGTAGAGCTGCAGGACCCCCCTCGACTTTGTCTGGCCTAGGAGTGGGACTGGAGTGGTTGGTGAGCGTGCTCGGCTTGCTAGGTGGCACAGCATCCGTCACTACCACTCCCATCCTCCGGTCTCCTCCGTCTGGGTTGCGGCACTGAGACAACGTGCAGCAAGGACTTCCACCAGAACAAGCCCCCGGGCGACGCTGGACCCGACAGCAATGGGGGACACCGAAGTGCCTGGGACAGCAGAGTATGTTTTGTTTTGATTTTTTTATGTTTCACCTTCCTCGGCCTCCTGCCCCAGTTCTGCATTTCATGGACAACCCCTTTAAGGGAATATACAGAACTATTAACTAGGGGGCATTATTAGCTGAGGCATTATTGATTTAAGCAGGCATACAGGAGTATTTTTTGGGGGGGACACAGGGGGCATTATTGATTTAAGGGGGCATACAGGAGCATTATTAGGGGGGACAAGAGGCATTATTGATTTAAGGGGTATACAGGAGTATTATTAATTGGGGGGCACAGGGGTAGAGATTGTGTGCGCACCCTGCTTTGCGGGTGTCAGCCGTATGTAACTGTCCTCTAATACCTCCAGTCGGAGCTGAGCTCCGATCGCGGGTGTTAACCCCTGAGATGCCACAGTCAAACATGACTGCGGCATCTCAGGGGTTTTATTATATATTGGGGTCCTGATCACCCCCCCATGATGTTTTCGGTGGGGGGGGCGCTGCTCCTTTTCGGCCCCATCGCTGTTCCTCTGCATACCTAGTTGATCCTGCCTTGAATGGAGACTGTCAGCCTATGCGTCCGCCTATACACTGCAATACACGTGTATTGCAGCGTATACCTATTGAAGCAGCAATTAGAATATCGTTGCTTCAATCTCCTATGGGGACAAAAAGAAAAAATGTAAAAAAAAAAAAAATGAACCCCTCCCTAGAGCTGGTGCTATTATTATACTCTGGGGTCTCCTCCGACCCCAGAGTATCAGAGGCCCAAGGGAAGTGATTAAAAATAACAAACACTTATACTCACCTTACCTCACCTCTCCTGGGAATCCGGCTGTCTGCAGCATCGTCCTCCTCGCTCCTCTTCTTCCTTGTGACTGAGGTCCTGCTCCCCAGACGTCAATGCTGGGGCTTGTGATTGGTCCTCAGCAGTCACATGGGGGCGCGATGACGTAATAACGCTGGTGCACTCCATGTGACCAGGTAGGGGCCCACTTGGATATGTTTGCCCCCCCCCCGTGCCGAACCCCTAACTATGCCTCTGCTCCCCCCTCATACTTACGTGTCTTCGTTCCAGACTTCCTTCTTCGGGGAACAGCTCCTCCTCCTTCTGTGACGTCTGTGCAAAAGAGCCGGAGTCTCAGCTTTGCGCTGTAGCCGACACTCCATTTCTATTGCACAAGCATGGGAGCCCGAAGGAGCCGCCAATGCCTGCGCAGTAGAGATGGAGTGAAGGCTACAGCATAGTGCCAGGACTGCTGCGCAGGCGCTGGCAGAGTCAAAGAAGAGAAGGAGCCATTCCCTGCAGAAGGAAGTCTGGACAGAAAGAAGACAAGTAAGTATAATGGCGTAGGGGGGTGGGCTGAGTTAGTTGGGAAGGGCTAGTAGTGGGTGGGATAGCTAAGGAGACAGGGAAGGGGTGTTAGAGAGGGATAAGTGAGAAGGAGATAGTGTGAGAGCCTACAACTACCATAATGCATTGCATTAGCTAAGGCAGCTGAAAGCTACACCATGTAAACAAATGCAGTAGATGCCAGGCGCTCCGAGAGAAACCTAGAAATCACTCAAAACACTGCCAAGGATATTTGGGTACAATTATTAACCCATTAATAGCACTAACAGACCTTTTTTTTTTAAAAAAAAGACTTTTTTCCTGGAAAACCCCTTTAAGTTAAAATATAAGGCATAGTCCATGAACAAAAGTGGCAGTGTATACAAAATTAAATAAATACAATTACAATGTAGACAGCAAAATATAGCATATAAGACCAAACCTAATCCAGCTGCTTGTAGACAACAAACCGCAACATTTAGCATCAATGAAGGTTGATACTTATACTGTATGGTATAGGTTAGGTTCACATCACATTTTTACAATATAGTTTATTCCTCCATTTTGAAAAGAAAACATATGCCAAAAAAGTATGCGAAAGGATTCCATAGAAAAGGCATCTGTTTGCATTTGTTTTATATAGGCTTCAAAAGTTTAAAAAATGTATATGCCTCTGTTTTCTTGCAGGTGAGAAAAGCTTAGACTGCCACACTTTACTGTCCTAGAAAAGAATGGACAGAGACATATACATTTTTTTAATTGAAGTCTATTTAAAAACAAATGCAGACAGAAGCCCTTTCCCTGGCTTCTGTTTGTACATGTTTTTGGCATACTTTTTTTTTATTTTTTTTTTCAAAACAGAGACATGTACTGCATAGTAAAAATATGATGTGAGCCTAGCCTAGTCTGTAAATTTATGCAGAGTTTTAATGCCATTTCTACAGTATTGAAGCTGCATAAAAACATTGTGGTTCTGAAAGCGCTTGTACAGATCATTTGTTGCTACTTGTCAATATACAGTATTTAGCTAATAGGATAATCCACATTAACATATGGTGCATGTTGACCTAATAACTTGCAGTGCCAATGGTGTTTAATAATGCTGTAGTTAGTACAGACTCAGGTGCCAAGTGCTGCCCAGAGGTTCATTGCAATAACCAGTGGTAATTGTACACTGATCCAATGAATTGTAAAGCTGCACTAAATTTTATGCGAGTGCCAACAAAACTATAAATTAACAAAAGTAGTAATACCTTACCAATTCCCTGACCCTCCTCTACCCAACCCTTCCCCAACAGTCTCTGTTCATCTGGGTCCAGCAATGGTGTGCAGATATGACATGTGACCATGTCAATCACTAGCTTCAGTTATACATTGGTGGTACTCCTGCAGCCATTGTTGAGGTCAGTGATTCCAAAACTGCATTGTTTCTCCATAGCTCATTCATTTTAGTAATTCAGTAATACAATCCATAATCAGCGTCTTCCATGATTGTGTGTCCTACTGAACCAGACTGAGGGACCATTTAAAGGCTTAGGAAACCTTGGCAGGTGACACACTGAATTTACAATACTGAACTTTTTCACAATATTCTAATTTTCTTAGATTTGGGTTTTCATTACCTGTAATCCATAATCAACATTTACAGAAATAAAAATAATAATAGAACACTCTGTGTGTAAAGAATCTGGAAAATATAGGAGGTCACTTTTTAATTCAATTACTGAAATAAACGTTTCAAAGATATTCTAATTTATTGAGATGCACCTGTATGCTCTGTTGAAAAGTCATTGATGAAGCCAGTTGTATAAACAGCAAAAATGTCAGTGTACAATTACCATTGGGATCTTAGGGTAATAGAGTCAGACAAACAGTATGAATCCCAAAAATATCAAAGGATTAAATTCATTTTAATAATGTATCTAAAAGCAGCAAATTAGCATGGGTACAGACACAATAATGTGAACGAAAAAAATAGTAAAAGCGGTACCGTCTTGCCAGTTGTAGGAGTACATGAGTACAGGAGTAAATGAGTGCCCATGACAAGTGCCATTAAACTTATTCTGTCTCTTATATTATTCTGTTTCTTCCTGCTTGACCATGATATTAATGAAGCAGGCCTGATTCTGGTGTCCTCTCTTCTACTGCTATATGTGATCAACTAGCTGCAGAGAATTGGGTCAACAGATGCCACCAGCAGCTGGATACTCTTATCAAGTGCTAGTTCTTAGTACTCCTCATCAGTAAGTGAAGTAACTATATATATATCTACCTATGTGTACCATTATACTCATGTGATATATTATCTATGTATTACTATATCATATATAGGTAATAATACAGCAAGAGTAAGACAATCCACAATGCTTTAACTGTACCGTATACCAAAATAGATTTTTGATGCATATTTATGCCATAAATTACATTTCCATTTTAATTAGTGAGCAAGTTTTGTGTAATTTCCATGATAATTACCATAATTTACTTTCAGTCAACGTGAAGCAGTGACAAGTGCCAGCTGTGTTAACTTTATTTCATGATGGCTGGAAATCCTTATTCAAAAAATTATTTTCTCAAGTCATTAACTATTGTTTGGCCAATGTGTAGACCCACACAATTTTAAGGATCTGAATTAAAAACAAATTCAGTTTTGGAAAAGCCCATTGTCAAGTTATTGTATCGTATCTTGTGCCAGAGATGCCATTGGTTTAAAAGTGAAATTGTACTATTATATAGTATTGTAAAAAATAATATGTAAATTATATATTACAATTTATTATGTAGATTATATAGAATTTCTATTTTTGTGGATTTGTTCTGTTATTACCTAGGATACTCCATGTACTGTGGCCAAAAGTTCTGAGACTGATAAAAATTTAGTTTTTTTCACAAAACTTACTGCTTCAGTGTCTTTAGATCTTTTAGTCGGATGTTTCTATGGTATACTGAAGTACAATTATAAGCTTTTCATAAGATTTTACATTTTTATTGACAAATACAGCAAGTTTATGCAAACACTTAGTATTTATTGTGCTGGCCCTTATTTTTCCAGACTTCTGCAATTCGCCCTGGCATGCTGGATAGCTGTGTATTATTGGTGCTCTGTGCTCACCAATGCACTCTCTTCCAGGTTACTTCTGCTTGACAAAAAACATGGTGTCTAAACATCTTCTAAGAGCAATTTATCCCAGTCATCCAGGAGCAATTTGGTGATGAAATATGTTCTTTCCAGCATGATGGAGCACCATGTCACAATGCACAAGTGATAACTAAGTGGCTCAGGTCAATGACCAGGAAACTCCTCAGATCTCAATGCCAATGAGAACCCAGAAATTGTGATAAACTTCAAGTACTGATTATACAAGAATGGGTTGCCATCAGTCAGGATTTGGCCCAGAAGCTAACCAGCAAGCTAGGGTGAATTGCAGATGTATTGAAAAATAAGGGTAAATACTTTATATTTGTGAATACAATTTTATAAATGTATGAAATGCTTATGTATGTACTTCAGTACAGAATAGAAATTTCTGACTTAGCCTACATTCACATAACTGTGGGTGAAAATGTCAGTGAAAAATGTCAATTTTTCACAGCTGTTTTTCACCCAAGGGGTGCCCATTTTCATGGACCCCTCATACATTGCAGTGTATGGAGGGATCCGTGAAAATGGACAGAAATAGAGCATGTCCTATATTTTGATGGACCATCTTGTGAATAGGCCTCATTTACAGACAGTGAGATCAATGTGGCCATGTGACGGCCGGTATAGAAACGACCGTCAAATAGCCGATTTTCACTGTATTGTGAATATAGTGTAAAAGATCTTTAAACACTGAAGCAGCAAACTCTTTGAAAACCAAAACTTGTGTCGGTCTCAGTGCTGTTGGCCATGACTCTGTAAATATATTTTGCCAGAAATAGAGCAAGCTCTGACAATGTGAGTTTGTTTATTTTATTTTTAATAAGATTTTTCACAATTAATTTCTTAGTCATCTCCTCTTATATTCATATTAACAATCTTTGCTATTGCTATTGATCCTGCTTATCAACTTATCAACTGCATTATAATCAGCTTTACTGAATAACATTAAAATATAGAGAATCATGTAGACTTCTATATTTGATATTTGGCCTTTAATTTCCAGAACATAATGTTAATCTCACTGTGCCCATCAACCAAGTCTTGAAAAGAACAACATGCTTTTAGAGAAAGATTCCCTGTGCTAGGTAATTTGCACAGCCCCATCTTGTTCTAAAGTCAAAAGAGAACATCATTATGAGTCTTAAGAACACAGCCAAGAATAATAGGAGTGTCTGTTATATTTATAGAGTTTTTCCCTTAGACATCCTGCACTTTACAGCATTTGCTGTAATTAAATGTGATGAGTTTCAAAACAAAAATAAAATGTAGAATCAGATATGAATATTTTCCACGTTCAGGACTGTATTCCAGCTTACAATGTACAATATTTTAGCAGCTAGTTCTATTGTAGTAAAGGACAGCAAAAAATAAAAAAAATAAACCCTATGCAAACAAATACACAACACAGTATGCTAACTGGTTATAACTATGATTCATTAGTTATATTCTCTAGTTAGCATAACAGAAATAGAGCAGGGAATTGTAAAGTTATCCATCGATAACAAAAAAAAATCAAATCAAAAGTTTGATCCTTAAGGAAAAGACCCTCAGCTGCAGACAGATGCTTTAGGATTCTGGCCCCTCATCACTGTAAAGAAGGGTATTGGTTGGCTATGTGATACCAACACTCCCTTTTACAAGTTAGCTAGTTTTCAGGAACCTAGCCAGGTACAACTTTCATGCAACTTTTATATAAATGACAATGAAAATTATACCAAGGTTTCATGAACACATCTCTGCTGAACAGTATCACTTTGCTGGTGAGGAGGAGGGAATGACTTTGTATATACATCTCATGGAGTACACCACATTCTTTCTCTATTGGAATTGTATTGAATTCTTTAAAAACAAACCATCTGATTTCCTGTTTTCTTCCATATAAAATTGAAGAAATACTGAGATACAGTAGAATTCCAGTGTACATCGATGCTTCATATAATATGGAACTATAATATAAGCACTAGCACGCCTGTCTAGCAAGTTGCTATTCCACTCTTCACACAATAAAGTCTGGATAGCCTGAAGCCACTTTTTATAGCTAGTAAAATATAACAAGATTTCCATAATTCTAGTGTTCAGTAATAGTAGCAGAAACCAAACCCCCTAGTACCCACCTCCCTAAATCCCAACCCCTTCTGTCAGAAACAGTCCTAAGCCATACAAGACTAATTACATCTCTGTATGAGTAAACAGGTTGCAGGATATGACGTGTCCACGGGTGCAGTCCAGGGCTCCTGAGGCCGGCCAACAGACCAATAAGAGGGGGAAGCAATAGAAATCTGGGGGCCCTAATGGTGTGGCTACAAATTAGACATATCTCCAGTACACAGATATTCAGCAAAATACATTACAGTAGGTATAACAATAATCAACACATCGAATACAATGCATCATTAGGAGAGCCAGCACCTAGATGATCCAAGTCCTCATAAAGGTATGGCAGGTGCAGCTGATCTTAACTTACAAGGTGAGTATGTGCAAGACCAGGGGGCCCTCTAATGCTTACAAAATGGAAGACTCCCCTAGGACATGACTAATCAATTTGTTGGACGCTAAGTTGGAGTCAGTCATTCCCCACCCCTTAAGATGTTGTAGCTGGGCCGACAAATACTAGATCCAGGGGTTGGAGACTGCTAGGTCCCTGTCCTCCTTGGGCTACTGTAATCCGAATCGGTGCATTATGAAGCACATATATTATTTGGGGCATAAAAATAATTATAATGAAGTTCGTGTGACCAATCATACTAAGAGAGAGTTGGCACTAGATGGCCATCTTCTGTTTTAATTGGGAAACCAGGGTCACCACATTAAGAGAATGAAACTCCTACAGTAAAGCACTGACAAATATACCTAAGTATTTAATGGTTGGGACTATCTGTAACTGCGTCATCTACACTTCTTCAGTCTGAGGCTGTAGCCCCACCAAGAGGAGGGCCGATTTTGACCAATTGATCTTTAGGCCTGACAAACACCCAAAGTTGGAGATAAGGTTACCACCCGACTTAGAGATCATTGTCAGTCACTAAGAAACAATGTTGTCCGTGTACAGAACTTTTCTTTGTGTAAAGTGCCATATTGAAAGCCTTGAATCTTCTCTGGTCAGGATGGAGACCCACTTGATAAATGTAACTTTGAAGGTTCAAGAGTACTGCCTTACAGTGGGGTTTTGCAATCCTCATAAATCAGTAAGATCCACCTCCCTTAAAGAGGACCTTTCATGTTCTCATGCATATGTGGTTTTATATACCGCTAGAAAATCGACAGTGCGCAGAATTCAGTGGGAAGAGATCGGCGCAGATATCTCCTCCACCAGGACACATAACAGGAAAGCGCACTGTCGGCTTTCTAGCAATATATAAAATCACATATGCAGGAGGACATGAAAGGTCCTCTTTAAAGCCACCCCAAAGGTAGTAAGGTTGCCCCACTGATCTTCCCTGCTCTACAGTTATCCGGGACAGATCTAAAACATTGTTGAAATAACCCAAGAGGAACCAGGGGGCATGTGGGGCACAATCAGTAAAGCGTAATATTTTCTGCAACACTTCTCCAAGTAGGGACATACACCGCAATATGGATGCAGTGGGTTTTCTGTAGTGTACCATAGAGATAGATATACCAGCCCTTCAGTTCTATTCCAGACGTGTGACATTCAAATGGGATGAAGCGATGTAATAAAATACTAAACCTTCTGGAGTAGGCCATGTGGGCCACATGAAACTGCTAGCTCATTCATGGCCCCTCCAGAAGATGCGTTGTTTCATGAGTCAGATAGGTCTCCTGTAGGCACAATATTAATGGTTGATGGGGCTTAAATTAGTCTCTACAACTCTAAGAGTTTCATTTTTATGATTTTGTATTAGTAATAGCAAGTATGAGCTTCAACAGCAACAGACTAACCCGTCAAAAGGTCACTTAAATGTTATCGCCTTTTTCAAAAGCAGGCTTATTTCATGTTGTAGTTCCTGAACAAGATGAAGCTTATTGAGTCATAAAAAAGGAGAATCTTGAAATTCGTGATGTTATAATCCTCTATGCTGCTGGAAGCAAGTGACAGCTAGCAACTTACATTTAGAGAATGGTTAACATAAAACGCTTCTTCTTTTTCTGGTGTATATGACCAGTATACTGTGTTGCAAAATGGTGTATGTTTTTAATATAGTTGACACATTTCATGGCTCTATACCTCTTCATCCATGGAATTTCTAAAGCTGTTTCAGAAAGTGTTAACATGTGCAAAATAAAATAAATTTGTTGCATGACATAACATATTTTTTGTTGTACTATAATGCAAATATATTTGTCTATGATCACTAGATGTTTCATTCTTAAATAATAATTAACTTTTTGACAAACATGGCATAAGGCAAAGATACAAATGAATATAAAAAAAAATTGCAATATATATTTTCAGAGAAAAATGCTTTTTTAACAACATTTACCCTCCAAAACTGGCATTCACTTTGAAATCTCTGCTGAATTTATATTGGTCTCTTGGTCTTGGTATCAAATTACATGTGCCCTTAGATGTCTATGGAGAGGGAAAGGGGGAGTAATAGTAAGAGAAAAGTAGAGACACAGACGTACGTACTCCTGTAGGTAATAGTATATTTATTGTTTTATCCTGAGTCTTTTATTCATATCAATACTGTTCAGCACTTCTCTTTAATGTCTTATGCCATCCTTTGAGTAAGAGTTAGGAAACACAATTCCCTCTTTTCTCCATGTGCTGACTATGTAAGGCATAATAGAAAATTATGATGGTCCATTTTACATTAGTCATCAAAAAAAACATAAGAAGTAGATTTTTAAATAATAGGGGAAAATAAATTCAAAACTGATTTAAGAAAAAGAAATAAAAAAAATCATTCATAATATATACAACAGTAAATAGAAAACAAAAAAATCAGTGAGACATTTGAATTTCCATATCCATGTTTAGAAATATGATTACATGATTGGAATGAAACAGTATGACAACCATTTTGAGTAACCAGGGTAACCAACTGGTATTATAACATACTGTGGCAATGGTGAAGGGCACGACAGATCACTCATTCCAGATAAGCTTTAATCACATCTGTATAAATGCACAATATGTATGCCTGTTCTCCTCTTTACCTACATACTTAGATGTTCTTGATTTAATAAATAACCTTGTAACTAGAGCTTTTAATATAAATTATAAAAGGTAAATTATATTATTCCAATGAGATGTATTGTAGCAAAACTCAAGGATAGTAATGTTTCAAATTCTTCTTTTATATAATAAATTCTTTTATACAATATAATTGATGGTGTAAAAATAATATTGTTTCATTATCTTCAGTTCATACTTTATACATTTTAATAATTACATTTTATTTGCATATACAAATTGTTTCCTTAATTAAAAAGAAAAAAAGGGAGATTTTTTTTTCAAAGAACACCTCTTTGCTCTACTATAGGTGACACAGTGGGTCCACAATCTGCTGTCTGTTACTTACAGATTGGGACAGTAGTCCCATTGTGATGTAGAGCCTGCCTCACAGATGACTATGATGTTGGGAGCCTGGGTCTGCAGACACTGTTTAGTCTGGGAATACATTAGACATATAGTCTGTGTTTCATGGACTGAAAACATCTATGTGAAGTATGCCTTAGACTAAAGCTGAAGGACCTTTCTTGTCATGTCCCAGGACTTGGTTTAATTCACTGACATGTATCTGTGATACTGTTTGTCTTTGTAGTTTGTCCCTTTTCTCTCTCTGTATCCTTAGCTGTGATGCTGTAGCTCCTCCTCTCTCTCTCTCTCAGTTTAGTTTCACTTCTTTGTAAGCAACATGTCTGCTCAGCTCCTGGTATTTCATCATTTTTCACCTACTGCTGTATGAGGTTCTACAAGATTTACTTGGATTAAAGCATCTGGAATCTTATCTACGCCTCCTCAGTTGAGTTGAACACTATCTGATAGATATCTTGGTGTAAATTGCTGGTTAGCATAGAGACTAGAGGACACTCTCACAACTTCACATTTGCAGCCAAGCTATTGAGTCAGAACAGTGAAAAATGATGCATAAAGACTGCCAGATACGGCTGTAAGACAGTTCACCAACTTCTGACATACAGTCAGTCACAGCAAGTTACCTGAAGCCAGAAGGAATCAGCATTGTGTAAGTTGCATCTGCAGCTCAGACCCCCTCAGCATAGAAGATTCTATCAAGCAGCCATCTTACTCCAGCAAGGTTATATTTATCCTGTTTGTGTTGCATCATGGCTGAAGGGCACCCTGAAGCACAAGGTAGCATGGACCTCAGTCAGCAGCCCAGTGAGAAGGCTAGACGCTTGATTAAACCTACGTGGAAGGTTAGAGACAATCTAGAAGGTTTAAAGCATGAACTTTCCTGTGAACTCTCAAAATGGTGGCAGAAAATACAGACTAAGATGTCTGCCATGTGCTTGCCTGCACACCATGTATCACCACTAGAGGGAGCTAAGCGACAGCTTTGTGCTATGCATGGACATTATAAAATGAAAGCTGAGAAGTATGAAAGCATTTTGAGGAAACTTCATACAGACGATTCTTTAGCTGAATTGCAAAGCTTCCAGCATCTCAATTCAGAACGAGAAAGCTTAGTACATGAAACTAAGTTAAGGACAGAGGCAAGAATTGCGCAACTGCAGGAAATGCAGGAAATGGCATCCCATGTTTCTGAGTCTACCAAGCGTTCAAAGCGTACATCTAAGTCACGTTCCTCAAAATCTTCCACACTCAGTGAGCAACTTATAAAAGCACGCGCAGAGGCGGAAGCTACTAAGATACAGGCAGCCTTTGCACAACAGAAAGCAGAGATGGAAGCTAATGCAGCAGCAATGGAAGCTAAGGCAGCTCAACAGAAAGCAGAAATGGAAGCTAATGCAGCTCAAAAAAGGGCAGAACTAGAAGCTCTAGAGAAACAGTATGAGCACGCCGCAGCCATGGCAAGGTTAAGCATTTTAGAACAGGCCATCAGTGGAAGTGAAAGTGACAGCACCAGTTTGTGTGATGTGGAAGCAGAGGATCCCCTCAAGCGCACAAGAGACTATGTACTAAGCCAAAGCAGTGAATCCCTATTTGCCACAAATGTTCCTGTCAGGGACCACATTTCTCCAGAGCAACAGGGCACAGTATCTTCTGCAGCACACCGCATGCAAGGTCAGTACAATGCCCAACCTGTCCAATATCCAGTTTCTTCTTCCTTCATGGATTCCCAAAGCCTTGCACCTCAGCAAATGCAATATACTGATACTCAGGTAAACACCAATGTGCCACCATACCACCAGACTGCAAACAACAGTCCAGTCTCACATCCATATGTGCCTAAACCTATGGACTTTAAGCTACCTCCTAGGCTGAATGCCTACGCAGCCCCTACGCTACCTACCTCTGTTAACCAGAACCCCACTAACAACGTAATCACCGCTACTCAGCCAGCAACTCAATATTTAAAGTCAGAGAGAACAGACATGTCAGAGTTTGCAAGGTACATGGTTCGCCGTGAGCTTACTAAGACTGGACTCACAAGGTTCGATGACCAACCTGAGAACTACAGAGGCTGGAAATGTGCCTTCAAAACTGCAATTAGTGACCTTGGCATTACTGCAGCTGAAGAATTAGATTTGCTTATCCGGTGGCTTGGCCCACAGTCCACAGAACGTGCTAAAAGACTCAGATCCGTCCACATTTACAACCCCATAGCAGGCCTTACCGCTGCTTGGGAAAGACTGGAGAAAACCTATGGCAGTCCTGAAGCAATAGAGAATGCTCTGTTCAAACGGTTGCAAGGGTTTCCAAAGATATCTGGTAAGGATCATCAGAAATTTCAAGAACTTAGTGACCTACTCATGGAGCTCCTACTGGCTAAGGCGGACACTCTCCTACCAGGCCTCAGTTACCTGGACACTGCTCGTGGGGTAAACCCGATAGTTACCAAGTTGCCATATAATATTCAAGAAAGGTGGACCACAGTTGGGTCAAGATACAAAAATGAGAATCAAGTCTCCTTTCCTCCATTTTCCTACTTCTGTGAGTTTATCAAGAACATTGCAGAATCCAAGAATGACCCAAGCTTTTCCTATGGGGATCCCAGTGTTCCTGGTTCACCTCCTATTAAGTATGACCGCTCACATTCTAACTACAGAAACCGCAAAGGCCCAGTTTCGGTGAAAAAGACTGATATTCTTCCTATACCTACATCAGCACCAGAAGAAAGCAGTTGCAACAACAACCAAGACGAAAAGGTAGAAAATCCTAACCGTCTGTGTCCTATTCACAAGAAGCCTCATCCCCTCAAGAAGTGTATTGGCTTCAGGAGGAAACCAATCCAGGAACGTAGAGAGCTTCTTAAGAAACTAGGGATATGTTTCAAATGTTGTGCCTCTACTGAACATGTTGCTAGAGACTGTAAAATTGCTATTAAGTATATAGAGTGTGGCAGTGAGGACCATGTACAAGCTCTTCATCCAGCCCAGCCTATTGCCACACCACCTAGAGGTTCCCCTTCCCCAACTAAGCATGGCGGGGAGAACACAGATCAAGCAGCAGATACTACCACAGTATCTTCCTCATGTACAGAAGTCTGCGGAGAAGACCTTTGTGACAAGTTCTGTGCAAGGATATGCCTAGTCAATATATACCCCAAGGGCCAACCAGAAAGGGCTCTGAGGGTGTACCCCATCTTGGACGACCAGAGCAACCACTCACTTGCAAGGTCAGAACTCTTTGATCTGTTTAACTTAAAGGGTGATACTTATCCGTATACCTTGGGTACTTGTAGTGGCATATCAGAGGTTTCTGGAAGAAGGGCCAGTGGTCTCGTAATAGCTTCTTTCAAGGGCAATTTGGAGATACCTTTGCCCACACTTGTTGAGTGCAACCAGATACCATCAAACAGAGAAGAGATACCCACACCAGAGGCGGCTTTCCAGCACCCTCATCTAAGGGCTATAGCCAGTGAAATACCATCCCTTGACAAAAATGCAGACATTCTAGTTCTGCTAGGTAGAGACATTCTCAGACTGCACAAAATACGCCAGCAAATTAATGGACCACATGATGCACCATTTGCCCAGCGCCTCGATCTAGGATGGGTAATCATTGGCAACGTCTGCATAGGTAGGATGAAAAGGCCCACCAATATTTCTTCATTTAAGACACATATGTTACCAAATGGTCGCAGCACTTGTTTTCAGCCATGTCCACATCACTACCAAGTGAAAGAGAAGATAAGCAACAGTAAGTGGTTGCATAATCACCGAGACAATGTGAATACTTTCCTGCCTGGGGACGACACCCTTGGATTAACAGTGTTCAATACAACAAGTGATGACAACAAGCTGGCACCGGCTATAGCTGATAAAGAATTTCTCAAACTTATGGACAAGGAATTCATTCAAGATGATTCCAACAGCTGGGTAGCACCCTTACCTTTCCGCTCCCCGAGATCAAAACTACCAAACAATCTGAAGCAAGCAGTTTCTAGATTTTCCTCTTTAAAACGTACCCTCATGAGGAAACCAGAGATGGAGAAACACTTTGTAGGTTTCATGCAGAAGGTATTTGAGAGAGATCATGCAGAACCTGCACCTCCACTAAAGGAAGGAGAAGAATGCTGGTACCTTCCATCATTTGGCGTGTATCACCCTCGCAAACCTGACCAAATCAGGGTCGTGTTCGATTCTAGTGCTCAGTATGAAGGCGTCTCTCTCAACAACCTGCTCCTCACTGGTCCTAACCTAAACAATAGCCTCATAGGAGTCTTAATCCGTTTCAGACAGGAACCAGTTGCAGTGATGGCCGACATCCAACAGATGTTTCATTGCTTCATTGTTAAGGATGATGACAGAAACTATCTCAGTTTCCTATGGCATAAGGACAATGATGTCAACAATGAAGTCATAGATTACCGGATGAAGGTACATGTCTTTGGCAATAGCCCATCTCCTGCAGTAGCGATCTATGGACTGAGAAGGACCGTCCATGAAGGTGAGAAAGAGTATGGCTCTGATGCTCGTCAGTTTGTTGAGAGGAACTTCTATGTTGATGATGGTCTTAAATCCTTACCTGCAAGTGAAGAAGTGATTGATCTCCTCTCTAGAACACAGGAAATGTTGTCTGTAGCTAACCTCAGACTTCACAAGATCATCTCCAACAATATGGAGGTAATGAAGGCATTTCCCTCTGATGATCATGCAATCAACTTGAAGGATCTTGATCTCAGTTCTGATACTCCTCCTATGCAACGCAGCCTAGGATTGCTATGGAACACTGAACAAGACACATTCACATTCCAAGTGTCTTCTTGTGACAAACCTTTCACCAAACGAGGAGTTTTATCTGTTGTGAACAGCATTTATGATCCTCTTGGTTTCATTGCTCCCATCACCATTCAAGGCAAGCTACTACTAAGACAGCTTACCACTGAGAACATGGACTGGAACACTCCACTGCCTACTGAGAAACAACTGAGGTCTGACTGTGGCACTAACTTCGTTGGAGCCTGCAAAGAACTGCAGTTAGACAACTTATCCAACAATGGGTGCACTTGGACGTTTAACCCTCCACATTCATCCCATATGGGAGGTTCCTGGGAACGTATGATTGGGATCACATGCAGAATCCTTGACTCTATGTTGATGGACCACAAGTCGACACTGCTTACCCATGAGACGTTAATAACCTTTCTTGCTGAAGTGTCTGCGATAATCAATGCAAGGCCACTTGTCCCAGTATCTTCAGACCTTGAATCTCCAATTATCTTAACCCCAGCAACGCTTCTTACTCAGAAAATTGGTACTGCTGCTACCTCTCCACGTACCTTAGATCACAGTGACATTTACAGACGCCAATGGAAACAAGTTCAACACCTGTCCAATGTGTTCTGGCACCGCTGGAAAACAGAGTACCTCCACATGCTACAGAGCCGTCACAAATGGCAGACCTCAAAACCTAATCTCCAGGTGGGTGACCTCGTCCTTCTAAGGGATAAAGAAGTCCATCGGAATGAATGGCCTATGGGTCTCATCACTAAAGTTGTCCCTAGTGATGATGGGAAGACTCGGAAAGTGGAGGTCAAGGTAACCAAGGGAGGCTCAGTGCGAGTTTTCTTCCGCCCAATTAATGAACTGGTGCTTCTTCTTCCAAGAGGAGACGTCACATAAAAGAAGATAAGGACACCATTCACAGCTCATGGCGGGGAGCTTCCTTCCATGAACTAAAACCGTGTTCTTGTGGATTACAGTGTGGGTCGGTGGAGGTGTTGGCAAATTGCGGCTTCCCGACCTGAAGATTGGTTTATTTGGACTAACTGTTGATTATTGTTTGTTGTGCATGTTTCTTTTTTGTTTTTCAGGTTTGAAGAGGACCTTATGGACATCTCAGGACATTTAATGTTTGTTTTCAGTGAAATCTAAAGATTTCAGGCGGGGAGTGTCATGTCCCAGGACTTGGTTTAATTCACTGACATGTATCTGTGATACTGTTTGTCTTTGTAGTTTGTCCCTTTTCTCTCTCTGTATCCTTAGCTGTGATGCTGTAGCTCCCCCTCTCTCTCTCTCTCTCTCAGTTTAGTTTCACTTCTTTGTAAGCAACATGTCTGCTCAGCTCCTGGTATTTCATCATTTTTCACCTACTGCTGTATGAGGTTCTACAAGATTTACTTGGATTAAAGCATCTGGAATCTTATCTACGCCTCCTCAGTTGAGTTGAACACTATCTGATAGATATCTTGGTGTAAATTGCTGGTTAGCATAGAGACTAGAGGACACTCTCACAACCTCACATTTGCAGCCAAGCTATTGAGTCAGAACATTTCTAGAACAACCAAAGTACTTTATTCATATCAGTAAATATATTTACTATTAAGTTCTTCTTTATATGTGTACTTCATGATCCTGGGGCTGTTTATGAGTGAGTGAGAGAGAGTGAATGAGACAGTCATAGAGCAGATTCTCCTTTACTTACTGTGAGACGTGTATGGCAGCCAGCCTTCATCTAAAAACTCAGTGTGAGCTGTAAACTATAGATAGAAAGGAACTTCATCACTCCTTGGATACTGTGCAGTAAAGTGATTTAATCAAAATAATCCATTTACAGTTAAGGAATACAGAGCAGACAATGTTTTGGCCTTTAGGGCTTTCATCAGACTCTGTGTAATATAATAAGACAATGTGCTATTAGTGGTTGTAATATACGTAACAGTCACAGAAACATCTATTCAAAGAATAATCTAGATCAAGTGTTAATGCATATGTCCCATTTGAGGGATTGATGTGACTGAACAAATGTGCATCAACCATGGAGAGATATATCATTGTAACAAAAGGACATTGTCAGCAGAATAGATATTATCTGTCAATATAACATGTCATTATATGTAGAAAACAAGTGATATCTGGACAAGCAGTACCTGAGGGTTATAGCATCACAACATGAATAGCTGAGAGAGAAAGAGAGAGAGAGCATTGCAATTCGGGCAGGTATTCATCATCAGAACAGTATACCATAGTACATTAACAAGCAGGATTCTGAACAACCAGATGAAATATGATTAGCAATTGGATGGCGGAAGAACATTTGGAATCCAAAATCTCTCTCTCTCTTTTCAGACCTGCTAAGGATTACATGGACTCCCACACCTTGTGAAGATGTTCCGTGTCTTTTATTCTGACCACGTCCCCCCTTTTGTCTCTCTCCTTTTTTCACTTTCTCTCCCTTCTCTTTTTCTCAATCTTTTTGTACCTTTCTTTCTCCTGATATAAAGTCTTCATCTGTTTTCACATGCTCCCATTATACTACATACTTAGTTTCTATCTATCGATGCAGCCCCTATTAGGATCAATATATAGAGATATACAGTGGGTACAGAAAGTATTCAGACCCCTTTAAATTTTTCACTCTTTGTTTCATTGCAGCCATTTGCTAAAAGCAAAAAAGTTCATTTTATTTCTCATCAATGTACACTCAGCACCCCATCTTGACAGAAAAAAAACAGAAATGTAAATATTTTTGCAAATTTATTAAAAAAGAAAAACTGGAATATCACATGGTCATAAGTATTCAGACCCTTTGCTCAGTATTGAGTAGAAGCACCCTTTTGAACTAGTACAGCCATGAGTCTTCTTGGGAATGATGCAACAAGTTTTCACATCTGGATTTGGGGATCCTATGCCTTTCTTTCATTGCAGATCCACTCCAGTTCTGTCAGGTTGGATGGTGAACGTTGGTGGACAGCCATTTTCAGGTCTTTCCAGAGATGCTCAATTGGGTTGAGGTCAGGGCTCTGGCTGGGCCAGTCAAGAATGGTCACAGAGTTGTTCTGAAGCCACTCCTTTGTTATTTTAGCTGTGTGCTTAGGGTCATTGTCTTGTTGGAAGGTGAACCTTCAGCCCAGTGTGAGGTCCAGAGCACTCTGGAAGAGGTTTTCTTCCAGGATATCTCTGTACTTGGCCGAATTCATCTTTCCTTCAATTGCAACCAGTCGTCCTGTCCCTGCATCTGAAAAACACCCCCATAGCATGATGCTGCCACCACCATGTTTCACTGTTGGGATTGTATTGTGCAGGTGAGGAGCAGTGCCTAGTTTTCTCCACACATACCGCTTAGAATTAACGCCAAAAAGTTACATTTTCATCTCATCAGACCAGAGAATCTTATTTCTCATAGTCTGGGAGTCCTTCATGTGTTTTTTGGCAAACTCTATGCGGGCTTTCATATGTCTTGCACTGAGGAGAGGCTTCCTTCAGGCCACTCTTCCATAAAACCCCCGACTGGTGGAGGGCTGCAGTGATAGTTGACTTTGTGGAACTTTCTCCCATCTCCCTACTGCATCTCTGGAGCTCAGCCACAGTGATCTTTGGGTTCTTCTTTACCTCTCTCACCAAGGCTTTTCTCCCACGATTGCTTAGTTTGGCTGGACGGCCAGGTCTAGGAAGAGTTCTGGTCGTCCCGAACTTCTTCCATTTAAGGATTATGGAGGCCACTGTGCTCTTAGGAACCTTGAGTGCTGCAGACATTCTTTTGTAACCTTCGCCAGATCTGTGCCTTGCCACAATTCTGTCTCTGAGCTCCTTGGGCAGTTCCTTTGACCTCATGATTCTCATTTGCTCTGACATGCACTGTGACCTGTGAGGTCTTATATAGACAGGTGTGTGCCTTTCCTAATCAAGTCCAATCAGTTTAATTAAACACAGCTGGACTCCAATGAAGGAGTAGAACCATCTCAAGGAGGATCAGAAGGAAGTGGACAGCATGTGAGTTAAATATGAGTGACAGCAAAGGGTCTGAATACTTATGACCATGTGATATTTCAGTTTTTCTTTTTCAATAAATTTGCAAAAATATCTATATTTCTGTGGTTTTTTCTGTCAAGATGGTGTGCTTAGTGTACATTAATGAGAAATAAAGTGAACTTTTTTGCTTTCAGCAAATGGCTGCAATGAAACAAGGAATGAAAAATTTAAAGGGGTCTGAATACTTTACGTACCCACTGTACAGTTACCCTTCTTTAGTCCCCTTTTTAATCTGCCCCTTTTACAAACACTCATTCTAATAATATGATTTTTTTTATTTTATTTATTCATTCCTATGGACAGTGCCCCATTTTTGTCCATCTATAGTTGCACTCTTGCCCCAACATTATAGAAATCCTATTAGCTTCATTTAGGTCTGTGCACGATGGCCCACTTCTGTCCATTTACAGCCACACTTCTGCCCCAACATGTAGTGGAAGTAGGCAACAATCTCGAGTTGGTGAGACTTCTAGTGGCTGATAAATAGGAGCTTTGCAATACCTGTGGTAGTGCCCTAATAGCAGTTGACACTACAACTCAGCGCCCACATCAACTTTAAGCCCAGGACAGGTGAGATCTATAGACTATAATATTCTACATATTTCACCTATAGATCCTCCTTGTAATACATCTGTATTGCATAATTATGCTAATTAAGCACTACATCCTTCTTACCAGTGTTGTAACGATCGTGGTCTCAGGGAGTGTGACCACGACCGGGCCCGGAGGGGTACGGGGCCTGGGGCCCGCGGCCAGCTGGAAATGGCCGGGGCCCTAGACCACCCTGATAGTGGTAGGGGAAAGTCTTGTTCCCCGACCACTATACATATTGTTAATGGAAAGGGGCCTGACCGGGCCCATTTCCATTAAATGCCAACCCAGGGGAGGTGTATAAAAATAAAAAAATACTTGCTCACCTGTCCTGGACCGAGCATCCGCTCCGGGGTCTTCCTGCAGTAGATGCTAAATCCTAGTGGGCTAAAGGACCTTTGATGACGTGATGACCATGTTATCAGACTCTTGTGTGGGCAGAGCTATTCTGGATTGTACGGGACAGTTTGGTGTTACTCAGGAAGCTGCTGGGGGAGGAGAACATGTGTGAGCAAGAGGGGGACATGGGGGTGCAGGCTGCATGAGAGCAAGACGGGGGAATGGGAGTGCAGGATGTGTTTGAGCAAGATGGGGGAATAGGGGGTGTGGTCTGTGTGAGAGAAAGAGGGGGGAATGGGGGGTGCAGGCTGTGTGTGACCAAAAGGGGAGAATGGGGGTGCAGGCTGTGTGTAACCAATAGGGGGGAAATGGGGGTACAGGCTGTGTGTGAGCAAGAGGGGAGAATGGGGGTGCAGGCTGTGTGTGAGCTAGAGGGGGAATGGGGGTGCAGGCTGTATGTGACCAAGAGGTGGGGAATGGGGGTGCAGGCTGTGTGTGAGCAAGAGGGGAGAATGGGGGTGCAGGCTGTGTATGAGCAAGAGGGGGAGAATGGGGGTGCAGGCTGTGTGTGGGCAAGAGGGGGATATGGGGGTGTAGGCTGTGTGTGGGCAAGAGTGGAATGGGGGGTTCAGGCTCTAGGGGGTGGGCATTGTGAGCACATAATGCTGTGTGGGGCCACTGGTGAGCACATAATACTGTGTGGGGGCCACTGTGGAGCATATAATACTGTGTGGGGGCCACAGTGGAGTATGTAATACTGTGTGGGTGTCACAGTGGAGCACGTAATTCTGTTTGGGGGCCACTGTGGTGCACGTAATACTGTTTGGGGTCCACAGTGAAGCACGTAATACTGTTTGGGGGCCACTGTGGAGCACGTAATACTGTTTGGGGTCCACTGTGGAGCACGTAATACTGTGTGGGGTCCATTGCAGAGCATGTAATACTGTCCCAGTATTGTTTGCATGCCAGGTGCTGCGCTGCTCACTCACCGTATTCTTGATAACTGCAGTTGTGGGTATTAAAGCTGTAGCCCTTTCAAGTATCTGAATATCGCTTCAGCACCTGTAACCGCCACTATCAAGAATTCGCTCTAGGAAGGGGGTAGGGGTTCCCGGACAAAAGTTTGCACCTGGACCCACAAGACTTTAGTTACGCCACTGCTTCTCACTAATACTAAACTTGTGGGCGGATGATTACAATAGAGTTCTATGAACTATTAACTCCTATCCTTATCAATTAGGGACTATTTCTGCATGGGACAGGTTATAATATTCAGGATAGGATGATGACATTTATAGATAGTATGGACATCTATCTTTTTTACCTGCATTGGGAATAGTACGCGTTATAATATGCACTAGGATTTATCACTCATAGTACTGGTTTACAACACCTGCACTGTCTATACTCATATGGAGGACAATATGTTGTCATTGACATTTCTGTTAGAGACCTTAAGACACATGTAAGGATCTTAATTCATTAACACAGCATTTAATAGTTAAATTAAATGATTGACTTTTATGTTTATTTATCTTGATTTCAATATTAATCAACACTAGAGATGGGCGAACCTCTATGTTCTGTGTTTGGATTCGGTGGCTCGGGTCCTCAGTTCGTTTGGGGACGAAAAACAGCTGAAGTTATGTCAAAGTGAATGTGACATGTATGTCTATGGAAAAACAAATGGTAAGCAGGGGAAACAAACTCTGAGTTTAACCATACACTGCAATGAAACTTGCTTTTATGCATTTAACATTTAAAACAAAAGTTACCCATTTATTGGGGAAATATTTGTGCCCATGGTTTTTAAGACACACATGGCGGTTATATTGCAAAAAGCAATGCTTTTGTAGAAAAATTAGCCAGTTTTGATGGCTTGCAAGTGCTACAGGAGCTGATTTTTATTTGGGAGACAACTTTGTGGCTTGAAAAGTGATGAAATGATTGGCTTTTCAAAAAAAAAAAAAAGTGTGCTATAGTGGTATGTGATGGTGATCTGGCTGCAGGACATGTCTGCCTGAGTGGTGGTAGCTATGGCAACATCTTTGGCAGTCAGGCAGGGACTAATATGATGGACTAGGGCACGCAGGACATGTCTGCTTAAGTGGTGGCAGTGGTGGTAGACACTAGGCACCTGTGGTAACATGTGTGGCAGTGCGGCAGGGCATAATATGATGGACCAGGCCGCAGGACATGTCTGCCTGAGTGGTGACAGTGTGATAGGTACTAGGCAGCATGTATGGCTTGTCTGTAATATGATGGACCAGGCCACAGGACATTTCTGCATGAGTGTAGCAGTGTTGGTACTGGTAGCTATTTAGGAGTAGCATTAGCAGCAGTACAGTAAATGGAAGATGATGATAAAGGGAGACAGTGACACCACTATTTGGAGGCATCAGCCGGAGGTGTTTGAAAATCCTCATGGATCCATGCCTTATTCATTTTGATAAAAATAATTTTTTCCATGCTACCTGTGGACAGTTTCGTCCTTTTAGGTGTTACGCCACTGGCTCTCAGCCAGACAAGATAAAACTCCCATGGTAAATTGAGCCAGCTCCTTTCACTGCACTAACCTTTTGGCCCAGGATACCATGGGGTCAGAGTTATCTGCTGGACTATAGGTATATTTAGGGACAACTGTTCCTGCTGGTGCAGCCGGTGGGTGTCAGTTGCCTGCTGTGGCTCTGGTTGGCACTGCAAACTGAACAACTGGCTACTGCTGCTTTTACTTCTTAAGAGGAGAGGAGCGCTGGCTGAGTGAGGTGGACTGGGAGCGGGTAGAGGCCACCTGGGTACGCGGGCGACTGGCAGTTGCTGTGTTCTCCCTGAACTCTACGACAAACTGGTTATACAGCTCTGCCATTCAGTACTCATCCCTCTGCTTGATGCTAGTAATATGCTTGTGTAAGCAGCAGAGCATACAGTCTGCCATGTTTGCCATGGTTGTTGTTCTTGGCCAGTGTGGTCGTTATCATCATCACCATTATCATCATCATCTTCATCTTGAAACAGATAAGCATCAGCCTCCTCCCCTGGCTGTGCCTGTGACATATCAAGGACTCTCTGCATCCAAGTGAGAGTCTTCTTCCTCTTCCAGTCTAGGAGTACCAATTCCTCTACCATAATGACCCTGACCAAGATCCTCATTCTTGTCCATCAACACAGAGTGATGACGTTGACTAAGAGATGGAAACCTCTTCCTCCATCCCTAGTTGCATAAGTATAAGGATTTCCTGTAAGACATACAATAGAGGGATCACATCGCTTATGCTGCAGTCACCCCTGCTGACAAATTTGTTGGCTTCTTCAAAGGGTTTGAGAAGCCGTCACACTTCCCTCATGAACCTCCAATGACTTATCTCAAAGTAACACATTGTCCCTGTGGTCTGCTGCATGCATCGCTCACCGCCTTCTGATGCTCACACATCGCTCCAGCATGTTTAAGGAGAAGTTCCACGGAGTTGGAATGTTGGTGATGTTGGCGGTGTAAAGGCAGACCATTTTGTCGCTGCATATTGAGCAGGGTGTTTTTTGCTATTTAAGAACAGCTGAAATACACATAGATTTTTCTGGCCATGAGGAGCAGCTCTTTTAAGTCACTATACAGGTTAATAAAGCGGTAAAGCACCAGATTAAGGACAAGCTCCATACAGGGACAACGTGTTATTTGTCCTAACTGCATCGCAGCAACAATATTGGTGCAGTTGTGGCTGGCAATGCTGCTCAGTTGTAGTTGGCTAGGAGACATGCTGCATGATACAGCAAAGCAGCTCCTCCACTGTGTGGCTCCTGTGATCCAGGCTCATTAATTGCAGAACCCCATGGCAGCGCTTCACCTTACACTCATGAAACAAGGGAGGAGGAGGAGGAAGAGGAGTGGAAGTGACAGCTTGCCTTGTTGAAGATGGTGGCGGGAAACACCAGAGGAGGGGGATGTGCCCTGCATGGTGTCAGAACTGGTCCTGCAAAATAGGGGTGGAACTAGCACCTGGCCTTGCTGCGTTTCTGGATGATTGTGACCTCAAATATTGACCAAGTGGGTGGTGAAAGCCATGTATTGCCCTTGTCCATAATTGCTTCTCCACATGTCTACAGTGGCATGCACCTTTCTCCAGACTGACTTATCCAAGGAAAGGTCCACATTTTCCGACACATCACGTAATAAAGCAGTTACAGCTTTCCTAGTGAAATAATGGTAGATAGGTATCCTCCATTGAGTTTGAACGCATACCATCAGTTGTTGAAACGCGCTGGAATCCACTAAGTGATACGGCAGTGACTGCATCTCCAGCAGCTTGGCCAGGTGCAAGTTAAGTTGCTGAGTGCTGAATGACTGGGCGCATATTGCTGTCTCCTAGCCACACATTTCCTTAAAGGGGTATTCTCATGATCATGACCATATCTATATTTGTAGCTAATTAAAAGTTAGACATTGTTGCAAATATAAGTAGTTAAAAATTCTGCAGAGTTTTAAAGATTTTTTCTAACCATCTTAGTGGTGACATCTGTTGTCTTGATCGGTTGCCAATGGATACAACCACGAATGCAGAAACTTTCTGTGGTCTGGGACTTGTCAAAAACCCAGCATGATTTTCTTATTGTGGACATTTATGAGAAGATATCCCGGCCATAATAACGAAATCATGGCTGATTTTCTGCCCTTAGAAAAGTTCAGAAATCAGGCGATAACTTTTAGAGGCTAACTGAGTATATTTGATGGTAAGCTTTCGAGAGTACTAGCTCTCTTCTTCAGACATACAAGAAACTGAAAATTCACACACTCTTAATATACACAAGACCTGGATCTTCAAAGGGTCTTAGAATCTTTAAAGAAAATCAAAATGCAATATAAGTAGAGAAGTTATTTACAACAGGTTAGAAAATAAACAAACAATCTGGAAACTTGTGGGGCGTGACGGAGGGATCAGTAATTCTTGCTGTTATCTGTTTGCTATCAGGTGGTGATTTGTGACCCTCACAGTTCATAGATAGTGTGACATGAAACTGGCATGAATATTAAGTCCAAATTGCAGAGTTTGAAATTTTTGCATTAACTTATATTCACATTCCTTTCTCTCCCTCTGCGTCTTAAAATGTCCCATTAAAACCACAACCCGCAAATCTTCAATAGAGTGGTCTTTTCCGGAGAAATATGCGGCCACTGGGAGATCTGTTCTGCTGTAATTAATGGTGAATTTGTGTGAGTTCATGCGCTGTCTCTGCCCTGTTTCCCGCACATAGAGGCCTGTGGTGGGACATTGCACACACATTATGAGATGCACCACATTGGAACACCTGCAGGAAAATGTCCTCCTAATTCTGTGCACCTGTTGTGACTGTGGGACAGGTACACTGTCAGTGGTGTGGATGTGTCTGCAGGTCTTGCACCTGTTTTTCTGTGAGGTGCCATTTTCAGTTGGGGCCTTCAGGGCACTCCAGACAATAATACATCTCAGGTTTGGTGGTTGTCGAAAAGGAAAGGAGAGGGGGTACTGGAAATATGTCTTTGAGTCTGTTGTCCCTATGTAGCACAGGTTGGAGCTCCTTGGCAATCCTTGGTAGGATCTCCAGCTGTAGGTTGTAGGTGACAACTAGGGGCATTCTGGGTCTCTTTATATGTGAGCAGACCGTCTCTGTTAATGGCTGCCACTTTGTTTAATTGGTTGTCTGTCACTTTTGGTTTGTATCCCAATCGCAGAAATTTCGTGCTCAGATCCAGGAGGTGCTTGTCCAGGTCTGCTTTGTCGGAGCAAATACGATTGTATCGTATAGCCTGGCTGTAAATAACAGATTGTCTTGTGTGCTTGGGGTGGAAGCTGCTGTTTCTTAGGTAGGCCATTCTGTCTGTGGGTTTGTGGTATATTGATGTGAGTAGCTGGTGGTCTTTGATGTATATTGTGGTATCCAGAAAGTGGATTTCACTCTCTGAATAGCTAAGTTTAAGGTTGATGGTAGGGTAAAAGTCATTGAAGTCATTATGGAATTGAAGTAGGGCCTCCTCACCTGCAGTCCAGATGACAAGGATATCATCGATATAACGAAGGTAAATCATAGGTTTGGTGGTGCATGTTGATAAATATGCTCCTTCCAGTTCTGCCATAAAGAGATTTGCATACTGGGATGCACATCTGGTTTCCTATTGAAGTTCCCATTCACTGTAGATATAGATCCTCTCCAAAAGTAAAATAGTTGTGGCTAAGGATGAATTGTATGAGCTGCGTTACTGGTTCTGTTGAGTGACCGTTGTAGATATGCTCTGATTGTCAAAGCTAGACAAGGACATTTCAAACATTTTAGAAGCTCTGTTACTGGCGAACAAGGGTTCTTTGAAACATGTTTCCTGGGTTTATGGTGAGTCTGCTGCTTATAATAGTATATTAAATCCATGAATAAATACAGTCATATGAAAAAGTTTGGGCACCCCTATTAATCTTAATCATTTTTAGTTCTAAATATTTGGGTGTTTGCAACAGCCATTTCAATTTGATATATCTAATAACTGATGGACACAGTAATATTTCAGGATTGAAATGAGGTTTATTGTACTAACAGAAAATGTGCAATATGTATTAAACCAAAATTTGACCGGTGCAAAAGTATGGGCACCTCAACAGAAAAGTGACATTAATATTTAGTAGATCCTCCTTTTGCAAAAATAACAGCCTCTAGTCGCTTCCTCTAGCTTTTAATCAGTTCCTGGATCCTGGATGAAGGTATTTTTGACCATTCCTCTTTACAAAACAATTCCAGTTCAGTTAAGTTTGATGGTCGCCGAGCATGGACAGCCCGCTTCAAATTATCCCACAGATGTTCAATGATATTCAGGTCTGGGGACTGGGATGGCCATTCCAGAACATTGTAATTGTTCCTCTGCATGAATGCCTGAGTAGATTTGGAGCTGTGTTTTGGATCATTGCCTTGCTGAAATATCCATCCCCGGCGTAACTTCAAATTCGTCACTGAGTCTTGTACATTATTCTCAAGAATCTGCTGATACTGAGTTGAATCCATGCGACCCTCAACTTTAACAAGATTCCCGGTGCCGGCATTGGCCACACAGCCCCAAAGCATGATGGAACCTCCACCAAATTTTACAGTGGGTAGCAAGTGTTTTTCTTGGAATGCTGTGTTTTTTGGACGCCATGCATAACGCCTTTTTGCATGACCAAACAACTCAATCTTTGTTTCATCAGTCCACAGGACCTTCTTCCAAAATGAAGCTGGCTTGTCCAAATGTGCTTTTGCATACCTCAGGCGACTCTGTTTGTGGCGTGCTTTCAGAAACGGCTTCTTTCGCATCACTCTCCCATACAGCTTCTCCTTGTGCAAAGTGTGCTGTATTGTTGACCGATGCACAGTGACACCATCTGCAGCAAGATGATGCTGCAGCTCTTTGGAGGTGGTCTGTGGATTGTCCTTGACTGTTCTCACCATTCTTCTTCTCTGCCTTTCTGATATTTTTCTTGGCCTGCCACTTCTGGGCTTAACAAGAACTGTCCCTGTGGTCTTCCATTTCCTTACTATGTTCCTCACAGTGGAAACTGACAGGTTAAATCTCTGAGACAACTTTTTGTATCCTTCCCCTGAACAACTATGTTGAACAATCTTTGTTTTCAGATCATTTGAGAGTTGTTTTGAGGAGCCCATGATGCCACTCTTCAGAGGAGATTCAAATAGGAGAACAACTTGAAATTGGCCACCTTAAATACCTTTTCTCATGATTGGATACACCTGGCTATGAAGTTCAAAGCTCAGTGAGGTTACAAAACCAATTTTGTGCTTCAGTAAGTCAGTAAAAAGTAGTTAGGAGTATTCAAATCAATGAAATGATAAGGGTACCCAAATTTTTGCAGCGGTCAAATTTTGGTTTAATGCATATTGCACATTTTCTGTTAGTACAATAAACCTCATTTCAATCCTGAAATATTACTGTGTCCATCAGTTATTAGATATATCAAATTGAAATGGCTGTTGCAAACACCCAAATATTTAGAACTAAAAATGATTAAGATTAATAGGGGTGCCCAAACTTTTTCATATGACTGTAAACATACATGCACCACAAGCTGTGCACCTGACACAGATGCCTTTATAATAGTGTTAAAAGCAGATTTCCCTTTATGTAGTGCTAAATGGACGTGTTCCTATAAGTAACCAGAGATGCATAATTAAACAGGACCTGTCACCAAGTATATGGCCCCCAGAAGGTTATATGTAATTTAGCTTTTATATACCAAGTGAGTGGTAACCTTTTACTCCTCTCAGATAAATAAAAATAAAAGGTTAAGGCCCACTCAGTGAATAAATACTAAACTAAATATAAGCAACCAGTGACCATATCTTTTGAATGGGTAGACTGATTTAAAAAACACAAATGCCAAATTGTTCATGGGCACAGTGGCAATGGATGTCTTTTAGCATTTTGTAATAGGTGACAGGTCCTCTTTAAGCATATATGTCAGGTGAAATGAACTAAGAAATGCTAGGCTTACGTCATATAGTTTTTTTTCTTTGATTCAGTGTTATAAAAATCTGTTTTCACGTCCCCCAGCAACTTAATTTGATTGGCCAAACAGCTGGACACATCTGTAATAAATATCCAGACAGCGCAGGGGTCTTGGTCAGTGCTGTCTTGAAGAAGCCGCTCACCCTCCCAATTTGCTTTGCTTTGTATTAAATGTCACAGACTTTTTAGAAGGGGTTACTAAATGAGTGGACAGATTTGATGATATGTTGATAAGGCTTGAGCTTATGGCTAAACTGTATTTATGCTTTAAAATTAAAGTTATGAATTCTGGTTTTATTTATGCCTTTAACCCCTTCAGGTCTGAGCCCAAAAGTGCGTTAAAATCCAGGCCTCATTTTTCAAAACTGACATATGTCACTTTATATGGCAATATCTTTAAGACGCTTTAACTTGCACAAGTGATTTTGAGACTGTTTTTTTTCTTGAGACATTGTACTTCATGTTAGTGGTAAACATTGATCAATATTTTTGTATTTATTTATAAAAAAAATAGGAAATTTGATGGAAATTTGGAAACAAATAGCAATTTTCAAAATGTGAAATGCTCTGCTTTTCAAACAGATAGTCATACCACCCAAATAAGTTAATAAATATTATCTTTTTTTTATATGTCCCACTAGGTCACCTGAACCAACGATAGTCTAATCGCTGATTCAGCACTATAGACTGCAATACACGTGTATTGCAGTCTATACAAGAATTCAGCCTATGTAGACATAGGCTGATTTCCAGAGGTCCCGGCAGGATCAACCAGGTACTGGGGACTTCAGGCAGCCTGGGGTCACTGGCCAGACCCCAGGCTGCATATTATCGATATCGCTGCGGGGGGGGGTGCCGGGGGCGGCAACATGGTGGAACCCCTTGGATGCCGCGGTCATGTTTGACCGCGGCATCCGAGGGGTTAAAAATCCCGATCGGCGCTCAGCTCAGCCGATCGGAGGTTAAGGAGCAGGGTGTTAGCTGTCAGTTACAGCTAACACCCTCTCCCGATGCCGCCCGCGGCACTCAGTGCCGCTAGCAAACACTTAAAATTCAGCGGTCGCTATTGACCGCGGCATCTTAAGGGTTAAACAGCGGGGATCGGTGTTATCACTGGTCCCCGCTGTTGCAGCGGGAGCCTGGCTGTCAAATACAGCCGGGCTCCCGCGTTGATCGCACGGGCTCTGCTTCTGAGCCCGCTCGATCACCGTCACGTACCTGTACGTGGGGATGCGGTAACTAACCACATTCTCCCACGTACATGTACGTGAGAATGCGTGAAGGGGTTAATAAAGGCCATTTCCAATAAATTATTTCACCACCAATTAAGTGTGTGTCTCTTTATTTATTAGAGGTTAGGTTTTGTTTTTGATGGTAAATATATTTCATATAATCCCATGCTGCTGAAACACTGTATTACGTAAAACTAACCTAAGTCTCACGAACAAATCCTCAGCATAGCCACTGTCGCTCTAACAGCTCCACCTTGGTCAAAATTAGTTTTTTGCATGTTGATCGTGTTCAACAGGTCTCAATTTTTCAAACATATAGCAAATGGGAAGAAGTCATGACCTAAAAAAGATCCCATAAAAAAATTTTCTTAGGGCCTGTAAGCCATATACAATGGGGAAAAAAGTATTTAGTCAGCCACCAATTGTGCAAGTTCTTCCACTTAAAAAGATGAGAGAGGCCTGTAATTGTCATCATAGGCCTCAACTATGAGAGACAAAATGAGAAAACAAATCCAGAAAATCACATTATCTGATTTTTAAAGAATTTATTTGCAAATTATGGTGGAAAATAAGTATTTGGTGAATAACAAAAGTTCATCTCAATACTTTGTTATATATCCTTTGTTGGCAATGACAGAGGTCAAACGTTTTCTGTAAGTCTTCACAAGGTTGGCACACACTGTTGCTGGTATGTTGGCCCATTCCTCATTGCAGATCTCCTCTAGAGCAGTGATGTTTTGGGGCTGTCGCTGGGCAACACGGACTTTCAACTCCCTCCAAAGGTTTTCTATGGGGTTGAGATCTGGAGACTGGCTAGGCCACTCCAGGACCTTGAAATGCTTCTTACGAAGCCACTCCTTCGTTGTCCTGGCGGTGTGCTTGGGATCATTGTCATGCTGAAAGACCCAGCCACGTTTCATCTTCAATGCCCTTGCTGCTGGAAGAAGGTTTGCACTCAAAATCTCACAATACATGGCCCTATTCATTCTTTCATGTACACGGATCAGTCGTCCTGGTCCCTTTGCAGAGAAACAGTCCCAAAGCATGATGTTGCCACCCCTACTGCTTCATAGTAGGTATGGTGTTCTTTGGATGCAACTCAGCATTCACTCTCCTCCAAACACGGAGAGTTGTGTTTCTACCAAACAGTTCTACTTTGGTTTCATCTGACCATATGACATTCTCCCAATACTCTTCTGGAACATCCAAATGCTCTCTAGCAAACTTCAGACGGGTCCGGATATGTACTGGCTTAAGCAGGGGGACACGTCTGGCACTGCAGGATCTGAGTCCCTGGCGGTGTAGTGTGTTACTGATGGTAGCCTTTGTTACGTTAGTCCCAGCTTTCTGCAGGTCATTCTCTAGGTCCCCCCGTGTGGTTCTGGGATTTTTGCTCACCGTTCTTGTGATCATTTTGACCCCACGGGGTGAGATCTTGCGTGGAGCCCCTGATCGAGGGAGATTATCAGTGGTCTTGTATGTCTTCCATTTTCTAATTATTGCTCCCACAGTTGATTTCTTCACACCAAGCTGCTTGCCTATTGCAGAATCAGTCTTCTCAGCCTGGTGCAGCTCTACAATTTTGTTTCTGGTGTCCTTCCACAGCTCTTTGGTTTTCACCATAGTGGAGTTTGGAGTGTGACTGTTTGAGGTTGTGGACAGGTGTCTTTTATACTGATAACAATTTCAAACAGGTGCCATTACTACAGGTAATGAGTGGAGGACAGAGGAGCCTCTTAAAGAAGAAGTTACAGGTTTGTGAGCGCCAGAAATCTTGCTTCTTTGTAGGTGACCAAATACTTATTTTCCACCATAATTTGCCAATAAATTCTTTAAAAAATCAGACAATGTGATTTTCTAGATATGTTTTCTCATTTTGTCTCTCATAGTTGAGGTCTACCTATGATGTCAATTACAGGCCGGCCTCATCTTTTTAAGTGGGAGAACTTGCACAATTGGTGGCTGACTAAATACTTTTTTTCCCCACTATATCCCCATCTACCTGTATGAATTAGCCACAGAACCTTCCTTTACGGCATGAGAAAATGGATATACTTATGATCTGATTGCTATGGTTAGCAAGAGCATTATAATGCGCATTAAATCATCATATTTGAGAAAACCAACATGTTCATTAAATCACTAATGGGTTGAATGTGTATCGTCTGAGGGCTGGACATTTATGCTAGATTTGTATGGTGTGTGTTAGACTTTGAACATGGATTAATGTCTTCAAATAAAACATGATTATTAGTTATTATAGAGCCACATAATGGAACTCTGATGACTAAGGCTTTTTGGCAGTGCTAGTAAGCGGAATATTACATTTCTCATTTATCACAGCATCACACTTTCTAAATCAAACAATGGTACATCAGCAACCCAATACCACGGGGTTTTGCTTAACCAAAAAATACATTTTACTCCTTGAATTAAAGTTTTATCATGCTGCCTGATAATAACGTGTTATCTATAGTCACTTTTATTAAAAGGGAAAAAAAAAAGAAAATTACAAAACTATCGAAACAGAGTTATATTAGTTGGATTCAACATATTCCAATAATTATGTAAATAAAAGTATTGGTGAATGTAGGGCTACAAGCCTTGGCACTCAAGCTCCTAGGAGAAAATTAGATACTGTCATAACTTTTAACAGTGGAAGAGTGAAGAAATCAGGCGATACCTTTTAGAGGCTAACTGAGTATATTTATAAGTAAGCTTTCAGGAGTACTCGCTCCCTTCATCAGACATGGTGTGATACAAGAACTGAAAATTAACAGATTTTTATACACATGGTTTTCAAAGCATTTTAGAGTCCTTAAAAAAAATTGCAATCTAAGTAGAGAAGTTATTTACAACAGGTCAAAAAAACAGTCTGGAAACTTGTGGTGCGTGATGGAGGGATCAGTAATTCTTGCTGTTATCTGTTTGCTATCAGGAGGTGATTTGTGACCCTCACAGGTCACACATAGTGTGATTTGAAGCTGGCATGAATATTGAGTTCAGTTCATGGTTCAAACATAGTGTGACAGGAAGCTGGCATGAATATTAAGTCCAAATTGCAGAGTTTTTTGACCTGTTGTAAATAACTTCTCTACTTAGATTGCAATTTTTTTTAAGGACTCTAAAATGCTTTGAAAACCATGTGTATAAAAATCTGTTAATTTTCAGTTCTTGTATCACACCATGTCTGATGAAGGGAGCGAGTACTCCTGAAAGCTTACTTATAAATATACTCAGTTAGCCTCTAAAAGGTATCGCCTGATTTCTTCACTCTTCCACTACTTTCAATGGCTAACACGGTACAACATTATACTACTATAACTTTTAACACATCATCTTTAGATCTTCTTTGTTTTGTATATCAAGTAGTTACAGTGCCTTGTGAAAGTATTCAGCCCCCTTGAACTTTTCAAACATTTGCCACATTTCAGGCTTCAAACATAATGATATAAAATTTAGATTTTTTTGGTGAAGAATCAACAACAAGTGGGACACAATTGTGAAGTGGAACGAAATTTATTGGTTATTTTAAACTTTTGTAAAAAATAAAAAAAACTGAAAAGTGGGGCGTGCAATATTATTCAGCCCCCTTAAGTTAATACTTTGTAGTGCCACCTTTTGCTGCGATTACAGCTGCAAGTCGCTTGGGGTATGTCTCTATCAGTTTTGCACATCGAGAGACTGAAATTCTTGCCCATTCTTCCTTGGAAAACAGCTCGAGCTCAGTGAGGTTGGATGGAGAGCGTTTGTGAACAGCAGTTTTTAGCTCTTTCCACAGATTCTCGATTGGATTCAGGTCTGGACTTTGACTTGGCCATTCTAACACCTGGATACGTTTATTTGTGAACCATTCCATTGTATATTTTGCTTTATGTTTGGGATCATTGTCTTGTTGGAAGATAAATCTCCGTCCCAGTCTCAAGTCTTTTGCAGACTCCAACAGGTTTTCTTCCAGAATGGTCCTGTATTTGGCTCCATCCATCTTCCCATCAATTTTAACCATTTTCCCTGTCCCTGCTGAAGAAAAGCAGGCCCAAACCATGATGCTGCCACCACCATGTTTGACAGTGGGGATGGTGTGTTCAGGGTGATGAGCTGTGTTGCTTTTACATCAAACATATCGTTTTGCATTGTGGCCAAAAAGTTCGATTTTGGTTTCATCTGACCAGAGCACCTTCTTCCACATGTTTGGTGTGTCTCCCAGGTGGCTTATGGCAAACTTTAAATGAGACTTTTTATGGATATCTTTGAGAAATGGCTTTCTTCTTGCCACTCTTCCATAAAGGCCAGATTTGTACAGTGTACGACTGATTGTTGTCCTATGGACAGACTTTCCCACCTCAGCTGTAGATCTCTGCAGTTCATCCAGAGTGATCATGGGCCTCTTGGCTGCATCTCTGATCAGTCTTCTCCTTGTTGGAGATGAAAGTTTAGAGGGACGGCCAGGTCTTGGTAGATTTGCAGTGGTCTGATACTCCTTCCATTTCAATATGATCGCTTGCACAGTGCTCCTTGGGATGTTTAAAGTTTGGGAAATCTTTTTGTATCCAAATCCAGCTTTAACCCCTTAACGACCTTGGACGTACTATTACGTCCTGGGCGCTAGGTACTTCGCGCACCAGGACGTAATACTACGCCCGAGGCCGGCCGCCCGCTCACTATCTGAGCGGGCGGTATCGGAACCGGGTGTTAGCTGTATCTGACAGCTAACACCCTGCTCCATAACCCCCGGTCGGCCATAACTTCCGATCGGCGGTTTTAACCCCTTGGATGCCGCGGTCAAACATGACCGCGGCATCCAAGGGGTTCTGCCGTCTTGCCGACCCCCTCGGCGAGATCAGGGGGTGCCGATATCTCTAATCTGCAGCCCGGGGTCTGCCAAGTGACCCCAGGCTGCCTGGAGCCCCCAGTACCTGGTTGATCCTGCCGAGACATCAGGAAGTCAGCACTGTGTTTCCATAGCACTGACTTCCTGTATAGGCTGCAAGACACGTGTATGCTCGTGTCTTGCAGTCTATAGTGCTGAGCCAGCAATCAAAGCATTGCTGGCTCAGGTGTCCTAATGGGACACAAGAAAAAGTAAAAAAAAAAAGTGAAAAAAAAAAAAATAAAGTATGTGAAAAAAATTAATAAAAGAATAAAGCCCCAAAAATTCCCTTTTCCTATATAAAATGAATTATATAAAAAATAAACCTAAAAATTAATAAAAACAATACATATTTGGTATCGTTGCGTCCGTAACAACCTGTACAATAAAACTGAAACCATATTTAATGTATACGGTGAAAGTCGGGGAAAAAAAAACGGAAAAAACCCGCCAAAAGTAACGATTTTTCGCCATCTCACCTTACAAAATATGCCATAAAAAGTGATCAAAAAGTCATATGTACCCCAAAACAGTACCAATAAAAAGCACAGGTTGTACCGCAAAAAATAAGCCCTAAACCAACTCTCTAAACTGAAAAATAAAAATGCTACGCATCTTAGAAGATGGCGATGCAAAAAAAATTAATTTATGTCCCCAAATGGGTTTTTGTTCTGCAAAATTGGTATTGCATAAAAAAACAGTATAAATGAGGTATCACCGTAATCGTACCGACCCGCAGAATAAAGATAACATGTTACTTATGCTCTACGCTGCATGGTGAAAAATTTAAAAGATAAAACGCAGTGCCAGAATTGATGGGGTTGTTTTTTAATCCACCAAGAAAGAGTTAATAAAATTTATTTAATAAGTTGTAGGCACCTAAAAATGATGTCATTAAAAAATACATCTCACCCTGAAAACAACAAGCCCTCATATGGCTACATCACCAGAGAAATAAAGAAAATATAACTCGTACAATGTGAAGACAAAAACCCCAAAAATCGCCAAATCATTAGAGCATAACTGGCTGCGGCAGGAAGGGAATGTATAAGCTGTGCGAGCGTATATTAGGGTACACCCCAGATTTAGAGCTTACGAGGGATAATAAACCAGAAGTGACCCCCAGAGTGACCCCCCAATAATAGGAACTACTGGGGAAATAGTAGGGAATTTAGTGTACCCAATGTACTACGCACAGATTACATATTCACTTTTCCCCATCCGCTGTGCAGTCACGTCTGAGATACTAATGCTCGCTACACCCCTTGATAAATTCTTTGAGGGGTGCAGTTTTCAAAATGGGGTCATTCCCTAGGGGATTCCACTTTACTGGTACTTTAGAGGCTCTGCAAACATGACATGGCATCCAGATCCCAAACATCTGAATCTGCGCTCCAAAAGCCATATAACGCTCCTTCCCTTCTGTGCCCTACTGTGTGCCCAAACCGCAGTTTATACCCACATGTATGACACTGGTGTACCCAGGTTAAGGTACTTAATGTGATATATGGGTATAAACTCCTGTTTGGGCACAGCCGGGCACAGAAGGGAAGGAGCGCTATTTGGTTTTTGGACGCCATTGCACTTTTGCAGAGCTGAAATGCCAGTACAGTGGAATCCCCTGACATGTCACCCCATTTTGGAAACTGCACCCCTGAAGGAATTTATCCAGGGGTACAGTGAGCATTTTTAACCCCCAAGTGTTGCTATAATTTATTATCCGTAAATGAATAGGCAGCTGATGATGAAAGGTGAAAATGACAATTATTCCAGGAATACGACATTTCTGTGCGTAATATGTTGTGCCTGGCTTGTATCAGAGATGAACGCTCCAAAAGCTGTTGTGCCCGGGATCCCCGATCACCAGTTTTTGGAGTGTGTGTCTGTGCAGACATAAGCTGGGCACAACATATTGGGCACTGAAATGGCGAATCTATAGAAAAATTTCATTTTTAACTTTTCATTATCAGCTGCGCATTCATTTTTGGAAATTAAAAGAATGCAACACTTAAGGGTTAATAATGCTCACTACCCCACTTGATAAATCCCTTGAAGGGTATAGTTTCCAAAATAGGGTGACATGTCTGCGGATTCCACTTTACTGACAATTCATGGTCTCTGCAAAAGTGGCATGGTGTCCAAAAAGCAAACTGTGCTCTAAAAACCAAAATAGCGCCCTTTCCCTTTTGTGCCTGGCTGTGCCCAAACAGCAGTTTATACCCACATATGGCATTGTTAAGTACGTTATCCTGGGTACACCAGTGTCATACGTGTGGGCATAAACTGTCATTTGGGCACACAGCAGGGTGCAAATGTGAAGGAGCGCTATGTGCTTTTGGAGCGCATATTTAGATTGTTGTTTTTTTGGACGCCATGTCACATTTGCAGAGACCCTAAAATTGCCCCTACAAAATGGGGGTCACTTCTTGGGGAATTCCAATTTACTGGCACCTCCAGGGCTCTGCAAAAATATCATGGCGACCAGAAAGTCCCTCTAAATCTGTACTCCAAAAGCTAAAAAAAAACCACAGTGCTCCTTCCCTTCTGAGCCCTGCTGCGTGCCCAAGCAGCAGTTTATACCCACATATATAATTTTTTTTGTCCCCGGGATAGCCCACTTAATAGTTTTAGGAGTGCATGTCTCTGATGCCACAAAGTGGCCGCAACGTATTAGGCACTGAAATTGGATATTTCTTTAAAAACTTTAATTTTCACTTTGTACATTAATTTTTGGGAAGCATTTTAGGCTCTAAATGATAATACCCCTTGATACATTCCTTGAGGGGTGTAGTTTCTAAAATGGGGTCACTTTTGAGAGGTTTCCATTATATTGGTACTTTAGGGGTTCTGCAAATGCGACATGGCATCCAAAAACTATTCCAGCAAAATCTGCCCTCCAAAAGCTAAATAGCGCTCTTTCCATTTTGAGCCCTGCCATTTACCCATGCAGCAGATTGCAACCACATATGGGGCATTTCTGTGTTCAGGAGAAATTGTGTAACGAACTTTGGGGTGCTTTTTCTCCTTTGTCCTCTTGTGAAAATGAAAAATTTGGGGCTAAATTGACGGTTTATTGGAAAAAAAAGTAATTTTTCATTTTAATGTCCCAATGTTAATAAAATCTGTGAAACAGCTGTAGGGTCAAAATGCTCATTATGTCCCTTGATATGTTCTGTGAGGGGTGTAGTTTCCAAAATGGGGTCACTTTTAGGGGGTTTCCACTGTATTGGTACTTTGGGGGCTCTGCAAATGCGACATGGCACCTGAAAACTATTCCAGCAAAATCTGCTTTTCAGACGCCCAGTGTCGCGCCTTCCCTTCCGTGCGCTGCCATTCGCCCAAATATCAGTTTACACCCACTTGTGGGGTATTTCCGTGCTTGGGAGAAATTGCATAACAAACTGTGAGATGCATTTTTTCCTTTAACACTTTGTGAATGTGTTAATTTTAGGGCTAAATTAAGGAATTAGTGGGAAAAAATTAAATGTCTAAATTTCACCTCCATATTGTTTTAATTCCAGTGAAATTCTTAAAGGGTTAACAAACTTCCCAAATGTTATTTTGAATTATTTGAGGGGTGCAGTTTTGAAAATGGGGTGATTTATGGGGGTTTCTAATATATAGGCCTTTATAATCCTCTTCAGAACTGAAGTGGTCCCTAAAAAATTAGTTTGGGAAATTTTCTTGTAAATCTGCAAAATCGCTGTTACACTTGTAAGCCTTCTAACATCCAAAATAAATTACAGGACGATTAAAACATGATGCCGATATAAAGCAGAGATATGGTAGATAATATGTATTAATGTATTTGGGTGGTATGACTATCTATCTGAAAAGCAGAGCATTTCACATTTTGAAAATTGCGATTTTTTTCAAAATTTCCATCAAATTTCCTATTTTTCTATAAATAAATACAAAAATATTCATTAGTGTTTACCACTAACATGAAGTACAATGTGTCACGAAAAAACTATCTCAAAATCACTTGTGTAAGTTAAGACGTCTCAAAGTTATTGCCATATAAAGTGACACATGTCAGTTTTGAAAAACGAGGCCTGGTCCTTAACGCACTTTTGGGCTGGGTCCTTAAGGGTTAAACTTCTCCACAACAGTATCACAGACCTGCCTGGTGTGTTTCTTGGTCTTCATGATGCTCTCTGCGCTTTAAACAGAACCCTGAGACTATCACAGAGCAGGTGCATTTATACGGAGACTTGATTACACGCAGGTGGATTATATTTATCATTATCAGTCATTTAGGACAACATTGGATCATTCAGAGATCCTCACTGAACTTCTGGAGTGAGTTTGCTGCACTGAAAGTAAAGGGGCCGAATAATATTGCACGCCCCACTTTTCAGTTTTTTATTTTTTACAAAAGTTTAAAATAACCAATAAATTTCGTTCCACTTCACAATTGTGTCCCACTTGTTGATTCTTCACCAAAAAATTAAAATGTTATATCTTTATGTTTGAAGCCTGAAATGTGACAAAAGGTTGAAAAGTTCAAGGGGGCCGAATACTTTTGCAAGGCACTGTATATCTCATTATTTTTATCTGCCATGACTTAATTCCTTCAATAGGGCTGTAGAGAGGACAACCTAATTTTGACATAGTTACCTGCATATAGGCCTTGTAGTGGATTCAAAATCCTTTATTTACTCTTATTCCTCACATTCCTTCTGATTTACCTCTTTCTACCCCTCCCTCCATTCCTTGCACCTAAAGAAAAAAATAAAGTAGAGATGAGCAAATCTTTGCAAAATTGTCTTACATGTGGCAAGTTTTATATAATTGAACAAGATATAAAACAATACAGTTCCATGTTCCAGCATTGCAACCATTTTTTTTTACAACTTTCAAAACTAGGTTAGCTGCATGTATCAACTTCCTGTATATATTTTATATGTTTCTCCTGTATTTTCATCTTAAATCATCAAATGTAAACCAATATGTCTTCTTCTTTTCTTATTTCTATTAACAAAAAAACATTTCTGAAGATTGTCTCCTGTTCCCTTGCTTCCACTGCTTTTATGCATTAGGTGCATTTTGATGTTGGGATTTTCCTTTCATCTTTTTTAGATACCATATAGTATAAATGAATAATAAATATAATTTTAAATATATGAATAACTATGCCTTTGCTTAGCTTTCTATACTGGATTCATAGATAATTCCTAGTCATTATTGACTTGCAGAATAGACATCACATATATTTTTTCACATCATAATATGCAGTTGCCATTTTTTTGTATTATAACAAGGTAGATCTCTATATTTCGACATGAAAAATATACCAGAAACTTCCCAAAAAGTTTCTAGATTAATTTATATCATGTATATTGTACAGACCACAAGCAGAACATAAGAAAATAAATGACATGGTTAAATGCTGCTTGTTCCTTTTGTTCAGGCCAATAAATGGTAGCAGTTAAAAATAGAATGCTATGTTCTTGAGTATAAAAGGAAGGGTTAAAAGAGCTTTCATACAAGAAGCAGTGGTCTACTGATTAGTGCCATGGCAACACAGCAGCAGCAGCTTCCAGTTTCACAGTGTTTATCTGCTATGATAAGTAGCAGAAATCCTATGCTGAAAACCCCATATTGTTCTTTACGACCTGAATCTCTGACCTTTATAAACTCAATATATTTTCAAAAATAGCTCCTCAAACAATTTGCATGTATGAGATATCATAACTATAAATATTTTCTAAATTTGTAAAAGGGAACAGATCATATGCCTTGTGTTTTCTATAAGATTTTGCGGTTGGAGAATTTTTCATTTTGCATTCTTTAGTCATGATATAACAAAAGAAAATCATATTTATTTGTTTGTTGATAACCTTCCTCTTCAGAAATACAGTGTCCAAAGAGGAAGTATCTGCTTATATAATATATTTAGGAGATTTCAGTATCTCTAGCCTTGTTTGGGGACTGCTGTCAATTTATGATGTGATGCTGGGTTCACACCAGAGACTGTCTTTCCTTCTACTGGTCTGTTGGATGAGCATTTTGGGCACACAAGGTCACATCTTAAGATGTGCCCCTTTCCCACTAAGACTCATCCCTTTTTGGACAAGGTCAAAAAGGGTTTGCAACAAGGGGTATTCCCATGAACATAACTATGTTTAAATTTGTAGACTATTAAATGTTAAACGTTTTTGCAAATATACATAATAAAATTCATGGCTAGGTTTCTGACAAGTCCCAGACCATAGAAAATTTGTTTATTAATGGTTGTAACCAATGGGAATCAATCAAGACAAAAGACTATAACCACTAAGATGGTTAGAGGAAATATTTAAAACTCTGCAAAATTTTAAATGATTTACATTTGCAAAAATGTTTAAATTTGAATTGTCTACATATTTAAAGAGAACCCGCCACCAGGTCTGAAAAGCCTAATGACATACATTATCTAATAGGTGTTGTCATCCTCAGCATTTTGGTGATTTGTTTATCCAAATCCATCCTTCCATCCCAAAGATATAAGCCCTTTTATTGTTGATGCAAATTAGGGTAACAGAGCCAAGTGAACAGTAACACTGCATGAAATATAACACACAGAGACCCCACCAATGCCATCAGGTGATGTATGTTATTGGACTTTACAGACCTGGTGACAGATTAAAACATGTTTGTGTTCATGGGAAATCCCCTTTAATCAATGTGCATGTGTACCAAATTTTTGGACCAAGTTATGCCAGAATTATGGTACATTTTCATTATTAAATCTGTCCTATGATAAATTTTCAGGTAACACTTTCCTCAGGACCAGGGACATAACTAAAGTCTCTTGTACAAGAGCTTAGCTTGGACCCCATTCCTACCTGCGCAACAGCTCACAACCATCTGCTGCATCCCATCCATTCATTTTAACAGTGCTTACATTTCCCTTACCATCCCTATGAAGACCTACACTGTCATGAAGAATTTTTAATATGTCTGTGCACACAAGCTTCCCATCATTCCCATACCCTGTCAGTGCCTCACACAGTAATCATGCCACCGTTTGTGCCACAGCCTCCCCACAGAAACCCTCATTGACTATATGCTGCTATCTTTTACCCCTAAAAAGTTAATTTTCTGACAGTGGAAGGCTGTATGTCATAAATCTTCTCTTTGTGTTTCACTCCAATGTACTAGAGTGAAGGGGTAATACATTTACAATGCACAGCCAGTAGAGGAAATAAGTTTAAGCATCTTCAGTGTGGTAAAGGGGATGACCTGTGGCCCCCTCGGCTTCTGCGCCCAGGTTGAAGTTGTGACCACTGTGAGCCCTATAGTTATGCCAGTACCTAGATGCATAGGACAGGATAGTCTGTTTCAATCATTAGCTCAAGAAAAGTATTAAAACAGCACAAAATATATCACCTATGAATTGTATTATGGATTAATTGGTTGAATAGTCAGACTCTTGAGCAGAAAGGTAAATATTGCATCCAGAGGTAATCACATAGAGCTATCATGCATTGTTTCAATTCCAGGAGTTCTTTAATTATGACTTGTAGTGGAATGGCCCAATCCAGTACGGGATCATAAACTGCAGTGAACTCCAGATTTTAAGCCCTAAGGCTAAGGCCCTACGTAGTGGGCCGCAGCGAAAAAGTACTGTGGTAAAAACCGTGGCAGAAATGCATTACGGTTTTTCCCGCAGCGCTTTTCACAGAGAGTCAGAATTTCTGCCTCAATTACACCGATAGGGAAACCACTACCAATTTGGAGCCAGAACTCAGTGCTTCATGGTCCAAGCACTGGATCCTGCTGGGGCAGGCTTGTAATGCCATATCTTATAAACAAACAAAAAAATGGGAAATACAAATATATATCAAAAAATATAAAAAATAATTTATTGAAAAATAATCAAATAATAATACAAAGAATACATATAGGGAAAAACACAGCAAAAAGTCACTGAAAAGCAGTGACACAGATACCTAGCCCTCCCTCTCTGTGATATGCCTCAATAAACATACCAACAATGTAACATAAGGTACAAACTGCATAAAACAACAAAATATAGATGACTTGCTGTCACAGACTGGGAATGTGGTATCATACAGTATAAGAAATAGCAAAGGACCAATACCGAATAGTAGTCAAATACAAAAAGGAACACACATACCCATAGACATGATGTAGTATTTGTATGGAGTATGGAGTATGGAGACAAAAGCACACCACAGGGGGAGACTAGCGCTGAACGTTGTAATGCCATATCTGCATGAAGATTTACTTAAATATATTTACAGAGACCACCCCAGTGACTAATCATAGGTAGAGGGCATTACTTAACCATCCGATGCCTATAGTTATGTTTATTCATCAATATGGTTTAGGAATAGTATTTTTAATGACTTTACTGCTGACAGCCCACTGACTATAAACATCAGTCAGCTATTAACTTTGCAGGGATGCACTGGTACATTCTTGCATAGTTAGCAGCTGCACGAAAATGTGCAGCTACAGGAGTGGGGAGACAGTTTTCAGTGACAGTTGGACTCACCAAAGAGAAGGCAGGGATAGTTTCCTATTGTCCCTGCCTTCCTGATCAATGAGAAACTGTGTATACAGCTATGGAAGCCGCCATCTTGTGACTTCCTCCCAGTCTAGCGGTCATGTGATCACAAGGTGTCAAGGAACTACATGAGCTGCTGGGCCCTAGAGTACCCAAGTCAGCCCTGCTGTGTATACATGGAGGCTGTATCCTGTAGCAGCCCCAACTACAGGAGAAGTCATCAAAAAACAAAATATATACAGTTGTGCTAAAAAGTTTACATACCCCGGCAGATTTTTTTGTTTTTTGGCCTTTTTTTCAGAGTATATGAATGATAACACAAAAACTTTTTCTCCAAAAACCAAAAACTTCAAAATTACCCTCTTCAAAAGTTCACATACCCCAGTTCTTAATACTGTGTATTGCCCGCCTCTAACATCAATGACAGCTTGAAGTCTTTTGTGGTAGTTGTGGATGAGGCTCTTTATTTTCTCAGATGGTAAAACTGCCCATTCTTCTTGGCAAAAAGTCGCCAGTTCCTGTAAATTCCTGGTCTGTCTTGCATGTACTGCGCGCTTGAGATCTCCCTAGAGTGGCTCAATGATATTGAGGTCAGGAGACTGAGATGGCCACTCCAGAACCTTCACTTTCTTCTGCTGTAGCCAATGAGAGGTCGACTTGGCCTTCTGTTTTGGATCGTTGTCATGTTGGAACGTCCAAGTATGTCCCATGCGCAGCTTCCTGGCTGATGAGTGCAAATTTGCCTCTAGTATTTATTGATAACGTGCTGCATTCATCTTTCCTTCAACTTTGACCAAGTTTCCTGTGCCTTTGAAGCTCACACAAACATCCCCACATCATCAGTGATCCACCTCCGTGCTTTACAGTAGGAATGGTGTTCCTTTCATTATAGGCTTTGTTGACACCTGTCCAAATGTAATGTTTATGGTTGTGGCCAAAAAGTTAGATTTCTGTCTCATCACTCCAAATTACCTTGTTCCAGAAGTTTTGAGGCTTGTCTCTGTGCTGTTTGGCATATTGAATGTGAGATTCTTTTTGGCATTTGCGCAGTAATGGCTTTCTTCTGGCAACTTGACCATGCAACCCATTTTATTTGAAGTGCCTCCTTATTGTGCATCTTGAAACAGCCACACCGATAGTTTTCAGAGAGTCCTGTATTTCAGCTGATGTTATGTGTGGGTTTTTCTTTGCATCCCGAACAATTTTCTGGGCAGTTGTGGCCGAAATTTTGGTTAGTCTACCTGACCATGGTTTGGTTTCTGGGCATGTTATCAAGCCAAAATCACCAGGATATGTGAACTTTTGAACAGGGTCATTTTGATGTTTTTGGTTGTCATTATGATTTAAAAAGAGAAAACACAGAAGTTTGACAATAAATGGCTTCAACAAACCACTAACCATGAGTGGAGAAAAAGTTTTTTTGTGTTATCATTCATATTCTCTGAAAAAAGGCCAAAAAAACAAAAAATCTGCCGGGGTATGTAAACTTTTTAGCACAACTGTATTATATTAAAATACCTCCCAAAGGTCTATTATGACCTTATGGCTGGCACAATGTGTAAAACAAATAAAGAAAATTAAGATAAAAAAAAAAAACAAGAAAAAAGATTGTCGCAAAAAACCCCAGAAAAACAAACACATTTTCCTCCCTCGTTTTTTACATTTATTTTTTTAAGAGATTGTACTTTCCCTAAACAATGCAGAAATAAAAATGACATAAAAATAAAGCCCTATGTATTGCCAAATAAAGACACAAACATTGCTTCATTTACCTGCATGAAAAAAAAATAAGTTATAACATTCAAATTTGCATATACCAAAATATAAAAAAAAAAAAATGTGTCCAGTCATGAACCAGGAGAAATGATGAGTCTTATAAAATGCTTCTTTAAGCAAAGGTCCTACCTTGTGGTAGTGTTTCAGACTGCTGCAGAAATGCAGCGAAAAAAAAATGCTGAGTTTTACATTCCCAGCAAAGGAAATTTTATTTTTTTTAATCTTATCCACACACTGCAAATCATCTGCGGAAAAGCAGCTTTTTAAAAATGCAGCATGTCAATTTTTGCTGAGGAATCAAAAGCGTTTTTACTATAGGTTTAATAGGGGAAGAATAAATACAGAGGAAACTTCAAAAACTTTTTCTCTGCATTTTTTTTTACCTGGTTTTTCAGCTGCATTTTTTACATGGGGCCTTTTCTGACCCCAAATGCATTTCTCATACTGATGACCTATTCCCTAAAAGGCCACCAATTTTTCTACGGTGTCTCCTGTTCCTGGTATGTAGGATCTGTAAACGCGAAGTAACCTTGTACAGATATTTTATTGTATGTGTAAGAGTAGATAATAATGGTGCTAGGGAGACAAAAATAGTGATATTCTTATGGCATAGAAGGAATTGATGAATTCTCCCTCATAATTTTATGCATTCTTCACGTCCTTGGAAAATGTGTCCATATCACAAAACATAGTCCCTGATTTGGGTGGGTTGGGGTAGTGTAAAAATTATTATTTTGCCTTAATTTTTTTAGTATACAGTATATTAATTTATTAAATTATGTATTTTTTTTATTTTATACTTTTTCTATATTTTTTTCCCAACAGTGTCTGCAGGAAGCTGTGGTAAGCATGACCTATATTCTCCCAGCATTCCTTTTTATGCACATCACAGATAATAGTGATTTAATGACTGCTGGCCATTATGAGTGATCTGTATATGTACTGTAAGATTGCTGGGAGAACTCAGATCATGTCCTCCAAGATGCTGTTATTCCCTATCAGACTGCTGGATGCCTGTGACATCATTGAGCTATCATGGATATCCATGGCAACATCCCAAATGCAGGAAAGGGGTATGTATTGCAAGTCACTGTAAGTAGGCAATGTGAAGTATGGTTCACACAAGTAGTAGTAAATAAAGGAGGGCAAAAGCAATGATGCACATTTCCTTATCTACATTTGTGATGATTAGATGGGAGAACTTCAATTACATCCTACTGCTACATTTCAGAAATATGATTAAATACTGTATAAACAATTTATATATCATATTCCACACATCCACCCCATCCTCCTTATCTTCCCCTGTTGCTTTTCTATCATACTCCATCTTCTCCTCTTTGCCCCACTTTTATGGCTTTGCCACTGTTCAGCTAAATATTTTACAGATGTCAGTGTTATCAAACTAAACTGCAAGCCAGAGGCGTAGCTAGCGGGGGGTTGGGGGTGGGCAGAGGGGCGGCTGCCCCGGGCCCACTGACTTTTTTGGGGCCGACCCCGGGAGCCGCCATTAATACATCCTTTATTTCTAACTGGATCGTATCCTGCAACTTCACAGTATTGTAAACCGCAAGCTACATGAGGCTTGCAGTTTACAAGTTCCCAAGAGCACAGAACCATATCTTCTTCTCACACAGGCAGCGCGATGACGTCACAACATTGCGCCGCCCGCGCTCAGACACAGAAGTCCTGTGCGTGGACAGGGAGGAAGCAGCAACGGCAACTCCATTCATCAGCATCGCAGGTAGGCGAGTATGACTTTTTTTTTTTCTTTTTTAGCGCATGTTGTGGGTATATTAATAGTATAAGGAGTGGCTAGGAGGGGGAAATATAACTATAAAGGGAGGATTCATTAGGGGGCATTATGACGATGGGGGGGTCATTTATATAAGGGTTATTGTGGGGTATTATGAATACAAGGGGGGAGGTTATTTATATAAGGGGGCATTATTTATATTAGGAGGCATTATGAACATAAGGGGTGGCCATTGATATAAGAGGTCATTACAGGTGCAGTATTTATGCCAGGGGGAATCAGGAGCATAATATGAGGGTCAATTAATTTAATTAATGTGGCACTTGGGCTTTTTTAAGACTAAGGCCCCACATACCGGGCTGCAGCAAAAAAAGCACTGCATGAAAAACCATGGAGGTAACATTGTGGTTTTTCCCGCAGCGCTTTTCACAGAAGGTCCGCAGGGGTTTCCCCTGTGGACTTTCTGTTTTCAATGCACCTATATGGAAACCGCCAGCATTTCTGTAGATATAATTGACATGCTGCAATTTCTAAAACCGCAATGCGGCACGTATTTTTCCGCAATGTGTGGATGGGATTTGCTAGAATGCCACGTTTTTTTCTGTGGGTTTTCGCCACATGGGGCCCCATCACATCCCCACTTTGCAGCAAAATACATGCAGCGGATAGGCTGCGATTTCCAAAACAGTCGCAGTTTTGGAAATCACAGCAGGTCAACTATACCTATGGAAACGCCAGTGGTTTCCCTATAGATATAATTGAAGCAGAAAGTCCACAGAGGAAACCTCTGCAAACATTCTGTGCAAAGTGCTGCAGGAAGAACCGCGATGCGTTGCCACCGCGGTTTTTCCCACAGCTGTTTTTTGCTGTGGGACTCCACGTGGGGCCTTAGCCTTAAGGCGTTTTCCAGCTCATTTTTATTGATGGTCTATCCTCAGAATAAATCATCAATAAGAGATAAGTGATTCCCCACTGATCAGCTGTATGAAGGGGCAATGGCGCCTGTTTATATCATACTCTGTCTGTTTATAGTGACCGTGTGATGTCATTCCAGTCTTGTCACATAGATGTGTATAGGACGAGGCTGTAGTTACATTACATGGCCGCTAAGAAAAGAATGACACTATGTAAACAGAGAAGGGGTCATGGCGCTTACACAGGTACCACGGTTCATTCAAACAGCTTATCCTCGGGGTCCTGGGTATTGGAACCCCAATAAGTTTTTTTCCCTTGTTTTTTTTTTTCTTTTTAATTAGGAAACACCTGGGGCATTATTAATAAGTGGAACTATTTAAAGGGGTGCACAGGGAAGTTATTAATTTAAAGTTGCACTTGTGGGTATTATTCATTATGGGGGGGTATATTATATATTTTATAATTGGGGGTAGCAGCACGATGGGGGCTTTGTGTAGGTGAGGACAATGTGGGTCAGGTGCCTGGAAAAGTGAGGAGCCAAAGATGTCTGTGCTGCAAACTTTACAGAGACTGGAAGAAGTAGTCATGGCCATCCAGATAAAAGACAGGGAATGTGAACGATTAGTCAGAGACGTCACCGGTAAGTCACTAAATGTTACTGCACTGTATTCACCTAAATCGTCTGCAGAGCCCTGTGTAGAGCCGCTATATACCACTATACGCTCACCGTATACTGATAGTATCGGTATACGAACAAGTCCAAGTTGGGGGCCCACTTGGACATGTTGGCCCCCCCCCCGTGTTAAACCCCTAGCTACGCCTCTGCTGCAAGCCTAAGGACTGAGATTGGCATCCGCCTCTTCCCATTACCATTTGGCTTCTTTTCATATTTTTCTCTAGATATTAACCTTGCCTTATTGCTTTCACTTTCGTTTTTTTCCAAATTCCTCAAAAATAATAATGCCCAGCAAATAGAGGCCTTGACAGTTATAGTACCCCCATAATAATAATGCTCCTCCAGTGTCCCCATTAGAATAGTGCACTAAATAGTAATAATTTTGTCTTGTAATGCCCTGTTATTAATAGTGCCATCCATAGTGCCCCCATTAGCAATAGTGGCCCCTTTTGGACCTATGCCCCAAATCTAGCAACGCCCCTGTGAAACATTAAAGAGCAATGAAGATAATTTACATTAATGCCTATACGATAACTGCAAATTCCAGGTATATGTTAAGAATAATTCTAAGTTCTTTCCTTATGAGTGTAATTTACAAATCCCTTCATTGCTCTATTTTAGTTTCACTGATGACTTGATAGAAGTCCAATTACTTCATGGGAATAGATTTCATTTACTTACCAGAGAAAGAGGCCATAGTACATCTGTTTTAGCTGCAAGAGCTGTAAGGTTTTATGGAACAATTTGTTTGGCGTTTCGCCTTTCAAGCAGATGAACCATCATTTGATATATCTGATTCATCTTTCCAATCTGGTTAAGCATCACTGGTCTTCTTTGTGCTCACATGCCTGGAGGGGAGGCCTGGTCAGCAGTAAATTTTTGCATGCTGTCAGATTTATAGAACACCCATAACTTTCATTAACCCAAAGATTGCATGAAGATAGTAAACATACTGTAGAATATACTGTTGTGATGGGTTGTAATAAGCTATTAATTTCACCTGAAGCATAGTAGTTCTGGCTATAGACAGTAAATAGTTGGTGACCCCTTGTTCATGGGGAACAGGTCAGGTATATATACAGTAGTCAATGGATTATTCAAGTACTAATTCTGCTGCTATATACACCACTCATCTGCTGGGTATATTTCTGTTATTCTGCCCTCTCTATCTATTTCCATTCTTACTACTTAGGCTTTCATGCTAAGGCTATTTTTTGGCCACCACTTTTTCTTATTTGATTGTTCCATCTTTTTTCATGGTGCATCTTTTCCTATTTAGTACTGGGTCAGACTAGGTTTAGCCATTTCGCATATCATATAGAAGACTGCTATTTACTTATATTGATTATTTGATGAGATATTACCCAGCATTGGTGTCCATTAGGCTCATGTGGGATATTATTTTGTATATTGTGGTTGCAGCAGAATAGGCTTCATCTTATCAGATGAACCTTGATTTGTGTATGTATTTTTATCCTATCAAGGATAAGGCCTAGTTTGATACTTAAGAATGCTGGTCCTTTTTTGTTTTTTCTGTTGTCACATTCTAAAAGCTATAACTTTTTCATGGTAATGTTGACATACCCATATGATGGCTTGTTTTCTGCGCTAAAGTTGTAATTTTTTACTACACTATTTTGAGAAACATTTAGCTTATTGATCACATACTCTTAACTATTTTGCCACCCTTCTATATGTTCTAAATTTTGTGTGGATTACAGCGATACCAAGTTTATACTGGTCAATTTCTTAAATTTGTTATAGTGGCACCATATTCTGAGATACAGGCAGGGTGCTGAAATGTTGATATATCTCCTTAGAGCCCAGCCGAGCAGGTTTGTGTTTGTATTTTTGCCTGACGTTAAGGCTGTATTTTATTTGTTTATTTTTCAAAATAAAAACAGAAGCAAAGCTCTGTTTAGACCAGATGTTGTGTCCCTGTCTCTTGGTAGCTTTGCTACTACTACCAAGCTAATTTCACACAATATATATATACAGTGGGGAGAAAAAAAGTATTTAGTCAGCCACCAATTGTGCAAGTTCTTCCACTTAAAAAGATGAGGCCGGCCTGTAATTGACATCATAGGTAGACCTCAACTATGAGAGACAAAATGAGAAAACAAATCCAGAAAATCACATTGTCTGATTTTCTAAGAATTTATTTGCATATTATGGTGGAAAATAAGTATTTGGTCAATAACAAAAGTTCATCTCAATACTTTGTTATATATCCTTTGTTGGCAATGATAGAGGTCAAACGTTTTCTGTAAGTCTTCACAAGGTTGCTGGCATGTTGGCCCATTCCTCCATGCAGATCTCCTCTAGAGCAGTGATGTTTTGGGGCTGTTGCTGGGCAACACAGACTTTCAACTCCCTTCAAAGGTTTTCTATGGGGTTGAGATCTGGAGACTAGCTAGGTCACTCCAGGACCTTGAAATGCTTCTTACGAAGCCATGCCTTCGTTGACCTGGCAGTGTGCTTGGGATTATTGTCATGCTGAAAGACCAAGCCACATTTCATCTTCAATGCCCTTGCTGATGGAAGGAGGTTTGCACTCAAAATCTCACAATACATGGCCCCATTCATTCTTTCATGTACACGGATCAGTCTTCCTGGTCCCTTTGCAGAGAAACAGCCCCAAAGCATGATGTTGCCACCCCCATGCTTCACAGTAGGTATGGTGTTCTTTGGATGCAACTCAGCATTCATTCTCCTCCAAACACGACGTGTTGTGTTTCTACCAAACAGTTCTACTTTGGTTTCATCTGACCATATTCTATTCTCCCAATACTCTTCTGGAACATCCAAATGCTCTCTAACAAACTTCAGACGGGCCCGGATATGTACTGGCTTAAGCAGGGGGACACGTCTGGAACTGCAGGATCTGAGGCCCTGGTGGCATAGTGTGTCATTGATGGTAGCTTTTGTTACGTTAGTCCCAGCTTTCTACAGGTCATTCTCTAGGTCCCCCCGTGTGCTTCTGGGATTTTTGCTCACCGATCTTGTGATCATTTTGACCCCATGGGATAAGATCTTGGGTTGAGCTCCTGATCGAAGGAGATTATCAGTGGTCTTGTATGTCTTCCATTTTCTAATTATTGCTCCCACAGTTGATTTCTTCACACCAAGCTGCTTGCCTATTGCAGATTCAGTCTTCCCAGCCTGGTGCAGGTCTACAATTTTGTTTCTGGTGTCCTTCCACAGCTCTTTGGTCTTCACCATAGTGGAGTTTGGAGTGTGACTGTTTGAGGTTGTGGACAGGTGTCTTTTATACTGATAACAATTTCAAACAGGTGCCATTACTACAGGTAATGAGTGGAGGACAGAGGAGCCTCTTAAAGAAGAAGTTACAGGTCTGTGAGAGCCAGAAATCTTGCTTGTTTGTAGGTGACCAAATACTTATCTTCCACCATAATTTGCAAATAAATTCTTTAAAAAAAATCAGACAATGTGATTTTCTAGATATGTTTTCTCATTTTGTCTCTCATAGTTGAGGTCTACCTATGATGACAATTAGAGGCCTCTCTCATTTTTTTAAGTAGGAGAACTTGCACAATTGGTGGCTGACTAAATACTTTTTTCCTCACTGTACCTACATATGTATATAATGATGTCTGTGCAGAATTGGTTGTGTGTTGAGGGGAGGTATATTTTTCCCAGATTCCTCTTCTATTAAGTAGCTAATTCATAGTGGCAAAGTGTTATAGAGATGCTTGAGGGTGATGTGGGGGGTCTTCAGTAGGCCCCCTGTCACCATCACAACACATTGGTGTGGGGGCATGCCATCATCATTATTGTTGGTGGTTTAAGAAATTGCCATGGGAGCAATTCCCAAAAATATGCAGGAACTGGCAGATAACAGTGAGTAGAACAAACTCACACAATGCTGAGAGACAAATCTGAGGCACCCCAAACTTCTTCACCAGTGCCCGCTGCAAAACTGGTTGGACTAGAGCTGAATTTGGGCCCAAAAAATCACCCCAGAAACTTAGCTCAGTGTGTAATTAGGTTGATTCCCAAGCTAAAGGTCACTGGTTCAAATTGAGGATCAGTCATGAAGATTTCCCAAAAAAAAGCATCATCATCCAGCTCATGGATAGTGGTCTCTCAGCCAAGAAAATTGCCAAACTGCGTCATGTTAGTGCCATGACAGTTGGAAGAATCCGAAATGAAGTCCGTCCATCCATTCAAAAGCCAAGAGGTCCAGGCAAAATATCAGCATCAACAAGTCAGCTCATCACAGGTCTATCAGTTCTGGTGGACAAACACAGCATTAGAGGTGACTCATATGCTTCAGTAGTGAGATCATAGACAACCATGCAAGCACCATGTGATGCCTGAAAAAAGGCATAAGAAGCGTTGGCTCAAGTTTGCAAAAAAGTACAAAAAGTGGGCAGTAGAAGATTAGAAACAGTTGATTTGGAGCGAAGAGACGAAAATCAATAGATTGGGCTCTGATGGGTGCAAATTGGTCTGGAAGAAACGAAGAAAAATGGGACTAACAAATCGAGAAATTGAAGGAACTGTCAAGTTTGGTGAAGGAAGCCTGATGATATGGGGTTGTTTCACAGCCAAAGGCCTGAATACTTGACCAGGATCAATGGTGGTCTCAATGCTGAGCTATATGTGAGTATCATAGAAGACGAGTTAGTTCGTACACCCGAGTACTACGGGTATGAAAAGGATGACATAGTGTTCCAGAAGGACAATGGCCCGAAGCATACATTGAGATTAGCGAAGAAATGGTTCAATGACAATGAAGTAGAGGTGCTGCATTGGCCCCCCACAGTCCCCAGACCCAATTGAATACTTGTGGGTAGAGTTGAGTTAAAGCTATACTCGTACCCAAGTGAGTTGACCACTATGCACCAACATTGGGAACGTGTAGAAGAGACCTGGGATCAGATTGTGGTCGAGGCATGCTTAAATCTGACCGAGAGCATGCCCAGATGGATTCAGGCAATGTTGAAAGCCAAAGGTGGATTTACAAAATAATAACCACCACCGGGAACAAAACAGTAAGAATGTAGTTACATGACAAGAACCTAATCATATGTTAAAGTCATTGCAAGTCAAAATTATGTATGAGATAGTCAAGTTGATTGTCTATAAAGTGATAGTAGTCTCATGTTCAAAGCTTTGGTGGATGGTGAGATATGGAGCATGAAATTCAAAAGTTCAAAACATTGCTACCCTTTTGCTTGTCAGTGTATCTTTGGTAAGACATTGATTACTGGGATGTTGTTTTGTGACGTACTGGGCAATCTTGCTATCTATTGTACCTTTGGTGGTGTATGTTTACAGTGTATTCTAGATCCTTCCTGATATTCTCATACTGGGATTACAGGGTACCTTTAAGTACGTGGTATTATTGACCAGCTGGGTATGGATTTAATTAAGGCACATATTATTGTCCATGATTACTATGGCACTGCCTTTATCAGAGGGTTTTATAATAATATTTTATTAGGTTGTTAAGAACCAAGGACTTGCTTCTCTTTAGAATATGTAATGAAGATATTCTCTGGGTCATGGAGATATTTTTCATATTACCTGTGACCGTGTTATCTGTGAATATTGACCTTCTCCTACCACTCCTGCTAGTTGATTTCAATTGAATCCATCCCTCCTCCTGTTCTTTCCTTAAAAAAGAGGGTGCTTGTTGGAAAAGGATGTTTCACTCATAGAGGTTGATGAGCCTTGTTCGTAAGAAGTACGTTGAGACAGTGCCTCCAGTGCCCTAGAATACCTGACATTTTGACGTATATCCTGTATTTTTCCTAAAACCCAGATATCTCAGTGATGCTGTCACAAGTGGTTGTCCACTCCTCACCAGGCAATGATGATTCCAGTTGAATTTCTCTACCTTGTATCCTCTTGTTAGTTTCTTCAACAGATCACTTTAGGAATTCAATTGTCAGGATCATAATTTTGAGGAAGCATTTGTTCAATATACTCTGGATCAGAAGGTATACTATGAGTTTACCCCTTTAAGAAGGGCTGAGCTGAAATATCAGACACATCTCATCATGAACAAGAGTGTAGCTGTTTTTAGAAGAAAGCAGCCATTTTTTTTTAAATCCTTTCCAACCATTTCCAACTGCACATTCAATGATGTACTACTAGCCTTGTATTCATTATGCTTTTATATATTTTTTTTACATTTAAATTAAAACGATGTTCCCATCTCAGATATTTATGGCATATGCACAGGATATTCTGTAAATATCCTGTAGATAAGGATAATACTTCTGGGACCAACACCTATCTTGAGATGAGGGGTCTCCCTACCCCAGTCTTGCGGATGTGATGATTGGAGAAATGGCCACACGTGGTTCTCTCTCCATTCGTTATATGGGAGTTCCAATAGTAGAGAGCATGCGTGACCACCTCTTTATGCAAAGCATCTCTTAGACAAGGGTAAAGAGATCTCCATTCTCAAGACAGGTGTTGGCATTTATGGAAAATCCTGTGAATATAACATAAGTGTCTGAGATGGAAATAACCCATTATTAACAACATGACTATAGATTTCAAACTCAATATTTTTTTAAACTAAGCATATTCTCCAGATCTAGTTTGTTTTCAGACTGATTCTGCTAAGAGTATAACACAGCATGATGTTTATTTGTATTGCATCTCCCTCTAGTGCTTCATTTTATTTGTAATATATCATGTATAAAACAGGGGACATATTTGATTTTAATATCCATTTTCATATTACTAACTTGTTGGGTCTAGTCAAAAGATTGCTGACAAGTGAGCACCAAGTCAGAAGATTATCATTGAATAGAAAATGGCATAGATATGAAGAGAAATTCTAGATATGTAAAATTTGAATTTCATAGTTGGCAAATAGTTTCAGAATTAAAAACTGAAAGGGCATAATTTTATAGTCTTCTTATGTTAATAATATACAGGTGCATCTCAATAAATTAGAATATTTGTGAAACATTCATTCATTTCAGTAATTCAGTAATTCAATAAATAATCAGCAGTCTTCCATGATTGTGTGTTCTACTGAACCAGACTGAGGGACCATTTAAAGGTTTAGGAAACCTTGGCAGGTGACACACTGAATTTACAATACTGAACTTTTTTTTACAAATATTCTAATTTTCTTAGATTTGGGTTTTCATTACCTGTAATCCATAATCAACATTTACAGAAATAAAACACTTGAAATAGAACACTCTGTGTGTAAAGAATCTAGAAAATATAGGAGGTCACTTTTTTAATTTAATTACTGAAAGAAATAAACATTTCAAAGATATTCTAATTTATTGAGATGCACCTGTATCAACTAGAAATATACCAGTGAACTAGCCTGGAGTTTTATTCACATAAAGCAGTTAATTTCAAGATTTCATCTCCAAAGATAATAAATTAAGAATGATGCCCTTAATATGAGTGCATACCAATTACAAACCTTAAAGGGATTCTATCATTAGAAAATGACCTTTTGAAGTAATGGCACATTGGAATAGCCTTTAAAAAGGCTATTCTACTCCTACCTTCCATTTTCTTCTGCTCTCCGCCATTTCTGTAAAAATCCGGTTCTTGTGATATGCAAATTAAGCTCAGGGGGCACAGAGGGCGTTCACCCGCGTCATCACCTCTCGCTGCCCCTTAGATCATTCTCTTCCCCCTGCATCTTCTCCTGATCTTCTGCCTTGCATAGGCATCTGATGCTGTGCTATACACGGTTAAAATCCCGTGCATGTGCAGTCGGCTCTGCCACTTCAGGTTCGGGCAGAGCCAACTGCGCATGCTCCGTCCACCATTTTTTGTTGGTCTGTTAACAGACCACCGCAATTTCCTCCGTTTGTTGATGATGTCAGGCAGCGGTGGGCATGCTATGCCATATTTTCTGGGAGTGTTCACAGATCTTCCCCTTCTGGACGGAGGTCATCTCCCTTACTAATGCTTTTTTTTTATTCAGGGTGTCCCCCTGGATCCCGTTATCTATTTTCTTAATCTCCATCCCAAACATCTAGGTAAGCACTCCTGCAAATTATTTCTATACCTATGTACTGCCGCCAAAACCCTTATTGCTCTCCACTGGAGTGGGTCCTCTCTTCCCACCGGATCGGAGCTTATTGCTCGCATGAAAGATGTCCATAGCATGGAATATCTGATGGCCTCCCTTAATCATACCATAATACCATTGTATATGGTATGAAGCATATTGTACTTTGCAAGGTTTCTGACTCCTTCCCCATCCCCTCTTCTCCTCCTTCCCTTGTCTTCTCCCCCCCCCCCCCCCCGTATATTTTGTGTTGCTATTTGACGGTTTGTTATATGTTTATCTCCTATTTATCTCTATACTCTTGAGCGTTTGGGCCACATGTTGTGGCTTTTGCACCTTAGACCTGCTATTTTGTCTTAGTTTTTCATTTTGTCGTTATGTAATTTATAAAAACCTTAATAAAAATTACAGTTTAATAAAAGAAAAAAAAAAACAGACCACAGCAAAATGGCGGAAGGAGCATGCACAGTTGGCGTATAGAGCAGCATCGGATGTCTACACAAGGCAGAAGATCAGGAGAAGATGCAGGGGGCGTGAAGAGAATGAACTAAGAGTCGGCGAGAGGTGATGACGCGGGTGTGCTCGGAGCACAGGGGAGCGCCCCCTGTGCTCCCTGAGCTTAATTTGCATATCACAAGAACCAGATTTTTACAGAAACGGTGGGGAGCAGAAGAGAATGGATGGTAGGAGTAGAATAGCCTTTTTAAAGGCTATTCTAACGTGACATTACTTCAAAAGGTCATTTTCCAATGATAGAATCCCTTTAATAATCCTTCAAGTTGATAATGCCAGTATATTAAAAAAAGAATTGCAAAGCAGCGTGTGCAAAATAAATACTGTTATAAAATAATACAATATTGCTCATATTTTCAAAGAAATCTTCAAAATAATTTAACATATTATAATGTGTAATTATGAGAGCCAAATGCAATTCAAAAACAGGCAGAGAAGCAAGTTAGCAACCACTGAAACATTAGAGAGTTAGGGAATATTTGCATTCATCCATATGCCAAAAAGACAAAAAAGGTCCTATTAAGTGTACAGATAAGCCACGAAGTAAAAATACAGCCAAGCGAATGCTCCAGTAAATCATAAAGCAGAGATCACTAAGGATGTATCAAAAATTTCATACAGTTGGCAGAACTAATTCATACAAGACTTTTTACTTTGTGCCTAGAAATCTAAGGAATAGAATGCAGAAATCAGGCTTAGGCCTCTTGCCCACGACTGTGTGCTAGTTCAGTGTGCTATATGTTTTTTTTCCTGGATAGCACAATGACCCATTCATTTCTATCTGCCCATGCACACCATCATGTATTACACGGATCCATGTGCGGTCCCACAGTCAGGGCTGCAAAACTCAGGACAGGTCCTATTCCTGTTCGGTTTTGCGGTCGTGCTTCCGTTGCCACCATTCATTGAATGAATGGGACCATGGAGGCACGACTGGTGCACAGGCAGCACACGGATGGCATCATCAATTACTATTATATGTATATATTATATATATTATATCACATCATCCACCAGTGCACATGAGAACAAAAAAAATCGTGAGTGCCAATAGTAATACTACTTATCATCTTGGCAGCACCACAAGTAGCCACAGGGTTGTTGTACTTACTGAGAATAAAGATGAAGTTTTTGATGACTTTTCTTGCTCATCTCACAGCAGGATATGAGATCTGACAGCAGTAAAAGCACTTATGTTGAGTCAGGGTTCTGTATTTTCCTCTTAATCCTTTGCTATTGTAACACATACTTTATCATTCTACCTTTCAGCAACCATACCTTCTTCATTTTCACTAACGCAGATTCTATCCTCTAGTTGTCATGTGGTATGTGCTGAAAGATATTCCTCCTAGCTCAAGCCTTCCTCTTCTTGATGAGTTGGGTGAGAAACGACAGTGTTTTTTACTGTAGAGGAGGCAGAGGTGAAAGACATGACTGTTGGTGGTGGTGGAGGTAGTAGTGGCAGGGCATGTGATACTGGTAGTCATGCTGGTAGGGACATTTGGGGGACATCTGGAGGTGGGAATTGTGAGTGTATAGAGCAGGTACAGGCAACCTTTTTTGTACAACTTGCCAATTTAAATATAAAAATCAAGGTACTCAGTGTGCCATGAAATAATTAATGTTGTTTTCCTCTACATAAAAGTTATTATAGCATGATGTGCTATTTTGAGCAGTAGAATGCCAAGGCCCCTATATACAATGTAATTCTCCTTGATTTCCCCTATACACAATATAATGCCCTCTTTGTACAGTATAATGCCCCTTAGAGCAGTGTATAACTAATATAATGCCCCTTATTGTCCCCTATACACAATGTAATGCTCCTTAGTGCCCCTATACACAGTATAATGCTCTTTAGTGTCCATATACACAGTATAATGCTTAGTGCCCCCGTACACAGTATAATGCCCTTTAGTGCCCCTATACACATTTTAATGCTCCTGATTCTATTACTTGGTCACTGTCAGTGCTCTGGAGTGGTGCAAGAGGAACTGTAAGAGGGTAACTGGGTCTAGGTCATGGCGGTGGAAGACCTGGGACTCCTAGACTGGAGGAGGAAGATTTCCTTTGAGTGTAGAGGGGGGCCTTGATATTTCATAGTTGGGGGAAGAGGCTGACTCCTATTTGGTTTTCTTGAAATTTTGTTAATTATTTCTCCACTAATGATGCAGGCGCATTTGCTGCTATAAACTGATGACAGCTAGGACAGTCCTGTTTCTCTTCTGGCCTTTGTTATCTCATCAGATAAGATATTCCAGTTTTTTAGCTGGCTGTCCAGGCACTGACAGTGTCCTACAATTTTTTTTTGAAATTCTGTAAATTGTCATTCTGCCAATGCTATGTTTCTGTGGTATTTATTCCCAAAAAGGGATAAATGGCAGAATAATCCAGGTTCTCTTCTGGCTCCCAAATGCTATTCTCATGATCAGAGAATCCTTTCTATTTCAGAAGATATTCCAGCTTTTTTAGCTGGCAGGCCAAGCACACTGTGCCACAAACTTTTCTTGAAATTCTGTAATTTTCGCATCTGCTCCAATACAGGGATAATTTCTGGCAACTATTTTTGAAAAGTAATTTCTTCCCTTTTCAACTGACAGGCAATCCAGGCATTCTGTCCAGCCACAAATTCTTCTCCAAATTCTGTAGTTGCCATATGTGACTGCCACAATGTTGATATAATAACAAAAAAAAAAGCAAAAAAAAAAAACATTGCTTCTTTCAAAATGAATGCTATGTTGGTGCAGCAGTCTGCTGCCATAAAAGAATAATGTTTGCCGGCTTTTTTTCCAGAATGCCACTTCTGTTTCTTCAATTTCAATCTGGTACAATTTTTTCTTCAAAATCACAAGCATGTTGCACTTATAAGTACCCAAAACAGTCTAATTTTTGTATAAAACTGAAGCTTTTTCCATTATAACCACCATGTGTGTATGAAAAAAACACAGGCAAGCATCTTCCCCAGAACAGGCTAATGTTTGGAGCATCTTAAATGTTAAAAACCATAAAGGAAAGTGACAGCGCAGTATATGGTTAAACAGTCCATTGACTTTATATGTCTGAGTAGTCCACTCTTAACCCTGCAAAATGGTATCCATATGTCCTAGGGGACCCAGATCTGCTCTGGAGTTTATGATAGGAGGCTGCATTGTAACTGGAGTTACAAGTATCAGCCCCAGTTACAGGGTAAAATCAGCAAAAAAAAAAAGTAGTTAAAATTACCCCCCCCCCCAAAAAAAAAGTACAAAAAATTGTACAAAAAAAATGTCAATACCAAGCCCACATCACATTTTCTATCTCCTCCTTTAGTGATACAACACTAGATAATAAATACTGTAACGGAGAGAGAAAATTTTAGGCTAAGGCCCTATGTAGCGATAGCGGGCCAAAAAAAGATGTGGAAAAGACCAATTGTTTTTCTTTGCGGACTTTCTGCTTCTATTATACCTATATGGAAAACACCGGCATTTCTGTAGGTATAATTGACATGCTGCGATTTGCAAAAATGCTTGCTTTTTGAAAATCACATGTCCGCTGCGGATTTTTTTTCTGCAGTGTGTAGATTGGATAAGCCAGAATCCCATCCACTTTGCAGGTACTGTAAAACACAACGATTTTTGCCACAGCATAGCAAAATGTTGTGTTTTTGCAACATGAGGCTCCGGCCATAAAAAGTATTTTAGTAACACTTTGTGTTATTTACAAAAAAAAAAATTAAATTAATTAAACGTGAAAAACTGACACATTTTCCTATCTTTTTTATTTACATTTTCCCAATATTAAAAAAAATGCCAAAATAAAAATAACATAAAAATAAAGCCCCTATGTGTCACCGAAAAAGACACAAAAATTATTTAAATTGCCAGAATGAAAAAACACCTGTAAATTTGTCTAGTCTTGAACCAGGGAAATTAGCCAGGTCCAGAAGGGGCTAAACAAGCAGTTTGTGTCCACTGCTTACCATATGTTTTCCCATAAATTGCCATGATTGCCATAGAGATCTAGAAATAAGCTAGAGTCAGTCCTAGGAGACCTGACAGTGTCATACACAATGTTTTAAGCCAATATGGGCTTGACAAACTTATTCACTGAATCATCCAAACCCTAAACTAAATGAATGAGATTCGCCCATCACTATTTTTAACAATAGTGAAAACTCCCCCTAATATTACAAAAATCAACACATCTGTAAAGAGTTGAATGTTTCTTGCAGTATATTTGGCATGCCACATACTTGAGCATTTATTACATAGTGGAGATGAGAGGGCAGAAATCTTTTGCTGTGTATCAGAGCACTTAGTTCATTAACATAGTGGTAAAATTGTGTTTTCTTTTAAAATAAATGGTGCAAAATTATGTGCTGATTAATTCCTTAATGTATTTTTATAAGAGACTTGGAGTTCCTTATTTCTGATGCAAAGCTCCAAACCCTGTGCATAGACATGGAGTTAAATTATACTTTTCTGGATGTGTTCAGGCACCTCTAGGGGGAGTTTTGGATACTAATTCATATTCTTTATACAGTATATACTGAACTTAAACAACACCAATCATGTTGAAAATACATTTGTGGGAAACGATTCAGTATAAATTAGTGGGAAATTATTAAAACTTTATTTTTTAATATTAATATTTTATTAATTTAAATCTCTGCTCATTCTGGGTTTAGGAGTCCATTGGGTGCGTCTACTAAGTGACTAACACGTCCCCTGTATAGGTTTGTATACAGAGATAGTTGTCATTCACTGAATAAGACCATACTCTGGACTCCTAAGCCCAATGAGCAGAGATTTAAATGAACAAAATACAAGATCGGCGAACCTCTCAGGATTTGTTTTGTGTTCGGGTTCAACGGGTTCGTTTTGGGACGAACAAGGTCAGTACAAACCACACTTCTAAATTGGCTTAAAACATAATGTAGAATACTCTTAGGGCTCCTAGGAGCCTAACTATCTAATTTCGAGCTCTCTAAGGCAAACACAGATAAAGTTATGTCAGACCACAGAGTGTAATAGATGGAGGTCAAGGTGAGGTTTCACAAAAGGCCTCCTCACGGTGTATGGCACTTTCCTTGTGACATCTGGCACTCTTCTGTGACATCATGCTTCCAGGGTCACGGCTGAGGTCTATGACTGCACCACCAGCAGTCACATGGGTATGCCGAGCATCATGATGTTCGGTGTGACCAGATCACCGCTAAGGCACAATCACAGGCCTCAGCACAGAACCCAGGCCAATGATGTCACAGAAGAGTGCTGGACGCTGCTTGGAGGCCCAAGAGAGGTAATGTAAGGTGAATATGAGTGTCAGTGTTTTTAATTTTGTCACCTCCCCTTGGCCTCCACCTATTATACTCTGAGACAAATCTCCATTTGATTCTGCTCTATTACATGCTGCCTACAGACTGTACAGAATTTTCATGTGACAGGTTCTTTTTAAAAATAAATCTGTATCTGGTTCTAGATTTAGATTAATAATGCACAGCATTAGTGCACAGACTGGAGAGATTGGTATCCACTACTTACCAGAGATCATGAATAGATATGTATGTTTTGTAGTCTGTGAACATAAGAACATTCTCAAGAGCTCTATGGCAGCAAATGTATCTTGAATATGGCAATGAAACATACAAGTTTTCATTTTTATAGCACTTTAGTACTTTAAACTGTGTAACGGGATTAGCTCAGGGATCGTCGTCTCTTCAGATAGACGAGCAGTTTTTGGCACAGCAATTAGAGTCCAGTCCAGCCAAGTATGGTGCAACTGGCCGCAACCAGTTTTATTAGTGGTTTAAGGAAAACAAACAATAAAAATACAAAATAAAATCCTAGCTGTCCGGCCACTACCTACAATACGCAATACAGGTATCTAACTAGAGAGCACTGGGCCTACTGCACAGCTCCCTAAACACAAAATACAGCAGTTTAACTCACAGTGGTTTCCCAGGAGCAGAGACCGCCAAATACCTGTGTGCTGTCTGCCCTTATATACGAACACTTCAGGAACCAAGGAATTAACCCCCAGTCATCCCAAAACCTGAAGTGGCTGAATGGAGTAGAGCCACACCCAACTCTGCCTACTCCAGCAGCCAGACCTTTTACCAGGGTTTAGTTAAAACCCTCCAGCAAGGAACACACCTTTCCCAGGTGCTTTTAGAAGAAATATGACAAGAACCTGGGAGAAATGTACATTCCTCCTACCACTTTACCCCTGGTCCTGGTAAAACCCTTTAAACTCCTGAGCTCCTCTAGTGGTGGCTGCAAAATTTGGTTAAAAAATAAAAACAGATTTTTACTTAGTTTCTAACTGAAATAGTATGTTTTGTTTTTTCTAACCAACAAGGAAATTCTATTTTATTGCATTGAAAGTCCATATTTCTATAGTTATGATTGTTACATTATATACAGTGGGAATGGAAAGTATTCAGACCCCTTTAAATTTTTCACTCTTTGTTTCATTGCAGCCATTTGCTAAAAGCAAGAAAGTTAATTTTATTTCTCATTATTATACAGCTGTAAAGAGCTATAAAGAGCTGTGGAAGGAAACCAGAAACAAAACTGTAGACCTGCACCAGGCTGGGAAGACTGAATCTGCAATAGGCAAGCAGCTTGGTGTGAAGAAATCAACTGTGGGAGCAATAATTAGAAAATGGAAGACATACAAGACCACTGATAATCTCCCTCGATCAGGGGCTCCACGCAAGATCTCACCCCGTGGGGTCAAAATGATCACAACAACGGTGAGCAAAAATCCCAGAACCACACGGGGGGACCTAGTGAATGACCTGCAGAAAGCTGGGACTAACGTAACAAAGGCTAACGTCAGTAACACACTACGCAGTCAGGGCCTCAGATCCTGCAGTTCCAGACGTGTCCCCCTGCTTAAGCCAGTACATATCAGGGGCCCGTCTGAAGTTTGCTAGAGAGCATTTGCATGTTCCAGAAGAGTATTGGGAGAATTTATATGGTCAGATGAAACCAAAGTAGAACTCTTTGGTAGAAACACAACTCATCGTGTTTGGAGGAGAATGAATGCTGAGTTGCATCCAAAGAACACCATACCTACTGTGAAGCATGGGGGTGGCAACATCATGCTTTGGGGCTGTTTCTCTGCAAAGGGACCAGGACGACTGATCCGTGTACATGAAAGAATGAATGGGGCCGTGTATCGTGAGATTTTGAGTGCAAACCTCCTTCCATCAGCAAGAGCATTGAAAATGAAACGTGGCTGGATCTTTCAGCATGACAATGATCCCAAGCACACCGCCAGGGCAATGAAGGAGTGGCTTCATAAGAAGCATTTCAAGGTCCTGGAGTGGCCTAGCCAGTCTCCAGATCTCAACCCATAGAAAACCTTTGGAGGGAGTTGAAAGTCCGTGTTGCCCAGCAACAGCCCCAAAACATCACTACTCTAGAGGAGATCTGCATGGAGGAATGGGCCAACATACCAGCAATAGTGTGTGCCAACCTTGTGAAGACTTACAGAAAACGTTTGATCTCTGTCATTGCCAACAAAGGATATATAACAAAGTATTGAGATGAACTTTTGTTATTGACCAAATACTTATTTTCCACCATAATTTGCAAATAAATTCTTTAAAAATCAGACAATGTGATTTTCTGGATTTGTTTGTCTGCAAAAGTTTTAAGACTTGGAAAAAAGCTTTCTTACCTTGCAGCATTTTTTCCAAGCTTAAAACCTTGCCACATGAGGCCCGAGCCCCACGTGGTGTAAATGCAGCATTTTGACCATGACAGAAATGCCACGCCGAAAACTGCTGCGTTTTCTAGCGAATCCCATCCACACAATGTAGAAAAATACACGCAGCGGAAATGCTGTGATTTCCAAAACTTGCGTTTTTGAAAATCGCAGCATGTTAATTATATCTATGGAAACGCTTGTGGTTTCCCTATAGGTATAAAGGAAGCAGAGATTTCCTCTGTGGACTTTCTGTGAAAAGCGCTGCAGGAAAAAAACTGCGATGCGTTTCCACCATGGTTCCAGCGTTTTTTCGCTGCGGCATGCTACGTGGGGTCTTAGCCTTATACTGTTTTTGGAACCTCTTCATAGAGCCACTATAGCCACATTTTTCAGTTTCAATTTCCTCTTAAATTATCTCTAAATATTTTTGCTGTAACCTCACTTCTAAATAAACTTATATCTGCTTTTATTCACCTGATAGTTTTCTATAAAAGTTTGCTATAATACTTAGATACCCATACTTTTCAGCTATTGCGTTAAGTATGTTTCCATAGTAATCATAATGCATAGGTCTTACAAGGTCATTCATGGATTTATGGGTCAATCTAATGATATTTGTGAGGCTATACTGCCTTTTGGGATGTACTAGGGATCAGGATCTTTTTCACCTAGTCACATACATCTTATTGCTATTAGCAAGGCTAGGTTTTTTCTGGAATAAAAATTGTACCAGCCACATGCCTGCAGAAAAACATTTTTATTATGTTTCAGTGTAATAAATAGAGATGGGCAAACCGAATATTCCAAATCGTTTGGTATTTAATGAATACAAATAAATGTCGATATGTTTTGGACTAACTAAAATGACTGCCGCCGCATGTATTGCACAGTAAATATACATAAAAGACACCTGTTTTGTGAGTCACTATCATGTTCTGGTGCCACCTGAAAGCCTCTCAGCCAATAGTCAGTAGTAGGTGGACACCATACAGTGCTGATTCATATACAGTGTATAAGGTTGTGTGAGCTGGAACACGAGGCATTTCAGTGATGGTGGAAGTAGGGAATGGATGTGTTATTAATCACTGCATGATACAGAGCGCTCAGTGATACCTTGCAATAGAGTTAGACAAATTTAGGAGTAGGAAAATTACAACACAGTTTGGTCCAATTAAAGGCAGATTAAAGGGATCATTAAAAAACACGTTTTAAACTAAGAGCACGTAGGAATAGCCTTTATAAAGGCTATTCATTTTGTACCTTTATCTTGAAGATCTGCGCCGCTGGTTTGAAATTTTTATTCATTCTTCATTGTGCTGAGAAAGCACAGGGGGCATTACCCCTGTGCTCTGAGCAGAGCGTAGTCATCCAGTCCAGCGCCGCCTTTCTTCTGCTCCGTCGTCCTCCTCTTCTTAAAGGAGACCACCACAAACTGTCCACTGTTAATGTGGAAAAAATTACTTTTATCAAAATGAATCAGTCATGGATCCATGAAGATTTTAAAACATCTGATGCCTCTGTACAGAGGTGCCACCATCTCCCTGTATTATCTTATATGTATTGTACTGTTGATGGTGCCTGCTACTCCTACTGCCACCACTCAGCCAGACATTTTGCCTTGCCTTGCCTTGCCTTGCCCATGATATTATTTGATACCATACTGCCATTCATGAAGCCACAGCTAGCACCACTGACACCACTCAGCCAGACATACCCTGTGGCCTGGTCCCCCATATTATTCCATACCTTACTGCCTACTACTCATGCTTCCACAGCCTCCACTATTCAGCCAGACTTGTCCTGCAGCCTGATCCATCATATTATTCCATGCTGTTCTGCCAGTCATGTTACCACAGCTAACACCATCATATTCCACTATACCACACTATTGGTGCTGCAGAGTTGGCATAAAAAAGTACAAAACCATTTTGATTTCACATCTGCTCCCATAAAGGGACAATTCTTGATGGCTTTCTTTTTTTGAAAAGCCAATTCTTCATCACTTTTCAACTAGGCTCACAGCCACAAATGTGTCTCCAAAACAACAACAATCCTGTAGCACTTACAAGTCATCTAAAGGGGCTAATGTTTCTATAAAACCATTGCTTTTGCTATATAACCACCATGTGTGTCTAAAAAACTACGGACAGCCAGGCAACATTCTCCAAAAAAGGGTAGTTTTTTTTTTTTAATGCGTAAAAGAGATTGTCTGCACAGTGTATGGTTAAACTCTGTATCCACTGCTTACCATCTGTTTTTCCATAAATATACATGTCACTTTCACATAAGTTGTGTTTGCCTTGGAGAGTTATAAATTAGATAGATAGGTTCCTAGGAGTCCTGAAAGTGTTCTACTCTATGTTTTAAGAAAATTTAAGCTGTCATTTGTATCTTGTAACTTGTTTGACCTGAAACAATTCTTAGTCCTGAACCACCCAAACCCAAAAGTAAACAATCTTGAGAGGTTTGCCCACCTCTAGTAAAAAAAATGTATTTTTCAAAAAACACATAAGTTGATCTCTATCGTGTGCCACATTGTAAACCCTTTGTTTTTAATACTCTGTGTGTCATATATTCATACTTTACACCATGTGCTGACAGTTACATTTACTAAAGTAGATTGTAAGCCCTTGCGGGCAGGGCCCTCTATCCCGCTCTACCACTTGATCACTTTTAATATTGTACTAATTTTATTTATTTTGTATATCATATGTAAGCCCTCAAATGTACAGCACCATGGAATTAATGGTGCTCTAAAAATAAATAATAATAATAATAATAATAACAATAATAATAAATAAAGTCACAAATATGGTGTAAAAGAAATCAGAATAACAGAATTTCGCAGAAAATATGCTGTATATGAATTTCCATAGTACTGCTGCATTATTTTAGAAAGATAATCTGTAGCCTTCTATTTAAATCATTGGCCATTCTTTACAATGATTTAAAGGGACTACATCAGATCCAAAATGGCTCCCAAACCAATAATAGTGCAGTGTATGGGGCCTTTAATAGGAGTATAAGCATCCCTTTGCTTTTGCAGGCTGATTTACATGTCCATAAAAAGATTATTATTCCATATTGTTTAACCCCTTCCCGCCGGTGACATTTTTCGATTTTCGTTTTTGACTCCCTCCCCTATCAAACCCAATAACATTTTTATTTTTCCGTTCTCAGAGCCATATGAGGTCTTAATGTTTGTGGGACAATTTTTTTTTCATTATGCTACCATTTATTATTCTGTACAATGTACTGGGAAGCTGGAAAATAATTCAGAATGGGGTGGATTTGAAGAAAAAGTGCATTTATGCGACTTTCTTATGGGCTGCGTTTTTATGGCGTTCGTTTTACGGCCAAAATGACATGTCACCTGTATTCTATGTTTTGGTACAATTCCGGGAACACCAAATTTATATGGTTTTATTTACATGTTTACCCCTTAACAAAAATCCAAAACTGTGCAAAAATATATATTTTTTAAAAGTTTCCATATTCTGACACCTATAACTTTTTTATACTTCCATGTACAGGGATGAATAGGGTGTCTTTTTTTGCGAGACCAGGTGTACATTTTAGTTATACCATTTTGGGGAATTAATATTGCTTTGATCCCTTTTTATTCAAATTTTTATCAAAGGCAAAACAGTGAAAAAACGGCGGTTTGGCACTTTTTTTTTTTCCTGCTACGGCATTTACCTTTTGGGAAAAATATTTTTATAGATTTTTAGACCAGCCGTTTTTTGACACAGGGATACCTAATGTGATTTGAACTTTTAATATTTTTAATTTTTTTATATTTTTTTTAACTTTTTTCTATTTTTATTTTTTTTGCATTTATTAGACCCCTAGGGGTCTGATCACTAATGCAATGCATTACAATGCTAATGCATTGCAAAAAAACGGCGCTTCTATTGCAGGCTACATAGAGTAGCCTGCAATAGAAGTTAATGAAAGACAGGCCTGGGAGCCTTCACAAGGCTCCCGGCTGTCATAGCAATGGGACGCTGGCCCCGAAGCTTGCTCTGGGTGCCGGCGATCCCGGGCATTCGCGCGCCTCCGGTAAAATGGCGCCTTGGTCAGCTTTGATTGAGGCGCCAGAGGGGTTAATGCCCACAATCATTGCAGGCACTGATCGTGGGCATTAGCACTGGGTGTCTACTGTATAATACAGCAGAAACCCGGCTGCTATGGCATCCGTACTATTACGACGGATGTCGGGAAAGGGTTAATCAGTTTGTGAACACATAGGTATGTATCTGCTTTAATGTAAGCCACCTACATAGTACTATTATTAGTAGAGATGGGCGAACCTCTCAGGAATTGTTTTGTTTCAGGCTCGGGTCTAAGATTTGTTTCGGATCGAACAAGTTCAGTATCAACTACACCTTAAGGTCGGGGCCTCTTATTGCAAAAATGCAGCGTTTTGGCCATGGAGGAAATGCTGGAGCAAAAAATGCTGCATTTTATAGTATCTTCAAAGTGGATGGGATTCTGGCAGCATGTCAATTATACCTACGGAAACGCTGGCATTTTCTGTATAGGTATAATAGGGTCAGAAAGTCCGCAGAGGAAAAGCATTTTTTGCAGCGATTCCCTGTGTGGGGCCTTAGCCTAAAGTAGCTTAAAACATAGTGTAGAACACTCTGGACAATTTGGAATATTCGGGTCGAACCCTGCTCGGTATGTGTCTCTAATTATTGGTTTGGGAGGCATCTTGTACAGACTACTTTAATTCCACTTCCAATTTAATGCACTGGTTAAGGTCAGCAAGTTTTTTCTGCCTTGAGTGGAAAACACTACAAGGCAATTTTATTTTGAATGATTGAACATCTAGGAATGCATTCTGGGGCTTCATGTCTTGTGTCAGAGAGATCAACTATTCAATGTAAAAATGTAATGATTTATCCTTTTTGTATATAAATAATGGCTCACATTAGCTAATACTTGGACAACGTAGACTTAGTCTGAAAATTGCCATAATAAAGAAAGGAAAGTCAGCTCACCATTTTGTAGTGCTTCCTCTGAATATGTTCAAGAGTGTACCCGTATCAGACATCGGTTACTTTTACTGGGTTACTCACTTGATGTTCTTAAAGGCCCAAGTGTATTGTCTATATCTGTACTCAAGAGGAATTATTTACTCTAAATACTAAATACTTTAAATACCTATTTTGTTTGGAGATAATGCTTGTAGCAGATTCTAAAAACAAGGATGCAAGTTTGTCGCCAAAAGGTCAAGTACTATAGGAAATACGGTCTCCATGAATGTGTATTTATTAAATAATAACACTGAAGGTGACATATGGTTAAATTTTCACTGACTAAATGTAATGTGCTTTATTTAAAAATGCTGATGTTTTCTTCCTGAAAAACCTCTTTCAAACTTCTGTCACTATGTGTTTCCTTGTTACTAGGGAAAGCCTATCTTTAGAAACCAAGACAGAACAAAGGAAGTGGGGGGTAGGTCTCTGTTCACAGGCTGGCTCCTTACCCCTTACCACTCCGCTCCCTACTATTACGTTGAGTTGAGTGCATTTAATGCTCGGCGATATAATAGTAGTTTTTGCGCTGTAATGCTGCAGGCACAGGAGCTGTTCCTGTGGTATTACTTCCAAATCTGAGTTGTGTTACACGCCCGAGAGCGGAAGTAGATGCTGTAGTTGAAAAATACTCCCCCCAGATGCCGTGATCAATAACAATCCTGGCATTCCTGATGAGATTATAGAGTCTGAAGGGCTATCATAGCAGGCTGGAGGCCTAGCAATGGCCTCCTGACTGCCTTTCCCTGTTGCACATAGGTTCGCTACGTGCGATATACTGCAATACAATGTATTACAGTACATTGCACAGATGATCAGCAGATTACATGTTCTCCTGTCCCAAGTCCCCTTGTGGGACAGGAGACAGGAAAAAAAAAACAAAAAAAAAAAAAAGTTTAAGTTAAGAATAAAGTATAAAAATAAACAAATAATAAAAAGTTATTTATCCCATATGTTGATTGTCGTAAAAAAAAAAAAATATACCGCAATGTGAAAATTAATTATTCATTTAATTATTATAGTATGCTGGTCAGCTTGCTTCCCACTCCAAAATAGAAATTTGATCAAAAAAACATACATACCAAAAATTGGTACTAATAATAACTACAACTTGCCCCACAAATAAAGAGCTATTACATATCTATGTCAACTAAACAGTAAAAAAAGTTATAGGCGTCAGAATACGATGACCCCAGGAAAATTGTTCATTTTCGAAAAATGACGTTTTATTAGTAAATGTAGTAAAACATAATAAAACCAATATAAGAATGGCATCACCATAATCGAAATGACCCAACGGACAAAGTTGCCATGTCATATTTCGTGTATGTTGAAAGCCATATTAACACAATGTAAAAAATAATGACAGAATTGTGGGGCTTTTATACACGGACCTCACAAAAATGTTAATAAAAGCTAATCAAAACATTATTTTTAATAAATTAATTAATAAAAGTACAACTCGTCATGCAAAGAATAATCCCTCATTGACAGAAACATAAAAAAAAGTTATGAATTGTGGAAGGTGGGGAAGGAAAATATGAAAAATTAAAGGGGTTGTCCAGGATACAGTTATGAGCACGAGGGTTTAAAAAAAAAACAAAACCCATATTCACCTGTCCCCTGTGCTCTGGTGTCCCACGCCACTGTCTAGTCCAGCGCCACCCTGGTGCTTCTTCCGGTGAAAGGAAAGGAAACAGGATGTCACTCACATACATCACCTGTGACGTCCCGTGTCCTTTCCTTAGACTGCTGAGGTCTCTAGGAGCAGCAGGGCCAGACTGAAGTGACAGACAGCGGAGCAGTGGGGAAGTGAGTGTTTTTTTGTTTGTGGGTTTTTTTTGTTTTTTTTTAAACAACACCTTCCCCGGCCTCCTTGCTCAAAACTATGTATCCTGGACAACCCCTTTAACATCCAAACTATCCGGCATCCAAGACTTCATATTTTCATATTGATGGTCGATCCTTAGGATAAGTCATCAATACAAGATCAATGAGGTCTGGCATCCCCAAACATCAACAGATTTTTGTATAGTATACAGAGTCAGAAGCAGTCAGCTCTGTACACTGTGTAGCAGCTGTGCCATAATATTACAGTTTAGTTCCCTTTCAAGTGAACAGAGTAATAGTTCCTTGGATATGAACAATTCAGATACATTGTTGGGGAGGGGTTTATCTGAAGCAGAGTGATATTTTGTAGACAAGATTTGTGGAGAGAAATTATCCAGTAGAAATGGTAGAGAAAGCACAAAAGGAAAATGAATTACAGGCTTAGGATTCCAATTGCCTGAGAAAAATAGCAACGCCTAAGAATATTAATTCCACCTTTAATAAGGCAATTTTCAAAGAATGATGATAATGTGAGATAGATATTGATAAAGCACTAGCACATACTGAAAAATTATATATTCGTTGGTAAAATTGTCACAAAAATATGTACCTTAGGTGGTTTATAGAAACACCCGAATGCTATAAAAGATTGCTTGCCAACTAGTGTGCTAAACACAGAGAAAAGAAAGATTGTTTAATATGTTGGATGCCTAAACACAGTAAACAAACATTATTTCATGGCAATGGAAATAAAAAGAAACAATATGCGAACAAAGAACATATCAATTGTAATAGCATCTATGCAGTATATCTATGAGAGGGTAAATGTAGCATGCAATACATGGGCTGCACAGGACACAAGTTAAAATGTGTATTAATGAGTGTGTTAACAATATAGAAAAAGGAATGATGACAGTGTTTCTCATTCAATTTGTTTCATGGAATTTATTAGATAAAATGGTCTCAGAAACATTGTTTGAACCACAGATAGTGTACCCTTGACAAAGGTGAAACCAGCATCATGGTTTTTGCTTTTACAATATGCTGTTTTATAAGAAATGTATCGTGTGAGTATAACAAAGGAGCCATAATCCACATAATTAACCATAATCCATTAGAGTTGGGGCTTGGCATCAGCAACCTCAGTATTCAAAGGAAGTTTGACTTCTAGGGAACTTTGATCCTAGTCATGGTCTGTAGTGCCTCAAGAGGAAAGTGAGCATCTTGTTCAAGTATTGAGAGGAGACCCAAGAAGACTTCAGATTGGGAGTGGTGATACTAATGCCACTGTATATATTAACTGTCAACTTTTACAGGTATTGATGGTGCACGGAGGAGCCTAAGTTTAAAGTTTTGTATTTCTCTTTATAAAATTAATGTTTGTAAATTTTTAATGGCTCCAAAAAGTCACACCTTCACAAATGATATCTAGTCTATTTTGCAAAGAATGTGTTTTAAGCACACGGCTCTTGAACAAAGTATTCTACTGTACATATGTATTACAAAGGAAATGGTGGAAATAAGGTATATTATTTAAAGGAGCCTGCCCTCCCCATGTGACCTGCTAAAATGGAGCTAGGATTGTTCAATGCAAAGAAAATTGTAATATGTGGCAGGGAAGAAATGTAATCTTTCAAGAGAACTAGTCTGAAACTAATCTGCCAAGCACTTCTATACAGACAATGAGATTTCATCTTTTTCCCAGGAGCCCAATTATGAAGTCCACATGGAAAAGTTTACCTTTTCATTACGCAATTTACAGACACATGAATGGTGCCATACTGAAGAAATATCCTTAAGATTTATTCTTATTTTACTATAAGAAGAAATGTAAGATACAGTAAAGTTGATTATGCTGAGCTAAAACACAATCCCTTCAGTTGTGACATATGAAGGGGTTTCATTTTGATCGCAGAGAATATATGGAAATCAATTTCAGCCTACTGAAGATTAACAAAATCCAATGTCTAACCCCTACCTGTTTCTTATAGTACAGTGATTTCCTTGTCACTCATCACAATGCAGGACTTATTTGTAATCAGGGGCTAAATGTCTAGAGATGGAAGCAAGACTAAAAAACAATTTCATTGTAACCTCATCACTCACCCCATGAAGCCGTTATATAACTTTTCTTTTCTACAGCAACGTGATAAGCAAAGAGCTCACAGATTAACTGCACCTTCACATTTGAATAACTTTTTCACCAAAATCTGAAGCAGTAAAATGTAAACATCTTAATGTACATATAATTGTATAATGGCTATAATAACTATAGCAGGTATAATAAGTATGTATTGGCTTACTCACTTCTTTCCATCTTGAACATGCCCAGAATACTGGACACTCCATGCAATCTGAGTCTATCAGTTAGAGTACATCAGCAAAGTGGTAAGAGAAGACCACTTAGCATCTACAGGGATGGATCTATACACATCGCTCTGACGCATTCCGTTTTATAATAATAATAATAATAATAATCATAATAGTCCTTTAATAGTCCCACAATGGGGAAATTCAGTGTGTTACAGCAGCAAAGATAAGATAAGCAGATACAAATGCAAATACAATGTGTATATCACAACTTTTTTGTTCTAAGCTCAAAGCATAAAAGTGAAAAATAACCAGTACCACCAAAAAAATGAAAGAGGAAAATATACAGGGCCAAAAAAGGGGGGAAAGACCCCACAGAAATACCCCAGTAAAAGGCCAGGAACAACTGTCCTGTTTAAGATGAAATCTGTGGATTCAAGGTACCACATGTATTGCTGCATGAACAGCAAGTTGTAGGTAGTGGGCATTATGGTATAGAAGTTGGATATCATATATTCCTGTTGTCATATACTGTATAGGAATAACTGAAGCAGAAAGTCAGCAGAGGAAAACTCTGCAGATTTTCTGTGAAAAGCACTGTGTGAAAAACTGCAACGCGTTTCAGCCATGGGTTTTCCTGCAGCGCTTTTCGGCTGTGGCTCGCAACGTGGGCCCTAGCCTAAAAGAGTTTTCCAGGGTAAAAGCTATTGTTGACCTATAGTAAAGCAGATTGTTGGGAGTTTGACAGACGGTACATCCATCGAAAACTGTTTTCAGCAGCTAATATAGAATGGAGCAGGAAATTGAAAGCAAGCTAAATTGCATTGATTTGGTTTAGCTAAACTAAATACATATATTTGGTATTATTAAATAACTGAAATCTGTGAAACCCATGACAATAAAACATTATAATAGACAACAGAGATGAAAATATTTTATGAATGAACTCATAGCTAAACCTAATATTGCATAATTTTTAATTCTTCTTAGGGAATGTGTACAAATTCATTTATTTTATACATTTCTATTACATTTTTTACTGCAGTTTGTTTGTTTGCAGATTTTTTGTCTTTTATTTATTATAGTTAGGGTTGGGAATGTGTACAGATTAGGGTTGAGGTTAGGAAACATTAGTGTTTAGTATAGGGTTAGAGATTTTTTAGGGTTGTTTTTTTTTTTGTTTGTTTTTTTAATTAAGGTTAGGATTAGGAAGCCTCCAGGTACAGACCACCAAAATCCTTAGAAACATTCCAAGAAACAGGCATCACTTCAGTGAAATTCAGTGATGCCTGTTTCCTAAAAAAATATATATACACACATGTATATGAATATGGGTATTTATATGTGTATACAAGCGACTCTTTCTAAAAAGTATTGAAAATATTGAATATATTAATAGGTATGATGAATTGCTTCACAATTCACAAAAATTAACAATAAGATAAAGAATAACTATGATGAATAACATTTGCATCTGTAATTTAATGCAGGTGCAAATGTCTTTTAAATAAGATTTCGACTTTTAATATGAGTGACAAACGCTTACTTGGTAAATATACCCCTTATATAGAATTGACAAGTCAAACTAAATTGCTACTTAAGAATGTATTCTTTATGTTGCTTAGACAAGAACATTTACTGTATGAAAAACACATTTCTTACTATTAATAAAGCAGTCCTGTGGCGTTTTAGACGAATACTTCGTTTGGTCATACTGTGACTAGAGTAAAACAATGAAGCACATTTATTATTAGTACATAGGAACATTTTCCTTATTTTCTTTTAGTTTTTAGTTCCTTCTCAAGATGTTGCTTTCAGGCATCTTGAATTCTGAAGGTCTTTTGACTGTTGCACTTTACAAAACTCAAGCAACTAATTACACCTATTTATCAAATAATTACAGTTAAGCGATCTGCTTTTCTGTACCCATTTCAGAAAGTTCTGCTTCAGGGAACGTTCTAGATGACTGCTTGCATTATATATGCGCGCTGTGTAATATGTGATGAATTAAATGCTCCATTCCCCATGTTTGCATTATTTTGATTAATAAGCAGTGTTTTTCATGTTTTTTTCTTCATACATTTATAAGCCTGACAACAACTTTTGCTTCAGCATATTATGAATAGGCTTGTAATGCTCTGTCCCATGATAACCCTATTCTTTGTAGCACCGCACTGGCATATTTAGAATTGTAAGCTCACTAGTGTTAGGATGATAATATGAAATATATCATAATGCTATGAGACACACTAGTTAAGTGTGTCCCATAGGAAATAACTGCAAATAAAAAACAAATATTTTGATGAAAGCTCTCAATGATAGCAAAAAGAACTGCAGTACTAGTGGTGTCACTTGCATCTGCTCTTTAAGAGTTTCCATAGAGGTAACTGGGCTAGATCTCTAACATGGCCCTCCAACTATCATTTGTAATTTATAATATTGGTCTCTAAATATGGGACAGGTAGAGTTTATAGGCCTCCTTGGGTTACAGCGCCATCTTCATGACGTACTATTATGTCAGTTTACTGCAACAGGCACCCATCCCTAGCATAATAGTACATCATGGCACATGTAGTAGTTAAAAACTTAACATGGAAAAATGAAGAAAACTATTCAAATTATTTAAATTGTTTAAAATGAAGTATTCCAAAAGATAAAATTTTGTTTGATAATGAAGACTGAAAGACGCCCCAGTCATAATAAAAAGGTTAAGAAACGTTGTCTAAAAATGTTGTTTAGTAATGTTTTAAAGGGTCATATAAAAGGTCTTTAAGTTGGTAAGTTGGAAAATATGATTTGAATTGGATATATCTATTTTTAAAGAGAATACTAAGTAATCTCTCTGAGATAGATGCATCTATTATACAAAACAGAATAAATCTTTGGGAGTAGTTGAGCTGCTTAGTACTGGATTCAATGAAATATGCCAACGTGCAAGTAGATTTGAGTTCTGCAGCGTTCATCAGTCATATGGCAGATTGTAGATAAACTGTATAAGTCACAAACTACATCAGTTGCCACCATTACTACATCACTAATTGATATTTCCAGACATTTGAACTCATCTGTTCTGTATATAACATACAGTGCCTTGCGAAAGTATTCGGCCCCCTTGAACTTTTCAACCTTTCGCCACATTTCAGGCTTCAAACATAAGGATATAAAATTTTAATTTTTTGGTGAAGAATCAGCAACAAGTGGGACACAGTTGTGAAGTGGAACGAAATTTATTGGTTATTTTAAACTTTTGTAAAAAATAAAAAACTGAAAAGTGGGGCGTGCAATATTATTCGACCCCTTTACTTTCAGTGCAGCAAACTCACTCCAGAAGTTCAGTGAGCATCTCTGAATGATCCAATGTTGTCCTAAATGACTGATGATGATAAATTTAACCCACCTGTGTGTAATCAAGTCTCCGTATAAATGCACCTGCTCTGTGATAGTCTCAGGGTTCTGTTTAAAGCACAGAGAGCATCATGAAGACCAAGGAACACACCAGGCAGGTCCGTGATACTGTTGTGGAGAAGTTTAAAGCTGGATTTGGATACAAAAAGATTTCCCAAACTTTAAATATCCCAAGGAGCACTGTGCAAGCGATCATATTGAAATGGAAGGAGTATCAGACCACTGCAAATCTACCAAGACCCGGCCGTCCCTCTAAATTTTCATCTCAAGAAAGGAGAAGACTGATCAGAGATGCAGCCAAGAGGCCCATGGAAGAGTGGCAAGAAGAAAGCCATTTCTCAAAGATATCCATAGACTTGAGACTGGGACGGAGATTTATCTTCCAACAAGACAATGATCCCAAACATAAAGCAAAATATACAATGGAATGGTTCACAAATAAACATATCCAGGTGTTAGAATGGCCAAGTCAAAGTCCAGACCTGAATCCAATCGAGAATCTGTGGAAAGAGCTGAAAACTGCTGTTCACAAATGCTCTCCATCCAACCTCACTGAGCTCGAGCTGTTTTCCAAGGAAGAATGGGCAAGAATTTCAGTCTCTCGATGCGCAAAACTGATAGAGACATACCCCAAGCGACTTGCAGCTGTAATCGCAGCAAAAGGTGGCACTACATTTTACTATTTTTATGCAGTCATTGATTAAAATACAGTACAATTCCCAGCTTGACTCACTGTTTGTCTTATGGCTTATGTGTTTGACTCACAGTACCAATATGCCTGGTTTTGCCTGATCAATATTACTGGAACCTTGGCATGTGTGACTATACTCATATCTACTCCACTGTACCATATGCTTAAAGGGGTTGTCCAAATCATAGTTTTATTATTTAATACTGCTGCTGAGGGGTCCTTTAAACATAACAAACCATTACTCATTTCTCCACGGGCATCCTTTCCCAGTACTGGCAACTCCATTCATCAGTATATTGGTCCTGGTCTGATTGTGCCATGTGATCGCTGCAGCCAATCACAAGCAGTGGTCACCATTGAAGCCTGTGATTGTCTACAGTGGTCCTTAACACAAACTGAACTTCACTGGTGATGTCAGCAAGGAAACCTGTGTATAGACGAATGGAGTGGACACAGCTGGAAGATGAGGTTCAGGGTTTAAGTTTAAGGGTCCCTCAGCAGCAGTATTAAATAATAAAAAATGAGCTTGACAACCCCTTTAACCTTTATTCATGCAATCGTTTATTACATCCTTATGCTGTTGGCATTTATTATGAGCAGCATACGGATTCATTCATTTTTAATATATTTATTCATAGATACCTTTTTTTATGGACTGTTACTTTGTTAAAAAATCATGTCCATTTTTGGCCCTGACAAACATAAAAATACTCAGAAACAAAAAAGGATGAGCCGTGACTAACCACAGACAGCACATGCTAAAAGCAGACTTGTGAATGAAGCCTTAATCCCTGCCTGGTCTCCAGTGCTGAACAATTATCTTGGAATCCTTGTCACTTCATCCTACCTATGGTCCTTATATTAAAAGTGACTTCTCCTGTTGTTGTTGCCCAATAGCAGCTATACATGCAGATATTCCCATTGCTTCCACTATTCTTTATACTGTTACTGCAAATTAGAATTTTCATGTGTGACAACATTTACTATATTGTTACTGTATGTTATGATTCCTAGGATATGTATCTTGCTACTCTGTAAACTGAATAACTTCTGGACATTTTAAAATGAATTGCAAATAACCATATCAGATAACAGTTTCAGTATTTGGCTAACTATTCATTTACAGCATATATTTAGTAGCAGCATGGTGAAAGAACCAGATAAAAGGGAATTGTCATTTGTGCTGCATCTGTATTGCCGTAGGGATCCAGCTTCATTAATTTACCTTTTCAGATGTTAGAAACAGAAATACAGAAATGTAATGTTGGACAAGTCATCAAATCAACTAGACTTATTCTGAGACCAGTAATCAAACGGTCCTGTCTGGATGGGATTTGTGCTAATGTGATATCAGCCAAGTCTTTTTCCACATTATCCATATATGAGAGGCAAAAAAAATCCCCAGATTACACTACTTAAATGGGATGCAATCTGGTGTGAGAGCAGTATAGCAGAATGAACTAGCCAGCAAATCTAAGTCATGTCAGGCATTTCCAAGCAAATATTCTAGGTCAAAGCATATATTATTTCTCAAGTAATGTATTGAATATAATGGTAGTCCTGTCCTGTCGTCCTTAATTGATTATCCACAAAAATGGATAGTGATGGTTTTTTAGATGTTCTATAGCAGTTATTATAAACAAAATATTCAGTGAATTTCACATTTTAAATGGAAAAATCCCACTAGAAACTGGCAATGATAGTAAAATAAAAAATTATACATTTTTTTTTAAAGAGGACCTGTCCCGTCTCCTGAATTGGCTATTTTAGTAAATATTTGTATCCCCCATGAATAACAATTCTTATTTTAGGTTATGTTTACATGGGGGAAATGGAAGAGGAATTTGAGGTGGTCTTCTGCCTCAGATTCCTCTTCCATTTCTACCCCTGTGGCTTTGCACCACAGCTTTCACTCTTTCATTAGGTTCAGAAGAATGGACCCAATCAGTGAATATGTCCCAGGCTCTGCGGCTGAATTAGCCAAAGAATCTGATTGATCAGGACTTTCTTTTTGTCATATTATTTTTTATAACAAAGGAAGGTAGATTCAGGGAGTGCGAATTTGGTGCGGATTTCGACGGGGAACACATTTCAAAATCAGCACCACATTTTGCCATGTGAAAATACCCTTTTAGCTCCATCTGTTATCTTTCCGTAATATTTATAAATAAACTTATAACTGAGTGGTAACCATTCCCACTAGCAAAAGGGTGAGTCCCTACACAGTCTGACACTATCAGTACTGATTGGATAGTGTCAGATTGCGTAGTAATACACCCAAACTGGTTACAAGCAGTTGTCAATTTATTCATAATTTACTAGCAGGAATAGCAGACACACTTTTAAGAAAATATGGGCTTGAATTTTTATTTCATGTGGAATACAAGTATTTACAAAAACAAATACCCGCTTTAACTGACATTTTGTCATTTCTGTCCTGGGTGAAGCTTTGTTGTTTCATGACTGTGCACCTACCAAATGAAAACTTTCTAGAAACAGCTAACTCACATAAGGCTGGCACTTTTTCTTTTGTGGGAAGAATCTGAAAAAACAAAAACACTGGGTGCTATAATGTAGAAATTACAATATGTAACAAATAATGACAGATACATGGTCTATAAAGCACATGCACTAAGTATTAAATAAAATGTGTCTGTTATAAATGATAATGCATTAGAATTCAATAAAGACTGTTATAAGCAAATAAAGATGCCATTTTGTCATTACGAGCTAACATAAATCCTTAGTGACCAACTCATTTCATTTCCATTATATCATGTCTTGTTTCCAAAGCAACAACATCTTGTTTAGAAGTGAAGAATTGGGAGGTAAAAGCAAACTCAGGTTAAAAATGCACAAATATAAGAAGGAATATCATCAAAACTGACACCATCCCAGCAACATATGCAATGGGACAATTTCATCCTGAAAACCTACATATCTATTCCATTTGTTATTCAGAGAACAGCTTTATCATTTCCATATATTTGGACTGTGTTTGGGTTTTCTAATAATATTGTAGATAAGATGAGAAATTTACATTTTATAATGGGAACAGTAGAATAATTCTGATCTATCCTGGAACTCCCATTCCATTCCATTTTCCATGTATGAACCAATTCAGGAGATGCCTTATAAAGGCGCTGTAAACCTACTTGCCCACAACTTTAGTCAGTCTGCTGGACTTTCTACACTCTGTTTTGGTATTATTTACTTGCAAAGATAATGCGTATTCATATAAGTAACATTTAAGGCAATAGGAATGTAGAGTTCAAGTGCAAGTATTTCCATATCATTGACAGTGAGTGATTACCCTCAGCTATTATTATATCTCCTCATTAGGTATTTAAAGAGGACCTTTCACCTCGTTATGTATATGTGGTTTTACATACCGCTAGAAAGCCGACAGCACACGGAATTCAGCGCTCTGTCGGCTTTCCCGTTATATGCCCTGGGGCTGGAGATATCGGGGGTCTAATTTTCACCATTCACTGTCAGAAGGGCGTTCCAGTGAATCCAGCCCCGAGGCATATAATGGGAAAGCCGACAGAGCGCTGAATTCAGCGCACTGTCGGCTTTCTAGCGGTATGTAAAACCGCATATACAAGACAACATGAAAGGTCCTCTTTAAAGCATACTGCTTTAATATGGCTACTTTAGTGAATAAGATATGATTTACATGGTCTTCCATTCCATTCATATTTGCAGAGAAAGTATGCATCTATAAGGCTTCATTTGGGACATGTGAAATTTTATAGAGTCTTTCAAAGAAATAAGTATTGATTTACTAAATGGGTTTTCCAGGCTTTATTAATTGATAACCTAAGAATAGGACATCAACTGAAGATCAGCAAAGGTCCACCATCTGGTACCCCCATGGATCAGCTGTTTGAGCATCAGAGAGGTGCTTCCGCTTCACAGGCCATGTGATATCACTATCATCAGTCACATGACCTCAAGTTCAGTCCCATTTGAGTGAATGTGCCATGCTGTGCTTGGTTTTCATGAAAAAGACTGCATAGCTCGTCTGAATGTTGCGGTCTCTACAAACAGCTGATCAGCGTGGAGCCCAGGATAGGAAATCAAATAATCATCATGCAATACCCCTTTAAATCTACAGTCACTGCTTCTTTTGAGGTAGGTATATAGGTGCAAACCTCAGCAGTTTGAGGTGAGTATGTAAATTTTATTACTCATACCTCAGAGTCTTGATCCTCCTAATCCTTCTTAACTGGGCTCCTCCTGGCTCAAGTAGGCCAGTGAGGCTTTTGTCATCCTCTGAGCTCTAGAACTGGCAGGTTGGTGAAGCAGTGCTATGGGAGGGAGATTACCAGAATGTGAATGGAATGACCCCTTTCTTCATTACTGGCATTTTGGTTTTGCTGTGATTTGCTTCTCTGGGATGTGATGTGGCTATAGTACATGACACTGCCATTTTTACCTCTCAGCTGCTGGAAAGAAGTCTTCCAGGAATTTAGGAGGCTACTTTTCCAGGTCATGCCTGGGTTTTGGAAAGGTCTGGGAGCAAGGTGAAGCAATTTTTGTCCAGATGGGAGCCTTTAGTTGCTGTCTGGGTTTCTTTGTTATCCCGCCATCTTGTATGGAGATCAGACTTTCCACATTCACTTGAGTGGGAGTGCAAGTGTTAACTGCCTCCTGATTTTGCTTATTTTCATTTGAGGGGAAGTGTTTTGATTTTCCTGGACTCCTATTGGAGAAAGAACAGTGGATGAAGGTTTCTTTTGCAATTACCCTACAGACAATGATAGAAGTATAACATTACTTTTTGGTGTTTTGATTGGCCACTGATTCAATTAAATTCAGACCCAGCAGATTTGGTGCAGATATTTCATCTTGGACTTGCAGAAATCCATGTCTTTCCTGCCAAAACACTCCCTTTCAGGTAAATCTAGCTGCTTTATTATTGCAGAAATTCATGCAACAAATTTGCTGTATGTCAATTTACCTTTGTAATCCCAAATACATTAAATGATATTGAAGTCTAGGCTGTTGAATAGCCAGACCATTAGACACTTAATCTAATAAACTTGTCTTTATCATGACAGCAAATCCTTGAAATCTTGTATTTCTCAGCATTTTTTTTTTTTTATAAAACATGCCCAAGATACAACTCAAACGTGCATTGACCCCCCTTATGTGTGAATGATGGTTGTGTCTTAAAGAGCCTTTCATTGCTTAGTCAGCAGGCATATTGCCTTCTGATACTTCTAAAGAACTCAGGGCTAGAATTAACAATCCATAAAATTCTTTTCTATATCTCAGTTGTATAATTTGGATGTTTAAGTGCAAATTATCTTTTTTGCCTATTTTACTTTCTTGGTAAAGGCTTCTTATCACATTGTTTCAGACACAAAACAGGGATAGATTTATCAAAAGTAATACACAGTAAAAGTACAGTTGTAATGAATTGTTTCTTAAGCAATTCCCTCTTAAGTTACAGAATTGTTATTTAGGAAATTCCCCAATAAAGAGCAGGTAACTGATAGGATTAAAAGACTGTAAGCAAAATAATCTACCTGTAATCCAACACAGCTCTGGTTACCTCAAGTGTTGTGGCAGAATTTAGCTATGATCCCCAAAACTTGGGATCTCACCTTATTGTCTGTGAGCATTTAATTCTTAAGTTCTTTATGGAGGAAAAAGGGAAATAAATAATAGCCAACTGAACAAGCAAACAAACAGGACTAGCATGTGAAGTCTTCCCAACTTACTTCACAGCAACATTTATTTTATAGTATCACACCTTACAATTCAAACTAGGTCTCATCCAATGTGATTGTTGATTTTGTGAAATCACTTCCAATCAGAACTGCATACCAAATGATGCATGCATACTTTAAACATATAGAATGCCGCACATAGGAAATTGTGAGCAGACAAAGAAACTATTTCTTTGCCATGCTCACACTTGGGGGAGCAAGGGAACATTTGGAATCTATTAGACAGTGCTCAGCATACTATCAAGTGAAATTTTGTTCAACCATCTATGCAGTGAAGAAATTACTATTTCACAAGGTATTCACCAGGAGAGTACGGGAATAGCCAAAACAAAAGCAGAGGATTAAAAGTAGTCAAGACCAGGGGCAAGTCCAGGAGGTGTCAGATAAAGAAAAGTCAGCCAGAGAGGGATCAACCAGTTAAACAAGCTAAAATAAGTTAAGTGACCTATCATCAGTAAAACAAGATAAGGTACTGGAAGTGACTTCCAATAACACAGAAAGCCTAGATTCAAGATGCAATTACAGGCAACAAGCAATGTCAGTGTCAGGTTAGGGCCTTCCTCAGGGAAACCACACATTGGACATTATTTTTCTAAAATCTGAAATATCAATTTAATAGGCTTTTTGACAAGTGAACAATTTGATTTTCTCTCTGTCCATAATTTTATTTTTGTATTTAAACTGAATATCAAAAAAGTATTCACGTGCCGTCAATTCTCAATCACATGGCAGTATCAGATAAGTAAAAATATAATAAATTGTAAATTCATTGAATGGATTATCTGCTCTTTGAAACCTTATTGTAAGTTTTAGAGCAAAATGATATTCAGATTTTATATGCAAATTCGTTATTAGTCAGGAGTATTTTCAATTTGAGATAAAATACAGCTAACTGCTTTACTACTTTGTGAATAATCTTGAATAGTTATGGTAATGGAACAAAACTTGCATGAAGTATTATTTCTTTCCAAAGAAATTGCACATTTTCCAACTGAATCTAGCAAAGGTTGATTTCCTATCCCTGTTTATCATCTGTACTGTCTTTCCAATATGTTCTCTTTTCTTTAATACAAAATAGCAAAACAAGGAAACATAATTTGTCATAATATTGGAAATAATGGCATATTAAATAGGTATGCGTTATAGAGATAGACGAACCAATTCGTTACAAACCAGGTTCAACCCAAGTCTCGGACGTACAAGTTTCCACCGCCATATGTATTGAGAAGGAAATACAGAAGACAAACATGTCTGTAAGTCACTGTGTGATGTATTAGCACAACCAGACATCAGCCGACACGCTCTCAGCCAATAGACTAGGTGACTAAGTGGACACCTTAGAGTGCTGATGTAATTTATACCATGAAAGGTGCTGTGAGTTTGAACACAAGGTATTACAGTAATGGTGAAGATAGTGTAGGGTCTGTGATTCATCTCTCTGCATCATACAGAACACTCAGTTCTGAAAAGTTTATAAATTTGCAAGAAATAGTTAGGAACACGAGAATTTAGTCAGATTTAAGCAATTAGTGATACATGTGCATCTCAATAAATTAGAATATTTTTGAAACGTTCATTCATTACAGTAATTCAATTCATAATCAGATTGTGTGTCCTACTGAACCAGACTGAGGGACCATTTAAAGGCTTAGGAAACCTTGGCAGGTGACACACTGAATTTACAATACTGAACTTTTTTTACAATATTCAAATTTTCTTAGATTTTGTTTTTCATTACCTGTAATCCATAATCAACATTTACAGAAATAAAACACTTGAAATAGGACACTCTGCATGTAAAGAATCTAGAAAATATAGGAGGTCACTTTTTTTATATTACTACTGAAAGAAATAAGAGATGCACCTGTAGAAATCATAGATAGTGAGGAAGCATATATGTGCTGCTGTATACAGAGTGTTTAAACATAATTTTTACTGACAGCCAGTCTTGCAGTTCCTGCTAGTAAAAAATCTTTTCTTAAGGCTTTTTTGGCAAGAATTAAATTTTTTTTCATTAAATACATACAAACTAACAAAAGTACTGATTCCACCTGCGCTAATCTGAAAAAAATCTGATAAGTGTTTTTTTTATGTTGTTCAACAATATACAGTATAACAATAATCTGAAAAAAAACATTGTTATTTAATGTTTTTTCCTGCTTTCTCACCCAATATAAAGTTAAATAAATCGTTAATCTGAAAAAACTATTTGCTTTTTAAGCATTTTTTTTTTGCTTCTCATATATATAGTATTGCAGCCTGTGCTAATTAAAAAAAATCTCTATAAATTTTTTTGTTGTTGTTCACCCAATATACAGTCTAACAGCTTGTACTAACCTGAAATAAAAACTGTTAGTATTTACTGTTTTTTTTTTCTGCTCTGCTCGTCCAATACACATTGTGATGGAGTGATAATCTGAAAAAATATTCGCTTCTTAAGCGCTTTTTTTGTGTTGCTGCTCACATATACAATATTGCAGCCTGCACTGATCTAAAAAAAAAAAAAAAAATCTGTTATTTAAGCACTTTTTTTGTTCACCCAATATACAGTCTAACAGCCTTCCCTAATTTGAAAGAAAAACTCTTGCTATTTAATTTTAAAGAGAAATATATGGTTTTAAAGTCCCGCTGATCTCTCAGTTGTGCATCACCCAATGCTTTTCATCTTCAGTTGTGTAAGACTCCTCAGGGCCAGGGTCGGACTGGCCCACCGGGGAACCGGTGAATCCACCGCCGGTGGGCCCCAAGCCCCGACTATTAGTCCTCATGTCATGGGGGCCCGATTGGGATCCTGACCATACCGATCGGCCCCCTGACCAGTGGCGTAACGATCGCGGTCGCAGGGGGGTGCGACCGGGGTAGGCGGGGTATGGGACCCGTGGTGAGCTGGAGATGACTGGGGCCCCGGACCACTATGATAGCGGTCGGGGAAAGCCTGGTTCCCCGACCGTTATACATACTGTTATTGGAAAGGGAACCTGGCATATTGCAGGCCCCTTTCCAATAGATGGCAGGGCACCCAGGGGAGGTGACTGAAAATAATAACTACATATTCTCACCTCTCCGGGGCACAGCGTTCTCTCCGACGCTCCTCCGTCATACGACTGAGGCCTGGCCGCGTAATGATGTCAGTGCGCCCCCACGTGACCGATGAGGCCCTATCACAGGCCTCAGCAGCGGCGTCGGAAAAGGGCCTGAAGACGCTGAAGACACTGAAGACGACAGGATGGAGCGAGGATGCCAAGGAAAGGTAAGGCAAGGTGAGTATGAGTGTTTGTTATTTTTAATCTCTACCCCTGGGCCTCCGATTAGTATACTCTGAGGTCTGAGGAGACCCCAGAGTATAGTAATGTGTGGGGGCCACTGTGGAGCTTATAATACTGTGTGGGGGTCACTGTGGAGCTTATAATACTGTGTGGGGGACACTGTGGAGTTTATAATACTGGGTGGGGGCCACTGTGGAGCTTACAATACTGGGTGGGGGCCACTGTGGAGCTTATAATACTGTCTGGGGGCCACTGTGGAGCTTATAATACTGTGTGTGGGCCACTGTGGAGCTTATAATACTGGGTAGGGGCCACTGTGGAGCTTATAATACTGGGTGGGGGCCACTGTGGAGCTTATACTCCATACAGTGGCTCCTTCATTTTTTTTTTTATTACGCTGGGGCAGGTGAAAAAAACAAAAAAAAAAAAAAAACCCCAAACTGTCTTTCCTGTCCCCAGTGTCTCTCAGCGCAGTTCGGTCCTGCAGTTCTGTTGTTTTCTTCCAGCTGAAGTTCCCCCTGCACATGACTACCTGTGACATCACGTGACCCCTGAGGCCAATCAGTGGCCTAAGGGAAGGGACCTGGGATGTCACAGCCAGTGAGGAATTCCAGCAAAAAGAAGACAGCGGAGCTGCAGGACCGGACCGTGCTGGGAGGACACCGGAGCACTGGAGACAGGTGAGTATGTTTAATATGTTTTTTTTTTTGGGGGGGGGGTAGGGGGGATTCACCTCCCCTGGACTAATTATAAAAAAGAAAAAAATTATACTGGACAACCTCTTTAAAGTGTGGGGCATTAGGGGGGCCCTGAGGGGGGATATTAAAGGGGTTGTCCAGGCATAATTTGTTATGGTTTATCCTCAGGATAGGCCATAGATACCTGATCTGTAGGGGGCTGACCCCGGACCGATCAGCTGTATGGAGCCACTTCTGATGCCCGTCCTGTACACAATACAGAAAGCACTGTCCACTGTGTAGGGGCTGGGCACCTTAACTGCATCTCAGCACTTATTGAAGTCAGTAGGAGCTGAGCTGCAGTGAAGGTGCCGGGCTGCTATACAGCGGATGGAGCTTTCTGCTTCCGGTCCTGTGTTGTGTACAGAACAGGCGCCGAGAGTGGCTCCATACAGCTTATGGGGCCATGTGTCAGCCCCCTACCGATCAGGTATTTATGGCCTATCCTAAGCTTAGGCCATAGAAAAGATTAACGGAAAACCCCTTTAATATGCCCCACACAGTTTAATGTCCCCCCCACAGGATGTTAGCCTCCATCACTGCTCCCACACAATATAATGACCCCATCACTGTTCCCCATACAGTATGGGGGACCAGTGAAGAGGCCACTATGTGGGGGGACCAGTGAAGTGACCATAGAAAAATTTGGTCCAGACAACCCCTTAAAAGAGGTTGTCCATAAACTGGAATGACCGCTGTGTTGGCCGCCAGTGAGGTGTAAAAATAAGAAAATTTAAAAAAAAAAGCATACTCACCTGTCCCCAGCACCCCGTTGTCCCCTACCTGTGTCTGTTCGGTCTCATGGCAGCGCCTCATTTCTGGAAATCCTGTACCTAATTGGTCTTAGTGATCACATGAGGTGCAGGACTCCCAGCAAGGAGTCGCCAGCATGAGACTGAATGGACACTGGCAGCAGACAACGGAGTGCCGGGGACAGGTGAGTATGCTTTTTAATTTACTTATTTTTTACTTTACACCTTCCGCCAGCTACATGGGTTGCTCCAATTCCTGAACAACCTCTTTAAAGGATTTATCCATCTTTCTAATATTGATGGCCTGTCCTTAGTATAGGCCATCAATATTACATCTGCGATGATACAACAGCCAGGACCTCTGCAGATCAGCTTTTCCAGGACAGTGCGGCTACAGGTAAAGATAACAATTCTTGGAGCCACGATGTTCACTTGCCATACAAGGTGTAGCAGTAGGTTTAGGTAGTGCAGTGGTGCACATGGTATAGTGGGTGAGCAGCATGGCTCCCGGCATGTCATTACCTTTAGCCGCCCTGTCTCGGTACCGCTGATCTGCAGGGGTCCTGATGGTGGGCCCCTAGAAACAATTCCACTGGTGGGCCCTAGACATCCCAGTCCGACACTGCTCAGGGCATCTGCAAGACAGTGTAAACAAACCAGGACTTATCACTTCTTAGGGTCATATACAAATGTCCCATGTATAGTGATAAAGAGGAACACATAAAATCTCAGCATAGTATACTATTTACAGACACCATCAAAATAAGTTGCTGCAGAGGATCTACATGGTTACAGGGGAAGCCAACTGCTGCTCACAGTGGTGAGGACACACACAGGCGGTCCAATGCAGACAAGCACTTTCCCCCCCCCAAAAAAAGGGTAATTTTTGGAGCATTTTAAATGTTAAAATGTGTAAAAGAGAGTGTAGTGTAGTTAATCTCGGAGTTTGTATCCACTGCTTACCATATGTTTTCCCATAGACATACATGTCACTTGCACTTTGATATAACTTTGGCTGTGTTTGCCTTAGAGAGCTATAATCTGGATAGATGGAGTCCTAGGATCCCTAACAGTGTTATACACTATGTTTTAAGCCAATTTAAGGTGTGGTTTGTACCAAACTTGTTTGACATGTCATGTGATATACAGTCTAGCTGTGCACCTGTGTGTCCATCACATGACCATGGACTGTCAGATGCACTATTATAAATGAATAGTGCATCTGAATATACAAAACTTTGTAATATATCGTATTAAAGGGATCTGTTTCCTTCACTACTTTATAAGCTGTTCTCCTCCTCCTTATCTTCAGTCTGACTGCTTGCTTACATAATATTCAGTATTCAGCCTCACACATAGAGCTCTAAGGAGAAGGAAGGGGTGGCATGAGATTCACCTGCATGCTAGTTAATTTGAAGCATCCCAGAGTGCTACTGCTTTTACGTTTTTGTCTTGTGTGCCTCTGGGTTCTATGTCTGTAAGTTCTGTTCTGTGTTAAATTTATTTATGTGCAGCTTTCCCCTTATATGTTTCCCCCTGCAGTGTTCAGACCCAGACTTGGTTTAGCCTTGGCCTATCACAGGCCACTGGGCGGGGTTGTGAGGAGATATAATCTCCCCAGCGACGGTTGGAAGTTAGTTCAGTGCATGCTGCAGACCAGACAAGGTGTGTAGAGCTGACCTGCCACCAGACTCTGGACTGAAGGCCAACCGCCGCTCTCACAGCCTCAGGAGGGATATCATCGGCCCCAGGCTCATCTAACGACAGCCCAGAGCAAGGGAGTAGAGTTTTACAAGAGGCTGGACTTATTCGGTGTCGTGCCAGGAGGAGCAGGAGAGGACCCTGACAGGAGAGTTGCATTCGGGCCTAGTCTCCAGGTAACCAGATCCCTGTCAGGACTTCCTGTAAATCTATCCCCAGTATACCTAGCTGGGAGAGGCACAGAGGTGGAGTAGAGAAGGCCATACTGTGGAGCCTATACTGTCTTTGGGCGCCCTCCTAGAACCAAGGCTGGGGGTTGGACACTGTAGGACTACTACCCCCATCTCGATGCTGCTGTTGACCCTCTGTTCAAGTTGCCTCAATAAACGGCTGTTTGGTTTACCTGCATCGCTGAATCCTGAGTCGTGCCTGCTTCCGACCAACACCACACCGGCTCAGGTAGGAGAGGTCCCCCTCTTCAACTGGAAGTGCCCCGGGGGAAAGGACTACTACCACCACCATCCAGTAGTGCTGCAGGACCCCCCTCGACTTTGTCCAGCCTAGGAGTGGGACTGGAGCCGTTTGGGAGCGTGCTCGGCCTGCTAGGTGGCACAGCATCCGCCACTACTACTCCCATCCTCCGGTCTCATCCGACTAGGTTGCGGCAAATTGATTTAGTGCCTCCTAGCCTCTTAGCTACAACCTATAGTGTTAAAAGTTTAGAATATCAGAGTGCAACAGGAACATAAAATAGTGGAGAAGAAAACATATTTCCTTAATAAGAAAATACAAAGTTTTTTTTATATTAACCTGAATTATTCAATTATGATTTTTTTTTTTATAACGGGAGGTACGCTATAAAGATAAGATCTTCCAATATAAATCTAATGGATAAATGATTTCCATAACATTTTGTGGGAGCTGGCCACACACCAAATCAAATTAAGTAAAACAAGCAAATACATTACAAAGAGAAGGTCGTAGAATTATATAGAATTATGAAATTTAAGCAGCAAGAGATTTTTTGAGAACTATTGTATGTGGCCTTTATAGGTATTCTAATGCACAGTATATTTATTTCTGTATTGCTAACAGCATGATTTTGTATGTATTAGATTTAGATTATGTTTTTACTGCGTGCCTATTTTATTGAAGATATTTATCTTCTGGGTTTCTTTATGACTGTTTACTGTTTTGACTTTCCTTTGGCTTGAATTTACAGGGCATGAAAAGTCCACGCACAACTTCCCCTTCTCTTTTGCTGCTGAGAGCTGGAAGAGTTTTTTTTTGCACAAGAACCTGAGGAGAAAAGCAAACGACTGCACACTAGATAGTTATTTGTCTATTAACCCTTTTAACCCCTTCCCACCGCAGGCATTTTTCGATTTTCGTTTTTGACTCCCTGCCTTCCAAACCCCATAACTTTGTTATTTTTCCGTTTATAGAGCCATATGAGTAGCTCAATGTTTGCGGGACAAATTGTACTTTGTAACAGTACCATTTATTATTCTGTACAATATACTGGCGTTTTACTGTCATGGCAAAGTGGAATTCTAGCGAATCCCATACACACATTGCATAGAAATACATGCAGTGGAAATGCTGTGATTTCCAAAACCATTGCGGTTTTGGAAATCGCAGCAAGTCAATTATACCTACGGAAACACCGGCGGTTTCCATATAGGTGTAATTGAAGCAGAGAGTGCGCAGAGGTTCACTTTCTGTGAAAAGTGCTGCGGTAAAAACTGCAATGTGTTTCTGCCATGGTCTTTCCCGCAGCACTTTTTTGCTGCGCCCCGCTATGTGGGGCCTTAGCCTCAAGGGGGTCTCCAGGAATCTCAATAGTTGGGCAGGAGGCCAGGGAAGGAGAAACATTAAAAAAAAAAAAAAAAAAAAAATCATACTCATCTATCCCTGGTGCTCCGATGTCCACAGCCATTGTCCGGTATTGCCTATTCTTTTATATTTACCTGCATAAGAGCCTTGATACCTGGATTTTTTTTTTAGCTTGCACCCTTATGAGTAGTGCTGCAGGAAATTTTTTGATCTATCTATCTATTTATCCATCCTGTACCTACATTTATGTGCATTAACATAGTTCGTCCTAGTTACATGATATCTTGCTTCCATTTAATGATGCAGAACGGCATAGGATATGACAAAGACTCCAGGGTAGGTTACACAATATGTATTTAAAATGAGAAGATAATATGATTACAAAATCTAGATGCTATAAATGAGCTGAGAAAAACCATTAGCCCTGGAAAGTTCCCAGTTTATGCAAACATGACTCATCCACAGGGCTACGATAAAGCTCTCAGTAATCACTTTGCACATAGTATTTGTTTAAATGGAGTCCTGAATCTAAATTAGAATGAACACCTGTCTTATGGTTTAGCATGTGTGAAAAGCAGTTAATTTTGCTAAAGACCTTGACCTGTCTTACAGATGGAGAAAAAGTTCTAAAATAAAAAATAGTTATTACACATTCCCCACGATCTTAGCATTATGTTATGTAACATCTTAAACAAGCTACAGTCATATGAAAAAGTTTGGGCACCCCTATTAATCTTAATCATTTTTAGTTCTAAATATTTGGGTGTTTGCAACAGCCATTTCAATTTGATATATCTAATAACTGATGGACACAGTAATATTTCAGGATTGAAATGAGGTTTATTGTACTAACAGAAAATGTGCAATATGCATTAAACCAAAATTTGACCGCTGCAAAAGTATGGGCACCTCAACAGAAAAGTGACATTAATATTTAGTAGATCCTCCTTTTGCAAAAATAACAGCCTCTAGTCGCTTCCTGTAGCTTTTAATCAGTTCCTGGATGAAGGTATTTTTGACCATTCCTCTTTACAAAACAATTCCAGTTCAGTTAAGTTTGATGGTCGCCGAGCATGGACAGCCCGCTTCAAATTATCCCACAGATGTTCAATGATATTCAGGTCTGGGGACTGGGATGGCCATTCCAGAACATTGTAATTGTTCCTCTGCATGAATGCCTGAGTAGATTTGGAGCTGTGTTTTGGATCATTGTCTTGCTGAAATATCCATCCCCGGCGTAACTTTAAATTCGTCACTGATTCTTGTACATTATTCTCAAGAATCTGCTGATACTGAGTTGAATCCATGCGACCCTCAACTTTAACAAGATTCCTGGTGCCGGCATTGGCCACACAGCCCCAAAGCATGATGGAACCTCCACCAAATTTTACAGTGGGTAGCAAGTGTTTTTCTTGGAATGCTGTGTTTTTTTGACACCATGCATAACGCCTTTTTGTATGACCAAACAACTCAATCTTTGTTTCATCAGTCCACAGGACCTTCTTCCAAAATGAAGCTGGCTTCTCCAAATGTGCTTTTGCATACCTCAGGCGACTCTGTTTGTGGCGTGCTTTCAGAAACGGCTTCTTTCGCATCACTCTCCCATACAGCTTCTCCTTGTGCAAACTGTGCTGTATTGTTGACCGATGCACAGTGACACCATCTGCAGCAAGATGATGCTGCAGCTCTTTGGAGGTGGTCTGTGGATTGTCCTTGACTGTTCTCACCATTCTTCTTCTCTGCCTTTCTGATATTTTTCTTGGCCTGCCACTTCTGGGCTTAACAAGAACTGTCCCTGTGGTCTTCCATTTCCTTACTATGTTCTCTGAGACAACTTTTTGTATCCTTCCCCTGAACAACTATGTTGAACAATCTTTGTTTTCAGATCATTTGAGAGTTGTTTTGAGGAGCCCATGATGCCACTCTTCAGAGGAGATTCAAATAGGAGAACAACTTGCAATTGGCCACCTTAAATACCTTTTCTCATGATTGGATACACCTGGCTATGAAGTTCAAAGCTCAGTGAGGTTACAAAACCAATTTTGTGCTTCAGTAAGTCAGTAAAAAGTAGTTAGGAGTATTCAAATCAATAAAATGATAAGGGTACCCAAATTTTTGCACCGGTCAAATTTTGGTTTAATGCATATTGCACATTTTCTGTTAGTACAATAAACCTCATTTCAATCCTGAAATATTACTGTGTCCATCAGTTATTAGATATATCAAATTGAAATGGCTGTTGCAAACACCCAAATATTTAGAACTAAAAATTATTAAGATTAATAGGGGTGCCCAAACTTTTTCATATGACTGTATGAGTACAGAGCTTCTTTATCATGCTACATTAATACTTCCAGTTCAATATTGCTGTAATATGGCTGCATTACGTGATCCATATTATGAGCACAGCATAACTGTAGTTAGATCACCATAAAAGCACAATTTGGACTCTAAACTGCATCATGTAAAAATGGCTTTATCGCTATCTAAATGTAATTACTGTAGCATTTATATATAAGTGCGCTGTTTTTCTCGGAGTGTTTCCAGTACTGAAATATATTCTCTTACAATGTACATTACAGAAGGGAGTGTAATAGTATTTTTTATAAACATTGTACACAATTATAGTGATACAGCAATAAAACAATCTGGTCAATATGAACAGTATCCTGTCTTCATTACACTAAACAGAGTCTTGAATTATTTATGCAATTTCTAATTTCAGCAAACATTTTAGGCAAAATGAGGAAAAAGCATCCGGCATAAGTACAGCAGTGGGGAAAAAGAAACATAGCTAAGGTTTGTGTGATCTGCAAAAACAGTGCAGTATGAAGCTAAAACCCTAACCATTTGACAATGAAATCTAAGAAGACTAACCTAACTAACCCTTATTTAATCCCTTCCCGCCCCAGGCATTTTCCTATTTTCGATTTTGACTCCCCGCCTTCTAAATCCCATAACTTTGTTTTTTTTTTTTCTGTTCACAGAGCCATATGAAGGTTTAATGTTTGCGGGACAAATTTTATTTTGTATTGGTACCATTTAATATTCTGTACAATGTACTGGGAAGCTGGAAAAAAATGGGGGGAAACTGGAGAAAAAGTGCGTTTGTGTGACTTTCTTAAGGGCTTTGTTTTTACGGCATTCATTGTGCAGCCAAAACAACATGTCACCTATATTCTATGGGTTGGTATAATTCGGGGGATACCAAATTTTATATAGTTTATTTTTTACGTTTTCACCTCTTACAAAAACCCAAAACTTCGCAAAATAAAATTTCTTGGAGTCGCCATATTCTGACACTTGTAACTTAAGATTTCCATGTAAAGGAATGCATAAGGCATCTTTTTTGCAGGACCAAATGTAATTTTTCGTTATACCTTTGCTCACTTTTTATGGGAGTCGAAATGGCGAAAATATGGCGGTTTAGCTCTTTTGATTTGTCTTCCTGCTATGGCCATATGCCATATGGTAAAAATATTTTTACACACGTGGACAAAATTGTTGGTACCCCTCGTTTAATGAAAGAAAAACCCACAATGGTCACAGAAATAACTTGAATCTGACAAAAGTAATATATAAAAATTCTATGAAAATGAACAAATGAAAGTCAGACATTGCTTTTCAACCATGCTTCAACAGAATGTTTAAAAAAAGAAAACTCATGAAACAGGCCTGGACAGAAATGATGGTACCTTTAACTTAATATTTTGTTGCACAACCTTTTGAGGCAATCAAACGATTCCTGTAACTATCAATGAGACTTCTGCACCTCTCAACAGGTATTTTGGCCACTTCTCATGAGCAAACTTCTCCAGTTGTCTCGGGTTTAAAGGGTGCCTTTTCCAGACGGCATGTTTCAGCTCCTTCCAAAGATGCTCAATAGGATTTAGGTTAGGGCTCATAGAAAGCCACTTCAGAATAGTCCAATGTTTTCCTCTTAGCCATTCTAGGGTGTTTTTAGCTGTGTGTTTTGGGTCATTATTCTGTTGCAAGACCCATTGACCTGCGACTGAGACAAAGCTTTCTGACACTGGGCAGCACATTTCTCTCTAGAATCCCTTGATAGTCTTGAGATTTCATTGTACCCTGCACAGATTCAAGACACCCTGTGCGAGATGCAGCAAAGCAGCCCCAGAACATAACAGAGCCTCCTCCATGTTTTACAGTAGGGACAGTGTTCTTTTCAAGATATGCTTCATTTTTCCATCTGTGAACATAGAGCTGATGTGCCTTGCCAAAAATTTCAATTTTTGTCTCATCAGTCCATAGGACATTCTCACAGAAGCTTTGTGGCTTGTCAACATGTAGTTTGGCAAATTCCAGTCTGTCAGATTCAAGTTATTTCTGTGACCATTGTGGGTTTTTCTTTCATTAGGGGTACCAACAATTTTGTCCACATGTGTATATGTTTGTAGACCAGGCGTTTTTGGATGTAGGAATGTATAATTTGTTTATTTTTGTTTATCTTTATTTTAAGATAGGTTCCCAGCTGTCATAGGAACAGGTACGGGAGCTGGCCTGCAAAGTCAACGGTACAGGGTCGGTGGGCACTTTTTTAACTTTGGGGGGAATCGGTATCCAAAGCATGCGATCAGAGTGGACTCTTAGCAGTAGCCATGGCGTCCCTTATGCAGCTGATGGGCCACTATCTTTAAAAACCCAACATCTGCTGTAATAGTGTGGCAGATGTCGGGAAGGGGTTAACATACCAAGTTCTAGTTTTTAGCAAGAATGCATAAATGGAAAAAACAATGACAAACATTTGTAATGCGCTTTTTTTTTTTTTTCACACAAGGAGCTCAAGGCACAGTGATCATTGGTCAGTGGCTGCCATACAGGCGCTTATCCCCAAGACCTACAAAGGTAAATTTTTGGCATGTGGGATAAAACCTACACAGAAACAAAACCTAGAGCCCCTGAGCTGCAAGGCAATAGAGCTAACCACTGACCCAACATGCTGGCCTGAAACTCTTATATGGCAACAGGCCAGGGACTAAAATCTTCATAAAAAGAATAATCCCAGAGAATAGAGGAAGATAATGTCTCACCATCATTAGTTACACTCCTACATACCTATATACACATAAACCCCTGAGTTTTCAATACAATTAGATAAGACACATCAGGCATGTCGGATTTTAGCATGCACAACCCTTTTTTTCCTTCTGATTAAACAAGTCCTATAATTTGGCCCTCCCCTCCCCCACATTGGTTCTATTATTATCAGAGGGACCAGGTCTGGTCTTACACATAGTGTGGCCCTGCGCAAAATAAAAAGTGGGGCCCCAAAGAATCATTAGGGCTAAGGCAGTGACTGTAAAATGCTGCGTGGGGCCCCAGCCTAAGGGTTTATGCACACAGTGTAAAAATGACACTGCAGGATGTTTAAACAATTTGAAATATGTTAAAAAATCAGAAGTCTATTTCACTGCCGTATACTGTATATACATTTTTAGGTGAGGGCCCCACGTTGCAAAAACGCAGCATTTTGGCCGCGGTAGAAACACGGAGGCAAAAAACCCTGCGTTTTACTTTACCTGCAAAATGAATGGGATTCTGGCTAATCTGCAGTGGAAAAGCTGCGATTTGAAATATGCTTGCGTTTTTGAATGTCACAGCATGTCAATTATAACTACGGAAAATCTGGCATTTTCTGTATAGGTATACTAGAGGCAGAAAGTCTGCAGAGGAAAACTCTGCGAAAACTTTCTGTGAAAAACGCTGCAGAAAAAAATGTGATGCATTTTCGCCATGGTTTTTTTTTGCAGTGATTATCTGTGTGGGGCCTTAGCCCTAATGTGGATTTCAGTATGGAATATGCAATAAAATCCATTTTAATGATCAGATGTGTGAATGCTCAAATTGGGTTGAAAATTCACACTAAAATCTGCAACAAAATCATATATGGATTTTGTTGTTGATTTTGGTGTTGACTGACCTGTAGATTTCATTGCAATTAATAAAATCCAAAGTCCCTGCAAAGTGGATGGTGAATCCATCCACACATTGCAGAAAAAAATACGCACAGTGGAAATGCTGCAATTTCCAAAACCGTTGAGGTTTTGGAAATCGCAGCATGTCAATTATACCTACAGATATACTGGCGGTTTCTCTATGGGTATAATTGAAGCAGAAAGTCCACAGAGCAAGCCTCTGCAGACTTTCTCAGAAAAGTGCTGTGGTAAAAACTGTGATGCGTTTTTCGCTGCGGCCTGCTAGTCTAAAATAAATTCAAAGGAGAACAAAAAAAATCTCCTTCCTGCAGTCTCCATAAGATTTATGCTAATTATATTAAACCTTAAACTTCACATATGGCACTACACTCTCCATTGTTTTAACCCCTTAAAGACCCGGCCATTTTTCGTTTTTGCATTTTCGTTTTACCCTCCCCACATTTCAAGAGCCATAACTTTTTCATTTCTCAGTTCACAGAGTCACATGATGGCTTATTGTTTGTGAAACAAATTGTACTTTGTAATGGTACCATTCAATATGCTGTGCAATGTACTGGGAAGCTGGAAAAAAATTCAGAATGAGGTGCAATTGGAGAAAAACTGCATTTGCGCCAATTTCATATGGGTTTAATTTTTACAGCATTCACTGTGTGGTAAAAATGACATGTTACCTGTATTCCGCAGGTCAGTACAAACACGGCGATACCAAATTTATATAGTATTTGTAATGTTTTGATACCTTATAAAAAATTAAAAACTTTGCAAAATAGAAAAAAATTTGTGTCACCATATTGTGACACCTGTAACTTTTTCATATTTACATGTATGGAGCTGGGTATGGCATATTTTTTATGTGGGACAACATGACGTTTTTATTGATACCATTTGGGGAAAGATGGAGTGATCACTTTTTATTCAATTTTTTTATAGGAGGCAAAGTGTTGAAAAAAACGCTATTTGGCCATTTTGATTTTTTTCGCCACTACGCCGTTCCCGGATGGGATAAATATTTTAATAGTTCGGGCATTTTGGAGTGCGGGGATACCTAATGTGTTTATGTTTACTTTTGTTTATTTACTTTTATATCTGATCTAAGGAAAGGGGGGTGATTTGAACTTTTGTGTTTTTTTTTTTATACTTTTAAAAACTTTTTTTTCCTACTATTACTTGTATGATCAGACCCCCTAGGGACCTTGAAACCTAGAGGGTCTGATCGCTCATACTATCCACTGCAATACTACTGTATTGCAGTGAATAGCAAAATGCCTTTACTTCTATTAGACGATGCCTCTGGCATTGTGTAATAGATCTAATGTAATGACAGGCCTGGGAGCCTTCAATAGGCTCCCGGCTGTCATGGCAACCGATCGCCGCCCTCAGATGACGTTCTGGAGGGTGGCAATTGGTGAAAAATGGCGGCACCTGTGGCGCCTGTGCAATTTAGACGCCGCGGTCCCGTATGACCACGACATCTAAAGGGTTAACAGCCGTGATTGGTGCAGGCACCAATCGCTGCTGTCAGCGGCGGGTCCTGGCTGTATTATACAGCCGGCATCCGCCCTGTATGGAGAGAGCTCAGCTACTGAGCTCTCTCCATACATCGTCATGCGACTCAGGACGTGCTATTACGCCCTGGGTCGCTAAGGGGTTAAAGGGGTTTTCCAGGATAAATATAAATTCCTACACTAATCTAAACACCCCTCCCCCACCTACTTTCTAAATTACATAATTCAGCAAAAATGTATAGTTTTCTGATTACCCAGTGATGATCCATTTCCCTGTTTCCGGAAACGGAACGTCCATTTCTATTGCGCAAGCGTGGGAGCCTGAAGGAGCTGCCCACACCTGCGCAGTAGACATGGAGTGAAGGCTACAGCACAGTGTTGGGACTGCTGCGCAGGCGCTGGCAGAATCAAAGAAGAGGCGGAGCCGTTCCCCGCAGAAAGAAGAAGACAGGTAAGTATAATGGGGTAGGGGGGTGGGCTGAGTTAGTTGGGAAGGGCTAGTAATGGGCGGGATAGCTAGGAAGACAGGGAGGGGGAGGAGTGTGAGAGCCTACAACTACCATAATGCATTGCATTAGCTAAGGCAACAGGAAGCTACACCATGTAAATAAATGCAGAAGATGCCAGGCGCTCTCAGAGAAACACAGAAATCAATGCTAAAGGTATTTGGGTGCACTTATTAACCTATTAATAGCACTAACAGACCTTTTTTAAAAAATATTTTTTGCTCGGAAAACCCCTTTAACTCCTTAATGCCAGACACGGCTTCATTGCATTCTTCTTACACATTGTATTAAACACCTTTTATGTAAATCTAACTGTCTACACTTGCCCCCATTCCTCCTATGGCTGCAGTCTTTTAGACCTCACACTGCTACTGTACTGCTTAAAGGGTGTAGCTGATGAGGAACCAGTGACGTCACTCAGATACACCACGGTCTCACCAGTGATGTAAGCCTCTCCACTTATGGCCTGATATGGGAGGGAAAAGGGACTGAGGCTATACGATTAAGCTCCAGGGATAGGTGACTTTTCTTTGTTTTATACCCACCCCGGCTGTCCTTGAGTTCCTATGATTCCTGGACAAACTCTCTCAGGGATAGTCGGCAAAGAGCCTCATGCAACACTGAAGGAAAAAGACTGCTGTATAGACACATACAGAGTGTTATAGACCATCCCTACTGTTATCTAATTAATGAACTGCTAGGATCCTGGGTGAAAGTTTAACTGACAGGGTGACCAGGTGAGATGACTTCAAAACATGGAGACTGCAAAATACGGTGAGGTGACATATCTGTTACATATGTATCTTCTCTTACTTGTCCTCATGGTCAGCCATTTTCAGATATGTGTAACACAAATTGAGCATCTTTTCTCAACACAGCAGTAAAAGGTCTGTGCCCGTTGTTGCACTTTCTCTCCTAACAAACGCAGTAAATGGCTTGTCTCCAGTTCACACCGTGCTGTTTCTGACACTCCCTGCTCTTGTGTATTCCCTTCTGTGTAGCACCTGGTCTAGTCCTGGATACCTAACAAACTCACTTGTGAGTTTGTGAGCATTCACAGCATATGATCCATATGAGCCTCATTAAAGAGACAAGTCAGCATACCCATCCTGACACCTGATCACCACCAATAGTGCCTACAATAGGATCATGAGCATCAGAACTGGTCCATGGAGCAATGGAAGAAGGTGGATTGGTCTGATGAATCATGTTTTTTTTTAACATCCTGTGGACAATAAGGTGTCTGTGTACTACCTCTTACCTGAGGGAGAAATGGCACTGTGTGCACAGGATGTACCATGGTTAGCAGGCAAGCTGGCAGAAACAGTGTGATACTGTGGTCAACGTTTTGCTAGGACCATGTAAGCATTTGAGTGGAAATTACCTTGAAATGTATGACCCACCTAAGAACTGTTGTAGACCAAGTACACCCCTTCATGGCAATGGCCTTTTTCAGTTAGATGATATGCTCTGCCACACTGCAAAAGTTAAAGGAACATGAGAAAGTCCTGCTGGCAAGATGCACTTGGTTTCTTGCGGTCTATTCTTTTTCTGTTTTACTCCAGTGTGGTTCTGTCTTTATTTTTCTGCCAAACCTTGTTGCATCATCTTCCTGGTTCTGAGCTCAGCTGTCTTTGATGTGTTCATCAGAATCTACTATATACAGCAATTTCCCCTCGTTCATTTGCTTAAGTCCTCATGCACAAACCATGTGTTATCCTAGTTTTTCTGGATAACACTCTAACCCATTCATTTAAATGGCCTGTATACATTACTGTGTTTTCCACGGGTCCATGTGTGGGATGTGAATTAGTGCTGCAAAACTCATGTTCTGCTCAGTGTCTGCAGCACAGACTAGCCCATAGAAGCCTATAAGACACAGAAAACAACAGACATCACACGTCCATTTTTGCAGAACTGTTACCTAGCAGCAGGGGGTTGGCTGAACACTTTTATGCAGCAAAAGAGCATCTTGCAGATTGGCTCCATGAGCAGAATATTGTACAAGGGAGATCAAAGTGTCTCCAGGCCATTCATCAAAATGGCGTCTGAGCGATCATTTTACCTTTTCTAGGGAGTAGGGACAAGCTAGTGACATAATTTGCTGTGTTCTGTCGTGTGCATGAGGCTTGTCAGCATTCCTGGAAGGGCCCATCTAGTCCATTTATCCCGTAAACCCTGCATCAAGCCACCACATTCTAAATCAAGACAAGTCTGTTTCAAGTTGCTTCTAGTATCTGTAGTACTTCCTGACATATGGCCATTCTTGACTAAATTCCTGTCTTGATTCTTGGGTACTACATTTGGTTCCTTAACTGCCATTCTGTGAATGAACCATGGCCCCATTCTGGACTATATTTCACACCTCCTCCTTTGACTATGTTCTGGTACTGGTCCTGTAACTACATTCCACTCCTGTTCCTGTGTCCATATAGCTGCCCTGCTCTTCTGACCATGCTCCTGCCCTACTTCATAATGGAGTCCCTGGTTCCAGCTCCTGGTCCCTTACTGGAGTCTATGCTACCCGTTTCAGCTCTCAGGTCAATTCCTGGTGTCTGGCTTCTGGTCTGTCCTGTTTCTTACTACATGCCTGGTCCTGCATATTGCTGAAAAAGTCCACACTTACCCAATACCAGATTAAATACCTTTTATTTCTCAGTGATATGTTGTTTGTACATCATGTCCTTTTTTAGTAATATGTTTATGACTTTTAGTTAGAGACTAGCAATGGCATGTCAGACCCTGTTACTGTATATTTGCAGGGTGCTGATACTAGTGGGGTGCACATATGGAGGTCCTGGAAAACCACCTTATCTAATAGTATGGATGTGATCAATAGGTTACTCCTTAGCGCAGTGCACCTCATGTCATATAATGTGACTAGCACCTTGAATAAGTTTTATCTGCGTGTATTTGAAATGCTGGCACCCATCCATCATGGATTGTAGATGTGTGAGTGATTGCTCTATTAGTACCTGTGCCGTTTCTACCATATACTGCAGGGGCCTTTCTGCATGTTCCTCAATGGCAGATGAAATATGGCTCTGTGCAAGTGTAGCCTTTTTTTCAGTGATCTGTTGTTTGTATATTATGTCTTTTTTTTTCTTTTAAGTAATAAGCCTGTTCCCCAGGTTGACAGGTCAGAGTAGTTTTTTTGTGGAAGAAGTGGCACCTTCAGGATATTAGGGTTTAATGTTCTGGTTACTTAGTGTGTCTGACTAATAGTAAGCTATGATCACATTAGAAGTATGTATTGAGAGCATTTCTCAACATATATGCTGTAGATGGGTCCCAAACTAAGGCTGACTTTAGCCTCACAAATATCCACCTGATTTTAATATTTTAATATTTTCAGAATAATGCACCTAAGATTTTTTTTTTTTTTCAGTTTGTATTACTAATACAGTATTTTATGTTTTGCAGTTACATGAGGTCAATATCACAGAGCTTCAACAGCAACAGGGGATTTAATGCTGCTTTTTACGTCAGATATGACAGAGTTCACTCGGTTTACTCAAATAGCATACTATCTCTCCATCTGGCCTGCACAGCGGACATTTAATTACACCATGAAAAAAAAAATGTCCACTTTCCCCATTCAGTGATTCACAATTCAATATTTCATGTCCTAGAAGGTTTGTAATGAAGTATAATAATGATAATTTATCTATATTAGCTAATGAACTACTTTTGATTGGGTGTTTTTTAATGTGTTTGTTTTTGTTTTTTTTAACCTCCAGATGTTTGAATTGTATAAATCTTACACTCTTGTGACTGCCGTCATCTGGAAGAAGTCTAATTTCTGTCTCCTGTATCAGATTTCAGGACTCACCAAGGGTTTTGTATTTTGATTCTGCTTTTCTTGCTCCCTCATCACGTTCTCGAGTTGAGAAGAAATTTCTTATATATTATATTCTGCTTGGAATAGAATACTTGCCGTAACAAGTAAAAATTCTTCTGATTATTCGTTAGACAATTTGCTATACAGTCAACCAAAGAAAATATATTCTTCTCCTCTATTCCTTGGAGATATACAGTGCATGTTATCTCATTGCTGACTGACAATTATACATATGTGCAGGCATACTATACACTATATATACTTGATTTCTATTACCTGTTCTTGGTGGTCATACTAGGGTGACTGGTGGTGTAGTATGTAGTATGATGCTACATTCACATCTTTGCTAGGAAGCCTGTTCTTCCGGTCTGTCGGAGGAACAGAAAAATGCAAAAACAGAAAATCACTAACCCGGAAATAACGAATGGAACCTGAGGGACACCAATGACTAAAATGGGATGAATTGGATGTCCATCGGGTGTCCGTTTTTCCCTGGAAATTGCCAGACGAAAAAAAGTCAGGCTTTCAGCACTTTTTCTTCTTGTGATTTCTGATGGGGTGTTTATCTGGTGCAGATGTGAACATAGCCTTACAAATCTATGTTGAATAGGTCAGTAATAATCTGATCTGATCCTGCTCATGGTATAATCACTTTACTCCATATTTATACATATCATGCACTACCAGGCTCATGAACACTGGTTCAATAGCTCAGCTTGGGCCCCACTCCTCACGACAATCAGCCGCTGCTATCTGTACATTTTAGCTTCATTTACAATTCCTGTTCCTTCTCTTTCCGGGTGCAGACCACTGTGATGGCTTGTTCACATGTCTGTGCACATTCCCATCCCCTTTCGGTGCCTCCTGTATAGTAATCCTTACCCCTTTTGTGCCTCAGCCTCCCCTACACTATCCTTCCTTCACAATATTCTGCTGACAATCTGCTACTTTGGGCATTAAAGGGTTAATTTTCTCTTTTTTTTCTCTTTTGACATTAGAAAATTCTGTATCATAAATAATCTTTTTCTATCTCACCTAGTGCACTGAGGGAAGGGGTGATAAATTTACGATGCACAAACTGTCATCAAAGGAAATAAAAAAGATCAAATATGCTTAATCAGCCTTATTATGGTGAATGTGACCTTTGGGCCTCCCAAGTTGCAACCCCTATAGTTACACTCCTGGGCCCAGGTGCAACAGCATCCTCTGCTCCCCCTCACGTTACACCCCTGACTACAGCAAATTTTTTGTTCTAGGTGCACAGCCCATGTCTTTTTTATGCTGTAGGGTTTACATACAGTGGGTACGGAAAATATTCAGACCCCTTTAAATTTTTCACTCTTTGTTTCATTGCAGTCATTTGCTAAAAGCAAAAAAGTTAATTTTTTTTTTCTCATTAATGTACACTCAGCACCCCATCTTGACAGAAAAAAACAGAAATGTAGATATTTTTGCAAATTTATTAAAAAAGAAAAAAATGAAGTATCACATGATCACTGTGGCTGAGCACCAGAGATGCAGTAGTGAGATGGGAGAAAGTTCCACAAAGTCAACTATCACTGCAGCCCTCCACCAGTCAGGGCTTTATGGCAGAGTGACCCGAAGGAAGCCTCTCCTCAGTGCAAGACATATGAAAGCCCGCATAGAGTTTGCCAAAAAACACATGAGGACTCCCAGACTATGAGAAATAAGATTCTCTGGTCTGGTGAGACGAAGATTGAACTTTTTGGCATTAATTCTAAGCGGTATGTGTGGAGAAAACCAGGCACTGCTCATCACTTGCCCAATATATCCCAACAGTGAAACATGGTGGTGGCAGCATCATGCTATGGGGGTGTTTTCCAGCTCCAGGGACAGGACGACTGGTTGCAATTGAAGGAAAGATGAATGCGGCCAAGTACAGAGATATCCTGGAAGAAAACCTCTTCCAGAGTGCCCTGGACCTCAGACTGGGTCGAAGGTTTACCTTCCAACAAGACAATGATCCTAAGCACACAGCTAAAATAACAAAGGAGTGGCTTCAGAACAACTCTGTGACCATTCTTGACTGGCCTAGCCAGATCCCTGACCTCAACCCAATTGAGCATCTCTGGAGAGACCTGAAAATGGCTTTCCACCAACATTCACCATCCAACCTAATACGAACTGGAGAGGATCTGCAAGGAAGAATGGCAGAGGATCCCCAAATCCAGATGTGAAAAACTTGTTGCATTATTCCCAAGAAGACTCATGGCTGTACTAGCTCAAAAGGGTGCTTCTACTCAATACTGAGCAAAGGGTCTGAATACTTATGACCATGTGATATTCCAGTTTTTCTTTTTTAATAAATTTGCAAAAATATCTACATTTCTGTTTTTTTCTGTCAAGATGGGGTGCTGAGTGTACATTAATGAGAAATAAAATGAACTTTTTTGCTTTTAGCAAATGGCTGCAATGAAACAAAGAGTGAAAAATTTAAAGGGGTCTGAGTACTTTCCGTACCCACTGTATGTCTCCAGACAGGGGCCATGCACTCAACTTTGTCATGGGTTTGCAGCATAAAGATAAAATACAATCGCAATATATGTCAACAGTCACCAAGTGCATAAGAAGCATATTCAAGAGGAAAATTCAAATATAATACATACAGAACTGGTAATGGAAATACAAAAATTACAGCAGCATTCTATAAACTGCACCAAGACCTATATAAATAGAGCCGATAATGCATTGTAACTGTTTATTATATACACATATGAATTTACTAATATTAGTTACTATATATACAAATAAATTTGAGGTTCTTCGTATATCTTCGTATACATGATTGATCAAACTTGTAAAAGTCTGTCTGCCAAAACAAGCCAACCTCATTCAGATGGAAGGCTATAACATACCTCTCCCAGGACCCAGAATAGGTCTACAGTGTGAATACAGGGCAAGAGCCATACTCCATTTTGATTACAATAGGCTTGGATAGATGGCAGTCTGAAATAGAATCTAATAGTATGCGCTATTCCAATTAAATAGTCCTGTGCAAATGGAAGGAGTGCAAGTCCAATAGAGAGGGCCACAGCCAGGGTTGAACTCTTAAGTGGCTCTACCGGACCCCCACTGCTTTTTTATAAATAGGCAGTGGAGGTGCAGTAAGGCCCCTAATCACTTACTTCTTCCCCGCTCCTGGCCAGGGCCCCCCCCACCATACGCCATGCATTACGTCATCACGACGCACAGGGCCCAGGCTGAAGCAGGAAGAGGAGAAGTTGCAAGCAGGAGCAGGGAGAGGTAAGTGATGCAGCCAGGTTCTCCCCAGTTTTGCGATCCGGTTTTAAGAACCGGATTGCAAAACTGGGGAGAAGTGACACCGCCGACCCGGTCCTGCTACTAGAAGAGCAAGAATTCAGTCCTCTACCACTCACAGGCTTGTAGGCCACAGGCCCCATTGAGCCTGTGGCTTACAAGCTAAGCACCGATACTTACATGCTCCCCGGCGCCTCCTGCTTCTTCCCTCTCCGGGCGCACATGACGTCACATCAGTGCACCTGGAGCAAGGAGGAGTGGGACCGGGGAGCAGACAGGTAAGTAATCACCCAATCTACTATAGGGGAACCGGTGAAGGGGCCCCTTCAATATTCCCCCCCCCCCCATACAGTGTCCGCTTCACTATTCCCCCCCCCCCATACAGTGGCCCCTTTACTGGTCCCCTATGTATGGGGACCATTGATGGGGCCATTATATTGTGTGGGGGGGGCAGTGATACAGGCCAATAGCCTAGGGGACATTAAAGGGGTTGTCCAGGATAACTATATATATATATATATATATATATATATATATATATATATATATTTTATTTATTTATTTTTTTTAATTACGCCAAGGCAGATGAAAAAAACAAAAAAAAAAAACAAACTTTCTTTCCTGTCCCCAGTGTCTCCCAGCGCGGTTTGGTCCTGCAGCTCTGTTGTTTTCTTCTGCAAGTTCCCTCTGCACGTGACTACCTGTGACGTCATGTGACCCCTGAGGCCAATCAACTGCCTAAGGAAAGGGACCTGGGACGTTACAGCCAGTGAGGACTTCCGAGAAAAGAAGACAGCGGAGCTGCAGGACCAGACCATGCTGGGAGGACACCGGAGCACTGGGGACAGGTGGGTAATTATGAAAAAGAAAAAAAATTATACTGGATAACCTCTTTAAAGTGTGGTGCAATAGGGGGTTTATTAAAGGGGTTGTCCCTGCATAATTTGTTATGGTTTATCCTTAGTATAGGCCATAAATACCTGATCTGTAGGGGGCCAACCCCGGACCAATCAGCTGTACAGAGCCACTTCTGGTGCCCATCCTGTACACAATACAGGGCCAGAAGCAGAAAGCTCTGTCCTCTGTTTATTAGCCGGGCACCTTAACTGCATCTCAGCACTTTTTGAAGTCAGTGGGAGCTGAGCTGCAGTGAAGGTGCTGGGCGACCAAACAGAGGATGGAACTTTCTTCTTCCGGCCCTGTGTTGTGTACAGAGCAGGCACCGGAAGTGGCTCCATGCAGCTGATGGGGCCGTGTTTCAGCCCCCTAGCAATAAGGTATTTATGGCCTATCTTGAGCATAGGCCATAAAAAAGATTAACCCTGGACAACCCCTTTAATATGCCCCACACAGTTTAATGTCCCCCCCCACAGAATGTTAGCTCCCGTCACTGTTCCCACACAATATAATGGCTTCCTCACTGTTCCCCATACAGTATGGGGGACCAGGGAAGAGGCCACTGTATGGGGGGACCAGTGAAGTGGCCATAAAAGAGGTTGTTCATTAACTGGAGTGACCACTGTGGCGGCCGCCAGGGAGGTGTAAAAAAAAAAAACCATACTCACCTGTCCCCAGCACCCCGTTGTCCCCTGCCTGTGTCTGTTCGGTCTCATGGTGGCGCCTCATTTCTAGAAATCCTGTACCTAATTGGTCTTAGCGGTCACATGTGGTGCAGGACTCCCAGCAAGGAGGCGTTGGCACGAGTCTGAATGGACACTAGCTGCAGACAATGGAGCGCTGGGGACAGGTGAGTATGCTTTTTTATTTATTTATATATTTTTTATATTACACCTCCCGCATGGCACATGGGTTGCTCCAGTTCCTGGACAACCTCTTTAAAGGATTTATCCATCTTTCTAATATTGATGGCCTGTCCTTAGGATAGGCCATTGATATTACATCTGCAGGGATACAACAGCCAGGACCTCTGCAGAACAGCTTTTCCAGGACAGAGCGGCTACAGTAATGGTAACAATTCTATAAACCACGCTGTTCACTTGCCATACTGGGTGTACCAGTGGATTTAGGTAGTGCAGTGGTGCACATCGTCTGGCGGGTGAGCAGTATGACTCCCAATATGTTATTACCTTTTGCCACCGCTGATCTGTAGGGGTCCTAGCGGTGGGCCCCTAGAAAGAATTCCACTGGTAGGCCCTAGACATCCCAGTCCGACACTTGCCACACCCCTCATATACTATACAAAACACAAAATTTAGACAGCACATCCCAATGTGAACAGGTAAAAACTGCTTTGGTGCATGGTATGGTATGGTACAAATACAAAAATTACAGCAGCGCTCTATAAAACACACCAAGATCTATATAAATAGAGCTGAAATGCATTGCTACTATAACAAATACTGAAAATAGGATCCCTTAGGCAAGTTATATGCTGGTCCCCGTTCAAGATAGCAGTGACATCCTATGGCTATAGCCATAAATGCCGAGATGAGAAAACCCCTTTAAGATTCAATAAAGTAGACATATCTCATTCTGGCACATAGGACATCAACATTGGTGTATAAATCTCCCCCAAATTTTCCACTGTAATTGTGAGTAGAGTGTAAGGCTGCAATTGCTTTTCTTTGCTTGAGCTTGTGGTAGACAGATGTCAAATTGATATTGCCTGTTATGTTCAGTCAAACTAAAATCTGTGTTTCTCCTGTTAATGCTAGGAGGATTGTAAATCACTACACAACATGAACAGTGTCAATACTGTGTTGTTCAACTTGGTACCCAAATTACAGACAGGTGAAGCTGAGGTTTAACAACAGGAATGCAAAGGTTTGGCAGAAATGTCAGTCTAACTATGTTTATGATACATGTAGATATTGCTTCTTACATTTTTGATTGGTCTGGCAGAATAATGTATTTATCAATAGTGTGGTGAAACTGCCTCGCCACACACTGATGAAACGTGGCAAGGTAGAGTATCCACTTTATCGTCTTTTATAGTAGGTGCCACGTAGAAAGCTGCAGCAAAAAAGGGCTGCAGGAGAAAACGCAGTAGCAACGCATCACAGTTTTTCCTGCAGTGCTTTTCACAGAGTTTGTAGAGGTTTCCTCTACGGACTTTCTGCTTCCATTATACCTATAGGGAAACCGTTGTCGTTTCCTTAGGTATAATACACATGCTGCGATTTGCATTTCCGCCGTGGTTTTTCCTGCAGGGCTTTATGGCTGCGGCTTGCTATATGGGGCCTTATCCTAAGGCTGGGACCCCATGTTGCAAAAAAGCAACATTTTGGCCATAGCGGAAATGCCTCAGAAAAAAATCTATGCGTTTTACTGTACCTGCAAAGTGGATGGGATTCTGGTTAATCCCATCCACAAAATCGCAGCAGGTTAATTATACACTGGCGTTTTCCTCATAGGTATAATAAGGGCAGTAAGTCCACAGAGGAAAACTTTGCGAAATCGCAATAAAAATGCTGCAGAAAAATGTGAAGCGTTACTGATGCGTTTTTTTCCACAGCGTTTTTGGACTTTTTTTGCTGCGCTTTGCTGTGTGGGGCCTTAGCCTAAAGTGGTCACAGATACAATGTAATTGTTGGCTGATCTGCAGCTATTTCCTCCAATTACACCAATACATTTTTGTCATAGTGAAATTAGGATGAGACCACTAGACACATGTGGCACCATGTATCATGGCATAAACAACAAGATATTGCTAGTTGAAATACAATCCCAGCTTCCCCTGATGGCAAACAAGCGGAGGTAAAGGACAGTCTGCTACTCACCATATCTCATGTCTATGACCAGCTTATGCTCTTATCTTAACTCTTCTTACTTATGCAGGTACATCCTAAGAAACATTGCAACTAAATGTCCTTCAAAATAATAATTTTCTTTTATTATGAAAGCATTTATAGGTCCTGTAGGTTCTACTGAGTGAAAACTTGTATCCCTCATGAAAGAAGAATTCTAAAGTGCAGAACTCTGCATGGTATTGTTTATTTGTTATTTCTGTAGAAAAAATATGAATAAATTGAAAACTGGGCATTACCATGCCCCCAGTCAAATGGGGTGCATCCATAAAAACTTTGAAACATGTCAGAAGAGCTTACCGTCCTGTCCTTAATATCTGTACAGCTGTTCAACTATTGTTTAATTGGTGAGAAAATAACCTGCTATGATAGATGGTGTAGCTTAATTCAATTGATATCATGCTATAGTATGTTTATAGCACCACTTATAGGCTGATCACATATGAGCATTGTTAGTAAATGAACATTCTTTATGCTTTCTCGATTGGTCAGTGAATATCTCATATAGTACCACTCATAGTCACCGTGCTACACGCAGTTGGAATGGAAAACTGTATTTTGATGTGCAGTTAACTGTGTGGTGGTTCCTCTCCAGGGTAATAGATCTGGAATGTGCTGTTGCTATGTAGTCAGAGATTTACAGTAGCTCTTGGTGTTGGTCACTAAGTGATAAAAAGATATGTATCTTCATGGTATCTTTATGGAACTTACTTTCGCTTTTTTAATATTTGAAATGTTTTCACCTTTTCAGTGGAATAGCGTTAAGGGAGACAGTGATTGGTGATAATGGGAATGCCTATCCCCCTTGAGCTATAGCAGCAAGGCTCTTCACGCTTGGCAGGATTGAAGTCTGAACAATACATCCCTAGGGTAACTCTAAAATGGAATTTGTTCACAATATGCAAACATTCTAAATGAACAGAATGAAAAGGGAGAGAGTGGGATACACACAACAACATAGGCGATGGGAGGGGGATGGGTGGCACTGGCAATGCTGGTAGATATATAGGCATCAGCATCTGTGCTGTCTGTGCCCTCATCAGTGAGCTTTGTATATTTCTCTCCGCAGACAGCAGCCAATCACAGTGCACAGGTGAACAGAGGCTGGGCAGGCTCAGCTCACATATACGTCTGTCTCTTGAATGCAAGCAGCCTTGATCAGATGGGATAATATCGCACACAGCACACACAACCTGTTTCTCTTAAGCTTTCTTTGAAACTTCTCTGCTGCCAACACACACAATAGCAAGGAATGAAGACAAAGAGAAATGGTCACAGACCAGGACTCCAATGCCCTCATGCAGACATCAGCTAGTGAATGGAGTCAAATAGCAGGTAATGATCATATTTTACATCTTCCATCATTTGCAATGTCTGTATTATATATTTAGTGGTAGATGATTCGCCCTGAGATTAATCATTTCACAAAGCAGAATATAATTATGAATATATATTTAACCGCCTGACACCATGTGTGAACTTTCAGAATATGTATCTCTTAAATTTCTGTTTTAAATAAGAGACTGAGACCATTTTCTGAACTATTACTGATATCTTTATGGAGTTGCTTTAGTTTCATACACTAAACACAGTTTGTTTGATTTTCAGTGCCAGTGTGAATACTGCTACAACATTTATAACCGAGGTATAACGTTCCCTTAAGATACCTCCACAAAAAGTAGTGACTGAGAAAGAACCATAATGCCTTTGTTTGATTCATCTTTGTTCGAGGAACTTGGAAATGTACTTGCAAAATGGAAAAGCATTACCTACGTGTTTCTGCTGCTCACCGTCAGCATTGTTGGTGTTGCTCCTGGGGTGTGTCCTCCAGCTTGCATTTGTGCCAGTGATATAGTAAGCTGCACTAATAGGAACTTATCTATGGTGCCCAGGACAATCTTCAAGTGTATTAGAAAACTAGATCTAAGCTACAATAAAATAGGGTTCCTGGACCCAGACTGGTTCCCAGTCATGTTTGATAAATTGCACACTTTAATATTACATCATAATACAATAAGCAGCATATCTGGTGGTAGTTTCTCCACGTTACGAAATGTGAGATTTCTTGATTTATCATCGAATAATCTAAGGACGCTGAGTAACCCAGTTTTTCAAGAACTTAAGATGCTAGAAGAGCTCCTGCTGTACAACAATCAGTTAACTAACATTGATACTGGGGCTTTTGGAGGACTACATAAACTGCAGAAATTGTATCTGAGTTACAATGCACTTGCACATTTCCCGCTGGACTTGTACGTTGGCAGAAATAAACTGTCAGAACTTGTGTTATTGGACATTTCTCACAATTACTTGCAATCAGTGCCTGTCCAAGATATAAGTTTAATTTCAGCAAGGCAACTCAGCGGAATTTACCTTCACGAGAACCGATTTTTATGTGACTGCCATTTGAATACAATGTTAAACTTCTGGTATCGGAGGCACTTTACTCCTGTCGTAGATTTCAAAAGTTATTATAGCTGCACTTTACCATCTGAATCAAAAAAAACTGCTTCTTATTCAAGAGAACTTTCTCAACTGTTCCGAAAGTACTGTGAACGATACATATCATGCTTTTGGTCTGTTGTATGAGGTTCAGATTGGAGAGAGGCTGGTGGTACATTGTGACAGCAAGATAGTCAACAAAGATACACAGTTTATTTGGAGAAACCCAGAGGACAAAACACTCGAACCAGAAAAAAAGACGGACCATTACCGTGTGTTTCTCAATGGAAGTCTAGAAATTGAAGAGGCACAAATTGTAGATTCAGGTATTTACTCCTGCACCGCAATAAACAAACTGGTTAATGAAACCATAGATATTAGAGTAACAGTGGGCAATTTTACAAGTCACAAGTCTCATTCACATGAAGCATTCAACACGGCCTTTACTACACTTGCTGCATGTGTAGTCAGTATCATTTTAGTCCTTCTCTACCTTTATCTCACCCCCTGCAGATGCTGGTGTAGGTCTAGGAAAAATAAAAGAAAACAAAACCAAAACAGTGCTCACTCCTCCATCTTAAGTGCCACACCATCACATGAGCCCCAGAGCGAAAGAAAATCTAGCACAGGAAAACGGGTAGTGTTTCTGGAACCAGTCAAGGAAACGCAGAAAGGCCAAAATGGGAAAGCCCGACTGATTCCCAGTGAGAATCTCACTGCTGATGGCATCTTAAAGAATAGCAGATCAAAGTCTGACTCGGATTCCGTCAACTCTGTCTTCTCAGATGCTCCTTTCATTGCACCAGTCTAAGAATTTGCTTGATTCTCTTTTCATACTTACAGACTGCGTATTGTGGCATACTAAAAGCAACAGTGACTCTTAACAAACTTAAAACTCGCAGAAACCGATGCCTTTGTAAATCTGTCTAATAATGGAAATGAATGTACAGTTCCATATTTCACTAGCTACAAGCACATATAGGAAACAAGTTTGAGTCAGGAATTACCTTTGAAACGATCACCTATATAACTACCTGTCTTTGTTTACCAAGGATTCTTCTGTTTTAGGAAGACCAGTTTGTATTCTTTAGCTCTGGGATTTGTTGTGAGTTTACAACAATTGCATTTGTAACATTTGCAATTGGACATGTTACTTGGACCTATCAACTGAATGCAGTCTTAGATTGTATTATTGTAACAGATTGCAGTGACACAGGCGTAGGGCTTAATGTAGCAACATATAGTGATATACAGTCATCTTTAGGAAAGTTATTTCTGTGGTTGCGTACTTAGTAATACAATATGCATAGCCTATGCCACCATTTTCTAACTAAACCTAACTTTACTCGCATAGTATGTCTAAGCTTATAAGATAATCCTCATGCATTTACTATTATTCTGCATTGTGAAAGAGAGAACACATTCTATATGTTTTATTTATGTAAATTCATATTCTAAGGATTATTTTTTAATTATTTTTAATTTTTATATTGTGAGTATAGAAGGATTTAATAGAAAAAGCCTTTGCTATGCAAAGTGATTATCTTGAGCTAAATGTTAGCACTGGTAGAAAATCATCCAAATAGGACTTCTTCTCTTGTATCTATGATTACTACTGCAGATGTTCACTTACAAGAGGTTAATATTCTCCAGTAGACACGAATATCCCTTAATCGGGCAAAGCTGATATTTAGACCATGATGAATGAAAATTCAGTTGCTGTTGGCTTTATTGCATAATATTGTTTACAGGAATAGATTATTTGTTGTGACATCATTTTATTGTGCACAGATATCATTTGCACTAGATATTACAGATTAACCAAATATTTGGAAGCAAGTAAATTGCTTGTAAATCTCAATTTCATTTAGCTAAGATGACTGAGGTAATTATTTAGATAGAAGAGACAGAAGGTCTATATTTAATAACAGTATAACAGCTTAGGCAGAGTTTAGTGTTTGGTAGACGTTTAGGATCTGCCTTGGATATATACATATATATAAATATATCTCTATCAACTATTGAATAGCTTTACTCAGTTTTAATGATATACTGTACTAGCAGCAGTTTAATAGCCATAAAGCTTAATGATGTTGGGTCATCATGTTGTCCTATTATGAAGGCATATAGTAGATAAAATATAGTGTACCCCTTATTATAATATGTTCTACTAATATAATATGTATTTGCCTCCATATAGCATATGTGTATTTTTTCACTTTGAAAGTCTATATGTTTATATTTTGTTCTGTTCTTTGATATCAATTTGTATGGTGGTGTATGTATGAAGCAAGAAAAATAATGTTAATGTTGAAAAGGGGTGCAAGATAAATGTCATTAATCTGTTCAACATAAAAACATGCTAGAAAATAAAAGATTGCCTGAATTATTTCATATTGTGCTTATTTTTTTTAATTGGTCATATTAGTGTACATTATGTAATACAATGTATAGCCTAGAGTTGAGGAAATGTTACATTTTGCTATACTTGCTGGCAATGCAATTTGCATTCAACCATTGACTTAAATAAAATAATAGCACAAGGTTTTGCTTTTTGTGCTTAATCACTGCTATAAATACAGAAAATCCTTGTTTAAGTGATAAGAAAAGAAGTATATTGTATTACTGACACTTAATATCTATTGTTTGTTTGTAAGTGACTAATATTTCTGTTTTCCTATTTCCTTACATATAAATTAAAACCAATAACCTTCTTGTCAACAGTTGTTTTAAAATGACAGTCTAGTAACTTATTTCAATATTATATTACACTTTAATTTTAATATTCTGCTAGTTTTTTTTTAACTAATGATATTACAGTACATCTATAGTCATCAAGTTCAATCCATGCTAACCAGACAGCTCAAGCAACAGCAATATTCAGGTAATTCCAAATAGTAAACACCCTATTACAGGGAGAACTGATAATAAATCAAGAAACTGAGAAGCAGCAAAGCAAAAGCAAAGTATACAAACTTTGGGGCAGATTTATTAATAAAGTCTAAAAGTTAGACTGTTCAAAGTTAGACTAGATAGTATTAAAATGGGCAAGATTTATCATAATGGCTGATGTTGGATGGTAAATTTGTTGTATTATTAGACTGTCTAGTTTAACTTTTCACAAGTCATAAAAGTTCATTTATGTAGATTTAAGCCAGAATTCTGGTGCATTTTTCTTTAGTAAATCTCCCACAGATGTCTTGTCTATGATTTTTGAAGTTTGTAGAATAATTCCATCTTTTTTCCAGTGGTTATCTGTGCGTCCAGAACCACAGGGATATAGTATAGATGAAAGATTTTGTGTTGATGCGCATGGTGCAAGAAATATCTATACCAGGACAAAATTGAATGTCATTTCTAGAGGACAGATCCCGTGCAAAAAACAAGCGTAATAAAGGAGCTAATGGTGGTACCTCATGTGGGCTAGGCAGTAGAGGAGCTAATAGTAGCATCTCTTGTGGTCTATGTAATAGTGGGGTAATGCTATCATTGCTTGTGGTCTAGGAAATAGAGGGGCTGATGGTTGCATCTCTTGTGGCCTAGGCAATGGAGTGGCTAATGGTAGCATCTCTTGTGGTCTACGTAAAAAGAGGGGCTAATGGTAAAATCCCTTGTGGCCTGCATAATAGAGGGGCAAATGTTGGCATATCCTGTTGTCTAGGTAATAGAGGGGCTAATAGTAGCATCTATTGAGGTCTAGGTAACAGAGGGGCTAAAAGCATCTTGTGTGGTCTAGGACAGTAAAAAGTTTAAAAATAACATTTTTGATGAGAGAGTGCAGAAAATACATTAATGATGAAATCTCTGGTGGTCTAGGGTTAATATACCTGTATTGCAGAAACATTTCCTCTTGTTCCTCAATTTGTGCTGTAGAATGATCAGATTATAGATACTATATCATCAGATATCAGCCAATCACAGAGTAGCTCAATTATAGACATTCTATAAATGGCTGACGCTAGGCTCACACCTGCATTTGGGTTTTCATTCTTCGGGTCTGCTTGGGGACCCAAGAAAAGGAAATCCAATCCGCTTAAAAAGCGGTTACCTGGTTACAGACTATAATAAGGTCTTCCGGGTTTCTACCCAAAAAATGCGGAGAGAAGTCCTGCTTGCAGGATTTTTCTTTCCGCGTTTTTCAAGCGGATTCGAGGACGGAATCCCTGAACGGAATCTGGACGCAGGTGTGAACCCAGCCTTACTGTGATGGAGTATCTGTGTCATCTGAAAGAGACTTGTGGAGACTGAACACAGATAGGGACAGAGAGAAGAAGGCTAAACAGGCTGTGTAGTCTATATGTCCACCCCTGCTGCTTTAGCTACTACTAATAATAAAAAAAAATAGATTTATTTAATGCCATTATATTCCACAGCACTTTACAAATTGTAGTGTTCATGCACAGACAAAATAAAACATTACAGGGTAATATATCAATTCATACAAAAGGAGTGAGAACCCTGCTCGTGAGAACTTACAATCTACTGTATAAGTAGAAGGGGTAACTCAAGAAATAGAAGGGCTTATACAGTGGTCCAGATTTTTATGAGGTTACACAAATAAATAGAGCTGTATGAGCTGGTCAGGAGCCAGTGTCCTTCTATGTACAGATTCAAAGTGCCTGATCCTTATACTTAAAGGCATCGTGTTTTGAGATAACATAAGAAGGAGTTTGAACAGAAGAGGGTTGGTTTGTGGAGCATAAGTGCAAAAACGTTAGCTTAGGAAATGTGACAGGCCTGCCTGAAGAAATGTGGTTTTAGAATATGCTTGAAGCTGTGGAGGTTGGTTGTTAATCTGATTGTCCAGAGTAGTACATTCCAGAGGACTGGTGCAACTTGAGTGTAATCTTGGGGATGGGAATAGGAGATTCTGATTATGGAGCATACCAGTCTATGTTGAGGGTGTCAAACTCATTTTTGCCAAGGGCCACATCAGCCTTATGGTTGTCTTCAAAAGTCCATTAGTAATTCTGTTACTGAATAAACAAAACCATGTCAGTTAGGCACAGTTACATTTATAGATCATTGAAAGCAATCATAAGGCTGATGTTAACACATTGTTAATAGACATAGATAATAGTGTCCGAATTATCTCCCACCTACAGGAAACAGTCCCCCCATAGGTAATAGTGTCTGAATTGTCTCACCACATAGATATTTGTGACCACCACAGGTAATACTCCTCCCCTTGTCCAGGCCACACAACTCTGGTGAATTGAATACTTACCTCTTTTTCCAGCAAGGCGCTGATGCATTGCTTGGCTGTGCACCTCTTCTATTGTTCTCCCAGCTACCCTGTCATCTGCACTTTGGTACCACAAGCACTACCATAGACTGGGAGACAGCATGGCCAGAAGGACATTAAAAGAGTTGCACAGCCGAGCACCACATCAGTCATTTGCAGGAAAAAGAAGTAAGTATTCAATTCCCTACACCTAGAGACAATAGTGTGGAGAAGGGGCCAATGACTCCCCCTGGTTTAGGGGCCTGACTGCAAGAGTGACCGCTGTGGCCCCTATAGCTGTTTGTTCTGTCTTTGGCTGGAAGGTCCACAGCACTCCTGAGCTACAGAATACTGGGAAACTTCCGACCGAAGATAGAACAAAGTGATGTCATGTGACATGGCTTATGAGCCCCCAACACTGGTGCACTTAAAAGGAGTCTACCACCTCCTCCAAGCATATTCTATATATATAACTGTCACCACCATGTTATTGAGCACACTACAGTGATAAACAACATACCTTTGTTATTTATGTCACTTTTGTGTATTTGGAGAAAAACAACTTTAGGCCAGGGCCCTACATGGTGTAAACACCGTGGTTTGCCCATGGAGAAAACCGCAGCGTTTTACAGTCACTGCAAGGTGAATGGGATTCTAGCGAATCCCATCCACACCTTGCGAAAAAATACACTTTGCGGACACGCTGAGCTTTCCAAAACCATTGCGGTTTTAGAAATCGCAGCCTGTCAATTATACCTACGGAAATGCCAGTGGTTTCCCTATAGTTATAATGGAAGGAGAAAGTCTGCAGAGGAAACCTCTGAGGACTTTTTGTGAAAAGCACTGCGGGAAAAACCGTGATGCATTGCCACTGTGGTTTTTCCCGCATCGCTTTTTGCTGCGGCCCGCTACGTGGGGTCTTAGCCTTAAAGTGTTATGCAAATGAATCAGTTGGTGCACTGGAGGCGGCTCTGAAAGCACTGCTCTTGCTTTTCAAGCAGGATGGGTGATGATAGCAGAGGGAATATCAACTCTCACTGTATGGGGTGGTGCTGGCAGGAGATGGTAGGGATCTAAGTGGATAGAGCAGTTCTCCAGCAAGCTGAAAGCACACCCCCAGTTCACCAACTTTCTCATTTACATTTAACTCCACAGTTGTTTTTTCTCCATATTTTAAATGGGGGGGGGGGATATAGTGTTTCATTTTGAGCTTTTGCACTAGGACATTTTAGCATTTAGCTATGCCCCTGATGGCAATCATATATCTCTTATCACTAAGGCTGGGTTCACACATTTTCTCTCTGCATTTTTTGGGTGGAAAATGGTGGACTCCATTATAGTGTATGGGGTTTCCACGGGTAACCACTTTATAAGCGGATTGGGTTTTCATTTTTCGGGTCCGAAGAATGGAAACCAAATGCAAGTGTGAGCCTAGAGTAAGACATGTACAGTATACCATAAATATAATAAAGAATGGTACACATGATTGTGAGCATGCAAAGGTTCCCTAATAGGGAACAAAGATGTGATGGATGGGGTCCTTACTCAGAACACACTATATAATTCTAAATTGAGAGCTTTGGAATAAGATTGGCTACCATTCTGGATGGTTGCAGGGGAACTGTATAGCCAAATTAAACTTATTGGCAATAATAGTTGATTCCTGGAGGTTCCAGTAGGTGGACTTATGGTGATCAGATTATCACCTGGCCATGCAAAAGGAGTTGTCTAAATGAGACAACCCATTTAATTCTGTCAATGGAACAATCTTAAAGAATGTATTTCCATGTAATTCTCCTGTGTGATAAAGGGAAAGAATTGCCTCACAGAAGTTTAATAGGGAATTGCTGCTAATATTGGTAATATATTTTAACAATAGCAGTATCGAAATGATAGACCCCATAGGTTACAATCCCATAGATTGTAAGCCCTTGCGGGCAGGGCCCTCTATCCCACTGTGCCAGTTGGTCTCTGTTACCATTATCTGTTTTGTATATCTGGTGTACCGTATGTAAATCCTCAAATGTAAAGCTCCATGGAATTAATGGTGCTATATAAATAAACAATAACAATAATAATAGACCACCATCAATTTGATATTAATGGCCTGCCTGATGGCAATCCTGCCTAATCAGCACTGCAGGCTCTTCATATTGCTTCATATATGTATGAGAACCATGTACCCTTCAAACAGCTAATCATTGGGTTGTCTAGAGTTGGACCCCAACCATCTGATATAAATATATAGATGGCCTATCCTGGTGACAGGTCATCAGTATTTTAAACTTGGAACCCCCTTTAATTTCACCTTTACAATCTACTGTATGTAAAACAGCAAAATATGTATTCTGTTATATTTTTGATATTTTCATTAAGTTATTCTTATGTTTTTGTTTTGTTTAACCATACATTTATAATGTTTTAGATTACAGTTGTAACATGTAAATCAAACTTTAATTGTATTTATTCTCTGTGCAGGGACAGTACAAGAACAGACAGATGGGCAGCATGTTCCTGCTCATGTTTTCCTCATTTACACCCTCCCTGTACAGAGGAGAATGGAAGGTCAGATCTGCATGATTAGAATACACTTCAATGCAGGGACAGATAGTTCCTGTAGTTTGCTGTCTATATCTTAAATTGCCTGCTTTGAGCTATTTTCAGTAAAAGATTCACAATCATTCGCTTATTAATATTTAACTGTTTGAAGCTGATCTTTTCTTTCCCAAAACAACCCATATCATAATATTCTTTTTCACAGGGGTCTACTTAAATGTTCGGTAGCAATTTCTTATGTTTTAACACTATAAATAAACTCACTTTCTAAAGTATTTAGAAAGTATTTTTTAAATTATTATTTGTATGCATACTGGAAAAAGTACCAGGCATCTATGGTCTATGCCCTGAATTTGACCTAGTTTTGTGCCTAGGGCACAAAAGAGGCATTATTATTTTGTGGTGGGTAACCTAGGTAAATTAAAACTGTGTAGGGCACTATTACATTTTGGATTACAAAAGTGGACCCCAGTATGACATAAAGCACAAAGGGAGGTACTAGTACTGTGTAGGGAGCACTGAGATTGAAGTTAAGGGTAGGAGAAAGATGTGAAATGTGTGCATAGGATTGTGTTGCATCTGAAAGAAGTTTTCCTGGTGATCTGGATAGAAAAGCAAGGTAGAGTGAACAAGTGAAATCATAGAATATGTCACCTGGATTTACAGTTGCAACAAAAATAGGTGTACCATTTGAAATTGCCAAGATTTCTACACTAAATACTAATAAAATGTAGCCTGATTGTTAATTATTAGTTTAGTTAGATTGATTTGTCTACGATTGTGATGAACAGTTGTATGGCTCATGTCTATTATTTAGCACATTGAGTAAACAACCACAGTGCAGGGGAAAAAGTAAGGCTAGGTTCACACATGCGCCCAGTCTCAGTTAGGGAATTCTGTCCCCGAATCTGCTTGAAAAATGCAGAGAGAAGAGTCCTGCAAGCAGCGCTTTTCTCTCTGCATTTTTCGGGCAGAAACAGATTCTGCTGGTAACCGCTATTTAAGTGGCTTTGGTTTCTGTTTTTCAGGTCCCCAAGCGGACCCAAAGAACGGAAACGTGATCGTCAATCACAGGCCGCAGCAGTGATGTCTGAGGCATGTGACCTCAGTCGCAGGCATTAGAGGACCTAAGAAGATGCTGAAGAGTGTCGGAAGGAGCGAGGATGCCCAGGAGAGGTAAGGTAAGGTGACTAAGTGTTTGTTATTTTCAATCACCTCCCCTGGGCATCTACATATTATACTCTGGGACTTGAGGAGACCCCAGAGTATATTAAAATCAATCAAGCTGAGGGCCAAACCTCATGAATATTCGTCAAATTTCATTGGATTCACCTGAAGCGGTTCTAGGGGGGCTCTTAGGAGCATTTTATACTGTGTGGGGCCACTGTGGGGAGCATATTATACTGTGTGGGGCCACTGTGGAGCATATTATACTGTGTGTGGGCCATTGTGGAGCATATTATACTGTGTGGGGACCACTGTGGAGCATATTATATTGTGTGTGGGCCATTGTGGAGCATATTATACTGTGTGTGGGCCACTGTAGAGCATATTATACTGTGTGGGCCATTGTGGAGCATATTATACTGTGTAGGGGCCACTGTAGAGCATATTATACTGTGTGGGGGCCACTGTGGAGCATATTATACTGTGTGTGGGCCATTGTGGAGCATATATACTGTGTAGGGGCCACTGTGGAGCATATTATACTGTGTGGGGGCCACTGTGGAGCATATTATACTGTGTGTGGGCCATTGTGGAGCATATATACTGTGTGGGGCCACTGTGGAGCATATTATACTGTGTAGGGGCCACTGTGGAGCATATTATACTGTGTGGGGGCCACTGTGGGGCATATTATACTGTGTGTGGGCCATTGTGGAGCATATATACTGTGTGGGACCACTGTGGAGCATATTATACTGTGTAGGGGCCACTGTGGAGCATATTATACTGTGTGTGGGCCATTATGGAGCATATATACTGTGTGGGGGCCAATGTGGAGCATATCATACTGTGTGGGGGCCACTGTGGAGCATATTATACTGTGTGGGGCCACTGTGGAGCATATTATACTGTGTAGGGGCCACTGTGGAGCATATTATACTGTGTGGGGGCCACTGTGGAGCATATTATACTGTGTGTGGGCCATTGTGGAGCATATATACTGTGTGGGGCCACTGTGGAGCATATTATACTGTGTAGGGGCCACTGTGGAGCATATTATACTGTGTGGGGGCCATTGTGGAGCATATATACTGTGTGGGGCCACTGTGGAGCATATTATACTGTGTAGGGGCCACTGTGGAGCATATTATACTGTGTGTGGGCCATTATGGAGCATATATACTGTGTGGGGGCCAATGTGGAGCATATCATACTGGGTGGGGGCCACTGTGGAGTATGTAATACTGTGTGGGGGCTACTGTGGGTCATATACTGAATGGGGCCCCTTCACTATTCACATCACACACATGTGTTATATAGTAGCCGTGCACTATTATTACAGGTTGTAATAACATTGCATGGTGATTATAAAACAGATACTGTACAATGTAAATATCAAAGGAGTCATGGCACTCGAAAAAGCACCACAGTATCTTCAAAGAGTTGATCGGCTGGGGCCCTGGGTGTTGGACCCCCACTGATCTCATAAATCTCTTAGACTGTTAGGACCGTGCAGATAAGCCATTTCCCAAAGCACACAGCTACCAGTATTGTTGACATGCCAGGCGCTGTTCTGCTCACTCATCATATTCTTGATAACTGCAATTGTGGGTACTAAAGCTGTATCCCTTTCCAGTATCTGAGATACTGCTGCAGCACCCATAACTGTCACTATCAAAAATATGCTGTAGGGAGCCCCGGACAAAGTTTGCACCAGGGCCCACAAGACTTTAGTTATGTCATTGGTTAGTGTGAACCATGCCATGCAACAAATATGCTACAGAAGACCACAGCAGATGAGCTATAGAGATGCTGGAAGCTAGAAAAAGGCTACATAGGCAAAGGGAAAAGCATACAATTTTTTTTAGCAAAAAAGGGGAAATTGTGCCTTTCTGAACAAAAAAGGGGCAAAGTGCACACAGCTTATAAAGATGCATCTAAAGGAGTTGCGTCTACATCATAAATAGACCCCAGAGTAAAACTATATATCTCACAGAAAATAAATGGTTTCAAACGATAAAACTTAACTTTTAATATTTTAAAAATAAAAATTGCACAAAGGACGTCCACTAATCTACTAAAAGACAGATCAATGTGGTCTGTGCCTGCCTATTCAAAGTTTATTCAGGATTTAAATGTTAGACAGTATTCACACCCTCCAACTTTCCACTGGACCTAGGGTGTAATAAGATACTTTCACCACCCTTAGACTAAGGTTATAGTATCACGGCTGCATCATACAACAGGTCAGTATTTTGTCAGTTGCTCTTAGTGCTAGGAAAACCCAAACACCTGGTCCCCACACACATAATTTGTAAAGCCTCACTGACTAGACTCCTGCACAGCCATGATATACCTCCACAACCCTAGTCTGTAGTATGTACATATGCCAGTAATCTAGGTACAGGTCACAGTAACTTCATTTCCTGTCATTAAAATGTTATGAACATAAGGGAAACTATGATATTCTGACCCTTATACTCAATAAACCCTTATATTGCAGCCATTACTGATATCCCCTATGTTGACTCCAGGGATATACAGCTACCATTTCCATTAGTGACTCAAGTTCCACCAACTAATCTCCAGGCTAATCAGACTGCCCCAGTCTCCTGTCAGTCCTTCATGCCCCCAAGTGGTATGGCTTGTGGTCAACTAACTCAAAAATAGAAAATAGAAAATAAACTTGCTCTACGCGTTTCCCCTGTGTTATCTATATCAGGTTCATCAGGAGCCAATGCTAATAAACTTATCAGTTGGTCTAAGCTGCTATAAATTTTTATCAAAAATGCAGTTACAACTGCAGTTCCTGGAGCACTGATGGTGTGCTCCAGTGTATAGAGTAGCCGACGCCACACTGAGCCTTGCCTGCTTTATAAAGGTCAGCCCATTCATTCGGTGCCACCCCCTTTCCTAATGCTGTCTGCAGTGAGCCAATAGAAATCACTAGCTCACTCCACCAATCATGCCTCCTAGGGGGTGTGTCCACCTCAGTCCTCTACTGTGTTCATGTGACTGCCGATCATGTGACCACTGAATGTAAACAATTACAGTGATCCAGCGCTAGACGGTGAATCTACTGATTCACATTTGATTTTCACCTCATCTACACAGGCTGCTGATCATCTGGCTGCTGCGTCTCAGCCATTCCGATGATCAAGGGCCAACTGGTAATTTTGTATACTTAACCTCCATTCCTCCATATACCAGGTCATAAACCCAGAGGGGAGATATCCAAAACAGAGTTAAATCCGGATCCATAGTATCCTATCACAACCGTACTCTAAAGGAGTCGGAGGTTAGGTTTAACCCCAGACCGTGACAGCGGATGGATCATAAATCTACCTATCATAGTTCACATACAGTGGGCTCTCCCTTATTGTTCCCCAAACTATAGATAACCTAACCATCCCACTCAGATCCATTTGCATACCTCCTAATGGTCAATCCCTACAACTCTAACTCTTTTCTATTTCTCAACCCTCTGATTGCGTACCAAAACTACCGTAAATCATAGCTACGACCCATCAATCACCACAACATTATATTGTAAATCGTACCTCACCACCTAGATTCAGGCAATGCAAAAGATAACGGAAGAGAGACCCCTAAACGTCTACCCATCTAAATACGGGGCGATAAATGACACGATACACCTCCCATATTTCTCACCCCTATTTATCTTTCTTCAATAAATGGCGCAAAGGATATCAAATCATTGAGGCCTCTAGGTTTGACACAGTTAAACCTAAATATCCATTCCGCTTCCTTCCTCAAAATTGCCCTATCCCAATCTCCTCCTCGTGGTGATTTGCGTACTAACTCAATGCCCTGAAATCTCAATGTAGATGGGTCACCTCCATGTTTGCTCCAGAAATGTAAACTCAGGGGACGTTCTTCTCTCCTGTTGATATATCCAACATGATCTAATATCCTACGACGTAATTCCCTTTTCGTTTTACCCACGTAGTTCACTGGGCATGGACAGGATGCGGCATATACCACACCCACAGAGTGGCAATTAATGAAATCTCTCGTATAATATTTTTTACCCGTAGCTGCCGCCGTAACTTCACGTCCCTTCAAAATAAATTCACAGGCCCTACAACCACCACACCTAAATGTGCCTGCCGGTCTTTCACTCCCCAACCAGGTACCCCCAGACTCCTCTGATTCCAGATGACTATGAACTAGTCTGTCTCTGAGGTTACGGCCTCTTCTGTAGGTGATTGATGGATATTCAGATACCCTATCCCTTAAATCAGGGTCCTGTCGCAGGATATCCCAATATGACCTCAATATGTCAACCACCATTCTGGAACCTTGATCAAATGTCCCGATTAATCTAATGATATTTTGGGGAGGCGGTTCATCTTTTGGTATAAGTAATCTTTGTCTGTCACATTCTGTCGCAAAACGTCTAGCATCCTGGAGCACATTTATCGGGTACCCTCTACTCCTAAATCTTTGTTCTAATAACTGAGATTGAGCATTGAATTCCTGGACCGAAGAACAGTTTCTGCGTACACGTAAAAACTGTCCCTTGGGGATCCCACTACGAAGTGGTCTCGGATGGGAGCTTTCCCACCTCAAGAGATTGTTTGTTGCTGTCTCCTTACGATACAAAGTGGTGGATATATTCCCATCACTCCCAATTGATATACTAAGGTCCAGGAAATTAATATTGTTTTGACTGATGGTCGCTGTGAATTTCAAGTTCAAATCATTAATGTTCAATTTCCTCACAAACTCCCAGAAACATTCCACTGAGCCAGTCCATATTAACAATATGTCATCAATATATCTGAGTCATAGGAGGATGTGTCTAGTCCATTCCTCCCATGCCTCAGAAAAGACGTGACGCTCCTCCCACCACCCCAAGAACAAGTTGGCATATGTCGGGGATGCAGGGCTGCCCATGGCAGAACCCTGCAACTGGTGGAAGAAGCGTCTATTGAACGTAAATACATTCCGAGTCAGGATAAATCTCATCAGTTCCATGACCAACTGATTATGGGAATCCATGTGTAGGCCCCTCATATGTAGGAAATACTCCACAGCCCCACACCCCAAATCATGGGGTATGGAGCTGTATAACGCCTCCACGTCCAGGCTTGCCAATGATGAATTAGCTGTAACCTGTACTCTCTCAAGGTGCCTCAAAACGTCCATCGTGTCCCGGACATACGACGGCAGGGCCAGCACAAATGGACGCAAGATCTTATCCACGTAAGCGCTGGCCCCTTCAGTTATGCCGCCGATGCCCGAGACAATTGGACGCCCCTTAAGGGGGGGATACCCCTTGTGCACCTTGGGGAGACAGTAGAAGGTAGCCATACGTGGAAATTTAGGGCACATGAACTCCCATTCCTTCCTACTGATAAGACCATTCTGTCTTGCCTCATCCAGAATGGTACGCAGTTCAATCATGTAATCTGATGTAGGATCAGCACATAAGATCTCATAATTATCCCGTATAGAGAGGATGTCCATGCACATCATCACATATTCATCCCTATTCATCATCACAATGTTGCCCCCCTTATCGGAGGGCTTAATAACAATGGACCTATCCCTCTCTAAATTCAATAGTGCCTTCATCTCTGGGGAAGTCAAGTTCATTTTGTTTCGCTGAGGGATCGTCAACTCCGATAATCTCCCCACTACCATTCTCTCAAAAATATCAATAACTGATGTATCACACGGCGGGGGAGTAGCTGTACTCCTCAAATGGAGATCTGTGAAGGGACGCGGACCCGTAAGGCCCTCACCCTCATTAGACAATTCTTCCAAAATATCTAGGCCTTGAAGATCCTCAACTTCCAGACCTAATTCACTAGACCGTCTCTGTTCTATAATTGCCATAAACTTAGACCATCGTAACTTTCTGGTAAATAAAGCCACATCTTTAACCCATGAGAACAGATCAAATCGAGTTGCAGGCACAAAGGATAGTCCTTTAGATAACATATGTGACTCTGCATCAGTTAGAACATGTGATGACAAATTGATAATTTGCATCTCATCCTCACTGGACTGAATTAAATGGGAATCAGTGGTGGGCCCATGTGATCTCACTGGGTTTCTGTACGGCCCCGCAATAGATATTGAGTTATTGGGGGCCCTTGGGATAAAAAACCAGTTGCTCCCTGATTTCTCCCTGTTGGAATTCCACTAGTGGGAATCATCCCTCTTTCATTTCGTCCCCTCCCCCTTGAATTTAATGTAAAATTCCTCCCTTTAGGTCTCCCTCCGGTTTCTCTTGATCTAGGTGGTCTATCATTATCAGATGTATCATAATCAGAGGAAGACAAATCACTTGGGGGTTGGGGTACAGCGAGGCCTGCATACGCCCTATTTTCCCTGAACTCCGCCAAATCTCGCTGGAACTGTTGATGTTTACGATGTTTAATAAAATGTGTGTACTTTTCAATATTAGTTTGCAGTTCCTTTTCTTTTTTTGCAAATTCAGGGTCTCCTGAATAGGTTCTGGCTTTAGCTATAACCTCCTTCAGTGTATTAGAACATTTGGTCAGTCCCACTTTTTCTTCTTCCAACAGTAGAGCAATTAATCTCAGGGATGATTCCGTGATCTCCTTCTCCCATTGTGTACACAGACTCACAGATCTAACCCTCCTTGCAGGCTGAATAGGATTTCTCAACCCCCTAGGTATAATCTTATGCTCTAGATAATTCGAGAGACCCTGCACCTCCCACCACGTTCTTACATACTCCCTATACACTTTTGTCAAATGTTTGAATGTTTCTTTTAGTGAGCCCAGCTGCTCCATGTGTGAGAGTTCCCTCTCAGAAAACACCGTCTTAGCCTCTTCTAGCCACCTCACAGATATATTGTCTTCAGACAAAAAGCCTGCCATTTTAATTTTGATAGTGTCACAAAAATACAGATATCATAAACCCTATACCCGTAGGTAAGTCTCCACAATCTCACAGAGGGTTCTACACCATTCCCTATTACTTCATATCTCACAGAAAATAAATGGTTTCAAACGATAAAACTTAACTTTTAATATTTTAAAAATAAAAATTGCACAAAGGACGTCCACTAATCTACTAAAAGACAGATCAATGTGGTCTGTGCCTGCCTATTCAAAGTTTATTCAGGATTTAAATGTTAGACAGTATTCACACTCTCCAACTTTCCACTGGACCTAGGGTGTAATAAGATACTTTCACCACCCTTAGACTAAGGTTATAGTATCACGGCTGCATCATACAACAGGTCAGTATTTTGTCAGTTGCTCTTAGTGCTAGGAAAACCCAAACACCTGGTCCCCACACACATAATTTGTAAAGCCTCACTGACTAGACTCCTGCACAGCCATGATATACCTCCACAACCCTAGTCTGTAGTATGTACATATGCCAGTAATCTAGGTACAGGTCACAGTAACTTCCTTTCCTGTCATTAAAATGTTATGAACATAAGGGAAACTATGATATTCTGACCCTTATACTCAATAAACCCTTATATTGCAGCCATTACTGATATCCCCTATGTTGACTCCAGGGATATACAGCTACCATTTCCATTAGTGACTCAAGTTCCACCAACTAATCTCCAGGCTAATCAGACTGCCCCAGTCTCCTGTCAGTCCTTCATGCCCCCAAGTGGTATGGCTTGTGGTCAACTAACTCAAAAATAGAAAATAGAAAATAAACTTGCTCTACGCGTTTCCCCTGTGTTATCTATATCAGGTTCATCAGGAGCCAATGCTAATAAACTTATCAGTTGGTCTAAGCTGCTATAAATTTTTATCAAAAATGCAGTTACAACTGCAGTTCCTGGAGCACTGATGGGTGTGGTATATGTCGCATCCTGTCCATGCCCAGTGAACTACGTGGGTAAAACGAAAAGGGAATTACGTCGTAGGATATTAGATCATGTTGGATATATCAACAGGAGAGAAGAACGTCCCGTGAGTTTACATTTCTGGAGCAAACATGGAGGTGACCCATCTACATTGAGATTTCAGGGCATTGAGTTAGTACGCAAATCACCACGAGGAGGAGATTGGGATAGGGCAATTTTGAGGAAGGAAGCGGAATGGATATTTAGGTTTAACTGTGTCAAACCTAGAGGCCTCAATGATTTGATATCCTTTGCGCCATTTATTGAAGAAAGATAAATAGGGGTGAGAAATATGGGAGGTGTATCGTGTCATTTATCGCCCCGTATTTAGATGGGTAGACGTTTAGGGGTCTCTCTTCCGTTATCTTTTGCATTGCCTGAATCTAGGTGGTGAGGTACGATTTACAATATAATGTTGTGGTGATTGATGGGTCGTAGCTATGATTACGGTAGTTTTGGTACGCAATCAGAGGGTTGAGAAATAGAAAAGAGTTAGAGTTGTAGGGATTGACCATTAGGAGGTATGCAAATGGATCTGAGTGGGATGGTTAGGTTATCTATAGTTTGGGGAACAGTAAGGGAGAGCCCACTGTATGTGAACTATGATAGGTAGATTTATGATCCATCCGCTGTCACGGTCTGGGGTTAAACCTAACCTCCGACTACTTTAGAGTACGGTTGTGATAGGATACTATGGATCCGGATTTAACTCTGTTTTGGATATCTCCCCTCTGGGTTTATGACCTGGTATATGGAGGAATGGAGGTTAAGTATACAAAATTACCAGTTGGCCCTTGATCATCGGAATGGCTGAGACGCAGCAGCCAGATGATCAGCAGCCTGTGTAGATGAGGTGAAAATCAAATGTGAATCAGTAGATTCACCGTCTAGCGCTGGATCACTGTAATTGTTTATATTCAGTGGTCACATGATCGGCAGTCACATGAACACAGTAGAGGACTGAGGTGGACACACCCCCTAGGAGGCATGATTGGTGGAGTGAGCTAGTGATTTCTATTGGCTCACTGCAGACAGCGTTAGGAAAGGGGGTGGCACCGAATGAATGGGCTGACCTTTATAAAGCAGGCAAGGCTCAGTGTGGCGTCGGCTACTCTATACACTGGAGCACACCATCAGTGCTCCAGGAACTGCAGTTGTAACTGCATTTTTGATAAAAATTTATAGCAGCTTAGACCAACTGATAAGTTTATTAGCATTGGCTCCTGATGAACCTGATATAGATAACACAGGGGAAACGCGTAGAGCAAGTTCATTTTCTATTTTCTATTTTTGAGTTAGTTGACCACAAGCCATACCACTTGGGGGCATGAAGGACTGACAGGAGACTGGGGCAGTCTGATTAGCCTGGAGATTAGTTGGTGGAACTTGAGTCACTAATGGAAATGGTAGCTGTATATCCCTGGAGTCAACATAGGGGATATCAGTAATGGCTGCAATATAAGGGTTTATTGAGTATAAGGGTCAGAATATCATAGTTTCCCTTATGTTCATAACATTTTAATGACAGGAAAGGAAGTTACTGTGACCTGTACCTAGATTACTGGCATATGTACATACTACAGACTAGGGTTGTGGAGGTATATCATGGCTGTGCAGGAGTCTAGTCAGTGAGGCTTTACAAATTATGTGCGTGGGGACCAGGTGTTTGGGTTTTCCTAGCACTAAGAGCAACTGACAAAATACTGACCTGTTGTATGATGCAGCCGTGATACTATAACCTTAGTCTAAGGGTGGTGAAAGTATCTTATTACACCCTAGGTCCAGTGGAAAGTTGGAGAGTGTGAATACTGTCTAACATTTAAATCCTGAATAAACTTTGAATAGGCAGGCACAGACCACATTGATCTGTCTTTTAGTAGATTAGTGGACGTCCTTTGTGCAATTTTTATTTTTAAAATATTAAAAGTTAAGTTTTATCGTTTGAAACCATTTATTTTCTGTGAGATATGAAGTAGTAGGGAATGGTGTAGAACCCTCTGTGAGATTCCAGAGTAAAACTAGTCTAAAAAAAAGGCAAACCTGTGAAAAATACGGCCAAAAAAGGAGCAGATGATTAATAACCACAAATGTTTTGGAATGGCCAAGTCAGAGTCCTGACTTGTATCCTATTGAGATGCTGTGGCATAACCTAAAGAGGGCTAAGTACTTAATGCATTCAAGAAATATTGATAAACTAAAACACATCTGCTGGAAGGAAAGGCCCAAAATTTAATAAATTTTATTTGCTACAACAAACATTTTGGTGGAGGTGATTGCTGCTAAAGGAGGATCTAAAATTATTAACCGTTTCCCTCCACAGACATTTTATGCTTTTCAATATTCATTTTTACTCCCTGCCTTTCATAAGCCATAACTGTTTTATTGTTCAGTTCACAGATCTGTATGAGGGTGTATTTTTTTGCGGGATAGATATTCCGGATTTAGAAAAATGTGCATTTGCATCATTTTCTTATTGGTTTTGTTTTTGCAGAGTTAACTGTGCAGCCAAAGTAACTTTTACAGCGTTTACTATGCATACACCAATAATGTTTTTTTATATTTACATATAGGAGGCTGCGTAAGATGTGTTTTTTGCCGGCCCAGTTGTACGTTTTACTTATACCATGTTGGGTAATGTCTGATGGTTTGTTTTTTTATTACATTTTTTTGAGAGGGAAACTGGCGAACAAACGGTGGTTTGGCTATTTTGATTTTTTTTCTTTCCTGCTACAGCGTTCACTCCACAGGGAAAAATATATTTATATGCTTGTAGTCTGGGCATTTTCAGATACTTAGTTGCCTAATTTGTTTATGTTTATTTGCTGTTTTTTAGTTTGAGATCTAGAGAAGGAATATGGTCTGATTGTATTAGCGGATTTTAATACTATTAGCCCTGAGAGGGCTGGGATATTCATTTTTAAATAAATATTAATAAAAGTGAAGTTTTAGGCATTTATATCTCCTAAAAATAGGTGTCTGTGAATTGATTAATGGATGAGGAGATAGTTCATCTTTAAGTCAGTGAATTTATTTTTTGCAATATAAGTAGGAGGTGATTTTAATTTTTATATAATTTGTAATTTAAGTAGGTGTGTGATTAAGTAGGTGTGATTCCATAGGTCTAAGTGAAGATATTTATGAGACCACTCTGGACAGGAGATTGAGGTTTCATCACAGTGATATACAACAATCTATGGTCAATGCACAGTTAGTGCATAGTTATTTATGGATCTGATGGTATTAGCGGATTTTAATACTATTAGCCCTGAGAGGGCTGGGATATTCATTTTTAAATAAATATTAATAAAAGTGAAGTTTTAGGCATTTATATCTCCTAAAAATAGGTGTCTGTGAATTGATTAATGGATGAGGAGATAGTTCATCTTTAAGTCAGTGAATTTATTTTTTGCAATATAAGTAGGAGGTGATTTTAATTTTTATATAATTTGTAATTTAAGTAGGTGTGTGAAAAGCAGGATTGGTGATTGGCCATACAGCTCATTTGGGAGGAGTAGGACGTTATATAAGGGCGGTAAAGAGGTAATATCGGGACCGCCACCATCAGAGCGGTCACGCTGAAAAATTCTGCTAAAACATCTTGGAACAGCAGTTTTAAATGCTCATAAAGAAATCTGTTATTGTCCCTGATGAATCTTGTAGAGGAAACGCGTTGGAAAGTTTATTTATGATTTGAGGAGCTAGACATCCAAGCCAGTTGCAGTGTCGAAACATAATTTCCCTTTTCATTAGAATACCTAGTTCCTCTGAATCCTGTTGGCGTGGCATTAGGCCTGTATTTTTTGGCTTCATTTTTTAGGCAGTTCAGTTAGATTCCATAGGTCTAAGTGAAGATATTTATGAGACCACTCTGGACAGGAGACTGAGGTTTCATCACAGTGATATACAACAATCTATGGTCAATGCACAGTTAGTGCATAGTTATTTATGGATCTGATGGTATTAGCGGATTTTAATACTATTAGCCCTGAGAGGGCTGGGATATTCATTTTTAAATAAATATTAATAAAAGTGAAGTTTTAGGCATTTATATCTCCTAAAAATAGGTGTCTGTGAATTGATTAATGGATGAGGAGATAGTTCATCTTCAAGTCAGTGAATTTTTTTTTTTTGCAATATAAGTAGGAGGTGATTTAAATTTTTATATAATTTGTAATTTTTTTTTTAAATTTAAAAATCGTTTTTTTGGGTTTTTTTTCCCCCTCCCCCTCTTGTCTCATAGACTGGATCTAGGAGTAAATGCCCGCAAATGGAGTGGGCTGCGATTGCTGGCTTACCGCTGGATCTCCATTAAGGGTCCACTTATTCTTCCTGCACTATTGCAAATTCTTCCTGCAATCAGTCAAACCACATTTTGCTATTATTTAATTAGTATATCAAGGTAATTTCAAAGGGTCTGCTTATGTTTTCTTGCAGCTGTAATATGCTATATTAGTTTTCACTTTGTAGGACAGGTAATGTATCTAATCAGTTTTTTATAACTGCATTATGTATACTGTATACTACCAAACATAAACTTGAGCCATTGTATCAAAGCCTGATGTGTTACAAAGATTTCCTTATAGATAAACAGCCATCAATGTATATATTTTTGGTGGAAGCAGGGGCAAAACATATATGTGGGCCTTGTGCCCCTGATCTTTAAAGACTTCTCTAACTGGAAAAAATTTTCAAAAGTCACTTTGACCTGGGATAAGGTATACATTTTCCTACAGTCTAAGTGTCAAAGCCTTGAATCTTACCTAACCCATTTGTTGCAATTGAGATGAAATGCAAACTGAACACCTTTACTAAGTGTAACCTTTCACTTACTGCCCCAATAGCAACTATTCATTGTGACAAGAACAAATAAATTATTCAGTTGCTAACATGATTCGATAGCCAGGCTCATATAACTTGGCAATGCAATTTTACAAGCATTAAACAAATTAATTTCAAGATTTTAACCAATACCACATTGGTACACTAAGCCTTTTCAAGGACTGAAAATGACAAAACATCTTGTATTGGCATATCTCCCCATGACCTTCCATGATAAACTCCTTGATTTGTGTAGCTTTTCTGTTTAACATGAAAGGAAGCACAAAGTCATGAGCTTAGCTCTTATCACCTGCAAGCAACCAGAATTTTATCCTGAAGCACAGCATGTCTTTCCCTTCACATGGCAGAGGATGAAAAGTAGCTATAGCATTGAAATACATGCATCTCATAATTTTAATCTATTGAGTGGGGGCATAAACAAGGACATACACAGATGCAAAGTAACACTAGAGGGAATATCAGAATGGGGCCTCCTTCTCCACATATCCAGGAAAGATGAAAAATGTGGTTTATGGATGGGAACAGCTTAGGAACCAAACATATATCAAAATTTTCTCAAATAAAATGGTGATTAGCCATTATCTAAACAGCAATGCAGAAATAAAATATGGACTCTTATTACTTGCAATGGGAATTTTCCCGTATAACAGTGTCTATATGGTATAACTAGAGATGAGTTTTCCAGGGGTTGTCCAGTTTCAGCAAATAAATATTGTTTGTATAATGAAAAGTTATACAATTTTCCAATATACTTCCTGTATTAATTCCTAGATTTTGCTTGCGGTCATTCATTTTGCTTACTTTCAGTCCATTGGGCTGGTGGCCAGGATCCCTGAAACCCTGAGCCCACTATTCAACAACCCTATGTTCCTGATGGGATGTTTGGCTCCCTGGTTCTTATGCTGGACCAACCACGAGGACGTTAGGTTGGGTCAAGTGGCTGGCTCAGAGATCTTACCTTCACTTGTACAGATGTAGGCCTCCAGCCCTGACCAGTCCCTGTCCTGGCTCGAATATAATCAGCTCCTTGCCTTCCATTGCAAGTTTGCCCTCTAACCATTCTTTTCCTCTAGCTCTATGGCCCTGGAAAGCATTTTCCAATAAGCTGAGACTCCCATGCAAGCTCTCACCCTTCTCTACCGCATTCTCCTAGGGGTCTTGACACAGATTATCCCCTCTTACACTAGGTCCTGGGAGCTAGATCTACAGTTGCACCTTTAACGCTGCTGATTCATCCAGGTTTGCCTATAAATTGCCACTGCTGTGCAACACTCAGGAAAAGAATATCAAGATTTTGTCCTGTTGGTATTGTTGGCCAGAACCCCTTCATAAATTCTACCCTAGTGTCACTGATCGCTGCTGGCGTTGTGGCTCCAAGAGTGGTTCTATGTTACATATTTGGTGGACATCTGGGGACATACAACCATTTTGGTCTGCTGTGTTTGACTCATACTCTAGGGTTAGTGGTCAAGTTTTGACCCCCTCTCCTCAGCTCTCTCTCCTCTCAGTTATACCGGGCAGGATCTCCAAGGTGAAGGGAGACCTCCTGTGATGCTTCCTCATGGCTGCCAGAACGGTCTTTCCCAGACACTGGCATAGCATGATTGCTCCAACATTATTGCAGTGTCTCCAACTTCTTCTCGTTAATCTTGACCATAGATAATTCCTGCATTCATGGTCATATCCAATGGCAATCAATCAAGACAAAAGACTGTCACCACTAAGATGGCTAAAGAAATACTTTAAGGCTGAAGACCCACATTGTGAAAACACAGCTTTTTTTGCTGCAGATTTTGCTGAGGTTTTTGGAGCCAAAGCCAGGGGTGGATTGAGCAGATGGTAGAAGTGCTTCATATGTATTTTCCATTCCTTATATAGCCATTCTTGGCTTTGGCTCAAAAAACCGCAACAAAATCTGCAACAAAAAAAGGTGTGTTTCCGGAACGTGGGGCTTTAGCCTAGGACTGTAATAAATTTGTAATTGTTTATATTTGCAAAAATGTTTAACTTTTAATTGTCTACAAACTTGTGGTATGAGTCATGCTGGTTTTCTGGTGTAAGTTATAGTAAATCTGGTTGGCTGGGGCATCACAGCCCGGGCCCACCTAGATTCCAATCCCGCTCTGCCCACTGTCTAAAAAAAATGCGCCAAGTTGAAGCACATTTTTGGCCACTTTCTAGGGGTATCTCAAATAGTAAATATAGGCCCCTATGTTTTCACTGTAGGAAAATAATCAGCCACAGGTCAAATTAACATGCTGATTTTTTTCAAAAATGCACACTGCTGTTTTCTTTAGTGTTTTCTCTCCCGCAAAGTGTGGATGAGATTAAAATAAAATCAAAATCTTTATTGCTGCTTCTCTTTAATGGCCAAAAAGGCTGCGTATCTACAACGTGTGACCTTAGCCTTGTAAGTATGTGTGATTAAGCTTGCTTGTGTATTTTAAAAGCCGACATATACCTGAACTACAAAAGCCAGCCCCTGGATCAGATCATGCTACAGGTCCAGTTTAAGAAATCCCCTGTAGTAGGAGGCTATTAGCAATTACAAGCTGTGACTAGCTGCTGCAGAGGAAATGTACTGTAGTATTATAAGATGGATTTTCAAATCTGCCTGTGAAAAAGCCACTCTCAATAGCTCTGTGCTGTACCTCTTAGAGAAGGTTTCCAAGTGTGGGAACTCCTCTCTAAGATGCCCTTATGCATATATGGGGCATATGGATAGGGGTAGTTTTAGTGAGCACATTTTAAATATCTCCAATGTTTGTGGCCAGTTATATTTTTGTGAAATATTTACTTGTTGATACCTAATGCATAAAAAATGTTTTGAGATGATTATAAATATAGCACACTGAAATCAATGCTCTATCAAAACCATTTTGCAGCTTTCACAGCACATGGTCTATAATTTAAGTCCACAGGCTCCACTCTAGATTTCTAACAAAGAAAATAGCTATTTTTACATTCACCTAAAGAGAAATTGTTATTAATGTACTAATCCTAACTGCAGAATCAGATTCCTTTGATTTCTGAAGTACTTTAATGCACCCAGATTGCACTAGACCAGTAGGCAGGCAGTGGGGAGCAGACTGCAGAGTGATCATTTAAATGGCAGGGAAAAAAACGCTCTAAAAATGTCCAAGCATTAATATTATTGAAACTCCTCCAACAAATCATTTAGATTAAATGTGAAACCAGATATAGAAGATTTTCCTTTTACACGGAAACATTGTGCAGTCATAAGAACACCTACAGAAGATGTTTATACAATGATTTTATTAACCTTGATCTTATCAAATCCCAGTACAGTCAAATATGAAAAGAACATGAAAATGAATACTTCTCGGTAAGAGGGCAGATTAACCAGAAGTCATTTATGAAATGTACCTAGACAATTATGTTAGACAGAAAAATAAAGGCAGGCAGTTAAACTTTTATGCACATGTTTGTTATCGTTGTTTTTATCATCATTATAATGCATAATATATTAATGTTTTTATAATAATACTTTTACATCTGAATTTGGCGTGGGACATGCTGAAGATTTTGAGATGCAAAACCAAAAAAGTAAAGCATACTTGTTGTTTCATGTGACTTTTCAAGTTGCTCTATGTATGTGAGAGGAAACACTATTTTTTGCCATTTTATGATTTATATTTTGCTCTATTTAGCAATTTTACCCTGTGCATGTTTTCTCTGTAGTGTGTAGTTCTCCCTGACTTGGTGGGTGGAGGCAAACTGACATACACTGCTCATAGTAAATAGAGAAGAATCTGCTCCCTACCTTCTCTTTCTCAAGCCCCAGGATCACACAGATACTATATAAACAGGTACTTATCTGAATTCATGTGAGTAAAGTATTTGTGCTGTGTTAGAAAGTTCTTATTTAGCTCCAGCATCAGATCTAGCCTTTGTTTCTGCTTCTTTCTCTCTGAGGTCCAGATTACCCCCTCCCCTCTTCATAAACTTCTGTAGACTTCTGCAATTTGACAAATATTACATGCAGTCTGTCTCAACAGGAATGAAAAAGAGATTTCAGAGTGGAAATCAGTTTAGCATGGAAAGGGGAAAGAGTGAACAGCCTGATAAGAGGAAAACACAAAATCGTTGGAGAGTACAAAGTTTCTTATATTAATTTGTACTATTAATATTAATGCAAAGTTTGTTGAAACAACAGTGATGACAAATACTGTTATAATTTATCATAGGTGGACATACCATATGTACTTACAGGGTAGACCACAAAATAAGAACCCTGTTTCACTTATATGGATTATACAGAATAATGAATAATTGAAGAATGGCATACTAAACTGTTACAGAAGATGTCAGAAGTTTTTTTTGCCAGTGGCTTTATCTGCCTTATAATGTGTACCACCAGTGGCTGGCAGGTGCTGACAACTATGCTCACCCTTCCTCACCTGCCACAGGCATCTGTTCTGCCTTTCACTTTGCTCTCCCCTGTGGGAGCATTGGATTCTGCCTCCAGATTCTGCATCACTGTATGAATGTTTCTTAATGGGCCAGCACACACCTAATAATTATTGCCTGGCCAATATCCAGCATCCCATGGTGCAAATTGAAAAGTGTCTGAGCAATAAGGTTCCTAGCTTATGAGAGAAGCATAACTTGAGGGTCCTGGACCCCAATACAAAGTCTGTCCTTGCCTACTTTGGGCCATTTACAATTGTGGTATATTTTATGTGATAGAGCGACTTTTGGGGCCCCCTCAGGGTCCATGACCCAGTAGTTACTGCTACCGTTGCACCAACTATAGCTATGCTCCTGTGTTTTTGTATTAGTTTGTTCTGTTCAACAGTTTCCTGACCTCTATCTGGTTTCTGTATCTAAACCTGTTCCATTTTCACGTATTGACCACATGCCCTGACCTCTGCCTTTATACTGTTTAAACAAACTCTGCCTGACCTGATTTTGGATTTTCCACTGATTACAGCTTTGTCTGTCCATCCAGTTTCATGCACCAGTATCTCTTGAACCATCTGGGCGATCCATCACTGAACTAAAACTACTCCTAGAGGTTAATGATTGCCTGCAGCGAAGACCAGATCACCTTACTGAGGCTAAATGATAAATATCAGAGGACCATTTAGACTACCATGTAGCCTCATGCTAAATCATTTCAGTGGCACAGTGGGTTCACACCTGCTGTGCTACATGATTGCTAAGTAACTGTCTGTGCTCCACTGATGATTGCTTTTTCACAGCATTGCAGCATTGTTGTGATTGATTGTGAACGTTGTGTGCATTTGTTAAACACTATCCCCTTAACGTTGCTCTGCCTACTAGCTAAGTTCTTGCTGGGGCTGCTTGGCCAGTTAGAGGTTTGGAATGCAGAGACAACCAGTGCTTTGACTGGGATATTTACTGATAATCTTGACTTTGATACTTGGTATTTGCCTTTCATTGCTTTTTATGTCCTGGCTACCTGAGTGTCCTCAGGTACTCATTCCTTGGGCCTTCCCCAGTATTTCATTGTGATTATCCTTCCATACTATCTCTGTTTTGTTCTACTGGTTAATATCTCACTATCTGATTTGGCTATATCTGGACTCAACCTTGGCTTCATCTACTGTTACATTTTCTGTTTACAATTTGGCTTTATTCGTATCCTCCTGGTTTTGATTTTGGATAGTTTGGCTACTCTTTCTCTGTTTGCCATTGGTCATCTGGTTTGGTCTGTGGCCTGCTAGTTAACACCTGTTTTCTGTCACCTTACTCTGTGGACACAACCTGGGTTCCTAGTAGCTAAATGGGGTCCACTGGGTTTCCACCCGGTTTTCTCATGAAAAATGAAGAAAAATGCAGAGAGAAAAGTCCTGCTTGCAGGTTTGGGAACGGAAACCCAGAACGGAATGCAGGTGAAGGTGTGAACAATGTTGTATACAGTACAGACCAAAAGTTTGGACACACCTTCTCATTGCAAGAGTTTTCTGTATTTTCATGACTATAAAAATTGTAGATTCACACTGAAGGCATCAAAACTATGAATTAACACATGTGGAATTATATACTTAACAAAAAAGTGTGAAACAACTGAAAATACCTCTTATATTCTAGGTTCTTGAAAGTAGCCACCTTTTGCTTTGATTACTGCTTTGCACACTCTTGGAATTCTCTTGATGAGCTTCAAGAGGTAGTCACCTGAAATGGTCTTCCAATAGTCTTGAAGGAGTTCCCAGAGATGCTTAGCACTTGTTGGCCCTTTTGCCTTCACTCTGCGGTCCAGCTCACCCCAAACCATCTCGATTGGGTTCAGGTCTGGTGACTGTGAAGGCCACGTCATCTGGCGTAGCACCCCATCACTCTCCTTCTTGGTCAAATAGCCCTTACACAGTCTGGAGGTGTGTTTGGGGTCATTGTCCTGTTGAAAAATAAACGATGGTCCAACTAAACGCAAACCGGATGGAATAGCATGCCGCTGCAAGATGCTGTGGTAACCATGCTGGTTCAGTATTCCTTCAATTTTGAATAAATCCCCAACAATGTCACCAGCAAAGCACCCCCACACCATCACACCTCCTCCTCCATGCTTCACGGTGGGAACCAGGCATGTAGAGTCCATTCGTTCACCTTTTCTGCGTCGCACAAAGACACGGTGGTTGGAATCAAAGATCTCAAATTTGGACTCATCAGACCAAAGCACAGATTTCCACAGGTCTAATGTCCATTCCTTGTGTTCTTTAGCCCAAACAAGTCTCTTCTGCTTGTTGCCTGTCCTTAGCAGTGGTTTCCTAGCAGCTATTTTACCATGAAGGCCTGCTGCACACAGTCTCCTCTTAACAGTTGTTGTAGAGATGTGTCTGCTGCTAGAACTCTGTGTGGCATTGACCTGGTCTCTAATCTGAGCTGCTGTTAACCTGCGATTTCTGAGGCTGGTGACTTGGATGAGCTTATCCTCCGCAGCAGAGGTGACTCTTCGTCTTCCTTTCCTGGGGCGGTCCTCATGTGAGCCAGTTTCTTTGTAGCGCTTGATGGTTTTGGCCACTGCACTTGGGGACACTTTCAAAGTTTTCCCAATTTTTCGGACTGACTGACCTTCATTTCTTAAAGTAATGATGGCCACTCGTTTTTCTTTACTTAGCTGCTTTTTTCTTGCCATAATACAAATTCTAACACTCCATTCAGTAGGACTATCAGCTGTGTATCCACCTAACTTCTGAACAACACAACTGATGGTCCCAACCCCATTTATAAGGTAAGAAATCCCACTTATTAAACCTGACAGGACACACCTGTGAAGTGAAAACCATTTCAGGTGACTACCTCTTGAAGCTCATCAAGAGAATGCCAAGAGTGTGCAAAGCAGTAATCAAAGCAAAAGGTGGCTACTTTGAAGAACCTAGAATATAAGACATATTTTCAGTTGTTTCACACTTTTTTGTTAAGTATATAATTCCACATGTGTTAATTCATAGTTTTGATGCCTTCAGTGTGAATCTACAATTTTTATAGTCATGAAAATACAGAAAACTCTTGGAATAAGAAGGTGTGTACAAACTTTTGGGCCGTACTGTATATTAGAAAATTGAATAAATAACATTCCCTAAACAATAATGTTTAGGAACACCTCCTGCAGCACTATTCATTTGATACACCAGACATTTCAACTTGCTATCTCAGTTTGGGCAATGTCTGTCTTGGAATTTGTTTCATAAACACTCCCCTTTTAGTAACCTCATAGATAATAGTTGCACCCTATTAGATCTGGTGACCATGGAGAACATAGTCACCCTACATAGGGTACAGTGCTGGCCAAAAGTATTGGCACCCCTGCAATTCTGTCAGATAATACTCAATTTCTTCCAGAAAATGATTGCAATCACAAATGCTTTTTCATGTCACTCAAAAAAACTCAAAAAACACTGCGTTTCTGCAACAGGGGCCTAAGCCTTAATCTGACATTGCCTAACACATTGTGAAGAGAATATTAAATAGGTATGTCAAGTCATTACATATTCATATGTACCTTAGAGTAGACTGATACACTTGAAGCATGCTCCCTGGACTAAAGTATATCATTTCCTGTTGTAAAAGCAACAGTTTTCATTCTTCACCACTGAGCATGAGCCTCTGAATGTGTTTAAATGCATGTCAAATAAATTTTATATACAGAGAGATAGATAGATAGATAGATAGATAGATAGATAGATAGATAGATAGATAGATAGATACAGTTCTGGCCAAAAGTATTGGCACCCCTGCAATTCTGTCAGATAATACTCAATTTCTTCCAGAAAATGATTGCAATCACAAATGCTTTGGTAATAATATCTTCATTTAATTTGTCTTCAATGGAAAACCACAAAAAGAATTGTCAAAAAGCCAAATTGGATATAATTCCACACCAAACATAAAAAAGCGGGTGGACAAAAGTATTGGCACCCTTTGAAAAATCAGGTGATGCTTCTCTAATTTGTGTAATTAACAGCACCTGTTTCTTACCTGTGGCACATAACAGGTGGTGGCAATAACTAAATCACACTTGCAGCCAGTTGAAATGGATTAAAGTTGACTCAACCTCTGACCTGTGTCCTTGTGTGTACCGCATTGAGCATGGAGAAAAGAAAGAAGACCAAAGAACTGTCTGAGGACTTGAGAAGCAAAATTGTGAGGAAGCATGAGCAATCTCAAGGCTACAAGTCCATCTCCAAAGACCTGAATGTTCCTGTGTCTACCGTGCGCAGTGTCATCAAGTAGTTTAAAGCCCATGGCACTGTGGCTAACCTCCCTAGATGTGGACGGAAAAGAAAAATTGAAGAGAGATTTCAACGAAAGATTGTGCGGATGGTGGCTAAAGAACCTCGACTAACATCCAAACAAGTTCTAGCTGCCCTGCAGTCCAAGGGTACAACAGTGTCAACCCGTACTATCCGTCGGCGTCTGAATGAAAAGGGACGCTATGGTAGGATACCCAGGAAGACCCCACTTCTGACCCAGAGACATAAAAAAGCCAGGCTGGAGTTTGCCAAAACTTACCTGAGAAAGCCAAAAACTTTTTGGAAGAATGTTCTCTGGTCAGATGAGACAAAAGTAGAGCTTTTTGGGAAAAGGCATCAACATAGAGTTTACAGGAAAAAAAAGAGGCCTTCAAAGAAAAGAACACGGTCCCTACAGTCAAACATGGCGGAGGTTCCCTGATGTTTTGGGGTTGCTTTGCTGCCTCTGGCACTGGACTGCTTGACCATGTGCATGGCATTATGAAGTCTGAAGACTACCATCAAATTTTGCAGCATAATGTAGGGCCCAGTGTGAGAAAGCTGGGTCTCCCTCAGAGGTCATGGGTCTTCCAGCAGGACAATGACCCCAAACACACTTCAAAAAGCACTAGAAAATGGTTTGAGAGAAAGCACTGGAGACTTCTAAAGTGGCCAGCAATGAGTCCAGACCTGAATCCCATAGAACACCTGTGGAGAGATCTCAAAATGGCAGTTTGGAGAAGGCACCCTTCAAATCTCAGGGACCTGGAGAAATTTGCCAAAGAAGAATGGTCTAAAATTCCAGTAGAGCATTGTAAGAAACTCATTGATGGTTACCGGAAGCGGTTGTTCGCAGTTATTTTGTCTAAAGGTTGTGCTACCAAGTATTAGGCTGAGGGTGCCAATACTTTTGTCCGGCCAATTTTTGGAGTTTTGTGTAAAATGATCAATGATTTGACTTTTTTTTTCATTCTCTTTTGTGTTTTTTCATTGCAAGCAAAATAAATGAAGATATTATTACCAAAGCATTTGTGATTGCAATCATTTTCTGGAAGAAATTGAGTATTATCTGACAGAATTGCAGGGGTGCCAATACTTTTGGCCAGCACTGTATTTATCTGACTATATAGTCACTACCTCTCAAGCACAATTACGTTGGAACTAACTCCTATGCTTATATCTTATATTTTTTATATACCAATTGTGCCATATCTTTTTGTATGGAGTTGTTATGTTATACTAATTTTTAATAGTTTTTTTTATATCTATTTTGCCAATAAAATATACAAAAAAACATTTTTAATTCAAACTTGATTCGGTTGAGCTTCTCAATTATATGCACTTTTCTTCTTGTTCTTTTGTCCTTGCTATTAGCATACATGAGATGACCCTAACTAATATTTTAGGTAATGTCCACTTTTCTTTCTACACAAGAGTGGCTTAAACAGGAATTGGAAAATATAGCAAGCACTTATACTTCTCCTATCTGCTAAGTCCACTCCTGACTTTGGCTCAAAAAACTGCAGCAAAATCTGCAACACAAAAGCAGCTTTTCATTGTGAAAAACACAGCGTTCTGACCGCGGTGGAAATACAGCGACAAAGAAACACTACGTTTTACATTACCTGCAAAGTGGATGGGATTTTGGCTAATCCCATCCACAAATTGCAAAAAAAAAAATCCACAGTAGAATAGCTTGTCAATTATAGCTACGAAAACTATGGTGTTTTCCGTATAGGTATCATAGGGGCAGAAAGTCTGCAGAGGAAAACGCTGCCAAAAAAAACGTTGAGTTTCTGCCGCAGCGTTTTCTTGGCTGCAGCTTGCTACATGGGGCCTTAGCCTAAAGTTTTATTGCAAATATAAACTCCCTGTAGGTACAGTCTGAGATCAGCACCTAGGAATAAATTCTAATGAAGTTTGTATGACAAAGACTACAAAATGTACTCTTTCCTTACTGTCATAGTCATGTAAAACTAAACCATAGCTTTTTTTTTTTTACTGTAAATGCAAATACAAACATGTATGTAAATATAAAGACTAAACATTTTACAAAAGACCAAGCTGGTTTACATTACATATGTCCTTTCTTCTGTATGGTAAAGACATTGACATTAAGTGTTTTCAACACATGTGTTAAAAGTCAGATTATAACATGATAATCCCCAGTAGGTATCGTGGATGTTTTGAGTAAACTGTGTATTATTTTTAGATTTTCTGTAATGCTCATAATTAATAATGATATATTTACATAAATACACAGAAAAAAAATCTTAAGTATATCTAGATTATATGGATGGTTTGATGGCTGGACATACACCCTGTGTGTCTCATATATATTCAGTACATTATACTCATGGATGACCTACTTTGCATGTTCTGTTTGAGACTTAAAAAAAAAAAAGGAAAATGTAAAACGCTGTACTGCAATGCTTCGCCAGGTAAAGATAATAGTAAATACAATACAAACTTTCAGAATGTGATTGACAAGTCATTCTTTACCTCATGTGGTCAACTTACTTAAACCTATGTATACTTTTAGAGGTTTTATAGAAATTTGCTAAAAAAAACACAGAAAAGTATTCAAAACTGGGTTATAATTCTAACTCCTGTCCATTTGGGAGTTACTGGTACATTATTCATGTGTAGATTCCCATCACAACAAAACTGAGTAAAACAACTAGGGCATATGTAATGCATCTAATATTATCCAAGAGAAGCAGAAGCCAGGAGATCATCTGGAAGGTCTGGATGTGTTAACAGCTAACAAATGAGCCGTTCTCTTGTAGTCAGCTGGAGTAGAGGTGGATTGTTGGAAATTATTTACAAGCCAGTTATGCATAATAATCTACAATATATTATAATTCAGATTATTTATGTAAAATAAGCATATAGAAAATAATAGCAAGATACACAAAGTCACAGTCTTGTTGTTTTCTGGTAGATAAGGTTTCTACAGTAATTTAAGAAATGTAATTTAACAATGTGACAAGATCAAATGTAGTCCATGGAAAGTATAATTCATAATAAACTGTCTTCTTATGGTCAAAACTCCAGTTTCCATGACAACAAGGTTTCCAAGTAACCAGAGGACTTCACTAGTTGCCCTACAATTTAACACCTATAAGGACATTTGAGCTTGAGTAAATAGAAGTGAATACTAGGTCATGTGTCTGACTCTGTAACTAACATTAAGCGAGGACTACCCCAGTTATATAGTGATTATCATCACCGGCCAAGTTATAGAAATGACAATAAGTTATCGATTAATGTACCTCAAATCCAAGTCATCAGTTACAGACAATTTAAGAAAGTACTCAGGGAAAACAAGCTCAATATTACCTAGGTGAAAGAAAAACTACAGCCAAGCTCAGCAAGAAAACATGTAGACAAGCACCATCATATAAAATATGCAATAGTCCAAAAAATAGAATACATAAATAATTTCACTTTATAGCATATCAGTTTATAAAATCATGGAATCGCAATCCTGATCAGAAGAACTTTCTTCTGGTTTAATGCCTTGTAAAAGAGTTATGCCGCAAGAATGATTTTCCTCGATCCATAGAATAAAGGATAAACTGATGATCGTTGGGGCACTCACCACTGAGACCCCACCAATCTAGAGAATGGTTGGGCATTTTAGTCTTATTGAGAATGTAGCCATTGTGGACAAAGATGCCCCACAGCTCCTTACATTTGAATGGGAGCTCTGTAAATAGCTGAAGTATAGAATTCAGTTATTTCTGATCCTCCCATTGAAATGAATGGAGAGGGGACATGACTGCATCCACCAGGACAAATTTTCAATGGGCGTAAAACACCCCTTTTTCTCAAAATCAGTTCATGTTCTTCTGTTCTATTGGCTTTCAGTTAGTACTCATGCTCACAGATTGTGATTCCACAAATTCTCAAATTCCACAAAGTGTCATTGCTGTTGGCCTGGTACACATTTTGCATTGGGGCTTGCGAGTTTCCTGTTTCTGATTCTAGCCTATGCTGTTTAAGGACAAATCCATCAAACAAACTGACATGTCCTGTACTTGCGCATTTTGATAGTTTAAAAAAGTGAACATATGATAGCCGTTGTATGAATAAGGCCAAAAATGAACTGATATGTCCATTTTTCAACATTTGGCAAGTAAAAAAGGCCTTACAGTTTCAATAGAAAGTCTGAGTCGAACAACTACTTGTTTCATCACAGACTCAGACAAATTGTACTCCCTCACCCCCATGTTTTATATTGCAGCTCTTCTCTCTTTCCTCTCTGTACTGTGTATAAGAGCAACCCATCACAATTTATAGGACATATGGTACAGATTTTTTCATTACAAGGACTGCTATGCCATCAGTGAAAGAAAGATGATTATTAAGTACCGAGATAAATAAACCGTAGTAATCTAGTCCCAGTTGGACAAATTTACAAATCAAAACAGTTCTTTTTTTTTTCTTTGCTGAGTTGGGTTGCATTAACATTGACATGCAAATGTTGTCAATCATTATGTACCAAATCTCTTACCCAGCCTCATATTAGTCTTTCTCCTTCTCTTCTCATCTCACCCTCCATAGGGTATGGACTGAAGTCAATCAAATAAGAAGTAAAGACAGGAGAAATACTTAAAGACACAGGAACTTTTCTTTAGTGAAGTATATTGCAAAGTTGGTTCCCTTCACCTGCACTATTGATTTATGAAAAAAATTAAAAAAAAGTTTGCTTATGCTTTAGTATTTTTTCAAGTGGGGACTACACACCCACAATGATGCACTACACATTTTATATGTGTCTTGTAGTGTGAGATGTACATGCCTGCCAGGGACTGACAAGCTACCTACATCTCTCTAATCCTTTTCGTCTCAGTACAGGCAAGGGAGGGTGGAGCATGCTCAGCACTCTCATTCCATAAAGTGCCAAGTAGGATTACAACAATGTGCCTATTTTCAGAAAATGTATTGGGTTCGGGGAGTTAGTATTAATTTTGTTATTTTAGAATTTAGGTTTTATTTCTACATGTCTCCTCCTCTATGACTCTACAACTACTCTGTAAATGCAGATTGCTACCATAACACCAGTAATTGATTAAGGGTTGAGTAATAGATGAATCAGGTGACCCTACGTATACATCTGTGCTGGAAAGACTGTATTCCGGTCCATCTGATGAGGGAAACAATGATGCACACAAGCAGTTCCCAAGGGACCCCATTAACTATAATGGGGTCTCTTAGGTATCCACTGTGTGTGAGTTTTTGTTTCACTGAAATCGCTGGATGTAAAAGTTGGGCTTGCAGCACTTTTTCATCCAGCAATTTCTGATGGATCTGTGCTGGACAGACACCCAGCACAGATCTGACATAGCCTGATTTATCATTTGCATGGTGCTAAAAAGCATTTTGACTCTAAAGTGGCCATGTATTTGGAAATGTTTGATGTATTTTCAAAATGGCAAACTGTCTGTGATACCTTCACATGAATCAATGAAAGTACAGCGTCTAATATATACCCACTAGGGCAGATTTATTAAAATTGTCTAAAAGCAAAACGTAGTTGCCCACAGCAAGCAATCAGGGCATGGCTTTCATTTTGTATCCTTCTCCTGAAAAATGAAAGCTGCATTGTGATTGGATGCTATGGGCAACTAAGACAGTTTTTCTTTAAATATACCTCTAATAAAAGGTATTTAACATGACTAAATATTCAGCATTTAGGTTTCTGACTATGTGAAAGTGGCAGTACACATTATAATTGGGCACAGCTTACATGTAGTTACGGTAATAACCACTATACATCTGTTTTTATACAGTACTTGGGTCATTTTTGTTACTACTGAAAGTCTGTTGAAGTTTCTTAATTGTGTGTTGGAAGTAAGCTGATTTCCAGCATTCATTAAAATAGAGATAAGCCATCATTATTTGAGCATGTAATGGACAGACTGACACATGAGAATTATTCTGTGCACTGTTAGAACGCTAATCAGGTATATATAGCTCCAGAATACATGATCATTAAAACCATGCTGTTTCATCAGGACAATTCTCTGCTAAATGAACACAGCAGGGAGCATTTAAGCATCCAATAAATAAGAACCTTTGAAAAGTGAATATGATACATTTCATCCAAGACATTTGTTTGCTTAACCCACCAATCCTTAAGAAACCCAAACATTTTGCCTCATGATGTCAACTCATCTACGTATGTACAATTCTGGATCTCCTTTCACAATGAACAGCTATATATGCAAAACTAATATATACCTAAGATGGTGAAATTCCCCCTGCCTTGGGGTTATGTTTGACTCAGATCTTTCCTTTACCCCCATATCCAATCACTTGCATGCTCATGTCTTCTCCACCTCAAAAACATCTCCAGAATCCACCCTTTCCTTACCATGGAAACCTTAAAGACCCTTATGGTCATCCTGATTCACTCTCAACTTGACTACTTTAACTCCCTACTAATCGGCCTTCCCTTTACTAAACTCTCCCCTCTACAGTCTATTCTGAATGCAGCAGCCAGGCTCATCTATCAGTCTAAACACTACACCGATGCTTCCGGTCTGTGCCAGTCACTGCATTGGCTGCCTATTCATTATATAATACAATATAAACTTATCACCCTCATCCACAAAGCTTTCCATAGTGCTGCACCTCCCTATATTTCCTCCCTCTTCTATCACCCAACTCTGCCTTCCATTTAGTCAATAACCTAAGATTAGCTTGATGTAATATCTGAATCTCCCACTCCCGTATCCATGACTTCTCCTGAGCTTCACCACTTCCCTGGAATGCTCTACCCCGGACAATGAGATTAACTCCCAATTTCTACAGCTTCAAGTGCATCCTAATCTAAACCCTTCAGCAGTTTGAATCCCTAAAACTAACCTTCCACTGTTCATATTCCCGCGGTACCCCACAGGACATGATGCCTTATCGGACTGTAACCTTATATGTCCAGGCACTATCTGCACATAAAAGGACACTGACTAGTGACGGCTCAAACAGCTTTATTTATATGTCTAATGAAAAAAAACCTCAGGAAAACGGCTGGACCACTGTATAAGTAGTGCTATCTCCTGTGCCGCCATTTCTACCTCTTGTATCACCCCCTCTACCTCATAAATTGTAAGCTCTAGTGAGCAGGACCCTCACTCCCATTGTGTAAATTGATTTCTTACTCTGTAATGTCTCATTTTGTCTGCACAATTTGTAAAGTGCTGCGGAATATGTTGGCTCTATAGAAATAAAATGTATTATTATTATCCTTTCTTCTCAAGGTGCTGTACTGTAGATAAACTGCCGAAAGAGATGTCTGATAGTCCCTTACTCCTATTTCCCCATTCAAAACACATCCGTGTTTGGCTAAACCAAGCAAGCAGTTCATTAGGAATCAAAAGTAAAAGAAATAGAGCAGCGTCACACAAATCTGGATATCCAAACATAGCTATGCCTGTCTGCACCAAACTAAATAAAAGAGGTTTGGATATCCGGATTTGCGTGTCGCTGCTCTATTCCTTTTACTTGCACTTTGGATGATGTTGTCTTCAGCTTGCCTCCGGATTATCTTCTGAGCATCAGTGGTCAGCTAAGTACTCCTGCTTTTGCTATTGTCTTTTTTCATATTTCTGAACGCAATATCATAGTGTCCACTATTTTTTTACTTCTTTTGGTACAGTTCATTAGGAATAGTTGTCAGCAAAAAACAAGACAACAATGACCAAGGCAATAAGATTGTTAAGATTATCAGTTCTGCTGCTGTGGCTTTAAGGTTTGTGCGCTGGCCTGAGAAGCTTCTTCAATGTCAGAGTTCTCTGGTCTTGTCCAATTAACAATTCAGGAGGCCTAGTAATTGAATTGTGGGCTCTGGTTTTATGTTCAGTAAGTGGAGTGTTTATTTCCCAAACAGTTTCTGGTGGTGATAACGTGGATCCCCAAATTCAGCAAAGTCCATCTGGCCTTGCGGCTGGGGCTGGTGAAGGCATTTGCTCCTGTAATTCAACCATAACAAAAGATAAGGAAAAAACAAAATGCATTAATACTGTAAAAATGAATGTTAGAAGCCAACTTTGATTATAACATTGTAATTTGATCATAACTATATTTTTTACTACAACTAAACGTTTAGTGGAGCTTTGACTCTTTACTATATAGTTTTCAAAAATAGAGATTAAATTGTCTCAGACTCATAGTTGGCTATGTTTTACTCTGATTCGGTTTCCCTTATCAATTACTATGTCCATTGTTTCCATATGCCAAGTTTGGAAAGAGGAAAAAATAATTTAAAATGTTCTATAAATTTATGATAAAGATGATATCATAGACATAGTCAACTAAGGATCTATCTGGATAACAGTAATATTCTTTATTTATATAGCACCATATATATATATATTGGTAAAATGGTGAAATCACAATCAAGTAAAATGATAGATAATACAACAAATGAGGAAACAATGACTTATGAAGCGAGAGAAATGGAATGAGAAGAATGACAATTGATAAGTAATTATGTGTCACTAATTTTGCCCATGAACCATTAATAAAGTGCAGAAAGATAAGTGCAGAGGGCAACAAGTTGGGGAGAGAGAACAAACATCTGTTGTGGCCAAGTCAAGTTGTGTATGGACTATGGATTTGTGACATAGGACTCCTTAAATATGATTTTTAAAGGCATATTAGGGAATATTAGAAGCAAGTCTTATGGTCTGCTGCTGTGATTTTCACAGTTTCGGTGCAGACTTAAAGAAGTCATAGAAACAGTTATGACAGGAATAATAAAAAAGAATGAGTCATGGGTTATTGAATGAACAAAGGGCATACATGTATACTGTATGCAGCACTGAGAGCTTTGTAGTCTAGGAGAGTTTTGGATGTAATTCTACAAGAAGCAGTATAACCAGTATAATAAATGATAGAGAGAAAAGGCATGAGATGAGTATAAGTGCTAGACAGAAAGATCAACTTCACTACTGTGTTCATGACGGATTGTAGTGACGGCAGTTAATATAGAGGAAAGCCAACATGTAGTCAGTTACAGTAATCAAGACAACAAACGATAAGGGCCTGGATAAGGGTTTTATCAGTGTCAATTGTGAGATGGGACTAGGCATAGCACAGGTTTATTAGGTAACAGTGATGGAATATGGAATATGAAGAATGTCAGATCAGAGTCAAACCAATGCATTCTTTAAAAGTAGAATTCATGCACCAGCAAACATATTTTGCGGATCTCTAAATGGTACCTAAAACTCGACCTAGTTAAACTGAACTACGGCAATTCTCTTCCATCCCTCATTTTACAAACTATTCCCTTATATCTGTTATTGTGTATGTACTGTATATATCTTACAGGGGCATGCTACACCTGTAGACCAGTCTTTGATGACTCAGGAAATTCTAAAAGCTTTATTTCACTTTACTGTTATCCCTTATCTTGTCACCTTACTGCAATACCCTTCTGTCTAGCTGGTCATTACCAAGACTCTTAACTTATGTGTGATCCATCAACCTCTTTTACTATTCTTTATCTACGGCTCTTGTCTGCCAGTCTTTGCTTAGGCTCCCAATCAGCCTAAAAATACAATTCATACTATGCTTTTCATTCTAATGACCTGACTTCTTATGTTCCCCTTTATGTTAGACTTTATCCACACTGATCTAAAAACCTGAAACCAAGTGAGATTCTAAAGCCGCTGGTCATATTCTGCCAGTTATGCTAGTGGTATTGCCCCATCTTTCAGCAACCATGTAAGATAGACATTATTATCTTGCAGCATCAGGGAATTATATACATTGCCTCATCTATGGAGTTTCATCTACCTCAACGGTCAATTTGTCTACTCAAGAGTTGCAAGTTTTATGATATATCACTTTACCACAACAACTTATATTTTTATTAATACTTACAACTGACATATGTAGAACTTATTTTTTTGTGGATGGCGTTTAGTAGCGCACTGCCCTCAGCTTGTCCTATGTTGAATGAATGAGGTTGGAGGAAACATGAGATGGTCTGGTTTGACTATTATAGTGTATGTGGATTGGTGTTCTAGTGACCAAACCTGTATTTTCTGTGCATTGTCAGTACTATGGGGGCATTTGTCCGGACAGTATGTGGTACCATACTGTCTGAATTCATTTTTTAATCATCCAGAAGTATTGTCAATTTATCTAAGTGGTCTATTCTTCATTAGTGGTTATTATTGTTATTAGTCTGCATTGTCCTATTTGGACTCCTTTTACTGCATTATTAATAAAGGTTATGTTTTATGTTTGTCCATACCTGTGATATACACAGACAGTGATCTAACCAAAACCCCTAACCAACCTGCTCATCCTCTGACATGCTATTACGCTTCTCCACATTAATGACTACAGTACTTCCTTTAAAATGCCTTCATGCTCTGGAACTCTTTATAGCCCTATCTGATTTACCTCAGACTGTTTAAAGAGGACCTTTCACCACCTCCACCAATCCAAGATCTTAGCATATTCTAATAGGTGCTGCTCCACTGATTCCTGTACAGTTGGAATTTTTTCTCTGGCCCCTAACATTCCTGAGCAACAAGGAATTGTAGGTAGTTCTGGTGCCTGATGTGCTATTTAACCTCTGTAATATCAGAATGGCAGTGTTAGACAGGTGGCATGATTCAGAGCTCCAATCAGAGGCAGCCAGTGTCAGAGCACTGAATCACAACCCTTGCCTGATTCTGTCCTCCTGACCTTACAGAGCCTAAATAGGATATCATACGCAGATAGGACCATCTTAGACCCACATTCTGGGTCTGACGAAAAAGGAACCATGCTTCACCCAAATATAGTTTGAAGCAAAACTTTATTTTCCAACCACTACGCGTTTCGAGGTATAAACCCCTTTATCAAGTATACAGGAAGAACACAGCGCTGAGTGTCACATAACAAAAGACAGGTTTAAATAGTCTATACATATGACTAGGAATGCCCCCATACACAGATAAAAAGGGGGTGTGGCTAGTAAGAGTGAATTGTAAATAAAAGCAAAAACACAAGTAAACAAGTTTGTTTGGATTAAAACAACACATTGACAGAGAAAACATAAAGAGTCAAAAGGACAGGAAATCTCATGTATTATTAGTGTATAGGGGATGGTCTATATAAAAAGGAGATTATGTCTTACCATGAGGCTCAGTACACTGGGTCTTGCCGGTGTTCATATAATAGAAGTGCGCATGTGCGGGAAATTACCTGCGCACGGTACAACGCTAGACATTTAAACAAACTTGCGCATGCTCAATAGAGTCAGCGCATCGTAAGGGAAACAGCTGATCTATTGTCAGCTGTTCGACCGGCAGCAAGGACCAGGCGCATGCGTGGTGAAGTGAATAGCGCGTCACTTTCTAGAGGGCAGTGTTCAAGAAGTACATGGACCAATGGATACAGGTAAGTAGATATTTCTATCCATAGGTACAGAATGAAGAAAGAAAGGAAGTATACTACAAGAAGAGACCTCAAGAAGGCGATAAATATTAAGTAGATACCGCTAACAAGACTTTTACATAAACGTCAACAGAGACACTGTGGACGTAATACATATAGCAAAATTACCAAGAATATGTATAAAAGAGACAAAGGATGCTACAGATGTAGTATGAATAACGAAAAAAAAAAAAAAGCTCAAAACTAAATAAATAAAACGTATATCACCGCAGAATACCATTTTCTAGTAGCTATAGTACAGTCATGGCCAAAAGTTTTGAGAATGATACAAATATTAATTTTTACAAAGTCTACTGCTTCAGTTTTTCTAATGGCAATTTGCATATACTCCAGAATGTTATAAAGAGTGATCAGCTTAACAGCAATTACTTGCAAAGTCAATATTTGCCTAGAAAATGAACTTTATCCCCCAAAACACATTTCAACATCATTGCAGCCCTGCCTTAAAAGGACCACCTAACATCGTTTCAGTGATTGCTCCATTAACACAGGTGTGGGTGTTGATGAGGACAGGGCTGGAGATCAATCTGTCATGATTAAGTAAGAATGACACCACTGGACACTTTAAAAGGAGGCTGGTGCTTGCCATCATTGTTTCTCTTCTGTTAACCATGGTTATCTCTAAAGAAACACGTGCAGTCATCATTGCACTGCACAAAAATGGCCTAACTGGGAAGAGTATTGCAGCTAGAAAGATTGCACCTCAGTCAACAATCTATCGCATCATCAAGAACTTCAAGGAGAGAGGTTCCATTGGTGCCAAAAAGGCTCCAGGGCACCCAAGAAAGACCAGCAAGCGGCAGGACCGTCTCTTAAAAGTGTTTCAGCTGCGGGATCGGGCTACCAGCAGTGCAGAGCTTGCTGAGGAATGGCAGCAGGCAGGTGTGAGTGCATCTGCACACACTGTGAGGCGGAGACTCTTGGAGCAAGGCCTGGTCTCAAGGAGGGCAGCAAAGAAGCCACTTCTCTCCAGAAAAAACATCAGGGACAGACTGATATTCTGCAAAAGGTACAGGGAGTGGACTGCTGAGGACTGGGGTAAAGTCATTTTCTCTGATGAATCCCCTTTTCGATTGTTTGGAACATCTGGAAAACAGCTTATTCGGAGAAGAAGAGGTGAGCGCTACCACCAGTCTTGTCTCATGCCAACTGTAAAGCATCCTGAAACCATTCATGTGTGGGATTGCTTCTCAGCCATGGGAATCGGCTCTCTCACAGTCTTGCCTAAAAACACAGCCATGAATAAAGAATGGTACCAGAATGTCCTCCAAGAGCAACTTCTCCCAACTGTCCAAGAGCAGTTTGGCGCTCAACAATGCCTTTTCCAGCATGATGGAGCACCTTGCCATAAAGCAAAGGTGATAACTAAATGGCTCAGGGAACAAAACATAGAGATTTTGGGTCCATGGCCTGGAAACTCCCCAGATCTTAATCCCATTGAGAACTTGTGGTCAATCATCAAGAGACGGGTGGACAAACAAAAACCAACAAATTCAGACAAAATTAAAGCATTGATTCTGCAAGAATGGACTGCTATCAGTCAGGATTTGGTCCAGAAGTTGATTGAGAGCATGCCAGGGAGAATTGCAGAGGTCCTGAAGAAGAAGGGTCAACACTGCAAATATTGACTTGCTGCATTAACTCATTCTAACTGTCAATATAAGCTTCTGTTACTCATAATATGAATGCAATTATATTTCTGTATGTGATAAAAACATCTGACAAACACACATAAAAACCAGAGGGCAGCAGATCATGTGAAAATATAATATTTGTGTCATTCTCAAAACTTTTGGCCATGACTGTACATTATATTTGCATAATACAAAAACCCTGTAGATATAGTGTAGACAGTAGTGGAATTAAACAGAAATTATAAATATATATATTTATATTTATATTTATATATATATATTGTAGTTAGGAGTATTCAAATCAATAAAATGATAAGGGTACCCAAATTTTTGCACCGGTAAAATTTTGGTTTAATGCATATTGCACATTTTCTGTTAGTACAATAAACCTCATTTCAATCCTGAAATATTACTGTGTCCATCAGTTATTAGATATATCAAATTGAAATGGCTGTTGCAAACACCCAAATATTTAGAACTAAAAATGATTAAGATTAATAGGGGTGCCCAAACTTTTTCATATGACTGTATATACACACACACACACACACACACACATAACGTGTGTTATGTTTATAAGGAAGTTTTTTTTTCTAATAAAAATGGTGATAATAATGATACACTCTCCACTTAGGTCTCACATAATAAATATAATATAAATAACTGAATAATAAATAGAATTACATACCCACAAGAAAAAAAACAAAAAAAACCCAAAACAAAATAATTCTTATAGTAATAAATATATAAATATAATTAAAATGGTTCAAGGGTTAATATCTAGATATAATACATAAAATACAGAGCATTGTAAATATCATAAGTGTACAGAGTAAAAACAGTCAGGCAATAGTCTACTAAAAAATAAATATATAATATGATAAAATTACATAGAAAATTTGAAGGATAATTAGAATGCCCTATAGACCATCCCCTATACACTAATAATAAATGAGATTTCCTGTCCTTTTGACTCTTTATCTTCTCTCTGTCAATGTGTTGTTTTAATCCAAACAAACTTGTTTACTTGTGTTTTTGCTTTTATTTACATTTTACTCTTACTAGCCATGCCCCCTTTTTATCTGTGTATGGGGGCATTCCTAGTCATATGTATAGACTATTTAAATCTGTCTTTTGTTATTTGACACTCAGCGCTGTGTTCTTCCTGTACACTTGATAAAGAGGTTTATACCCCGAAACGCCCAGTGGTTGGAAGATAAAGTTTTGCTTCAAACTAGATTTGGGCAAAGTGCGGTTCCTTCTTCCTCAGACCCAGAATGTGGGTCTAAGATGGTCCTTCCTGCGTATTTCCTGACACCCTAGAGTGGTCACTGGATCCTGCTGCTGCCCGATATCCAGAGAGGAACCCTCTGTCAATCGGTTCTACTGTGCTTCATGGTGGTTGTGACCAATGTTCACAACCATCTAAGGTGAGAGTTCAATTTATTATATTCACTCTACTTTTTACCAAATAGTATTACACTATGCACTGCTAGGTGCTGTTTTTCTGTTTCTTTTGAATTAAATAGAATATCAGGCACCTAAAGAGCACTGATTGCTCAGGAACGGTGTGGGCTAGAGAAAAAATTCCAGCTGTGCCAGAATAAGTGGAGCAGCAACTATTAATTGATGTAAAGAGCTGGACTTGTTGGAGGTGGTGAAAGGCATCTTTAAGCAGTCCCTTAAAATCATCAGTTTTCTATTAATGCTTAATAACCTCTTTATGAATATGCTACCATCCTGCTGTGTTGCATCTGCATTCATGTTATAGCCCAACTTATACTTACAGTGCCTTGCGAAAGTATTCGGCCCCCTAGAACTTTTCAACCTTTTGCCACATTTCAGGCTTCAAACATAAGGATATAAAATTTTAATTTTTGGTGAAGAATCAACAACAAGTGGGACACAATCATGAAGTGGAACGAAATTTATTGGATATTTTAAACTTTTGTAAAAAATAAAAAACAGAAAAGTGGGGCGTGCCAAATTATTCGGCCCCCTTAAATTAATACTTTGTAGCGCCACCTTTTGCTGCGATTACAGCTGCAAGTCACTTGGGGTATGTCTCTATCAGTTTTGCACATTGAGAGACTGAAATTCTTTCCCATTCTTCCTTGGAAAACAGCTCGAGCTCAGTGAGGTTGGATGGAGAGCGTTTGTGAACAGTAGTTTTCAGCTCTTTCCACAGATTCTGGATTAGATTCTGGATTGGATTCAGGTCTGGACTTTGACTTGGCCATTCTAACACCTGGATACGTTTATTTGTGAACCATTCCATTGTAGATTTTTCTTTATGTTTGGGATTATTGTCTTCTTGGAAGATAAATCTCCGTCTCAGTCTCAGGTCTTTTGCAGACTCCAACAGGTTTTCTTCCAGAATGGTCCTATATTTGGCTCCATCCATCTTCCCATCAATTTTAACCATCTTCCCTGTCCCTGCTGAAGAAAAGCAGGTCCAAACCATGATGCTGCCACCACCATGTTTGACAGTGGGGATGGTGTGTTCAGGGTGATGAGCTGTGTTGCTTTTACGCCAAACATATCGTTTTGCATTGTGGCCAAAAAGTTCGATTTTGGTTTCATCTGACCAGAGCACCTTCTTCCACATATTTGGTGTGTCTCCCAGGTGGCTTGTGGCAAACTTTAAACGAGACTTTTTATGGATATCTTTGAGAAATGGCTTTCTTCTTGCCACTCTTCCATAAAGGCCAGATTTGTGCAGTGTATGACTGATTGTTGTCCTATGGACAGACTCTCCCACCTCAGCTGTAGATCTCTGCAGTTCATCCAGAGTGATCATGGGCCTCTTGGCTGCATCTCTGATCAGTCTTCTCCTTGTTTGAGATGAAAGTTTAGAGGGACAGCTGGGTCTTGGTAGATTTGCAGTGGTCTGATACTCCTTTCATTTCAATATGATCGCTTGCACAGTGCTCCTTGGGATGTTTAAAGTTTGGGAAATCTTTTTGTATCCAAATCCGGCTTTACACGATGCTCTCTGCGCTTTAAACAGAACCCTGAGACTATCACAGAGCAGGTGCATTTATACGGAGACTTGATTACACACAGGTGGATTATATTTATCATCATCAGTCATTTAGGACAACATTGGATCATTCAGAGATCCTCACTGAACTTCTGGAGTGAGTTTGCTGCACTGAAAGTAAAGGGGCCGAATAATATTGCACGCCCCACTTTTCAGTTTTTTATGTTTTACAAAAGTTTAAAATAACCAATAAATTTCGTTCCACTTCATAATTGTGTCCCACTTGTTGTTGATTCTTCACCAAAAAATTAAAATTTTATATCTTTATGTTTGAAGCCTGAAATGTGGCAAAAGGTTGAAAAGTTCAAGGGGGCCAAATACTTTCACAAGGCACTGTACGCAGCTAAATATTTTGCTGTTACTTTCAAGTGAAATTCCCACACAATCCTAAAAAAGATACAAAATCTTTCAAATGCAAACATTTTAGAGTTTTTCCAATTGTTAGCCCTTATAGTATGCCAATTAGGCACTCATTAAAGTGTGTGTAAGGGTCTTGCCAAACGTAGCAATACCCTGACACTACTGCAGGGGTCTGGGAGGAAGGACAGAGACAAGTGAGCCCTAATCTCACACCAGCCACTGTCCCTTCCTATTGCCTCAGTTACCCTAAACGGTAAAAGGACAACTAGAAGACAAGCCCTATACTGGGTAAGTGACACACAGAACAGGACAAGACAAAACAAACGACAAAAGAGAGGTCAGGAAGCCAAGGGGTCGGTAACAAACGAGCAATGCAGTACAAAGTCAAAATCCAAGAGAATAGTCAAAAGGCAAGCCAAAGGGTCAGAGAATCAAGTAACAAAGTAGTAAGGGATATAACAAGGAGAGCAGGCAAAGACAGTGCAATAACCGGCAACTTGCTGAGAAAGTGACATCCTGTATAAAGAAAGTCTGAGCCCAGCCCCAGACCTTATAGGTACACAGGCTGTCAATCACACAGGCCAGGAAGAGATTAACTCTATGCAGTCCAGAGAGAAATGCTCAGAACACGGGTGTGGCTGGAAATCCATTACATTGACTAGGACCATGTTCAGACTGAGCAACAAGAAACCTATGCAAGGAATCAAACTGAACACGCCTCCTTCGCCACAGCGTGCGAGCGGAGGGTGGCGCAGAGACCCGAACAGGCAGAGACGTTACAGTGTGATGAGTAGCAGTCCAGCCCTTAATACCCCCACAGCATTATGGTTTATACAAGGTTTGGTGGATCTGCTAAGCTACCAGCCGAAAAATTTGGTAAAGCGAGGAGAAAAGCAGTAGAGAAAATCTTTAAAACTCTAATATTTAATTTAAAATAGTTATATCTGTGGAAATGTTTAACATGCTGTCATAACCCCACTGCTGAAAAACCCCTCCCTCATCCCATCCTATGCTGTTAACTAACGACCCATCTCTAACCCGTATCTTTCCTGTGCCAACGACATCACTTTCATCTGTCACATTGTACAGCAGACGCTCAGTCCTATTCAAGTGAAAGGCTGCAATACCACACAGCCCCTATGCCTGGGGCATAACTTTAAACTGCTGGGCCCCAGTGCAAAATCTGTAACAGGCCCCATGTGTTATGTTCAATACCATGTGTTATGTTCAATACTGGTATCTTATTAGGGTGTAGAGAGGTTTTTCTGGCCATCTCCACCTCATGGGCCTGGTAGTGACTGCTACTTTTGCACCCCCTTTAGCTACATCCCTGCCCTATACAATGTACAGAGAGTGTATAAGAGTGTGTTAGTAATCATTGGCAGAGAGCTGAGAGCTATGAAACATTGTAATATATTGGTGAATATAGAGTAGGTTCCCTAGCATAGTTGGTATTGAGATGGATTGTTGAGCTAGTTAGGGATGTTTTCAATAACCTCTATTACTGGGAGAGTAAGGAGGTTAGGGTCCTTAGGGAAGGTATCTATGCAAGGCTACATTCAATTAGTCAGGAAATGACTCGTGCTAATTTGACTCCTGGAGAATAAGGAAATTAGAGTTTTTGAGCATTTATTCAGATGTAGTCAGAACTATTAAACCACTTATATGGTAGAAAACCGCTTTCGGTGATTCCTGGGCCTTGCCACTGGTTATAGTCCATGTGAGGGTTTTTTTGTTTTTGTTTTTTTTTAATTACCTCAATTTATCTTAAAGTTTATCTACTAACCCATGTATTACATTAAACTAAGACAAACAGGAGTCGGATAAATTGCTGAACCAGTGATTGGTGCAGCCAGGGAAAGACCTGGGCAGTATATGATCATTTTTGTTAAAAATAAACACCTTTTCTGATGTGCCTCACCACTAATTGGGGGATATCTTACCAGTGAGGCCTTCGTCAGTTTGAGAAGTACTGCTCTAGAAAATAAAAGAAATACTAAATATAGAACATTTCAAGGATCCTATCTATACTGTTAGCTTATGTAAATTCAAGAGTTCTCTTTGCCTGCTATGTGAAATTATTCCTCCAATTATTTACACATTGTTGTCAAGGCTCCCGGCCTGTATCTGATCTTAGGTCGGATGACATGACTCACTTACTGCTCCCTGGAGCTGTCATTTACTGCTCTTCAGTCCAAGCAATCAGGTCAACTAATTGCAGTTTGCTCATAAAGGCTCAGACAGTGTGAGTTATCTCTCTGTGTAAACACAAAGATAACACTGAGTTTACTGCAAGTCCATTGTCAGCATGGAGCATGTAATGCCCACCAGCTTGTTGAAGAATACCAGAAGTGAGCGGAAGAGACAAACTGCTGTGGGAGATGGGAATGACTTAATTACTTTCATTCTACTATGTCTCATATTAAAATTAAAACTGAAAAATATATAAAGAAACTTTCTCTATGTGTCGAGGAAGATCGGGCCATTTCCTTCCCTACAATCCGACAGTCTGACTATAGGTCAGTTGGCAACAGAAGAAATCTCTCCTCCCACCACTGCTCTTTCTGAAGTAGGACACAATAATCAATAAGCCCCATCCCATGCCTTGCTTATTCTGTCATTTGCCAGCCCAATATGGAAGAGAACGGTGGTAAATTACCTCGTGTTCCCTGATTTCTACAATACTGCTTGTTTTAGGTACATGCAGAACATCCTGTGCACTCACAGTGATCAAACTTTTCTCTTATTTCTACTGTAGATAAATTGTTCCTTTAAGGTTATTGTCCAGGTCCTGATTGTATCAGGCTGTGTAGAAACATACTATAAAAACAGAGGGAGTGATATCCCATCTGTCAATTTATTCATACATTTCCAGACGAACAGACAGAAAGCAGTATTGCTGTATTTTGTGCATTGATTCCTCCCAGTTATAATGATCTCTGCTTTGGTAGTTAGAAGTCTCAGGAGTACTAATAGTACTAGTATAAGCACATGTATGATCATCACATGACCAGGACAGAGTTCCATCTTTTGAAAGTGGACAGAAACTATTTCCCTCACATGAAGAGATCTTGAAGCCCATGAAGAACTAATACAATAAGTAAATTAGGTAACTGTATAACATTCATCATCCAATTAAAAAGTTTTATTTGCAAACTTTGAACTATAATATTATTAGTATGTATTGCAGGTAGACAATACCTCCGCAAGTACTATCTTCCACTCTGGTCAATCTGACCATGGTTGTCTATTCATTTCAGCTGATCACTAGGGGTCAGACAAGCCAGATTCACGTCAGTTTTCATAGCCCTGGAGTTAGAAGAGGGTGCACGTCAAATATGATAAGGCATATGCCTCCTCATAAATGAGGTGCACCCTCAACCGGGCTGAGCGCTTGGTGTTTCATGTATGCCAGCTTGTAGTTGGCAAACATTTACCCTGTCATATACAGCAGATTTCTGACATAAAAGACAGTAAATCTAGTGAGGCCAATGGCATTTTGGAAAAGTGGTGAAAGTGGCGCAGATTTTAAAAAGTGTTTAGTGCAAAAAAATTTCGATTTTTTATTTTTTATTTTTATTTTTTTTTATTTTTTTATGCCTTATATGCCAGTTTTCTGGAGTATAAAGCATAGTGAATCTGGGCCACTGTATTAGTTGCTTTTCAGTTAATAGTGCTAATGCTGTAATTACTAAATAAGTAATATGTTGGTAAGATCAACTGTTTGTACCATTTGTGGCTTAAGGTAAAAAAACTAGAGGCAAAAGACACTTTGCAGTATGGAGAAGATGTAATTATTAGGGAATGCAATCAATTAGTACTTTTCAGATCGCTCCTGTTGTGTGACAGTGGTTGTCCAATTCATCGGATACAATAAAGAACTGAGAAGTGTAAATGTTCAAGCCGTAAAACTGCATTTTTCATCTCCCACAATTGACAACCATATGTTGCAAATGTTAATTAGGAGGTATAGACATTGACAGAGCTGATACTTTGCTTGTAGTACTAAGGATTAAAAAAATCTGTTTTTTTGTTTTTTTTTTTTTTCCATAGATGAATCAATGTACCACATGGGATTCCAATTATTATGTTTCAATTGTAGTTTTAAATATCTCATTCATTCAGAAAGAGAGTATAAAAATCACCAGCTGTGAGGGAAGTGGATATGTACAATGGATATACAACAATGTGAGCTTATCATGTTCTAGGTGCTATGTCTTCTCTTTGTTGGGTTTCAAGAATGAAAACAAAAACCCAGATACAAGTTGCAATTTTGTCAAAGTATACAATGCCTTGATAAGCTTTCTTGCTGTGTTAAAAATGTGTGTCATGTTTCAATAAAGGCAAAAAAAGAGTATTATAAAATACTGTACAATAAGGTTAGTCGTTTAGAAAGCTATGGAAAAAATAATAACCTTGTTTCTTTATATATGTGTTGGTGCTTTCATGGATACCTTAAAACTATTCATCCATTTTCCCAACATACAATACAAAAAAGACCCCACAAACAACCATGCAGATAAGCCTTCTGCACTGTCCCATCTCCTATGTGCCTTCTCTTTTAAGATGTGCACCCCAATAACACGGTTACATTTTCAGTTTGCAATGGCCAGAGCAGGCAGTCTTTAATATGGAGCTTGAGATTGCCTGCCTAAAAGAAATCATTCATGCACTGCACATGCGCCATTTGTTAGGACAGTGCATACATGGTTATGTAGTCCTGATCTAATAAGCTGCTAGAGGGAAGTCATCCTGAGTATGCTCATCCTGAATGAAGATGGACTAAAGGTCATATCCAATGGCAACAGCGCTCAAACAGTGGTAGAGAAAAGGGGAGTTCATTTGGCTTTTTCTGACATATACATTTTTTAGAATTGCTTTCATGTTGTTGTGGGACTACTCCTAAATACATACTGTGCTCTGGTGTCTAAAACATTTGCCTTAAACTTATGCAACAGTGGTTCTTTAGTATATTCCATGCAGAATATGGTTTTTAATACAATTGAAAGGATAGGTAAATCAACTTATACAAGCCAAATGTATGCTGGAAGGATAATCTTCCATCATTTGTCTGGCAAGTAGAAGTCTATGGATACAATACATGTATATGTCAAGAGCAATTCCCAATGCAAACTTGAGCATTGTATGCACTATGTAGTCTTCATCTGACTTATCAATGTGAAAATAATGGCAATTGGTTTAAAAAAATTACCTGACACTTGTTTGCAAATTCCTAAAATGTCACCAACATAATTTTTTTCTGGTAGAAGCTTGCTGCATATCCTCTGCCCCTGATTGTTTCTATCTTGGGGTCCTGTGAGTAGCCTTCTGCCTGGTTCTTGTCTTGAACTAAGGTCCTAAGGGAAAATTACTGGTGATTGGAGGTACTTCTAGTGCGGTGTGATAGTGTAAGGCTACTGGGTGGCCTAACATTGTACCTATATGTCACCTCACTGACCCGGTGTGTCTACAGTATATAAAAATAAACTGGGTAGTCTCTTAAATAATCTATCCTGTATATTATACTTATGCCTATGAGATCCTTCATTGTATGAAGTACAATGAGTAGAATGTGCCATGCCAGCCTATGATTGGTCATTTCCTGTGTGTCAAGAGGGACTAAGAAGTACAACTGGCCATATGTCAGTAAATCATGTGTTAGAGCATTAGTTAAATAATTGGCTATTATATTTTATTTACTCATTTATTGTTTCAAAAACTGCTCATCACTACAATGCCAATTTCTTTTTGAGGCTGGGGCCACATGTAGCGTAAACGCTGTGGAAAAAAATGCAGCCACAGCAAGGTGGATGGGATTCTAGTGAATCCCATCCACACCTTGCGAAAAAATATGCGCTGTGGACATGTTGCGATTTCCAGGTTGCAGCATGTAAATTATACCTATGGAAACGCTGGTGGTTTCCCTATTGGTATAACTGAAGCATAAAGTCAGCAGAGGAAATCTCTGCGGATGTTTTGTGAAAAGCGCGGTGGGAAAAACCCGCAATGCTTTGGCACAGCGGTTTTTCCTCCAGCACTTTTTTGCTGCGGGACGCTACGAGGTGTCTTAGCCTAAGGAAGTAATACACTTTGGCTACAGCTTTATCTTAATATTGCATACCCCATTTTAGGTGTATGTGGATGTGTTTTTTCAGTGTTTTGTAATAGCTCAGTTTTTACAAATTCTATGCATTATTAAAGAAATGCTCCATATAAACACTGCTAATTCATCAATGTCATATGTGACTGTCTCAGGAAAATAACTTTTATCTTTTATAAGGTCAATATAAATTCAAACAATTCAGTTATATTTTCACATCTGTAAATATGTCCGATTTAGGTTTGGTATATTTTAACCTTTGGATTAGCAGGATTATAGCCTTTTAATCAAACTTCCCAACCTGCTTAATACTAAGTGGTCATGTAAGGAATGCATACATTTGCATACCAGTGTCCTATTTTTCTAACCTCTGAAATCTTGACAAGTATTTATGAATAGTGCTTGGTTTCTCTTTGAGTTTAAGTGTTAAGAAGAGTAATGTGGCTCGCATCCTATATGCACAGTAGTTGTTTTTATTGAGCATTGAGACTTGTGATGTGTTAATAAAGTCTTTAGAGACTTCAATAGTTTCATTAGAAATGTTCACATTTTACAACAGAAGGAATAAGTACAGTAATATAACATTCTTCAGCTGCTGAGTCAGATTACGATCAGTAATATATCAATAATGCAGCTATATGTGCTGTAAATCTGAAATGGAATAGAAATAAAGGAGTATATAATATCCAGTTACCCAGGTTGAGGCTCATGCACACGATAGTGAAAACATCTAATTGGCGTCTGTCCTAGTCACGGCCTTTAATATTGGTAAACATTGTGCAGATGGGTAACATAATGAGATAGATTTGAAGCAGAAGCATATCAGTTTCTAAACCTGTGGATCTTTTTTTGAAATCATATTTTATTCTTTATTAGATGGGGAATCCATCTCATTTACTTTGTATGTCTTCAGAAAAAAAGACAATAATTAAAATGTAATGCACTGTGTAGAATATTGTTTATTTCAGGAAATGAATGTAGAATATATATGTAATCTCAGTTTTACTAACTGTAATATTCTTACCTCACTGTGTGTGATAGTGTAATGCTTAGTATAATTAATATGCAGCTGATTTTCAGCAAACAGTACTGATGTTCATACTCAATGGAATGGATTTACTAAGCTATTAGTGCTAGAATTCTGGTATAAAGGGGTTTTCCGGGAACATAAACTATTTAAATAATTAAATAACATGTCTTAATAAAAAACAAACAAAATAAACAACACAAGTACCTTTATTAAGCCAAAGGCACTTGTTTTGTCTAGGGCGTAATCATTACAGGACCTAAAATGGTTGCCATCACATCACTGGGTCAAAAACCCATTCTACAGTGTAGAGCACACACATTAGGATGGGTTGATCAAGATCAGCTGCTCAAGACAATGTAATAGCAACTTTCCATTCAGACTGACTGACAGCTAAGATGTGGAAACCAGGGGCGTAACTGCTATGGAGCCTGCGATCTTAGGGTGCCCACTGGCCCCTCACTTTTTTTTTTTTTTAAAAGAGGACCTTTCATCAACTCCAACAAGTCCAGCTCTTTACATCAATTAATAGGCGCTGCTCCACTGGTTTTGGCACAGTTGGATGTTTTTGCACTAGTTCCCACTGTTCCAGAACAATCAATGCTGTTAGTTTTGGTGCCTGATATGCTATTTAGGCTCTGTACTATTAGGGGGCGGTGTCAGGCAGGAGCAGGCAAGGCGTGTGATTCTGAGCTCTGACACAGGCTGCCTCTGATTGGAGATCTGAATCACGCCCCCCTGTCTGACACTGCCTTAAAGAGCTTAAAGAGCACATTAGTCTCCAAAACTAACTGTAGTTGTTGCCTGGGAACAATGGAGACTAGACAGAAAATTCCAACTGCTCTGGAATCGGTGGAGCAACGCCTATTAGCAGATGCTAAGAACTTGGCTTGGTGGCACTCACTCAAGCAGGTAACGGACGTTTTTTACTTACCTATCTCCGCTACTGTCCAGGGCTGCATCCACTTAGGCCTCCAAGGTGCACTGTATATTATGTTTTGGACATCGCTTACTGATGCTCTTCAGCACCAGCATGTAATATGCAGTGTCCCCTAGTGGCCTAAGCAGAGGTAAATGAAAATCGGACCTACTGGAGTAATCCAGTAAGTAGCAGCCTAAATTACCTCTGTGGGAGCCTGTATGTGTAAGATGGGGAAACAGCCCTCATGTTATGAATGTACCTGTTTCTGTAAGTAATGGGAAAAGACTGTAATTCTGTAATTCCCTGGAGTAGTGATGTGGAGACCCTGTTCTGCAGAGGTGGAACTACAAGGAGAAGCAGAGTGTGTGTGGCAGCCAACTTAGGAGTGTGCTTTGAGCTTTAGAAGAAGGACTGAAGTGAGAGAAGAAGGATTCTTAAGGGATCAGAAATATAGCAAGGTGGAGCTGAAGCAGAGACTGTTCCAGGGTTTGTTCAGAAAGCATCCTAAGGAGAAGATTGCTATCAAGGACCCGGCTGAGAAGTGGCCCTGTCGGTGAGACCGCATGTTTTCTGGATGAGCCCTGCTTTCAGCTGTTCCAGACAAAGGCTAAAGGTACCCAACAGACCCGGGTCAGTAACAGAAGTAATTGTGCACGCACCGCATTATGTCTTTTGACTCAGAGTTCTATAGTGTTGTAACTCCCAGGGAGGAGCTTCTAAGGAAGTCTGGAAGTGATGTTTTATGCAATTTCACATTTCTTTGGCTTGAATGCTAACCTACTATTATATTTACTTGGATGTACTTTGTTTGGGGGGAATAGGGGTATGTTGATAAGTTTGTATGCTCCTGTGTTATACTGCCGGTGCCCCTATAACACTCACTGAATTGTTACTGTGACTAGGGTGATAAAGAGGTAACAAGCGGCTGGTTAGTTGCAGCCTGCAGATAGGTAAAAGCTTGGAGTATATTGGAGGCGCACATTAGGGGGCACTGCGCTATACAACACCAGGGCCTCAGCTTACTGGCTGAGTGTATGTAAATATGTGGGAGTGTTCTTTTTGGTAAAGAGGTGTTACTACACTAAGTAAAATCTTGTTTTTAATAAATTAAGTTGGAGCCGCTTCCTTTGTTCGTGACTTCGTTGTATCCTGGGGAGCCCACCCTGGTACACGGCTTACATATGGGTGGGTCACGATATTGTGTGGGGGTCTATAATGGGTGGACCTTACCGTATGAGGGCCTTTAACATGGGCACTTACTGAGGGGGCTGTAACATGGGTCCTTACTGTACATGGGCCTCTAATAGGGATAGTATACTGTATGGTGGCCAATAAAGGAGGTAATATACTGTGTGAGGGATCAGTAAAGTTGGTGTTATACAATGTGGAGGCCCATAAAGGAGGTAATATACAGTGTGTGGACCTGGGGGCCCAGTCAAAGGCTTGCTATGGGTCCTTGTTTTTCCTAGTTATGAAACTGGTGAAGACATACTGTACCCAATTTTGACATACTATATCACAGACTACGTCACTTTAATAGGTGTGATGCAGGATCACAACTAATCATGATGTGTGCAAGGCAGTCACTCTATGGGCTGAGCAGACCCGGCGTCAGCACCATGACTGCATTTTTATTTTTAAATAGGCCATTACCTGCTGGAGTAACCCCAGCAGGTAACGGGCCCTATTTACTCCTTTAGCGGGGATCGGTAAGTAAGGCCAGGATCGCCAGGCCAGGGCCGCTTTAACCATAGGATCAATGGTGGACTTGCATTGGGCCCTATGGTAGCTGTCTGCTCCCTGCTTCACCACCTGGCTGCTGTCTTTGCTCCAGGTGTCCTGGGAGCAGGAGGCGCAATGTAGTGACGTCACTTACATCGCTCCTGTTACTCCTTAAAGACTCCGGAACCAGAGAGAGGACTAAACGGGGAAAGGTGAGTATTAAGGTTTTGTTTTTTTCTTTGATATATACAGTCATGGCCAAAAGTTTTGAGAATGACACAAATATTATATTTTCACATGATCTGCTGCCCTCTGGTTTTTATGTGTGTTTGTCAGATGTTTTTATCACATACAGAAATATAATTGCATTCATATTATGAGTAACAGAAGCTTATATTGACAGTTAGAATGAGTTAATGCAGCAAGTCAATATTTGCAGTGTTGACCCTTCTTCTTCAGGACCTCTGCAATTCTCCCTGGCATGCTCTCAATCAACTTCTGGACCAAATCCTGACTGATAGCAGTCCATTCTTGCAGAATCAATGCTTTAATTTTGTCTGAATTTGTTGGTTTTTGTTTGTCCACCCGTCTCTTGATGATTGACCACAAGTTCTCAATGGGATTAAGATCTGGGGAGTTTCCAGGCCATGGACCCAAAATCTCTATGTTTTGTTCCCTGAGCCATTTAGTTATCACCTTTGCTTTATGGCAAGGTGCTCCATCATGCTGGAAAAGGCATTGTTGAGCGCCAAACTGCTCTTGGACGGTTGGGAGAAGTTGCTCTTGGAGGACATTCTGGTACCATTCTTTATTCATGGCTGTGTTTTTAGGCAAGACTGTGAGAGAGCCCATTCCCTTGGCTGAGAAGCAACCCCACACATGAATGGTTTCAGGATGCTTTACAGTTGGCATGAGACAAGACTGGTGGTAGCGCTCACCTCTTCTTCTCCGAATAAGCTGTTTTCCAGATGTTCCAAACAATCGAAAAGGGGATTCATCAGAGAAAATGACTTTACCCCAGTCCTCAGCAGTCCACTCCCTGTACCTTTTGCAGAATATCAGTCTGTCCCTGATGTTTTTTCTGGAGAGAAGTGGCTTCTTTGCTGCCCTCCTTGAGACCAGGCCTTGCTCCAAGAGTCTCCGCCTCACAGTGCGTGCAGATGCACTCACACCTGCCTGCTGCCATTCCTCAGCAAGCTCTGCACTGCTGGTAGCCCGATCCCGCAGCTGAAACACTTTTAAGAGACGGTCCTGCTGCTTGCTGGTCTTTCTTGGGCGCCCTGGAGCCTTTTTGGCACCAATGGAACCTCTCTCCTTGAAGTTCTTGATGATGCGGTAGATTGTTGACTGAGGTGCAATCTTTCTAGCTGCAATACTCTTCCCAGTTAGGCCATTTTTGTGCAGTGCAATGATGACTGCACGTGTTTCTTTAGAGATAACCATGGTTAACAGAAGAGAAACAATGATGGCAAGCACTAGCCTCCTTTTAAAGTGTCCAGTGGTGTCATTCTTACTTAATCATGACAGATTGATCTCCAGCCCTGTCCTCATCAACACCCACACCTGTGTTAATGGAGCAATCACTGAAACGATGTTAGGTGGTCCTTTTAAGGCAGGGCTGCAATGATGTTGAAATGTGTTTTGGGGGATAAAGTTCATTTTCTAGGCAAATATTGACTTTGCAAGTAATTGCTGTTAAGCTGATCACTCTTTATAACATTCTGGAGTATATGCTAATTGCCATTAGAAAAACTGAAGCAGTAGACTTTGTAAAAATTAATATTTGTATCATTCTCAAAACTTTTGGCCATGACTGTACAGTTGGGTACATCATACTGTGGGGGCAATCTGAGGGGTGGGAGGACATGATACTGTGGGGGCAACCTGAGGGGTGGGGGGGACATGATACTGTGGGGGCATCCTCAGGGGGACCTGAAACTGTGGGGGTAACCTGGGGGGGCATGACACTGTGGGGGCAACCTCAGGGGGACATGAAACTGTGGGGGCAATCGGAGGGGGACATGACAGTGTGAGGACAACTTGGGTGGGACACATGACACTGTGGGGGCAACCAGGGTGTGGGGGACATGAATCTGCGGAGGTAACCTGGAGGGGGACATGAAAATGTGGGGGCAACCTGGATGGGGACATTATGAGGGGCATTATATTGTATGGGGTCACTAGGGAGTAATTATACTATGTGAGAGCCACTAAGGGGCATTATACTATGTAGGGGGCATTATAATTTGTGCAGGTCAAGTATTTTTAAGTGGTGGTGATGGGGGGCTCACTTATGAAACCTTTGCACAGGGCCCACCAATGTGTTAAAACGGCCCTGCGCCAGGAGGTTTGGTTCAGACCAAATAAGTCCGAACCGAAAATGCTATTATCATATTCCGGGGTCTCTTCAGACCCCGAAGTTTGATGATCAGAGACCCATGGGAGGTAAGCAAACATAATAAACTGTGTTACTTACCTCTCCTGTGCTCCGATGTGACTCCGTACTATCTTCGGCTCTCTTCAATGACCTCAGGTGGGTAAAGCCGGCGTCGTGACGTATAATTATGCCGGCGTAATCCATGTCTCTAATGTCATCGAAGAGAGCTGAAGACTGAGCAGGTAGAGACGCCGGAGCTCGTGAGAGGTAAGTAACATGTTTTTTTATTTTTGTCACCTCCCCTAGGCAGCTGATTCAGGGGTCTAAAATTCCTCTTTACTTTCTGATGTCTGAACAGGTTCTACTTGTGTATCCATCTACTTGTATTACAGTCCACTCCAGTAGGTCTACCTTAGCAAAAAACACACCCAATTTCGGTTGGGTTTTTTTGCTGTGGGTCACATGGGTTTCTCCAAAAGGGGCCCACTGAGGCTCTGTCGCCCAAGGGCCCACCAAAACCTGGAGCCAGCCCTGGGGCTGAGCCACTACTTCCATTAAGCTCAATAGGAGGTTTTTCTCTTACTAAGCTTCAACATTGTATGATTACTATTACCAAGAGAAGAACCTTTAATGAAAGTAGTAGCTCATACAGTACATGTATCATCATTAGGTGTGGTCCTGTTTTTTTTTTTTTGTTTTTTTTTTTAATGATATATATTATTAGAAATTACTACTACGTGGGCAGGCTGTCTCTGGAGTGTGTGTTAGCTGTAACTTACAGCTAAAACCTTGCTCCATCACCCCCTGTCAGATTTGAGCTCCAAGCAGGGGTTTTAACCCCTTAGATGCTGCTGTTAAACATGACCGTGCCGTCTAAGGAGTTTTCGGCACTTTACTATTCCCCATAGGCCCCCCGTGGCGAGTTCAGCAGGTGCCGATATGTATTTTTAGCATCTCGGGGGCGCTGGTCAGAGCCACATACTTGGTTGATGTTGCCTGTCCTAGTGGGATGTCAAAAAAAAAAAAAAAAATGTAATAAAAAAAAATCTAAAGTATTAAAATTATATATCAATATAAAGCTTGTAAAATAAATAATACCCTTTACCTATATAAAATGAGTATTGTAAGAAGAAAACTAAAATTTAATACAAACATTACATATATGGTATTGCCGTGTCTGTAACAACCATGCAATAAAACTGAAACATTAAACTTACACAGTGAACGTCATGGAAAAAAAAGAAGATAAAAACCCCAAAAATCACCAAATCATCAGGACAAAACTGGCTGTGGCAGGAAGGGAATATATAAGCTGGGCCAGAGTATATAACGATATACACTAGATTTAGATCTTACGAGGGAAAAGACAAGAGAAGTGACCTCCAGAGTGACTCCCCCAATCATAGGAGTTGCTAGGAATATAGTAGACAAATTGGTGTTCCCAATGTACTCACTAGAGCTTACATATTCATTTTGCATCATCCGCTGTGCATTCACATCTTGCAAACTAATGCTCACTACACCCTTTGATAAATTCTTTTAGGGGTGCAGTTTTCAAAATGGGGTTGCTCCCTAGGGAATTCGGCTTTATTGGTACCTTAGAGGGTCTGCAAACATGACATGGCATCCAGATACCAAACATCTAAATCTGCGCTGCAAAAGCCACATTACGCTCCTTCACATTTGCACACTCTAATGGCGAATTGAAGTATTATATTTCTAAAAGGGCACTGACTGAAAGATTATTTCTCATCTGTATTGGCCCACTCTTTGGGACCAATCAGGATAGGGCTACATGCACACAACCGAGTGTGCAGGCCAAGGGAGGGCTGATGTTATAGAGGAATGAACTCGCATGACATCTGAGTGCCTTCTTTCCCTCATCTGCTACTGGTGGGTGACAGGTGACATATGTGAATGATGTCACTGGTCCCTCTCCAGTGACCCGAGGCCATTGGTTTCAGCAATGAGACCGAAAGGACACTGATGGGGGACAACTGGGTGCTGGGGGCAGTTGAGTTTTTTTGTTTTTTTAATTTTACACCTCCCCGGCTGCCAGAATGGTCACTACAATTTATGGAAAACCTCTGTAAAGGGGTTGTCCAAGGTTATTTTTTTTTTTTTACGGCCTATCCTCAGGATTGGTGATAAATGCCTGATCAGTAAGGAGCCGACACCCGGCCCCTGGACTGATCAGCTGTACGGATGCGCTTCCAGGGCCCGTCCTGTACAAAATACATACTGTATAACAACCGGGCACATTCACTGAAGCACAGCTCCCACTGACTTCAATAAGTCATGAGGACAGGCCATAAAATTAAGCCCAGACAACCCCTTTAATATCCCCCCCCTAATGTCCCATACATTTTAAGGTTCTCTCACAGGATATTAGCCCCCATCACTACCCCCACACAATATAATTGCCTCATCACTCGTTCCCATACAGTATGGGGGACCAGTGAAGGGACCACTGTATGGACCAGATAGTGGCCTCTTCACAGCAGAATTAGCTCATTATTTACCTGTCTGCTGTCCTGTCCTAGTCTCTCTGCTCTGCACACACTTTTGGGACATCATGTGCCCCTGGAGCAGGAAGGATTGTATGGGGCTGGAAAGAAGACAGGTAAGTACCGATACTTACCCCTTATCGCACACAGCTTGTAGGCCACAGGCTTAATGTGGTCTGTGGCCTACAAGTCCGAGTGTGGTAGAGCAGGAAGCCTGTGTATTTTTAACAACTGGATCGGCAGAAACGGGGAGAACTGGCTACATTCACTTACCGATCCCAGCTCCTCCCATGGCCTCCTCCACTTCCCCATTCAACCTTCAATCATCTTGAGATTCAATGACGTAATGTGCAGCATACGGGGTCCCCTAGGAGCTGAAGAAGTGGAAGGCTGCAGTGAGTAGGAATAGTTAAGTTAATCAGGGCCTTTACCGGACCACCACTGCCTATTAAAATTGCACGGGGTACACTGGGGGATTCACTGGTACTCTGGTGAACCAGTCTGAGCCTGGGTGTGATACTACGTGGTAGAGTTCTCCAGCTCACTGTGCACTCAAAGTAGAACCACAGCACACAATATGTTTTAGTTTGCAAATTAAGGACTATGTTTATTTGCTCACCTGAGCTATATTTAGGATATATATCATCCACCAAATGTACATTTTTTTAATTGTAACGTTTCAGACATAATAGACTCTTCTCAAACTTGATCTGTAGTCCCAATATCATAATAAAGGTAGCAGTGGTGCTGTATCCATTGAACTCTTGCGTTCTGACAGTAATAGCTCTGTAAAGGCAGTATCCATCAAAGACTTCCTTATATGTCATAAATTGTTGGGGGGGGGGGGGGATTGCGCCATTTTTCTTAGGGAGTAACCGGAATTTTCTAGGTGCAAAACATATTGCACCATTACCAGCAAAATATCTGTGCATGTGAGTTCATATCTCAGAATATCACCCTGATCATTTTTATTAAAACATCCTTCTGAATGGAGAATTTCACATGTAAACTCAGTTTAGGATCTACTAACATGCTAAAATAGGAATATAGGCTATAGAAGCAGTGCACGAGCATGTGGATAATGATTTAGCGCGCATGGTAAGATAAGGTCTGCTCATCTTATTTATATATGTATATAATTAATATGCCATGCTTTTATACTGTAGTATTCATTTCATATTTAATGCACAGCATCTACTTCGCCTTACTGAGGCTCGTATATTTCTTTAGAATGTTTCAGCTACAGTGGAAGCCGGAGGCAATTGTCAAAAGCAGTCATTTTTTTCAGATAACCATATTCCTCTTACTCCTTCTTTCTATCATTTGTTTGAAGACAGTAATCTACTGACTTGTGTATAGATAGATGCTTGATGCTCAGAGATGGATATACAGTGCAAGCCTGTGCCATGAGATATATGCTGTGCATTTATTCATCATCTTATGCTAAAAAGTGTAGAATATATATCATACACCATTTAACTTCTACATGTGTCATTTATACAATGAAACATCAACCCCATACTGTGGATAATGCTCTGACAGTTTTTTTATTTATTTTTTCAAAACCATTTTACCTTTCTTTTTTTGCTAGACATATATATGCTATATTGCTATATATATATATATATAGGCACTTGAGAAAGGTTCCCGTGAGAACCGATACATGGTGTATTGCTTTTCCAATAAAAGGACATTTTCCATCTCTACAAGTTGCTGGCAGATTGGATTGTTTTTTCTATTAGGAACCCTTCTGGCTGGAGAGGGGTTTCTGCCGTGCAATTTATAGGACGATACCCAGTTTTGCTGGTGCTGCTACAAATGCTTTTTTGAGTTATATATATATATATATATATATATATATATATATATATACACACCAATTTTTTCAGTAACTGATTTTGCTCCCATTATACTCTATGGAAGCTACCTACCTCTCTATAAGTGGACCAACTCTTACCGTACCTAAGACCATTTTTTTAAGCAAATTTTCAGTGGACCTCCTTTGTAATCAAAGCAAAAGGTGGCTACTTTGAAGAACCTAGAATATAAGACATATTTTCAGTTGTTTCACACTTTTTTGTTAAGTATATAATTCCACATGTGTTAATTCATAGTTTTGATGCCTTCAGTGTGAATCTACAATTTTTATAGTCATGAAAATACAGAAAACTCTTGGAATGAGAAGGTGTGTCCAAACTTTTGGTCTGTACTGTACTTTTATGCAATATGCAGTGAAAAAAATTGTATAACAACATCTTTTACTTTACTGTACCATATTTGTTTCAGAGAGTGAAGAAAATTTACCTAATCTTTTTTTTTCTGTTTTTGAACAATATTCATTCCTCTGCTTTCTTCACCTCCATGTCAGTTACCTCAGAAAGAGTTCTTCATGAACTATCCACTAACCATATACCTCTTTCCCATATTTACTAAAGTAAAACAAGGAATCTGGATCATACAAGGGATATGTAAAACAGTGGTGAATAGAGAAAAGTATATATACTACATGCAGGACTGACTCTAGATTTTCTACCAGCTGTTGTGGAAACTTAAATAACACCCTACCCTACATGGCTCCAGGAATTACTAGTGTGCATATATGAACACAGGCCCCTGTACTTGTACAGAATATTGTGCTGTCGTATTTGTTTGTTGTGATACATTAAGGGTATGTTCACAAGGAGTTTTTTGCAAGCTGAAAAAATCTGCTTCAGGAATTAGGAAACATTTTTTTGGACCTGGAAAGTTCTCTTTAAGAAAACACTAGCATTTTTTGATGCGGTTTTTGCAAAAACCGCATCAAAAACCGCATCAAAAACCGCGTTAAAATAAAAAAACGCTAGCAGTTTTTCCGCCTCCCATTCATTTCAATGGGTTTTTCAAGGCGGAATCCACTTGAAGATAGGTCATGCCGCTTTTTTTTTTCCTGGCAGGTAAAACAGGAAGGCATCAGAATTGGAGTGGCAGGGGATTGTTGGTGAGATAGACTACTTTATTTTTTTAAAAACATAAAAAAAAAAATCCCTTTTACACACCTGCCTCCTGCTCATTGCTACCACCATTTTTTACAATGTAACTTTTTAAGCAGACATATACAGTTCAGCATGTGTTCTTTAAAAGAAAAAAGTACAATACTGCTCACAGCAACTACATACTCAAAACATGTGAATATTCACAATGGCCGTGTTATATCCATTACTGCAGGAGAAATGACAACTATATTGGATCAGGTGTTTAACATATTCTGATTGACCCCACTGACTGGAAAAAACAAATACTACAGTGCTCATAGAAATACATACCTGATAGAACGAGCCCTGAAATAGCCTGATGATAGCGCCAACATATTCTGCAGCACTTTACAAAATGTAGGGTTCAAGTACAGACAACAAGATACATTACAGAATAATAGTCAGTTCACACAATGGGACTGAGGGCCCTGCTCGCAAGAGCTTACAATCTATGAGGTAGAGGGGGTGACACAAGAGGTAGAAGGGGTGTGGTACAGGAGGTAGCATTGCTTACACAGTGGTCCAGCCGTTTATGTGATAGAGATTACTTTCATTACACATAAAAAACTGTATGAGCCGTCACCAGTCAGTGTCCTTTAACGTGCAGAACTATCTGCAGAATTGCAGTGAAATCCACAAGTATTACAAATTGATCTGCATTTTCAGGCCTCATGTGAAATGTCAGTGAGCTAGCTGTGTTTTTCATGGCTAGCATCCTGACGTCACGTGGTCTATGACCACATACACACAATTGTGTATTTTCATGGTTCAGTGTATGAGGCTGAGAGACAAGGGCAAAACTCAGGACAGGTCAATGTCACCTTAATCCGTACTGCATACTGTATCTCCATATATGTAAAAATGAATTTCTATTGTCTGTCGTCTATTCTTTATGCATAGCCAAACGACTGGACTGACCTTCACCAAATTTGGCACATCCAAAGATTTTAGACTGGGTTTCTGCTCTCGAGGACGTATTGCTACCAAGATATTTACAACAGCCAATATAGCACCACTGACTACCACATGAAGGATCTTCCTCCATATCAGATCACATGTCCCATATTAGCCAATAAAAGCACGCAGGTCCTTCACTGGATATGCAGCAATATCAGAAGATTGCAGCATTTACTCACTATTGCTCTCTGTTAACAGCCAGTATCACAGAATATCAATCATGTGCCACATATTAGCCAATAGAAGCTCACAGGTCCCTCTGACTGCAGGTATGCTATTAAAATCTTACCTGAGACCAAAACATCTCCCACTGTAACTTATAAAATAATGACAGAGAACTGAGCTTTGGTTATGTGGGGGTTGGCCACAGCTTTATTAAACAATTTTAACCATTTAAACCATCAGAAAGATGAAAATCAGATCATCCATGCCCATTAACTTTTTACATCAGTTTATGCACCTTTGTCTGAATGCCACCGCTGGTAACCAGCGGGCGTGTGGACTCAGATGACGCCTTCCTCTGGGCACAGACTTCCACCACGGAGGAGTTGAGAGTAGTCCTACTCTGACCTCCGACCAATCCCATCCAGAAACAGTAACCCTCTCTCCGCGCCTTCCTGAAGGCCAGCCAAAAATATATCCAGACCGATGGGGTTCAAGTGAACCCTGTCAGAAAGTAACAAGTCCCCGTTATCTCCTTCCAGCTCCCGGTGTCTGACAGCAATGTCACCTAGCCCCCTTACAAACTTGGACACTCGGGCATTGATTAGACGGCGGCATCGTTCCAAAGCCATGTGGAATTTGGCACCATGCCACACTTTTCTAGGCACTATATCCAACCATACTAGGGCTATCTTCTGGAAAAAAAACTGTGAAACAGGCTAAGTCCTGGCATATCATCGCAATAAGTTTGACCACCTTAAATTTGCCCAGGTCGTTGCCACCTGCATGTATTATGAGAACCAGGGGGCCACGGCAGATGCGGCTTACTGCCACCACTTCCAAAGAACACCGGACCACCGCAGGCCCCTGATACCCCTCCAGTGTACCTGGACATCCGGAAGTCCTAGAGATAAACCTCCTAGTCGCACTGCTGCATGCCTCTCTGCCCAAAATACATAAGAATGTCCTATGATCCAGATATGTGGCCCTGCAAACAAAAACGGAAAGAGAATACCACTATCGTCTGCACCCGTCATCAACAAGCACTATCAACAGGTCAGGTCTAACATACGAATGAAAGAAATCAAATTTCCATCTGCCCAATAGTTTAATATCCTCCCCCCCCCCATACCACAAATGTCCACCATAGTGGCGGCCCCAATTCTAAATGAATGGGTCCCAAACTCCTCCGGATGGAGGCCCAATTCCCGCAGGCAAGCTTTGAATAACGATATAAATTGATATCTTGTTAACAGGAAACCAGACTCATGAACTAAAAGGACCCAGGGGCCGAACATTTAATATTCAGCCTGTTCAGGAAACTGCCGACCAAGTGCAACCCTCGGACGACAGTGACAAAATAGATAACCAACATCCCCGTCCATGCTGGTCCGCTTTGGACTTGTGGATACAAACTTTCAAGAACTGGGAACCCACTATGACATCTCTGAAATACAGACCCCCTGGACGAAAGCCACTTACCGACACCAGCTCACTAATCCTCAGCATTGCAAAGAATGAAGCGCGAATGCCGCTCGGAACAATGCAACTTCCCATGGATCCAAACATACTGCCGGCACCACCGCCAATAACCACAAAAATAAGCTGAAAGAAACCGGGCGACCGCCACCCTTCTACTTCTTCCACCCCTTCAGGACTTAACGAATCACAAAGTGCTTCGTGACATCAGGCAAACCATACATCTTGACGAAGAAAGTCACCCCGGAGAGGCTTTTATTGGCCACATTGGCAGAAGCGCCTTTGTTCCTCAAGTGCACCAAGAAATCTAAAGAGACCTGGAACAAAGACTCCTCATTAAGCAAACACTTACCCATGTCCAAAGCCAACCATAAAGCCCATACTTTCCCGTGACTTCTCCAAGTCCCTTCAGACACAGATCCTCAGAAGAGCCTCATAAATTCCGTTCTACCAGTGCCCACAAGTTTAAACTGGTGGCAACTAGAGGGGGACATTAAACTGGGGTAGCTGGAGGGGGGCATTAAACCATGGGGGTAGCTGGAGGGGGACATTAAACTGTGGGAAACTAGAGGCAGACATGCCCTCCCAGCTACCACCACAATGTCATCCTCCATCTGCTCCCCAGTTTAATGTCCCCCTCCATCTGTCCCCAGTTTAATGTCCCCCCTTCATCTGTCTCCAGTTCAATGTCCCCTTTCATCTGCCACCAATTTAATGTCCCCACCTTCATCTGCCACCAGCTTAATGCCCCTTCATCTGCCACCAGTTTAATTTCCCCTTTAACTGCCACCAGTTTAATGTCACCCTTCATCTGCCACCAGCTTAATGTCCCCCCTTCATCTGCCACCAATTTAATGTCCTCACTTCATCTGCCACCAATTTAATGTCCCCCCTTCATCTGCCACAAGCTTAATGCCCTCCTTCATCTGCCGCCAGTTTAATTGCCCCTTCAACTGCCACCAGTTTAATGTCACCCTTCATCTGTCACCAACTTAATGTCCCCCTTCATCTTCCCCAGTTTAATTGCACCCCCTTCATCTGCCACCAATTTAATGTCCCCCTTCATCTACCACCAGTTTAATGCCCCCTCCATCTGTCACCAGTTTAATGTCCCCCTTCATCTGCCAGCACAGTTTAATGTCCCCCTTCATCTGCCACCAGTTTAATGCCCCCTTTATCTCTCCCCAGTCTAATGTCCCCCCCAAAGTTTAACATAATCAAATCACTGATACTCACCTCTCCTTGCTCTCCTGCTGTCTCTTCTGGAGAGTTCAGGGAGCTGCAGGTGCAGTGTGAGTGACGTCATCACATCATGCCTACAGCTCCTGGGGCTGGAGCATGCAGAGGAGAACAGTGGTGAAACAAGAGCTGTCCACGGAATGCTCTTGTTTTACCATTGTATTTAACTCATCTGCATCCTCTCCGGACCCAGATGAGTTGAATCCGGGACATAACTCCCGCCGACGCGGATGGCGGGACAGGACCCACAATCTGGGACTATCCCGCAGAATCCAGGATGGTTGGGAGGTATGGATTTGTAGCCATAATATTGCCACAAACATGGCCTGTATTTTACCAGTAGAAAATCAGTCTTTATCTGGCACCGTCGACAATATTTGCCAGTTTTTACTTTTTACATTTTTTTTTGTCAGCAGCAGGTTGTGCACTTTATTACATAATCTTACATGGGACGGTAAATTGGAGCGGTTGTCTATACTAACCAATCAGATTAGTAGTTTCATTTTCAAAGTGGCCTTGGACAGATGACAGCTGACACCAGATTGGTTGCTAGGGGCAATTGCCTCATTTTACCAAAATTACTAAAAATTACAAAAAAAAAAAACCCCCAAAAAACCTAATGACTACTCACCTTATGCACAGGTTGCTAATATCATCTGGAGGTTGTGCACACAAAAACAACAAGAACCAGCACCTCCTTAGGCTGAAATCATCAATTTTTATTGTTTGATAGGACAGGTAAAATACACAGCATTATGGAAAATCTACGCATGTTTTTATTTGAAATCCATATAATTACAACGTTTCGGTCTTGCCCCAGACCTTCTTCAAGCAAATGGATTGCCAGTGAGGGAAAAAATAGTGAAAAGCAGCATCTGCTGCTGGTATTCATACTTACACCTGAGTATTGGATTTAATTTTCTTCTAAACTAAGGATTGGCACCAGAATTGTAGTAGGAGAGCTGTGTCTATACCTGATATTTGAAATCCACCTCACCTCTCTTCTGGCGTTTCTGACTCACACTTAGTACTTAGTCATCAAAGGACTCGGTGTGAATCAGAAATGTGTCAGAAAAGAGAAGACGTCTTGTGTGTATTGTCCGTATTGCTCTGCATTTTACCTGTCCTATAGAAGAATACAAACTGAAGATTTTTAGGCCAAGGAAGTGTATATCCTAACAAATAAAAGCTCTTCTAAAATAGTACAGATTACTATGCATATTTTCCATATTTTTGACTTTTTTGCATCTGGACTTGCTATTTTTGATTGCATTTCCTCATGTTACATGCTATGTGGTATAACATTCATTATAAAGCCACCAACTTGGCATTTATAATTTTTTTTTGTAAGGATAAAGAAGTTACTGTGGCTCATAACAATCCGCAGGGCCAAACAATGTTTTTCACAGCTGTTGACTTGCTTAAAGCAGCTGTCAAAAATTGTATAGAATAATAAAACAGTTTCTGACACAAAATACAAAAGTTCAGAAGTCCATCCCTTTCTGCCAGTGAAACTGAGGGCTCACTTATTGTAGAAAAATGTGCTGAAACTGTAATTAAAAAGTAGCTGAACTACTGTAAGAACAGAGAAATAAACCATACTATACCAAAAGGAACCACATCCAATAAGTCACAATAATTATAATAGTTAAGAATTACAAATTACATAAACTTTCAATGGTAAACTGGAGCCAACTGCAAGCATAAACTAGAGTTATTTTTTTCTGCAGTCCAGTGTAGATACAAAATGTTGTGTTGAGATTTCTACAATACTTGTTCAGAATTCTGGATGTAATGAGAGTCATTTATAAATAAGTAAAAATATATTCTTATTGCGGAAAAATAAACTGAGATGAAATGAATTATCATATTTAACAGCACTTGTCATATTACGTACCAACTTGTATTATGTTCTTTTCAATTTGTGGATGCAGCACACTGATTGACAGGTAAATGAAGGTGTTGAGATTTTATAATTGAAATTGTACATGTATAATTCTATAATATATATATATGAGCTTTGATCTATGCAGACTAACACATAGTAGCAAGCCCCTAACATCTGCATGGAGCTGCATCCACGTCATTCACAATGGATGCTGGCTGTTTTACAAGTTGACTCTCACCGGCAGCTTCTGGGATAGAAAATTACTTGAATGGGAGCTGAGAAGCAGTAACCTGGTGCAGCCACTATACATGCTTCTGGCTCTATTCTCTGTGTTAGTTCTGGCTAACTAACTAAAATTTGCTATTGCTATAACAATACTAACCCACAGAATAAAGGTAACATGTCATTTATACTGCAGCATGAACTCTGTTAAAATAAAAACCATAGTAGAATTACATACTATCCATTCTACCTCACAAATAATTCTTACACAGTTTACAGTCATTAGAAAATATAAGCTTTCATATGGCTAAGTGAACTTTGAAAAAGTAAATGTATAAAAATGTTTTGACTCCTGAATGGTGGAGACGAAAAAAACATAAGCTGTATTCACACTATCAACTTTCACGGCGTGTGACAACGTATTTTAAATGGCTGTTACATGGCTACATGAAAATCAGTTTATGTGAATCAGGCTATTCACATGACTATTTTTACAGCCCATTTTAACAGACTGTCAAGCACCAGAAGCAGCAGCTTTTTACTATGTATTTGGACTGAGCTACTGAATTACATAGCCAACCGTTACTGATAGATTGTTAGAGAATCATGCTCTATGAGCTACTGGAGAGAAACAGACCCAAACACTTGCAAGGAATCCATACATATTCTTGTACGGGATCTCTGCTGTCTGACCTTGAGGCAAACCAATGTACATAACATGCCATCTTTTTCCTCTATATGATTTCTATCTATCTATCTATCTATCTATCTATCTATCTATCTATCTATCTAGTATAGCTGTACACTTGACTGACCAATTTAAATGTGTCACAGTAATGGCTGTCCAGCACACAGGGCCTCTTATTAAGTCAATGTTTTTGGCTGCCTTACCCTGCATTCACATGGTGTATTGGTCGAATTTATTGTCCTGTACAGTGTGCCAGGAGAGGGACTCCTGGCAATACAGTTATCTATGTTGCTAGGATTCCCTGCCTCCCAGCGACATACTGTCCTGTACTATAATCACTACAGAACAGTATGTCACTGTAAGGCAGGAACTCCTGGCATCATACATAACTATTGGTTCCTCTCCTATAACACTGTTCAGCCTGGTAAATCCGGCCAACACATGAACCGAGTTTCATGGGTGAAGATCAGTCCTGTGAATGCGACTTTAGAGGTTCATTGTGACAGGTGCAGTGTTCCACTTATGCAAAGGCCGAATGATCCTGAGATTGGGTTTACACTGTGATTTTTTGCTAAAGAACTGTGCACGTTTTTTAATTGCAGTAATGAGTAGCACATGTTATTATAAATCTCATCTGTATTCTAACAGCTATTAAACCGAAAAACCTCTGGTGTACAAGCTATTAGCATACAGGTGGGATGTGTAGTAACACGTGCTACTCATTACTGCAATTAAAAAATGTCTGCAGTTCTTCAGCAAAAATGTGTAGTGTAAACAAAGCCTTAAAGTGTCAGTCAGTCCCCATATTGATTTGGACAAGACAGAGCCTTTGAGATGAACACAACAGTTGACAAATTGAAAAAGAAGCCCCATAGATTATATCTTCCATGGTATGCTATATGTCAAGATGTTGGGTCCACATGTAGGGATAGTCAGTAATTCAAGACCACAACTGTGAGTGCTGCTAATTCTCAGCTGCTGTTTATTTCCAACATGACCTCTCCACTCAGGTGCAGCTTGTATGCAACGTTCATGCTGTTTGCAGTTGAGGTACAGTATTTGCAAGGTGGGTACATGTTGCTTTCAGATGTGGACAGTCTATGAATCCACTCAAAATTTCAGAGTAAGAGGTCCTTGTTCTCTGCTGCTGCTGCTGCAGCTGCTCTTCATTTCTAACATCACCTCTTCAAATCAATAAGCGGCACTCAGTTGGATCTTTTTACCTGGAATATGGAGGTGGTGTGTGGGAGGTGAAAGAGTAGGTGGGAATGAGACACATCATGGCGCAAACAAAAAAATTCTATTTCTGTTCTTACCACTTCCGCGAAATCTCATGCATTGAAATTAATTTCCATCATTTGGAAAATACACACCCTCAGCCAACCGTATCCTCCCCTCTACATGGGATGGTTTATCTCCATTTATGACTGTGTACTTCATTGAACATTATCACTGTGTAATGGCTGTCCAGTAAACAGGAACCTTATAAGAAGAAGTAACAAAGTACACTCTCTGATGTTATCCTACACAAGTGGCTAGCTGATTACAAAAAGAGCTGGAAAAAACTGTTGCAAGGAACCATGTCTCATAACATAGAATCTCAATGGGCATAAAATTCCAAAATTGAAGAAAGCGACAGCAGCAACTAGGATATAAAATTGTTCCAATATCTTAATTGTTTTACTACTAAAATGTTTTGACCCACCTAAGAGTCTTTATCAAAAAGACTCTAGCACACAAACACTGTATAAACATAAAAGGTTGTATATAGCACCTAATAGGCAATCATATAAAAATCCCCATTGAAATTCATTAGTGACCTAACAGGTGTATTGTCATAATACCAGTGTCCGACAATACTGGGTACTGGTCTATTTCCTAGGGATGTTGGGGGTGGGCCCCCAAATCATTTCCTCTGGTGGGCCCAAGGAACCTTAGGCTAAGGCTTCATGCTGCAGAAATGCAGCGTTGTTTTTTGAACCAAAGTCAGAAGTGGATTTAACAAAAGGGAAACGTGTAAGTGCTTCCTTTATATTTTCCATTCTTTTTCATGTCACTCAAAAAAACTCAAAAAACACTGCGTTTCTGCAACAGGGGCCTAAGCCTTAATCTGACATTGCCTAACACATTGTGAAGAGAATATTAAATAGGTATGACAAGTCATTACATATTCATATGTACCTTAGAGTAGACTGATACACTTGAAGCATGCTCCCTGAACTAAAGTATATCATTTCCTGTTGTAAAAGCAACAGTTTTCATTCTTCACCACTGAGCATGAGCCTCTGAATGTGTTTAAATGCATGTCAAATAAATTTTATATACAGAGAGATAGATAGATAGATAGATAGATACAGTTCTGGCCAAAAGTATTGGCACCCCTGCAATTCTGTCAGATAATACTCAATTTCTTCCAGAAAATGATTGCAATCACAAATGCTTTGGTAATAATATCTTCATTTAATTTGTCTTCAATGGAAAACCACAAAAAGAATTGTCAAAAAGCCAAATTGGATATAATTCTACACCAAACATAAAAAGGGGGTGGACAAAAGTATTGGCACCCTTTGAAAAATCATGTGATGCTTCTCTAATTTGTGTAATTAACAGCACCTGTTACTTACCTGTGGCACATAACAGGTGGTGGCAATAACTAAATCACACTTGCAGCCAGTTGAAATGGATTAAAGTTGACTCAACTTCTGTCCTGTGTCCTTGTGTGTACCACATTGAGCATGGAGTAAAGAAAGAAGACCAAAGAACTGTCTGAGGACTTGAGAAGCAAAATTGTGAGGAAGCATGAGCAATCTCAAGGCTACAAGTCCATCTCCAAAGACCTGAATGTTCCTGTGTCTACCGTGCGCAGTGTCATCAAGAAGTTTAAAGCCCATGGCACTGTGGCTAACCTCCCTAGATGTGGACGGAAAAGAAAAATTGACGAGAGATTTCAACGAAAGATTGTGCGGATGGTGGCTAAAGAACCTCAACTAACATCCAAACAAGTTCTAGCTGCCCTGCAGTCCGAGGGTACAACAGTGTCAACCCGTACTATCCGTCGGCGTCTGAATGAAAAGGGACTCTATGGTAGGATACCCAGGAAGACCCCACTTCTGACCCAGAGACATAAAAAAGCCAGGCTGGAGTTTGCCAAAACTTACCTGAGAAAGCCAAAAACTTTTTGGAAGAATGTTCTCTGGTCAGATGAGACAAAAGTAGAGCTTTTTGGGAAAAGGCATCAACATAGAGTTTACAGGGAAAAAAAAAGAGGCCTTCAAAGAAAAGAACACGGTCTCTACAGTTAAACATGGCGGAGGTTCCCTGATGTTTTGGGGTTGCTTTGCTGCCTCTGGCACTGGAGTGCTTGACCGTGTGCATGGCATAATGAAGTCTGAAGACTACCAACAAATTTTGCAGCATAATGTAGGGCCCAGTGTGAGAAAGCTGGGTCTCCCTCAGAGGTCATGGGTCTTCCAGCAGGACAATGACCCAAAACACACTTCAAAAAGCACTAGAAAATGGTTTGAGAGAAAGCATTGGAGACTTCTAAAGCAGCCAGCAATGAGTCCAGACCTGAATCCCATAGAACACCTGTGGAGAGATCTCAAAATGGCAGTTTGGAGAAGGCACCCTTCAAATCTCAGGTACCTGGAAAAATTTGCCAAAGAAGAATGGTCTAAAATTCCAGCAGAGCATTGTAAGAAACTCATTGATGGTTACCGGAAGCGGTTGTTCGCAGTTATTTTGTCTAAAGGTTGTGCTACCAAGTATTAGGCTGAGGGTGTCAATACTTTTGTCCGGCCCATTTTTGGAGTTTTGTGTAAAATGATCAAGGATTTGACTTTTTTTTCATTCTCCTTTGTGTTTTTTCATTGCAAGCAAAATAAATGAAGATATTATTACCAAAGCATTTGTGATTGCAATCATTTTCTGGAAGAAATTGAGTATTATCTGACAGAATTGCAGGGGTGCCAATACTTTTGGCCAGCACTGTAGTGGAGGTTTAGATCTGCAATGGTAGGCAAAATGGGTCCAAAGGCAGTCAGAGGCACCAATGTTCAGTGTGAACAAGTTATTCCCTGTTTGTTTATTTTCACAGCATAACAAAATATCTGGCCTTTGTATTCAGGCATTAAAAGAAAAAAGAACTAACACAAGTTATACAAACAATGCAAGTGATATACTACATAAATTTTCACCAAAATAGCAAAAAGTCCAGCAACAGGCAGAAACTCTGAGGCTACGTCCATCTGCATTGGAGTCTCCGTTTGTAGACTCCCTCATTGTCTGCGTCCAAAATTGCCAGACAAAAAAGTACTTTAAGTCCAGTGGTTTAAAAAAACGGACACCCCACCGATTCCATTATAGTTAATGGGTTCTGTCGGGCTCAGTATGTGACCACTGTTGTAACAGTTCACCTACCTGTTGTTCTGGTTCTCCGATGGTCCAGCACAATGGATAGGCCTATGCTAGTGTGAACCTAACGTTAGGTTCTGTCACACACACGTGGTCCCCACTCCTGACAGGTACAGCCTGCACAGCTTTATGGCTAGACAGAGAATAAGGCTAGGTGTACATCTGCACCTGGTCTACGTTCGGGGTTTCCGTCACCGAATACGTTTAAAAAACTTTTCTCTCCGCATTTTTGGGCAGAAACCTGGCAGGCAACCACTTTTTAAGCGGATTAGGTTTCTGTTCTTCGGGTCCCCAAGCAAACCAGAAGAATGGAAAGCCGAATGGTAGTGTGAACCTAGCATAACTTGCCCCAGAACAAACTTGTCTGCCATTTCACTGAAATCCATACCGGGAAACTGAATTCACCAAGTATCCTCAGCAGGTGCTCAATTGGGTTGAGGTCAGGGCTCTGGCTTGGCCAGTCAAGAATGGTCACAGAGTTGTTCCGAAGCCACTCCTTTGTTATTTTAGCTGTGTGCTTAGGGTCATTGTCTTGTTGGAAGGTGAACCTTCGGCCCAGTCTGAGGTCCAGAGCACTCTGGAAGAGGTTTTCTTCCAGGATATCTCTGTACTTGGCCGCATTTATCTTTCCTTCAATTGTAACCAGTCGTCCTGTCCCTGCAGCTGAAAAACACCCCCATAGCATGATGCTGCCACCACCATGTTTCACTGTTGGGATTGTATTGGGCAGGTGATGAGCAGTGCCTGGTTTTCTCCACACATACTGCTTAGAATTAACGCCAAAAAGTTCAATCTTCGTCTCATCAGACCAGAGAATCTTATTTCTCATAGTCTGGGAGTCCTTGTGTTTTTTGGCAAACTCTATGCAGGCTTTCATATGTTTTGTACTGAGGAGAGGCTTCCTTTGGGCCACTCTGCCATAAAGTCCCGACTGGTGGAGGGATGCAGTGATAGTTGACTTTGTGGAACTTTCTCCCATCTCCCTACTGCATCTCTGGAGCTCAGCCACAGTGATCTTTGGGTTCTTCTTTACCTTTCTCACCAAGGCTCTTCTCCCACGATTGCTCAGTTTGGCTGGACGGCCAGGTCTAGGAAGAGTTCTGGTCGTCCCAAACTTCTTCCATTTTAAGGATTATGGAGGCCACTGTGCTCTTAGGAACCTTGAGTGCTGCAGAAATTATTTTGTAACCTTGGCCAGATATGTGCCATGCCACAATTCTGTCTCTGAGCTCCTTGGGCAGTTCCTTTGACCTCATGATTCTCATTTGCTCTGACATGCACTGTGAGCTGTGAGGTCTTATATAGACAGGTGTGTGCCTTTCCTAATCAAGTTCAATCAGTTTAATTAACCACAGCTGGACTCCAATGAAGGAGTAGAACCATCTCAAGGAGGATCAGAAGGAAATGGACAGCAGTGAGTTAAATATGAGTGTCACAGCAAAGGGTCTGAATACTTATGACCATGTGATATTTCAGTTTTTCTTTTTTAATAAATTTGCAAAAATATCTACATTTCTGTTTTTTTTCTGTCAAGATGGGGTGCTGAGTATACATTAATGAGAAATAAAATGAACTTTTTTGCTTTTAGCAAATGGCTGCAATGAAACAAAGAGTGAAAAATTTAAAGGGGTCTGAATACTTTCCGTACCCACTGTAAATATTATTGTTTGTATAATACAAAGTTATACAATTTTCCAATATACTTTCTGTATCAATTCCTCGCGTTTTCTAGATCTCTGCTTGTTGTGAGTGCATGGTCATGTGATGGACACACAGGTGCACAGCTCGTTATACTCACAGCACAATAATCAGACAACTGTCTTTTATCAAGCTGCGTGTCCATCACATGGACTGATTTTTTATCCATTGCTAGTAGACAATGAATGACAGCAAGCAGAGATCTAGAAAACTGTAATTGATACAGAAAGTATACCTGGAAACTGTACAACTTTTGGCAAAAACAAACAAGATTTATTTGCTGAAAGTGGACAGTCCCTTTAAAGTGTACATGTCATCCCACTTTTTTTTTTTTTTTTTTTTTTACTATTGTGTAGGGGAGTGTTTGGAGAACAATTTTGTAATATACATAAATTAACTTACAGTATTTTAGTCGAAAACCAGCTCTGACATTTTCCTTAGCAATGCTCTAACCAAGCATTGCCAGGGAGAGTCTGCATATACGGGGGCAAAATTATTATGTCTTGTATGCCAGTTTTCTGTTGCAAATTTCTTGTGCAAATCAGGTTTTTATGACTTTTTCCTGAAAAGGGGATGTGGCAAGGGGGTGCAGGGGGAAAGGCCATTGTCCCCACCAGATTTATAATAATTTACACCAGAAATCTGTCATAAATTATGCTGGTGTAGATAAGTAGCGTGTAAAAGACCTCTGTGGATTTGCAATACATTGCAATGCATTAGGTTCAAGACTCCTAGGTAGTCTAAACAAATCCTAAAAAAAAAAAAAATATAAATATAAAACATAAATATTCAAATCACCTCTCTTTTCCTAGATCAGATAAAAATAAATAAAGTATAACATACACACATTGCATATCCCTGTATTCGAAAATGCCCAAACTACAAAGTTATAAACATATTTTGCCATATAGTGAAGGTTGTAGAGGGAGAAAACAATCAAAAATGCCAAAATGCTGTTTATTTGCCATTTCGTCTCCCAAAAAATTTGAATAAAAAGAATCAAAACATCAGACATTCCCCAAAATGGTATGAATAAAAAGTACATCTGGCTCCACAAAAAAAAAGATATGTTATGCAGCCCTGTATATGGAAATATAAAAAAGTTACAGGTGTCAGAATATGGCGACTCCAAGAAATTTCTTTTTTTCTAAGTTTTGGATTTTTTTTAAGGTGTTAAAATATAACATAAAACTAGATAATGCTAAGCCCCTATGTAGCGAGCCACAGCCAAAAAGTGTTGCTGAAAAAAAGACAGCAGAAATGCATTGCATTTTTTCCACAGCGCTTTTCACAGAAAGTCCGCAGAGTTTTCCTCTGCGGACTTTCTATCCCTACTAGGCCTGTACGGAAACCACCAGCATTTCCGTAGATATAACTGACATGCTGTGATTTAGTTTTTGAAATCGCAGCATTTCTGCTGTAGATTTTTTTCTGCAATGTGTGGATGGGATTGTCCGAAAGACCATGAACTTTGCAGGTACTGTAAAAAGCTGTATGGTCAATTTGGTATCGTCATAATTGTAGCAACCAGCAGAATACAGGTATCATGTTATTTTGGCTGCACAGTGAACACCTTAAAAACAAAACCCATAAGAAAGTGGTGCATATGCAGTTATTCTCTAATTCTACCCAATCAGAATTTTTTTCTAGCTTCCCAGTAATGTATCTTGGAACACTGTATACAATTTCATTATACGATAATGAATGAATACCCTTTTTTTATTAAAGCCTAGTTCCCCTTTAACATTGGGATTCCCATTAAGACCTAAACCTGAAAGACAATTTGATCCAATCTGTTCGGAAAAACCCACAGTTTTGTTGTTGTTGCTCAACAAAGGAGTCACTACAAGTACTTGTACTTGTAGGAAAAGTACAGTATTGGCATGCTATTATGTATATGACAGAAACCATAGTTTATATATAACCTTAAATGTGCTTATCTATAACCTGATAAAAATAACAACATCCTTCCTGAGATTAGTAACACCCACTCAGCCATGACTAATTATACCCGCTGGTCTCTATGTGTTTTACAGCATATATCTGATGATTTCTGAGTATGAAATAATTAGTTTGCACTTTGTAGCTACTGAAGGCTATTTTTAGTGAAAGTATAGCTTAGGAATGTATTGTTCATCAATGCTTTTTCTAAGGAATGCAAAAATCGGAGAAATAGCAGAGAGATAGCAGTTCATTATATTTGTCAATAAGGCTATGGCCTAAAGCTTTATATTATATGGTGTAATTAAAATAAATTTGTCAGAGACTGAAAAATAAATTGCAAGTAACTCATTGACTATAAATACAAGTTCAGTAATGGTATTTGCCAATTGAAAGTCTCAATTTTCTTTTACAATGTTAGGGGAATGCAGATGGGGCATACACTTTGCCATTCTTGCCATCAAAAATACAGAAACCCTTCCTCAAAAGGCAAAAATGTAAATCTGAACAGAGCCCAAAAACACACTATATTGGGGCACATTCATTAAGACCAGCATTTTATACTTCGCTCTACTATTGTCAGATAATCCACAATGAGAGGCACAGACCTGTCTGTATATTCCATCTAGAAGCTGAGTTGATTTCGGTTGTCACTTATGCCAGTTTTCTGACGTTAGTAATGTGTTAGACTGCAAAGACCCCGCCCACATTTTTTTAAAGTGTTCTGAGTAATAGAAAAATGATCAAAGGTGCCATTTTCATTTCCTATTTATTAAATTGCTGCATTGAATCAAGGGCAGCAAGCATTGCTTCTTGACAAAAATGTATTTTTTACTAACAATTACAGTATTTTTATGTAATATCTAAGAAAGAAAATAATGCCATCCAATATGAATAATTTTGATTTATGTTAATCTGCTGTAAAACTATCTGCCAATATTGAGGTATGATAGCTGAACATTTCCCTGAAGAGAGAGGTCTACCAGGTAGAAAAACAGTCTTCCTACTACTGTAGGGGATTCAACTTAGACATGGCCTTTAGTGTGTTTTGCTATTTATGTCAGTAAATTAAAGAATAACGCAAACATTCTGTCTGAAGATAAAGGCTAAATACCAAATGCCATGAAATACAGTATCTATCCCACACTGCTTTCATTATACCTAACAAAGGGCGAGGCAGACACCGCAAATGGATAACACACTTACTAGTATAATTAAATAGGTATTATCAGCTAAATGTCACTGGAAAGGTTTATGTCTTACTAAACTTTTCTCTTTTAATGTTACTATATTAGTGGCAAGAGACAATAGAATTTCAGTACATTGAGAACCATATCTGGCAGATAATGCAGTGATGGATGAGCTTAGATTTGCTCTGTGAACTATTCTTTGGATTTATCTGGCATTGCTCTTGTATTGAACAGATTGTCATTTGTTTTAGAAATAAGAATTTTGTGCAAACAATATTCTGCCTTTTGACTACAGTTTTTTGTAAACAGATTACCCTTCAATAGCTTCATTGTTGTTGTATGAATGTACTCTACGTGGGTGGAAGCTTGTCTAAAGTTAAATTGTATTATGAATTTATATCTGCTCATTTATGAAAGTCTAGTCTTTACCACTACTAAGTAGGTTCTTTGTGCTATACATGAGATATTAAATCTTATATCTACAAACACCATTTACAGTTTGCATTGAGAATTCATTTATATGAAAAGCTAAGTGCTACTCACATTGAATTGATCCTATTTCCAGACTGTATTATAGTTGCATTCACAGTTATACAGACTTCAGGACAGGACTCTCCCAGCATTCCCTGATGATCCAGTGACTGCACAGAGCTTATTCTCATGATCTGTATTCTGAAAAATGCAGTCTTGACCATGGCTCTGTGCAGTGATCTGTAGGAGAAAGTAACTGTCCTAACACTTTACAGAAGTTTTTCTATGCTGTTATGGATGTGTCTGACAAGACATGTCCTCTGCTTCCAATGACATTATGCGAAATTGTGAATAAAATTCAGACTGCAAATTGGGATCAGCACAAGATAAGTAATTCAAAGTATCTGCAATGTTACTCAGCTTTTTATGTAAATTATATGTATGTATACTTTTACGGTAAATAGATAATTTAACCAAAGCAAAACCTTCAGTGACAATGATTGAAGGGAAGATAAAGTTGTATTTGATTCTACAATACACCAGAAATCCTGCTTATGTAGTGTCAGTATCCCAATTGGGCAAATTTATTAAGGCTGGCTTTTGTATGTTTCGCTCTGGCCTATTCATAAGCAAGTGCAGAATGAACATCTATGCCAGTCAGGAACTGGTGCACATTTCCTGTATACTTCACAGTATAAAACTGGCCTTAGTTATAATGATGTGTCAGGCCAAGGTGTCCTCATTCCAGCCCACTCTCTGCTCCATCCTCATTCACGGAAAGTGGTGAACGAGGCATCCTTCCTACAGATGCTACATTGCATAATCCTTTTAAAATGATAGATAGTATTTTAAGCCCATAAAACGAATATTTTAGTGTAATCATTGCAGTATTGGACAAGTTTAAGAGATTGCTATAAAAATCCATGCTGTACATTTGGCCTCCATCATAGAAATGAATGATACTCTTGTAAAGTAGCATAGCGGTCACGCTATAACATACAGTGGAGAACCCTGCCATCCATAAATGTAACATGGACATGGATTGTTTTCATATGAATACTTTAAAGGGATATTCCTGTGTAAGAATAGGTAGATTATGCCATAACATTTAGATCGGGGTCAGACCTCTGGAACCCCCAGCAGTCAAAAAAACAAATAGCGTCAATTTCCTGGAATATGGACAGAGGGCATCACTGTTGAGGGAAAATGTATCTAGTGCTGCAATCTCTTCATTCTGAGGATTGTGGGTGATTTGAAGGTCAGATGTCCATGATCTGTAGCTGAAGGCATATCCCAGCTCAGTTTATGAAAAAAATATTTAGTAGGATAGGAAAAGTTGCTCAATGTATCACATATGGTATATTTAATTCTTGTACAGTTATCAGTCATTGGGCCTCTTATATGTTCTACTTATCATCTCTTAGTAAATCATGGGAAGTTGGACACAGTATAAGTCTAGATGGAAACTGTATATCATATACCACTGTATACTATACATAAATTATTTCTATTTCAGCAGTGTATTTAGACGATGGTAAGGTTTATTTTGGTTAAGACTTTCCTGGAATCTAAGTTAAGAAAGTAATGTATAAGGATTTCTCTATCTCTAATTTTATATAGATTCTGATATATGGATAAGATTCCTTAATTATTCCAAAGTTACCAACTCAACTTCAGTAAGGCTACTCTCCAGTCCGAGTTCAATCCCATCCTTATGCTCTAGGTAACAAATGGTATTTTTAACATAAAAACTTGCCAAAAAATGGTGGGGTCAAAACTTCCAGTCTTTGTTTGCTTGCCAGATTTTCCACCTGCTCTACTGTGTAAATTGTGATGTTGTGCACAAAAGAGCATGTCAAGTTCATAAACATCTCATCTGTCACTGAACTATCATGTCCCAAGAAGACAGATTTGGCATGGGAAAAAATATAACTGACATCACTAATGCCAAAAGTAGTGTCTTCAATCTTCGTTTTCTTGGAGTCTGTTGTGAAGGAAGCCGAAACAATATCCCAGTGAGATTTTACAGCAGTCAGACGTGGCAGAGCAGTGCCAGAAATCATCTACAATACATTTAGCTACAGGCTTCTAGCTCACTAATGAGATTTCAAGTAATATATTTATTACCATGGGTCCATAAACCAAAATGTGAAAAATATCTGCCCCGTGTGAATGGATTTTGGCTTAAGAAAATGTATTAATTTTGATTGAGATTTAAGGGAATGAGCCCAGATTGATGATTATTAGCTATCTCACCTTAGCTGTGTATGTAATGTAACCAAACAGAGTACAGGTACTCAAGAGACAAAACAGCACAGCAGAATCCCTAGGAGGATATCCTCACTGACGCATTTCACAGACCAATTTTTTTACCGCTTGACAGCAACAGTAAGATACATTTCACAAACTTCAGCATTAGGCTTAAACAGAAAAATGTCATCTGGAGCAATTACTAGTCAGTATTTTTAATGCGGAAGCTTAGAATCCTTGTCTTTCTGTTTATATTGCAGGCTTCCTGGTGTCATGGGGCTAATCTGGTTTGCTTAAAATTTCCTTAGCAACCAATCTAATTAGTTAACCAGTTCAAGCATGTTGCTGAAACAAAACCTTATTACACAAAAAGCTAGATAAGAGAATGCTATTTCCAGCAATTTCCTCACTGTTTTATACATCATAAATTACATCATAAATTACGTCTAAATATTATGATATGAATCAGTACTATTATAGGAGCTATTATTACTGTTTACATACACAGCTAATTATACATTCATGAATCACCTCCGCAGATATTGTTTGCTGAATTGATACACACAAAAGACCAAACTTAACCGCTGAATCACAATTTCAATAATAAAAAATTTATTAAGCAGGTGTATATTGGAGATGTGTGGTATTAATAGATTAACCTATTTTTATTGATTTGGGCAAGCAGTCTTCTGTTCAGGGAAATACTGTTGTTGCCTAGCAGACTGCTAAAATAATCCTGCTTACTGCTAATTGGGATACTAACTCAACCATCTTCCCTACTGCAGGCCCCCTCTTCATTGCCCGGCTACCACTACGCCCACTCTCTGTACACACTCTATTGGATTGCTGTCCATTCTGTATCTCTTTATACGTATTTACTTATGTATATGCGAATGTATGTTTGTATATATAGTATATAAGAATATTCATGTGTATATGTATATATTTTAACTGAGAATGTCTGGTCTCATGATACAACACTTCCCAGCAAGGCTAATTGCATATGGCTGAAAAATGTATGTGATTTTATCAGAAAACCAAATGCATTTTTAAAAAAATACATCTTGTATTTGTAACCCACACATGCTTTTTACAACATGCAGTTTTCCCTGTACCATCTTAATAGTAAAGCATTTACATCTTTTGCTTATGTTGCTCGTCTCCTTCACTCTCCCTATGCATCTACCATGCTACCAGCCTGTCAGTGTCCATAAAACCCTCTCAGCACTCACAGAAGAATGCCTGTCTGATGGAAATAGGGGAGAGGCTATAATAGTTAAAAATAAAGAAAAATAAAAGCTTGTCTAGCTTGCTTCTTCTGCTACCTCTAATCACTGCTGTGAACCAGGTACTGGCTTGTCTGGTGATCAGGACCAACCCTCACCTCCTTCCTGGCTGCTCTGGCAGTCAATAAAGTTTAGACAAATGCTGCTATCATCATTGATGACATCATGCTCATGGCAGGTGTGGCTAACACCTGAAGTCATTTGAACAATGAACGGCACATGAACAGGACCAGTAAGGAAGTGATTGCAGCAGAATTTGTGTTGGTTACACAATTATACAAAAGGGTAGGAAATTTTTATTTGGGCTCAATTAGATAAATTTATTTCAGCACATTTTTGTTTATCTGTAAAAAAAAAAAAAAAAAAAAACTTGGAAAACCCTTTTAAGTCAAAGGCCCCATGTAGTGAGCCGCTGCCAAAAAACGTTGCGGAAAAGACCGTGGCAGCAAAGCATCACGTTTTTTTTTCCACAGCATTTTCACAGAAAGTCTGCAGAGTTTTCCTCTGAAGACTTTCTGCCTCTATTATACCTATACGGAAAATGCTAGGGTTTCTGTAGGTATAATTGACATGCTGCGTTTTTTTTTTTGAAAACGCAGCTTTTTCCTGGCAAATTATGTTTCTGCAATGTGTAGATGGAATTACCCAGAATTCCATCCACTTTACGCAGCTGCCAGAACACTGCGTTTTTCACAACGTGGGGCCCTGGCCTTAGCTTTTTTGTTGCAGATTTTTCAGCATTTTTTTTTTTTTTAGCCAAAGCCAATGAATTGAGCAGAAGGGAGAAGTATAAGTACTTCCTATATATTTCCCCTTTCCTTTTGTAGTCATTTTTAACAAGGCCTAAAAAAACCACAGCAAAATCTGTAACAAAAAAAGCTGTATTTCCGCAACGTGGGGTCGTAGCCTTAAATAGTTTTCCCTCTCCATTATGGTAATTTTCATGTAGGAGGCAATTATTGTTGTGTCGCCGGGGGAAGAACTAGAACCTGTAATGCGGGTGTGGTAGTGTTTTTTTGTTTGTTTGTTTTTACACATATGGTTATAATAGACAATTTAACTTTCCTTTTTTTTCTTTTGCTGATAATGTTACAGGCTGACATAATAGCCTTAGTTACAGGAGGAATACAGCCTCCTGCAGTATACTATAGAGCTGATCTGGGTCCCCTGGACCCAGCAACTCACACAGTTTCGGCACCTAGCAGTCATAGCGGCTCCCATAACTGTGCACACAACGCTCATTGAACGCTGTTTACACAGCAATCGCTGTGGGAGGTATGGCTCTAGTAACTTTATTAAGACTGGCATACAGCATAGTACCACATGTGTTTTTATAGTGTTTTACCTGATGTTTTCAAATATTCTATTCCCAGAAGATTGCTGTATGGTGATAGGGGGAATATGTGAACCAAACAGTGCTTTTTGGGTCCATGGCATTTTTTTAATGCTCTAGTTATGGCATTTTTATACTAATATCTTACTCCACAACCACACACACAAATGGAAAGAATTACTGCAAAGTGCAAATACTTCTTTGACTTTAAAATTGTCAAAGCTGCGTATTCCCTATATGTCATGTACTTCCCCAGAGATTATTCAGAACAAATCCTGACAACGATTTAATATTCCTATTAGCACTTTCTATATTTCCACACTACAACGTTCATAGTTTATGACAAGCTGAATTATATTTCAAGCAGTGCTGAATGGTTACATTTGAACTATGCATTTAGTAATTTTACTGTTCTATGTTGGTGACATTTCATATATTTGTTCTGGGTATCTAAAGGGCCTTTGTTGACCTTATCTGTACTAGCAGGTCTAGCAAAACTTGTAGGTGGTTTTTCAATACACATTAGAGAAAAGTGAATACTTATTTTATAAAGGAATACTAAGGAAATGCTGAAATACCCAAGAACTTATGCTGAGATACAAAGACGTTTTTGATTACTTTAATCTACTGTTTCATTTCTCTTTATAGTCTTCTTAGCTCATCCATGTTTCATTAGGGTGCCAGGTTACCATATTTATTTATTTTTCTCACTTATATAGTGCTAATATACAGTGGGTACGGAAAGTATTTAGACCCCTTTAAATTTTTCACTCTTTGTTTCATTGCAGCCATTTGCTAAAAGCAAAAAAGTTCATTTTATTTTTCATTAATGTACACTCAGCACCCCATCTTGACAGAAAAAAGACATAAATGTAGATATTTTTGTAAATATGAAATATCACATGGTCATAAGTATTCAGAGCCTTTGCTGTGACACTCATATTTAACTCACCTGCTGTCCATTTCCTTCTGATCCTCCTTGAGATGGTTCCACAAAGTCAACTATCACTGCAGCCCTCCACCAGTCGGGGCTTTATGGCAGAGTGGCCCAAAGGAAGCCTCTCCTCAGTGCAAGACATATGAAAGCCCGCATAGAGTTTGCCAAAAAACACATGAAGGACTCCCAGACTATGAGAAATAAGATTCTCTGGACTGATGAGACGAAGATTGAACTTTTTGGTGTTAATTCTAAGCAGTATGTGTGGAGAAAACCAGGCACGGCTCCTCACCTGCCCAATAAAATCCCAACAGTGAAACATGGTGGTGGCAGCATCATGCTATGGGGGTGTTTTTCAGCTGCAGGGACAGGATGACTGGTTGCAATTGAAGGAAAGATGAATGCGGCCAAGTACAGAGATATCCTGGAAGGAAACCTCTTCCAGAGTGCTCTGGACCTCAGACTGGGCTGAAGGTTCACCTTCCAATAAGACAATGACCCTAAGCACACAGCTAAAATAACAAAGGAGTGAATAACAAAGGAGTGGCTTCGGAACAACTCTGTGACCATTCTTGACTGGCCCAGCCAGAGCCCTGACCTCAACCCAATTGAGCATCTCTGGAGAGACCTGAAAATGGCTGTCCACCAACGTTCACCATCCAACCTGACGGAACTGGAGAGGATCTGCAAGGAAGAATGGCAGAGGATCCCCAAATCCAGATGTGAAAAACTTGTTGCATCATTCCCAAGAAGACTCATGGTTGTACTAGCTCAAAAGGGTGCTTCTCCTCAATACTGAGCAAAGGGTCTAAATACTTATGACCATGTGATATTTCAGTTTTTCTTTTTTAATAAATTTGCAAAAATATCTACATTTCTGTCTTTTCCTGTCACGATGGGGTGCTGAGTGTACATTAATGAGAAATAAAATGAACTTTTTTGCTTTTAGCAAATGGCTGCAATGAAACAAAGAGTGAAAAATTTAAAGGGGTCTGAATACTTTCCGTACCCACTGTATTCAAAAATTTCCATCACTCCAAGTGGGAATCACAACCTAAATTAATTATTAAGAAGGAAGAGTATCTAGATGACGCCCTTGCAAACACAGGGAGAACATGGAGCACATAAACTAATGAAAATGCCCCATAATTTTTGTGTAATTTGAGCCAATAAACTGGTGTATATGTGTTACACCTTATTTTCTTAGAGTTTAAAATACTTTCTAACACTTTCTGAAACTTGTGCAAAAGCTGGCGGCGCTTTTATATACTGCTGGAAAGCTGACAGTGCACTGAGTTCAGTGCACTGTTAGCTTTGACGGTACATGTCTGGGTGCCAGAGATATCTAATTATTATTATTTATTTCTCACCTCGATTCCTGTAACTAATCGGCATTCCACAAAGCAAGCTGACTTCACTTCAATGCAGGAATGCCTTATGAATACAGTGCATCCTCTTATGTTTATATACCGAACCTGTCCATTATGTACCTGTTGGTGGACCTCCCTACACCAGACTATTAAATTTGCTTCTCACGTTCACAGTTTTGAATGTACCTTTAAAACATATTCATGCACAAAATGGGGGGAATTTATCACTGCATGATAGATGGATAATAATGTGGCACATTTTTGGTACAAGGCCGTTTCTTGCATCACCACTAAGGCCATTCCTTGCTCACCACTTTCTGTGATTATGAATTGAGCAAGGAGCGCCGGGGCAGAAACGTCTTAGTGTAGCTTACACTAGCTTTCTTATGTGAGGAATTCTATACCCATTCCTGACTGGCATAGAACCTATCGCTTCACACATAAATATGTAGGCACCAAAAAAACAACAACTATGAATAACCAGAAAGAAGTGTAGCCAACAACTAATTCCTTGTAAAAATATATTATATATTTATTACATCTACAAAAATATCACATTACACAAAATAACATGAGAAAAACCTGTCTGGCAAGATGAAACTGCCACAGGAACAAGTGCATGTATTGAAGGCCTCGTAAACCAGGCCAAATATAAAAGGGACATACCAACCCCAAATCACGTGCTGCATACAATGCTAATACCAAGCTAATACAGAGCTAATACCTGTGGTCATGTTGGAGCAAAAGTAAACCTAGAGTCACCACAGGTATTAACTTGGCATTAGCTCTTTATGCAGGGAGTGATTTGGGGTTATGTCCTTTTTTATTGATGTTATTTATATGGATCTATTCCTCTTGCTTTACACTGCATTATGAACTGTCACATATACATATGTAGGGAATATTTGGCCTGATTTATGAGGCTCATATATCTTTGGAGATACTCTTATATTTATTACTTATCTTATGTATATACTGTATGTATTTATCGGTATAACTGTGTTGCATTTGATAACTTTGTTATTTCAAGAGCTAGTCTTATTCATATATTGATTTGACCTTATATATGTACATGCCTTCAATACATGCACTTGCACTTTTATATAAATGAATTTATTTCTATTTATTTATTGATTATTAAGTAGGTTGGTTTGGTGCTTGTATCCTGGAGTATTGTCTGTGGTTCCAGACAAGTTTTTCTCATGTTATTTTGTGTAATGTGATATTTTTGTATATGTAATAAATTATATAATATATATTTTACAAGGAATTAGTTGTTGGCTACACTTCTTTTTGTTTATTTATGGCATAGACTTCCATTCTGGCACATGGGCATGCACCTTATTTATTTAGATGCCGGAGCCTTTTGACAATTTAGGCGCATTTTGCTCCAGTTGGGGCCCATTGTAGTTGTACTACAGACATAGTATATGGCGTCTATACTCTGCTGTGTCCTTAACCTTGCTGTGGTTTGCACCTTTCATTTGTGTTGGTTCAGATATTCGCTAGATAATTGATACATGTTTATGTATACTCTGATTGCCAACATTTATAGTGCGCTAGTGCTAGTCAATGCTGTCGTTCCATTTAGATTGAAAGCTGTAACAGACAGGGTCCTCTATCCTTATATATTTTGGTTTGCTTAATAGATTTGTTTACTTTTTATTTTACGCTAGATTCATACTAGCACTGGCTATCTGGTCCAGATCAACGGAGAGGTGGACCGCAGTTAAACGCGGAGCCCAGAGGACACTATTGACTATAATGGGGTCCATTGGGTGTCCATCGTTTTAAAACTTAAACCAGTGGAGGAAAAAATCCTCTGTGTAGTACTTTTTCCTCCACTGATTTTCGTAGTTTCACTTGTTTTGTTGCTTACCCATTTGTAAAGTGTAATGAAATATGTTAGCACTATATAAATAAAGATTATTTTTTATTATTGTACACATAGGTCAGTTATTCATTAATAAAAACAAGAAAAGTGAGTACCAATAATAGCAGGGAATCCTCTTCAGGCTAAGGCCCCCACATACCGGGGCCACAGCAAAAAACAATGCGGCAACACATCCCAGTTTTTCCTGCAGCGCTTTTCAAAGAAAGTCCGCAGATTCTGCTTCCATTATACCTATAAGGAAACTGCTGGCATTTCTATAGGTACAATTGACATGCTACGATTTCCAAAATCGCAACAGTTTTGGAAATCGCAGTGTGTCACGTATTTTTCCACAATGTGTGGATGAGATTCGCTAGAATCCACTTTGCAGGGACTGTAAAACTTCGCAGTTTGGCCACCTTAATAAGAGTTGTTAATGGCCCCTAAGGCTACATGCATACAACACTGGAAGAAACTGAAACTGTCAGTTTTTAATGTTTGTTTTCCATCAGAGTGTCACATATTTTTCATAAATTTTCTGGACATTTGCAGTCAATTTTTCATCAGTTTTTAACTGTCAATGGAAAAAAAGTTTACTGGTCTTTTCTTTTTGACACAACTCACACATCCAACAAATAGACATTTAAAAAAAAAAAATAACCCCATAAACTTGTATTAGGTCCATCAGACCAGAAAAAGTGGACAAAGATAGGACATGCCCTATTGTTTACATTTATTTATCTATCGAAAATGAGAATCTATCAAGCTAAACAGTGAGTATCCTATGTTCTTCTCTAAAGTTCATCTCGTCTACAGTGGACAATCATGAATCTTTACTGCGTTTTGTCTTATTGGCACATAGCACAAATAAACAGTCATGATTTTACTCCGAATAATTATATTTTCTAAACCATATCATTTTCAAAGACAAATCTATAGTCCAGGAGTAATGTGCTTTTAGCTTGATTAAAAAAGCCTAGTATTACCATTATGGAAAAGACTTGTGCCTGTAATGCATCTTAAATGGATAAATATTAAGCTAACTGCCTCTAGGGTTTCTGTCCTCTGTATCATTTATTCTAGAGAAATGCTATGTAAAATTAACTTTGTTCTCTCTGCAACTGTATTAGTCAATGTCGTCTGCTGTCACTTTATGCAGTGTGCACATACATTGTGCTATAAAATGATGGCCCGATTAGCAAATTGTTGCTTTATACACATACAGCACTGCATTCTCAAGAGTCTCGGGATGGAATCTGATCAAAGTGAAAAATAGGTCACTTTTATAAGTGTCACGATTTTATAAGATGGCTCAAGCAGGTAAAAGAAAATAGCACTGCCATCTGTTTAATCTGGAACTCTGCAGAACTTGAGTTAACCCATTTTATATGTATAAAAACTAGAAATAGGTGCTACTATACACACACACACACACACAAACATATTCTTAGTCTTTAAGAAGGCTATAAAACTGTGTCAGATGTATCACTGGTAGGGATCAGCAAATCGATTCAGATTGAACTGAATTCAACCTGAATTTTCCAAAAGTTTTGGGCTCAACAGATACAGGTCACATCACAGCTGAAAAGATCCCTTTGTCTATAGTGACTGAACTGTACCAGGAGACTCTCTAGTGTGCATGTGCTTCCTTGGCAGACATATTGCAGAGGTGCATGGTAAATACGTGAAGTGGAAGAACTTCACCTGGTGCTAGGTATAGTACTGTATAACAGTACTGTACAGAATTTCTAATAAGTTCCAATGGAAAAAATAGTAATGTGGCGTAACTAAGCATAGTTAAGGATAATATTATTCACGGTACAACCCCTGAAAGATGTATTGGAGTATCCCGTGAGTTTGCTGAGGATGGTGTAAAATATAAAAAAAGCATATTCACCTGTACCCAGCTCTCTGTCTGCCACCATTGTCCTTTCAGTCTTGTGTCATTGCCAGATTGCTAGAATCCCTGAGCCTGACATGACCACTGAGATCAATTATGGGCCTCGGCAATCGCTTGTAAGGAATTGGTGACATATGCAAATTACGTCATTGGTCTTATGATCCTACAGGCTGCTTCAATTCCTGGACAACCCCTTTAGGTCGGGGGCCCCATGTGGCGTAAACGCAGCGGAAAAAACTGTAGCTTTTTACAGTCCCTGCAAAGTGGATTCTAGCGAATCCCATCGACACATTGTAGGAAAATACGCGCAGCGAAAACGCTGCGATTTCCAAAACCATAATGGTTTTGGAAATCATAGCATATCAGAGGAAACCTCTGCAGACTTTCTTTGAAAATCACTGTGGGAAAAACCGCAATGCCTTAAAAAGAATTTTGAGATTCTCTTATCTCTTTATGAAGAATTAAGTCTTTGCACATTTGGGGCAAAGCAACTGTAGTGTCAATAATATACCTGATTTTTTTACAACCTTCGGTAGATGTTGCAGCACTGATTGGAATTTTTTTTCTAGTCACCACCATTCCCAAGCAGTCATTTCTGTTAGTTTCGGCACCCAAAATACTAATTAGGCTGTCTACTGTCAGGTGGGCGGTCCTGGACTGGGGTAGACAACCTGGGTCCATTCACCTGACAGTAGAAATCCTAATGATCATATTGTGTGCTGAACCTAACATAAATGATTGCTCAGGAACAATGGAGACTACAGAAAAAAATTCCAACTGCAATAGAATCAGTGGAATGGAGCCCATTAAAGAATGCAGAGGTTTGAAATTGGTGGAGGTGATGAAAGGCCCTCTTTAACTGTGGTGTAGAATTGCAATTGAATATTCAGCTTTTTGCTGCAGTTTCCCTTTGAATTCTATCTTTTAGTGTTAAGATTCAGAATCATAGGGCTCTAAGATTAGCACGTACATTTTGTTAAGTACAGTACTGAAACGAACTGGATTTGACCTGAATTTTCCAAAAGTTTTGGGTTTGACCCAAACCCCGAAACTTTGGGAGTTTGTCACCCACGAACCACAAGTGAAACTATTATACTCTGGTGTCTTTTCTGGTCTCAGAATATAATAATTGGAGTCCTTGGGGAGATGTGGAAACAGCTATACTCCCCTTCCCTTACATCTCATTGGCACCCTCGCAGTGTCTGACACTTCCTCAGGGTCCTCTTCTTGCCTCCTGTGTGATGTTATCATGACATCAGTGCACCCTATGGGAGTATAACTGTTTATTATGTTTCCACACCTCCTCTGGGCCTCCACTTATTGTACTCTGGGATCTGAGGAGTATAATAATTACACTTCTAGTTCATGATACATTTTTTCTACCCAAAATGAATGTTTGGGCCGAATCATCTGAACCTGAAACCAAATAAATTTTGCCCATTTCTAAGGCAGAGGCTATGGTAATAATGATCAATATTAAATCACAAAAACACTATTTCTACTTATCTGTGTTGTGTATATGTAAGCCTCTATTCAGATCACGTTTTTCACATCAATGTTAAAAATAAAAACGGATCCGTTTCTGTCAGTTTTTTGGACAGACAGAAAAGTATGGTATACTACATTTTTGTGTCCTTAAAAAAATGGATATAAATGGATCCATTTTTTTTTTAACATTGATGTCTATGTAAACAGATCTGCTTTTAGCATTTGTTAAACGGATGCAAAAAACATGATCTGAATAGAACCTAAGGTGTTCATAAAACCCATAAGTGAATAGATCACTACCAGAAAGAACAGACATTTCTTGTAAATCAGTATCATTGGAGATAAGAAAGCTTTAAACATTTCTTCTGCACTGATTCTTCAATGTGAAACACTGTTTCACTGCAAGCCTCATACTCAGTGTACAAAGTCTATAAGCTATATTACATTTATACAGTTATTATAAATCAATGGTATGAACAGCTGCTGTTATTCTATATAATTTCTTTATTGGATTTTGTTTATTTAACCTGTCAAAATTGTGTTTCCTGGTTAACTGAAGAGGTATGACAAGCTCTATAACAAAATTGTCATCTGGCTATACATTACATATGTATATATTCATTCAGGCTTTCACATGATGTTTTTGTTTAGCCATTGCAAACTGCCCTAAGCTCAGATTACATTGCTATATTAATATATTTATTTCATGGTTTATGCGTTCAGAATGCTTTCCTAATCATTAAATTGGGCTACAATGCCCTCCAGTGGTAAGCAATATATTATACAGAGTAAAAGGAACATGCACATGTACTATGTAAGTATGGTAGCATAGTGTAAGCTGTAATTGAAATGTTATTTCTCATTATATATTCTGTCAGAAGTAAAAGAGATTTAGTGTAAATACAGTATTGTATATATACTGCACTTTTATTTACTATTTTGGTGGCTCAGCACAATATAGATTGGGTCAATTTGTGTATAGTATTCAGTTTGTTAGAATAGTCTCTAAATTATCACGTTAACACAGCAGAGGCAACAAATTGTGTTCAATAAAGGGTGAAACCTCCTTGTAGAGGTCCAAATGGGAAGTATGTTCTTTTTCTGTAAACCTAATGACAATGAATGTAATTTATAATGTCAATTAAAGCATTGAGATCGAGAGACTCAGTTATTAATTAATGGAATTGGCAGGTTAATATTATCTATCTATCTATCTATCTATCTATCTATCTGTCTGTCTTTCTGAAGATTTTCATATATTTAAAACTACACAAAAAAATAGCAAAATCTTTTACACTCACACAGTACATTTTTGCTTTGTATAAAACACTACATCATAATCTAGATTTTATCTAGATTGGGCAAATACTAGTATACTAACGGTACAACATTATCCCACTGGCCCTCACCTACTTTTGTGGCAGAGGGATTTTTGGCTCCTTAGGTACCAGAGTGTGACTGCTACATGTGCCAGAGAATGGTTCATACAGTGTTTTTTCAAGTAATATACCAGTCCACAGGGTAAAATCATTAATTTTTACCATTTCTACTAATCTATAGAATAGGAAATTCCTAAGGATGCTGTCGGAGCAGATTTCCCAGTATTGGAGATCTGGTCTTTGTTGCAGGGTGTCTGCTGGATGGCCACCCCAGGCAAGTGGGATTCCGGATGACAGCTGATCTGGCAAGTCAAGTACTATCATTCAGTGTATAACAGAATCAGGCAAATGCATAATGTGAATACAGACTAAAATCAGAACAGACACCATACATGCACAGGTGTTCAGGGCTGGTAACAGAGATACTGAATCAGGATCAGGCAGGGCAAACAAAAAACAGAAACCAGGACTTTCACAGAATTCAAAGACAGGACATGGATTCGGAACAAAATACGTAGCTCAGATTCAAGGGATAGAATATACATCCAAGTCCAGGACTCAGATAAACCACTCATATATAATGCTCAGGTATACAGACATTCAGGCAGAAGGGCAAACATCACACAAATAGCAGAAGGACATAAATATTCACATGATACCAGAGATACAAACATGGAGAAGTACAAAATCATCCACATAGGAATATTTAATGAAAGGATGTATGTGTCCACACAGAAGCAGAGATACATACAACCTAAAGGCCAATCACATATAACAAAAGGACATATAGATCCACATGATAGCAGAGATGAATAGATAGTGGAAGCCCAAAGGCCAATCATACATAAAAACATACGCGTCTAAATATGGCAGTCAGAGACTAGGGTATAGATCAGACCTACAGACAACAAACAACATACAGTAGCTCTGTCCAAAAAGGCAGGAAGACATTATTTCAAACATGAAGTTGTGACTTACAAGAATACAGATATGTCCTTTTGTATTCCAGAAGGACCTGTGTACACATAGAGATATCTATCAGTGACTAAGTAATCGTTTCAGGATACAAATAGCAGGACATGTGTCCAAACAGGTTATTATGACACACAGAAATGTATAGCATAATGAAGCACTACACAGGCAAAGTGTCGCGAGAGAAACAGACTTTTATATACACAGGCAAAAAATGACTGGAAGATGAAAGATTGCTGGTGAGCACACTAATCCTTAAAGAAACAGGAGCATGCACCAGAGGTAACCATTGATTTTTGCCTGTCTGCTTAACCTTTAAAGAGCGCAATTTAAATAAGAATTCCTAAAAAATCTTATGCCTAGAAATGTTGCCATATTGCACACTATATCACAAAGACAGTCAGCCTTAAAAAGTTCCGTAGCCCATTCAACATTTTTGGTCAGAATTTTATAGACTCTAACAGAAAATAAACCTTGGCATGTATTTGTATATAACATATTCCAAGCATCCAGAGCAGTTATGTCTGTGAGGACATCTAATACTACCTTAGTACCCCCACATAAAGTATGCTGCTTTTTTTTTTTTTTTTTTTTTAACTCAGATTAAGTTTATTGAAAACCACCAAACAAACAAAAGTCAATATGGTGAGTTACAAATAAGGTACACATGGCATTGGAGCAAGATAGAACACGATAAACCATCCCTAGCCCATCCTTCCACAGTGAAAACAATCTGTGAGAAGGCTCCCAATATAGAACAAGCGTACAATTAAGTTAAAGAAGGAGATGGGTAGAACACATGGGAAGCTGAGTACACAGTAAAGCCTGAAGGAAAATTCATATCTATGTGGGACATTTCTTTTCATATAAATGCCTCACTCTAGACCAGGGGTCAGCAACCTATGGCACGCGTGCCACTCTTGGCACGCGAGGCATATTTCCCTGGCACGGCAGCGGACTCCTCACCCAGCAGTTTCGATCGGACCAAACACGTCCGAAACGAAACTGCTATTATTATACTGTGGGGTCTCTTCAGACCCCCGAGTATAATAAGCGGAGCCCCTGGGGAGATGATCAAACATAAAAAACAACGTTACTCACCATTCCACGCTCCGTAGCCGCTCTGTACTCTTCAGGCGCTTCTGCCTGAAGTCAGCTGACAGGGCCTCAGGGGTCGCGTCTGCGTCTGACATCATTACGCATAATGACGCGACGTGACCCCTGAGACTCAATGAGCGGTCGCTGACTACAGGCAGAAGCGCCCGAAGATACAGAGCGGCTGCGGAGCGTGGAATGGTGAGTTAACATGGTTTTTATGTTTCATCACCTCTCTTTGCCCTCCACTTATTATACTCTGTGGTCTGAAGAGACCCCACAGTATAATAATAGCTAGTGAATGTGCAGGGGCCACTATAGAGCATAATACCGTGTGCAGGGACCACTATGGGACATATACCGTGTGCAGGGACCGCTATGGGACATATACCGTGTGCAGGGACCGCTATGGGACATATACCGTGTGCAGGGGCCGCTATGGGACATATACTGTGTGCAGGGACCACTATGGAGCATAATACCATGTGCAGGGGCCGCTATGGGACATATACCGTGTGTAGGGGCCGCTATGGGACATATACCGTGTGTAGGGGCCGCTATGGGACATATACCGTGTGCAGGGGCCACTATGGAGCATAACACCATGTGCAGGGGCCGCTATGGTACAAATACTGTGTGCAGGGGCCGCTATGGGACAAATACCGTGTGCAGGGGCCGCTATGGGACAAATACCGTGTGCAGGGGCCGCTATGGGACAAATACCGTGTGCAGGGGCCGCTATGGGACAAATACCGTGTGCAGGGGCAGCTATGGGACAAATACCGTGTGCAGGGGCAGCTATGGGACAAATACCGTGTGCAGAGGCAGCTATGGGACATAATACCGTGTGCAGGGACCGCTATGGGACAAATACTGTGTGCAGAGGCAGCTATGGGACATAATACCGTGTGCAGGGACCGCTATGGAACAAATACTGTGTGCAGAGGCAGCTATGGGACAAATGCCGTGTGCAGAGGCCGCTATGGGACATAATACCGTGTGCAGGGACCGCTATGGGACATAATACCGTGTGCAGGGACCACTATGGGACATAATACCGTGTGCAGGGACCGCTATGGGACATATACCGTGTGCAGGGACCGCTATGGGAAATATACCGCGTGCAGGGACCGCTATGGGACATAATACCGTGTGCAGGGACCGCTATGGGACATATACCGTGTGCAGAGGCCGCTATGGGACATATACCATGTTGCAGGGGCCGCTATGGGACATATACCGTGTGCAGGGACCACTATGCGACATTATTCTGAATAACGGTGTGTTTTCTATATTAAGGATGTGTTTTTGCACAGAAAACTCAGGCTTTGTTTTTTTTTTTTGTGCAAAAATGCACCAGTTTTACATCGAATGAAAAAGTTCCAAATATAGCTGCATCCAGATACATAGTGTGTTTTCACCATAAGACTGCCGCCATATGGTGCTCCTGGACACATTTACCACTAATTGGGGGCTGCACATGTACTTTCATTGCTTCTAATCAGAAAGTACAGGAGTATCCCAGGAAATAGCAGTAAACGCATGTGTCCTAAAGCATCTGGTGGCAGCACTTCTGTGTTATGGTTTGTGGTATATGACTTTAGTTTAGGGGTCGTCAGACTTACAATTATTGACCGGCACTCCGAGTACCTCATCTTTGATTTTTTTATTAAAATCGGCACGCCGAACAAAAAAGGTTGCCTACCCCTGCTCTAGACGAATAATGTGGTTCATTTTACTCCTCAACTCGGAGATGGATGAAGGGGTGGAATCCAACCAGTGGAAGGTAAACAGCTTTCTGGCTTGAAATAATATACGTAGAATCCCCACATCAACCCCATCCCCCAACAGGCCTAGCAGACATAATCGGAGTTCTGCCTGTAGTTATATACTGTATACTTAATCATTTTGGGCTAATACATGTCTCCAAAATGAACCAATAGAAGTGTACTCCCAGTTAACAGTGTAACAGACTCGTGTACCAGACCACCGCAAAATGGCGCCGAGCATCGCAGTCGGCGTATATCGCTGCGTCAGATGCCTTACGCAAGGCAGAAGATCAGAAGAACATAAAGAGGGTCGTGAACAGAACTAACTAAGGGGTGGGGACAAGTTATGACGTGAGGGGTGCTCGGAGCCGAGGGGAAACACCCAGGGTGCTCCGTGTGCGTAATTTGTATATCGCAATAAACAGAATTTCACAGAAACGCCGGGGAGAAGAAGAGAATGGAAGGTAGTAGTAGAATAGCCTTTTTAAAGGCTATTCCAACGTCCCATTAGTTCAAAAGGTGATTTTCTAATGATAGACTCCCTTTAATCTTGTGCTCATCCATCACTCAGGCTGCAACTTAACCATAAATTACATCCCAACACTGTCCACACACAGTCCAGATACATGCTTTCACCTCCTACTGATTTGAGGCAGTAGGTACCCAACACACAAGCACACATGTCTCTACAACAGCTGGATGGCAAACCACACTTTAAAAGGCAGTGGATCCATAGAGCATACAGGTACTAATGTTAAAGTGAACACTTTAATACAAAAAGGTTCAGTGCTTGCAACTTACAGCTGAAGTCTTTCTGATTCCCTGGGGCTGGGCAAAACATGATGACCGCAGACAGCTTGCCTGACCCCAAATGTGTAACAATGTTCTTCTGGTCATCTCCAAGTTTTATAATCTTAGCATGTGACTCGGGTTTCAAAGCCACCCTTCTGGTTCATCATTCTAATCCTTTGTCAGACAATGGACATTGGATTGAAGGGGTTGTCTGGGCTTAATTTTTCTATGGCCTCTCCTCAGTTGACTTCAATGAGAGCTGAGTTGCACTGCAGGCGCCTGGTCATGGTACAGTGGACAGAGCTTTCTGCTTCCTGTCCTGTATTGTGTTCATGGCAGACTCTGGAAGAGGCTCTTCACAGCTGATATGTCCGAGGGTTGGTTGTCATCCCCCTACAGATCAGGTACTTCTGGCCTATCCTTAGGATAGGCCATAAAAAATGAATGGTCAGTTCATGGGTTCCATGAATATTACAGTAATAGGTTCTATTTTTTAATTTACTCCCTGGTAATGGGATGGGGGTTGTTTACTCTGGGGATGCCTCCAAATGTTTATTTATCCTAGTCAACCATGGTAAGTTGTGTAAGACAGACCCAGATGACAAAACTCACTTTCTCCTTCCAGGGACTCTGGTTTGCTTTGCAATTTAGGATTCCCCTGTACAGTACAAAGACCCATGTAGACACATACAAAAACGTTTTGGGGCTTTCATTACAGCCATTTGGCAAATTCAGGACTGTTGACAAGTATTTAATCAGTTGGGGCCTACAAAATTGTGTGTGTTGTATGGTGAGAAATTCCACCCCTCCTTACAATATGGTATCATAGACTGCCATGCAGGGGCATATCTTAAGGGGGTGCAGAGGGTGGGGTCGCATCTGTGCCCAGGAGCCTTAAGAGGACTGTAAAATGTCTCTTCCCAATATTGTCACCAGTACCATAAAATTTTGTTTAGGGGTCCTAGTACACATTTTACCATAAAATTATGTCTCTGCTACCATGGGTGATGAGTAAAGACTCATACAACTTTTGTATATACCTTAGTATTTCTGTGTGATGGTTCAACTTTGCTTTAAAATACACTGAGAATATATAAAAGTAAAATACAGTTTAATTTCATCACCAGTATTATGCTATATTTTATGCATATGGTTTTTTTTTTCATTGTTGCAATCGATAAAATATTCTGCTCTCCAGGGATATTTTTCCTATTAAATTTTGCATTACAGTAGAAAAAGGGAAATCCATATATTTTAATATATTTGATTCTCTAACTGCAGATAAGAGATCTGTCTTTAGTTAACTTGGCCCCCCAGTTAAAAAAAATTCTTTCATTGTGTAAGCTGAATGTAACAGTGCAGCCCACAAAAAACCAACAGGAGTCTGAATTGCTACAGTGAAAGGGAAAACTGTTAAAATCTCCTGAAAGGTAAACATGGAATCTCTAACACAAGAACTGCTTACAGGTCTACTCAGGCTGGGTTCACATCTGCGCTTGGTGACCATTCGGGGATTCTGTCCCCCCATTTCTGCTTGAAAAATGCGGAGAGAAAAGTCCTGCAAACAACAAATACTGCTAAGGCCCCACGTACCGAGCCTGCAGCAACAAGACCTATCATGAAATCACAAGTCCTCTACTTAAGACACAACTGTGAATGGGGATTGCTTCCCCTGCCTCACCCATGAAACCTGACAATCTCCCTCAGACTAAGGCCCCATGGCAAAGCTGCTTTTTTTGTTGTAGATTTATGATTTTTTTGTTGCTTATAATGATGCTAGACTGGCCCATGTGACATCTGGGACATCACTAAAGAGGTCCAAAGATTATAGGGAGTCACTCCGGAGCGCAGGAAAGGTGAGTAACACTGGTTTTCATGTTCTGAAAAGACCCCAGAGTATAATAACGGCAGTATTTGTTGGGGTTCGTCCAACAAATCCTCTTGCAGCGGTCCCACAGCCTCACCTACCGATCCCCACTCTTGCTCACAGTCATATCCACTTCCGCTTCTGCCCTCCAGGAGAACCCAGTGACAAGATATGGGATGCAGAAGGGGAAGTAGAGGTGGCCGTGAGCAGGAGCGGGTGACAGTAAGTAAATAGGGCCCATTACCTGTTGTGGTTATTCCAGCAGGTAATGGCCTATTAAAAAAAAAAAGAAAAACAAAAGCATAAGGGCCCTGGGCCCTGTGGCAGCCGTGTAGCTAGCGAGGGGGCAGAGGGGGCGGATGCCCCGGGCCCACTGACTCTTTGGGGCCCACCCCGGGGCCGCCATTAATACATCCTTTATTTGTAACTAGATCGGTGTCTGCAGACACCGATATAGTTAAAACGCTTCCTGCAACTTAACAGTATTGTAAACCGCAAGCCAATACAGGCCTGCAGTTTACAAGATGCTGAGACCACAGACGGATGTCTGCTTCTCAGCACGGCGATGTGATGTCATCACGCCGCCTGCGCTCAGACACAGACGTCCTGTGCGTGGACAGGGAGGAAGTGGCAGCTCCATTCATCAGGATCGCAGATAGGTGAGTATGACTTTTTTTTTTGTGTGTGTATATTAATAGCATAGCTCCCATTGGGGGAGTCCCGCATAGCTTATAGTTTGTCCCGCTATGCCCCTGAAGTATTTTGCTGTTAACAAACTTTATTAGGGTAGTGTAAAGGCTAAATGGTAGATGCTAAATCCTAGTGGGTAAAGGATTTTTGATGACGTCATGACCATGTGATCAGATTCTTGTGTGGGCGGAGCTATTCTGGATACTGCGGGACAGACTGTGATGTTACACAGAAAGCTGGGAACAGAGAGTGATCGAAGAGACAGAGACACAGCATGTGTGAGCAAGAGGAGGGAACTGGGGGCAGATGTAGGGGCCAGTAAACTGAAAGCAGATGAAGGGGGCAAGTAAACTGCTGGCAGATAAAGGGGACATTAAGCTGGTGGTAGATGGAGGGGGCAATTAAACTGGGGGCAGATGAAGGGGGCATTAAGCTGGTGACAGATGAAGGGGGAAATTAAATTGGTGGCAGATAAAGGGGGACATTAAACTGGGGGCTGATGAAGGGGCATTAAACTGGTGACAGATGAAGGGGGACATTAAGATGGTGGCAGATAAAGGGGGGCATTAATCTGGGGGAGCAGATGGAAGGTGACATTAAACTGGGGGCAACTGGAGGAGAAAATTAAACCGTGGGGGGTAGCTGGAGGGGGACATGTCTGCCTCTAGTTGCCCCCAGTTTAATGTCCCCCTCCAACTACCCCCACTGTTTAATGTCACCCTCCAACTGTCCCATAGTTTAATGTCACCCTACAGCTGCCCCAGTTTAATGTCCCCCTCTAGTTTCCACCAGTTTAAACAGGGGCACGATTAGAGGGACTTAATACTGTGGGGCAATTGGAGGAGAACATTATAATGTGGGGGCATATAATGTTAGGGTTACTGTAGGAGCATTATACTGTGTGGGGGCACATGGAAAAATAGGATTAGAATGGGCAGAGTCAACATAGAAGTGGGTGGAGCTAAATTTGCTGCAGTGCGCATAGTACGCCGTATATTTTGTCGCTCTTTCTGTCCTTTGAAAGTTGGAAGGTATGTTATAGTATAAGGGGTGGTTAGGAGGGGGAAATATAACTATAAAGGAAGGATTCATTAGGGGGCATTATGACAATGGGGGATCATTTATATAAGGTTTATTGGGGGGCATTTTGAATACAAGGGAGGAGGTTATTTATATAAGGGTCCATTAGGGGCCATCATTTATATTAGGAGGCATTATGAACATAAGGGGGTGGTCATTGATATAAGGGGTGATTAGAGGTGCAGTATTTATGTCAGGGGGAATCAGGGGCATAATATGAGGGGGCAATTAATTTAATTAAAGTTGCACTTGGGCTTTATTAAGATTAAGGCCCCACATAGCCGGCTCCAGCAAAAAAAAGCGCTGCAGGAAAAACCACGGCGGTAACATTGTGGTTTTTTCCGCAGCGCTTTTCAAAGAAGGTTCACAGAGGATTCCCCTGTGGACTTTCTGTTTTTAATACACCTATACAGAAACTACCAGCGTTTCCAAAGGTATAATTGACATGCTGCAATTTGCAAAACCGCAACGGTGCGTCTGCTGCACATATTTTTCCGCAATGTGTGGATGGGATTTGCTAAAATGCCATGTTTTTTTTCTTTGGGTTTTCGCCACATGGGGCCTCCATCCCATCCCCACTTTGCAGTAAAAAAGCGCAGCGGATACGCTGTGATTTCCAAAACAGTTGCAGTTTTGGAAATCACAGCATGTCAGTTATACCTATGGAAATGACAGCAGTTTCCCTATAGATATAATTGAAGCAGAAAGTCCGCAGAGGAAACCTTTCTGTGCAAAGTGCTGCAGGAAAAACTCCTAAATTGTCTGCAGAGCCCTGTGTAGAGCCCCCTATATACCACTATACGCCCACCGTATACTGATAGTATCGGTATATGAACATGTACAAGTTGGGGGCCCGCTTGGACATGTTCGCCCCCCATGTGCTGAACCCCTAGCTACGCCTCTGCAGCTACCCCATACGATTTATTAAGACTGGCACAGTCATAACCGCTATTGAGCGTTGGTGAGATCAGAGTTTTTAAGAGGCTCAGGCGCAGCCCGAAGGTCCCATGCACGGAATAAAACGTACTACAGTTAGGGACTGCTGTGAGTTATAGTAAGTCTAATGGTCCGAGATTACCCCTCACCAGCCTGCCAACATTCCCACCCTGTTATACAAGGTATGATATATTAGTCCCAAAGATTTTTTCCTAATCTGCAACATTTACATATCATGTCAAGCTGAAGAGAAAGACTTTGAAATTGTACCTACGGTGTTTCTCCAAAAATAAGACCTATCCCGAAAATAAGCCCTAGCTAGATTTTCCAGGTTTTTTGGAGTAGGCTTGAAATATAAGCCCTACTCCAAAAATAAGCCATAGCTAATTTAACCCCTTCCCGACATCTGCCGTGTGATTACAGCGGATGCCGGGTCTTTAACCCCTTAAGGACCCGGCCATTTTTCGTTTTTGCATTTTCGTTTTTCCCTCCCCACATTCCAAGAGCCATAATGTTTTCATTTTTCAGTTCACAGAGTCACATGATGGCTTATTGTTTGCGAAACAAATTGTACTTTGTAATGTCACTATTCAATATGCTGTGCAATGTACTGGGAAGCTGGAAAAAAATTCAGAATGAGGTGCAATTGGAGAAAAACTGCATTTGCGCCAAATTCATATGGGTTTAATTTTTACACCATTCACTGTGTGATAAAAATGACATGTTACCTGTATTCTGCGGGTCAGTACGAACATGGCGATACCAAATTTATATAGTATTTGTAATGTTTTGATACCTTTTAAAAAATTAAAAACTTTGCTAAATAGAAAAAAAATTTTGCGTCGCCATATTGTGTCACCTGTAACTTTTTCATATTTACATGTATGGAGCTGGGTAAGGCGTCTTTTTATGCGGGACAACATGACGTTTTTATTGATACCACTTGGGGAAAGATCTGATGGTTTGATCACTTTTTATTCAATTTTTTATAGGAGACAAAGTGTTGAAAAAAACGCTATTTCGCCATTTTGATTTTTTTCCCCGCAACGCCGTTCACCAATCGCTGCTGTTAGCTGCGGGTCCTGGCTGTATTATACAGCCGGCACCCGCGGTGTATGGAGAGCGCTCAGAGAGGCTACCATAGTTACCGTACCGGGTCTCCGCGGAAACCTGGAGTTAATGCCCGTGATCAGTTTCTACCCTGATCACAGGCATTGTTCAGCGTGACCCCCCTCCTTCCCACCAAAGTAGCACAACCCGGAGTTAATGCCCGCGATCAGAGTGGACTCTGACTGCAGGCATTGCTAAGTGTGACCTTCCCCCCCCCCTCACGCAGTCCCAACCGCCTATAGCTACAGTCCCTATAGCATCCCCCCCCAAATCCACCCCCCCCAAAGCAGAGCAACTATCCCCGGGGCCGGTCCCCACCGGCCCCGTACCTTTCACGTTGCAGGTCGGCTCCTGCGCTGCAAGATCGCGAAAGCCGACCTGTTCCTTTGACAGCCGGGAGTGTTATGAAGGCTCCCAGGCCTGTCATAGGAATATTACTTTTGAGGTCCAGCCTCAGTAGTAATGTAGATAATCTCCCATAGACTGCAGATTCAAGCCCCCTAGGAGGGGTTAATAGTAAAAAAAAAAAAAAAAAAAAAAAGTAAAAAAATATTAAAAAACAAAACAATAAAAGTTCAAGCCCCCCCCCCCCCCCCACACACTTTCACTAGAATACATATAAAACTAAAATATGACTGTGAAACACATACACATTAGGAATCCCTAATGTCCGAAAACACCCACTCTAGAAGCTTATAAAAATATTTTACCTCTGTGGTGAATGCCGTAGCGGAAAAAAAAAAAATCAAAAGTGCCAAACTGCTGTTTTTTCGCTGTTTCACCTCTGATAAAAGTCGAAATAAAAAGCGATCAAATGTTTGATTGTTGTTCATGGAAAAAATTAAGACCTACCCAGAAAATAAGCCCTTTTTTCGGAGCAAAAAATAATATAAGACCCTGTCTTATTTTCAGAGAAACACGGTAGCTGTACAGCTTTCCAACACAGAATTTTTCCATTGCATATTGTGTTATTGTTGCTGAAAAAAATCAAGGTCTATGCGCTACACTACTTCCTTTCTAAATTACAATTTCCAAAGTTTATCAAAGAGTAGCGTGAGGACACCTTAAATAGCAGTCTCTCCACCTATCAACTATGACTAAAGAGCCATTGGATGCACCACCAGTGGTAGAGACCCAGGTGGGTCTTTGGGTATTGCAGTTGGCATGTGTAGCAGTTGGCACACAGAAGACAACCAAGGAGCTTCCCAAGAAGCCAACCAAGGCAGGCTAGCTTGGGGAAGTCTGCAGAAAAGGTGAATTGTACACTTGTAATAGTTCTAGTGTCTAGTTTTTCATTAACAGGTTTATTTTCTTTTCTACCACTTTTCAAATTCTTGTCAGTAAAGCATACAGATAGCTTACCATAACTGGTTACTAGTGTCTGTGTCCATCAGTTCATACATATTATACCTCTTTATACTTGGAAATGGAACCTTATCCTTATAGAAAGCAATACTCATGATTTACAATACTGACCAAGCTTCATACACACTGATCTTGCTGAATGAGTGAAGGAAGCTGCTGACTGAAGTTATCGTCCATAGGATATGGCACAAATGTTTTAGAGTATTTTAGTGTAATTTGTATGCCTTAATAGCTTTAGATAACCTCTAACAAATAAAACCTAAAAGCAGTATTTGTGTTTCACCAATTTTTTGTAGTGTGTTGTAACACTCAGCTCTGCCTATATAAATTACAGGGCTATCTAAATGTTTTCCTTCCAGACAACTGTTAAATCTGTAGTGTTCATGAATGCATATAGAGATCTTTAGGAAGAATTTAGTAACATTTCTTGTAAACAGCACCCATGTCCTTTCATGTTCCAAATGTCCCTTATTTTCCCACAGTGCATTATGTTTGTAAAGCCACAGGTCCTGTTAAAACATTTTGTAACATTCCAAGTGTACCGCAGTTAAAATAAAATAACAAAGGACATCATGGAACATATCCAAGAAGAATGATGTCACGCACACTGGAATTATCTCAAAACAAAATGTAACCGAAATAAGTAATAACAAATTAAACCTCAGATGTCACTGAACTAAACGCTCCTCCTGCACTTCAGAACTCATATTTCACACTTATTTAGAGGCTCCATCACAGATCCAGTTATATTTGATGGAAATAATAATAATGCATTATGCTGCCAGGGGTGAAAATTTCAGAAGTTCAGAGTGTGTGGTTGCCCCATTGCACAGGAGGCTTAGAGGGGTTGTCCAGGATATTCAGTTTTGCGCAAGGAGTCCAGGGAAGGTGTAAAAAAAAAAACGAAAGGGTTTATATAGGTTTATTCATAGGTTTATTCACATGCTTTTCATGAACAGTATGATGTCTTTGTTAATCTTGGATAATACATTTTTATGCTCTTTGTCCATGAAAAACATATCAACTTTGTTTTTGTTTTTTAAAATTTCTATAAATTTCTATACATTTCATGGACCCCGACAAATCGTAAATAAAAGCTAATCAAAACATTATATATGCCCTAAAGAATAAACCCTCACATAGCTATGTAGGCAGAAAAATAAAAAATTTATGAATTTTGGAAGACGAAGATTGAAAATATGAAAAAAAGTCACTGAGCATTAATGTACAAACTATTCTGCGTCATTAAAGGGCTAAAGGACATCTATGGACTGCTAAGCAGACCAAAATATAGCCTGTCTCCTTCCTTTCTCCATAGACCGTTAAAATTGGACATGTGAGTAAGCCCTTAATGTATGATCTGCTGGTATCAGATGCACAGGCCTCTTAATGATCTAGTGTGGTACATGCTCCAAAACTGAAACCTTCTCCAACAGTTTTGTGGCATCAACTAATCATAAATGTGTCATGTACAGTAGTTAAAGGGGTATTCCCATGACCATAACCATTTTCAATTTGTAGATAATTAAAAGTTAAACATTTTTGCAAATATAAGTAATTAAACATGTTGTAGAGTTTTAAAGATTTTCTCTAAATATCTTGTGGTCACAGTCTTGTTGTCTTGATCGGTTGCCAATGGATATGACCATGAATGCAGGATCTTTCTAAGTTCAGAAAATCAGCAATGGTTTCCTTATTGTGGCCGGATATCTTCTGATACATGTAGTGTCCCTGCCTGATAACCCGGCTACAATAAGAAAATCATAGCTTGTTTTTTGGCAAGTCCCAGACCATAGAAAGTTTCTGCATTTGTGGTCGTATCCATTGGCAACCGATCAAGACAACAGACTGTCAGCACTAAGATAGTTAGAGGAAATCTTTAAAACTCTGCAGAATTTTTAACTACTTATATTTGCAAAAATGTTTAACTTTTAATTATCTACAAATATAGATATGATTATGTTCATGGGAATACCCCTTTAAGGCCCCAACTAGTTCTGCTGAGTTGTTACCCATGACACACCCACTAAGGTCAGGTTCACTCTTGCAATGGACGCTAAAACAGCGGTTACTGGCAGACACCTGTGGACCCCATAGACTATAATGGGGTCCATCAGGTGTTTCTCCATTCTTATATTGAAGCTGGCGAAGAATAAAGTATCCATGCAGGACCTTTCTCTCTGCCGATTTTCAGCGGAATCTGCAGATGTGAACCTAGCCTTACTCTTTTCACATCTGTATCATAGGTATCATTCTTTTTATCAAAAACACTGGAACCCCAAAGGAAACCTGGCAAAGTCTATGTAGCATTGGTTGATTTATTAAAAGAAGATTGCAGTTTTTAGCCATAGACAAGTGTTTATCCAAAATAAAGAAATAATAATATGGAAAAAAATAAGACTTTAATTTGTCGACTTATGTGTTTGACTCTCATAAAACCAAAAATGAACCAACAACTGCATGTATGAATTCAGACTAAGGCCAAGGCCCCAAGAATCATCCTGCAGCAAAAAAGTGATGCGGAAAAAAACGTGATGGCAATGCATCGCAGTTTTTCCAGCAGCGCTTTGCACAGAAAGTTCGCAGAGGTCCTTTCTGCTTCAATTATACCTTTAGGGAAATCACCGGTGTTTCCATAGGTATAATTGACATGCTGCTATTTCCAAAACCGCAATGATTTTGGAAATAGTAGCGTGTCTGCTGCTCATATTTTACCGCAAAGTAATTGATTCATGGATTCATCCTTGTTGTAATATTTTGAGTCACAAGATTTATTTGCCACAACTAGATCAAGATAAAAATATAACTTTATATGTTCTATATTTGTCTTCCCCTTACTAAACTCTCCCCTCTATAATCTATTCTGAATTCAGCAGCCAGACTGATCTATTAGTCTAAACACTACAGCGATGCTTCCAGTCTGTGCCAGTCACTACATTGGCTGCCTATTCAATATATACTACAATATAAACTTATCACCCTCATCCACAAGGCTCTCCATAATGCTGCCCTTCCGTACATTTCCATCCTCATTTCTGTCTATCACCCAACTTGTGTGCTCCGTTCAGCCAATGACCTAAAATTAGAATCCTCTCAAAACCTCTCACTTCCGTATCAAAGACTTCTCCCGAGTTGCACTACTTCTCTGGAATTCTCTACCACAGACAATCAGATTAATTTCCAATTTCTACAGCTTCAAGCACATCCTAAAGACACATCTTTTCAGATGGCTTATCACAATTCCTAATCTAAACCCTTCTGCAGTTAAGCTCCCTAAAACTAACCCTCCTCTGTTCACACTCCTGTCAGGAATGTTACATATGTTGTTGCTGCTTTAAGAATGTCATGTCAACATAAGGAAGCTTCCTGTTAGGATTTGTTGTTGCTGCTTTAAGATTGCCATAACAACATAGGGAAGCTTCCTGACCAGGCCTTTATAAACCACTCCCTTATCACCCAGCTTTGCTGGGTAATTAGTTTGCTACTTGCTGCTTGACTCCTGACATTGATTTGACTGCTCTAATACTGACCTTTGACTCTGTTCTTTGATATCTCTTTGTCTAGCAATTTTGTTGTGGCATTCTTGATTGGATTTGACTATTGGCTTGTTTTCTAGACTTGACTTTGTCTAAAGATTTGGTTTCTTGTTGCCCTCTTCAGCTGCTGACCCGTGATTTGACGACCATTCTGTTATCTCTGTCCCTGTGAGTAAGTGTGTGGATTTGGTGTTTGGTTTCTGCTACAGTGCATATATTTGTAGTACACTTGTCTGTTTTGGTGACAATTCCAGTCTTCAGATTCAGCGAAAATCCATCTCTTCTTGTGAGGAGCTCTAGTGAAGGCATCTGAGGCCGGTCTTGCTTGCAGTTGTCAGCCCATTTCTGCTGCTGCTCTCCTGAAGACCAGTACATTTCTTACCTTGCATCTGAATCCTAACAGCTCCCGCATTACCCAACAGGATATGATGCGTTATCAGACTGTAACGTTGTATGTGCAGGTGCGACCACCCCGGGAGAACCATGCAGGAAGCTGGACTGTCACGGTGACCTTATAGGCATCAGAACTCCCAGGAGAGGTGCACAGGGTAATAGGGAGAGTCATTTAGATGTGACGCCCATTGGAGTAAGGAGATACCCGCAGGTCCCTGGGCTGAGATGGTGAGTGTGTGTCAGTTCTCCTCTCCAACTAGGAGCTGGATCTTACGGAATAGCTGTAAGGAAGGCAATGTCCAGGCCAGGATCAGCTGAACCACTCACTGCTTTATCTGCTTTATTGGAACAGGCATCTGCTGGTTCACTTGTCCTGTAGTGGTGAGCTGTGGCAAAGCGGCTTGTAGCTGGCTGAAACCTCCCCATGAATTAGCAGAGAGTCTTAAATTTCTGCATGTCCAGCTTCTGGTCCACTGCAGAAGTTCAGGTGACTTGCTTCTTCTTCCCTGGCTGTATGCTAAAAAATACTACTTCCTCTCTCTGCTATGACTATTTCCTGTTCCAGCTACAGATCCGCCCACTATACTGTATGCTCAGGGGCATAAATATCTGGGTAGCAGCGGTAGCAGCTGCCACATGGCCCGGGACCCGGAGCCCTGTGGCAGCCGCTACAGCGAACCCCACAAATACTATTATTATTATACTCCGGGGGCTCAGGGGAGATGAGGGAACATAAAAAACACTGTAACTCACCTCTCCTACGCTCTGCAGGCTTTGGGCCTGTTTGGTGATGTCCCAGACGTCAGCCAATGTCGGCTTCACTCATACGAGATCTGCTCCAACATTGAAGATGGCCAAAGTAGCGCACGGGAGTGCACCGGAGCCAGGAAGAGGTAAGTAGCATTGTATTTTATGTTTGTTTCCTACCCTGGGTCTCGGATCATTATACTCTGGGGTCTGAAAAGACCCCAGAGTATAATAATCGTTCATGCATGGTCCACTATGGGGCATACTACTGTGTGTATGGGCCACTATGGGGCATACTACTGTGGGCAAGGGCCACTATGGAGCATAATACTGTGAGCAGGGGCCACTATGGGGCATAATTCTGTGTGCAGGGGCCACTATGAGGCATAATACTGTGTACAGGGGTCACTATGGGACATAATACAGTTCGCAGGGGCTGCTATGGGACATAATACCGTGTGCACGGGACGCTATGGGGGATAATACTGTGTGCAGGGGCCACTATGGGGCATAATACTGTGTGCAGGGGCCACTATGAGGCATAATATTGTGTGCAGGGGCCACTATGGGGCATTATACTGTGTGCAGGGGCCACTATGGCGCATAATAGTGTGTGCAGGAAAGCGGTTTATTCGGGGAGGGGGGTTGGGGTGGCGGTTTGTGCGGGGGGGGGTTGGGGGCTGCAGTTTGATGGGGGGCCCATGTCAAATGTTCGCCTTGGGGCCCAGCCATTCCTAGTTACGCCACTGTGTATGCTATGTTTAACCTTATGGGGGACCACAACTCACCAGGACAAGTGATACCAGAGAACAATAGCTTGAAAAAATTTCACAACTGAATCCAGTGTAGCCCTATTGGGGGGGGGGGGGTATGAGTATTATCCCTCCCGCAACAGACTCTGGCACTGACCTGTGTGTATAATGGGACCTGAAGCCTTCGCTGAAGGGAAGAGTGGGAACATATATGAAATATATCAGTGCCTCCACCCAGGATAGAGCCTCTGTATTACAGGGAGGATCTCTTCCTGGGACTTACCCATGAAGTACAGTTAGTAGCCTTAACAAGGATCACTGTACTAATCTCACAGTCTGAAGAATACATACAGATACCACATAAGGTTATAACAGTAGCTTTATAAGAATCAACAGGGTAATAATACATACATAAAATATACTCAGAACACAGCAATACTACAACAACCAGCAAGTCCTCAACCGTCTTAGGTTATATACCCGGGTATATATATAGATATATAGCAAGAGTCCAGTGCACAATACCTCCAGGCAACAGAAGAGATGCAGGGGCCCCTGTGGATGACTGTGGATCCTCGGATTCTTCCAGGAGATGACAGACAGCCGATCAGGAGATGATGATGGTGGTGAGATTCTTCACAGGCAGCAAACAGGGCCACGGTGACAGCAGTAGATGCAGGCCTGACTACCCTAACACTGAGTCCTTAACCTGCCAGCTAAACTACTAGTGCCACCGGGCCTCTAACTAGCTAGTTGGCCTTCGGAAACCTAACCTATCACTGCCCTGAACTATATATATATATGGATCCCTAACTACGGTTACTAGCTAGGTCCTGTGAGTATATAGGGGGTAACACATACCTAACTATATACTGTGAAGTAAAGAGGAACAAGTGGCTCTTAGACTCCCCCAGACATAACATGTCTGTCTCAGCAGCTCTGCTCACATCTCTCCCCCCAGCAGCTCTGCCTCACATGTGTCTGATTCACTGTATTTACAAAACAAAACTTGCACTGAATGCCTGGGGTCTCTGAAGCCAAACTGCAGGGGCAAAGAAGCCAGATACATTATATACTAGTAGAAATGGCAGTTCCCTACACCAGTATGAACATGACAACATATACTAACAATCATAACATGTAAGGCACTTTTATGGCCAAATAACCATTAGTACAGGCATCATCTGCACAGTAAAAGGCACTGACTGGTGACGGCTCATATAGCTTTATTTATATGTGTAATAAAATGAAAATAACCTTTATCACAAAACAGCTGAACCACCGTATAAGTAATGCTACCTCCTATGCCGTCCCTTCTACCTCTTGTGTCACTCCATCTACCACATAGATTGTAAGCTCTTGCGAGCAGGGTCCTCAGTCCCATTCTGTGAATTGAATTATTACTCTTTAATATTCTCATTTGGTCTGCACTTGAACCCTATAGTTTGTAAAGTACTGCGGAATATGTTGGTGCTATATAAATAAAATGTATTATTATTAATTATTATTTATGATCCACTCCTGGTTTTGGCTTCAAAAATTGAATGTGAATACTTATGCTAAAATTGATGGACTTTTTCAAGCATGCTAGAATAACTAATGCTACTTGGATGTCGGTGTAATATTTCAGTTTATCATGATCTGACAGTAGAGCTCTATATTACTAATAATTTTTCTATTTATTTTTACTGGTGATAATAATAAATAAATAATAAAAAAAATATAATTATAATTATACAAATGTGGGTCTGGTTTATGACGACCAGGTCACCTAACTGAATCATGCTATTTTAATAGTTTATTGCTAGAATACATACCCAAAAGGTTTTCAGTTTTTACTGTCACTATATACAGAGCAATCCCTGGCAAAGTAACACTTCATTAGTTCAATCTTAATCCCCATCAATCACAGCTGAATACACTTCATTTAGTTACTATGTCTTTTCTGAAATTATACAACATTGTGGTACCTTGAAAATTTCATTTAGCAAAGCTACATTTTACCCTTTAAAAATTGGTAATATTTCATCATAAATAATCTGAATAAATACACCTCTGTAAGGCCCCTTGCAGACGACCGTGGGCGAGATCCGTGTGCTATCCTTGTTTTTCAGGGATAGCATACTGACCCATTAATTTCTATGGGCACATGCACAGGACCATGTTTTTCACTGATCAGTGCGAGCCGTGATTCCAAGCCGCATCAGATAGGACATGTCCTATTTTGTTCAGTTTTTACGGAACAGATTCACCCATAGAAGCCTATGGGAGACTAAAAACCTAGGACAGCACACTAATGTACTCAGTATGTCATCAGTGTGTCATTTCCACAGACAAGCTAGGGATATAATTAGATGTCACCTGTGTTTTTTTTTATGGTGGATCACACACTGATGGCACACTAAAGACACTCCGTCTGTTTTTGCGGATCTACTTCACTGATGCTGAAGAAACACTGAACACACACTGAAGACACTCTGTCCGCAAAAACTGAAGACTAATTACTAGTTTGCTGACCACAAAATACACACGGTCATCTGCAACTAGCCTAAGGCCGCTTGCAGACGACTGTTCTGCAACCGGCCTGCCGTGATTTAAAAGCACGAGCTGCACACGGGAGACACGTGGATGTCCCCTTGTGACGCGCGCGCAAGGCCATGCTTCCGCGGCTCCTTTCATTAAATGAATAGGAACCACGGAAGCACAGGCCGCAAAATAGGACAGAAATAGAAAAGAATGGGTCAGTGTGCATACACGAATAGCATACTGACCCACAGCACGGTAGTCCGCAACTAGCCTAAGACTATTATATAACATAGACAAAACTAATTTATTTAAATTCCTGCAGAAAAGGTGCTTTTTTGTTGCAGATTTTCTGTGGTGTTTAGAGCCAAATCAAGAATGGCTACTAAAGGAACGGGAGATAATGTGGAACCTTAACCTAAGGCTAAGGCCCAACGTAGCGAGCCTTTGCCAAATAACGCTGCGGAAAAGACTGTTTTTTTTCAGCGACGTTTTTCACAGAAAGTCCGCAGAGTTTTCCTCTGCGGACTTTCTGCTTCAATTATACCTTTACGGAAAATCCCAGCATTTCCGTAGGTGTAATTGACATGCTGCAATAAACAAAAACGCATCATTCTTTCAGCATTTTCGCAATGTGGGGCTCTGGCTTAAGGCTAAGGCCCCACATAGCAGCCCGCAGCAAGAAAGCACTGCAGGAAAAACCGCGGCGTCAACACATCGCGGTTTTTCCCAGAGAGATTTTCAAAGAAAGTTCACAAGGGTTTCCTCTGTGGACTTTCTGCTTCAATTATATCTATAGGGAAACCGCCAGCGTTTCTGTAAGTATAATTGACATGCTGTGATTTCCAAAAACGCAATGGTGTTTTCCATGTTTTATTGAAAATTTATACTGACTCCTGGATAAAAAAATGACATAACTTTCCTAGAATATAGAGCATGCTAAGGTAGTCTTGCTGGGGGTATTTATTAATAAATCCAGTTATTATTAATAATGGTTATTATCTAAACTGTATTGACACATGATATGGTTTATATGTGATGTCTACTATACTTGGAATACAGCATTGTTAATATAAAGTATACTTTGTATAGTTGATCATCTTTGAAGTAGCTTTGCAAAGACACAAATTGCATAAACTGATCCATGCCAGATACTAAAAGACAAAGGGAACTTTGCTAATAATCTGTGTTTGAGCATGCCATACTAAGGCATAATTTTACTGTGCCGCAACTTTATAAAACAGCTACATATTTTATCATTAGGCAGCATGAATGGCTTTCAGTATTTTGTGTGACATGTCTGTTTGTGTTTAGAATTAGCACAGCTTCCATCACTGTTTCAATAGATTCTGTGACCCAAAAAGAAAAAAAGGTTACAAAACACTGGTCTAGTTCAGCATGCCTTTGTTATCTGCCAGCAGGAGAAGTTTGTCCAGAGCTTACATGAAGATCACCACCGTGCAGAATTAGGGCACATAAAGAAGGTTCTGATACATGCTAATGGATATTGTACAAACAATTTGCAGATTTGTTAGAATGGATCACTGATTTTGGCTCTAAAATGTCCTGTAGCATGCTAGTATCTACATGTCTGGTTGGAGATAACAACTTGGGCAGCATTAAAGAAAAACTCATTGAGCACAAGTTCACCTTTGCTGTTTTGCCAAGACAGAGATATAGAAATAGACAGCTTTATGTCAGTCTAGTACATTAACAATTGGGCGGTTTAGGAGCTCACTGCATCATGTGTGCTTCATATCTCACTATGATGCAGTGAGTTCCATACACACAGCCATGGTCAGTCCGGTAAACATGGTCATACCGACCGTGTTTCAGGGACGGAATACAGTCGTGTGCAGGAAGCCTTAGAGTTGTGTGGGGAGACACAACTGTCAAAAAAGCTTTCCAGAAAGTGTCTTTCTAGATGCTGCAGTCGAAAATAGTGAAGAAAAATTCTATCATAAACTAAGCCAAATAAATGGTGGTATGAATGCAGACTGGACAGTCTGAAGATACAGCATTGTTCACTCTGATAAATCTGGTGTATTTTCAGGCTGCCTGTCCAAGTTTGCCCTGTCTAATAGTAAATCTTTCTAAGACTAAGGCCCCACGTAGAAAGCCGCAACCAAAAAGCTGCAGAAAATGCATGTCGTTTTTTCTGCAGTGGTTTTCACAGAAAGTCCACAGAATTTTCCTCTGCTGACTTTTTGTCCCCATTATACGGAAAACACCAGCATTTCCATAGGTATAATTGACAAGCATTTCCGCTGCAGATTTTTTTCTGCAATGTGTGGATGGGCTTAGCCAGAATCCCATCCTCTTTGCAGGTACTGTAAAATGCTGCAGGTTTTGCCAAATTGCAATGTTTATGCTACGTGGGGCCCTGGCCTAAAAGTTAGATCTGTGTTCCACATCACTCCAGGCACATGAAGAATATGTTCAGAAAGATAAATCTTTATTTTAAACATTAAAGGATCACATATTTTTGGGTGTGAACCATTTAATTCCTCAATTTCAGGACATTCAAAATTAAGAACAAGAATGACATATAGTTTGAAAGAACCTCCAGAATTCTAGATAGGTCAGCAGTACAATTTGTTATTTAACTCAATAAAAGACATTTAGGCTAAGACATTATGTGGCGAGCCGCAGTTGAAAACCGCAGTTGAAAAGACCGTGGTGGAAACGCATTGCATTTTTATTTTCTGCAGCGGTTTTCACAGAAAGTAAAAGAAAGACTTTCTACTTTCATTATATCTATACAGAAAACACCAGCGTTTCCTTAGGTATAGTTGACATGCTTCAATTTACAAAAACGCAACATTTTTGAAATCGCAGCATGTCCGCTGCAGACATTTTTCTGTAATGTGTGGATGGGATTAGCCAGAATCCCATCTACTTTGCAGGTGCTGTAAAACACAATGTTTTTTGCCACAGCGCTTCCGCCGTGGCCAAATCGCAGCCTTTACGCTTTGTGGGGCCCCGGCCCTAAAGGGTGTCTACACCACATATACTACTTCTAAACCGTTAGATGCTATTATAGGGTAGGTAACCAACATAACAAGCATACCTTTGCTCTGTCAAGATACAATCTTGCTGCTAAGAAAATCAACTTTTAATCCGTATGAATATGAGATGTTCAGTGCACCCGAGGCAGTGCTGGATGGTGACAACAGGTGAAAAGGGGAGCTGCGGTTGGTGCAACCATGCTACTGATGCACCAAATAGCTCATTTACATACTAATTAGCAGTTGATTTCCTCGGCAGCAAGATTTCACTTGCTTGCAAAAGACTACGAAGATGTTCACTATGCCATTAATGGTACCTACAAAAGCATATAAGTGGCTGAAGAGTGATTTTGGTGTTGGTAGTCTTCCTTTAACTCAGGACTGCACATAAGTGTCTGGACTTTTTTTTTTTCTTGGATGGATATAGATTTCATTCATTTATCTTTATTTAAACATCACTCTGCATGAATACGTGTGAATAATAAATTTCAACACCCTTTTGAAATATACCTGTTGAAGTGGAAATCCTTTATCTGCGCTGACATAGGCACACCGAGTGTAATGACATCACAGAAGAGTGCCAGACGCCGGCTCTGCATATTTAATGTCATTCACCCAGAGGAGAAAAACATGGATCGCTGGATGCCATGAGGCCCAGAAGAGGTAACAGAAGGTGAGTATTAATGTTTTTTATTTTTGTCACCTCCCCTGGGCCTCCAGCTATTATACTCTGGGGTCTGAAGAGATCCCAGAGTATAAGAATTTATTGGCTGCAGCCATTTTAGTTTACACCTAAGACAAATTCCAAATTGTTCGGTTTCATTAAAAAACCTAGCTTGGTATGAGTTAATTTGCCCATCTCTAGAGATAACCATGAAATCCAGAATAAAAAATATCTTTTGTTACATCACTGGCTTGTATCAAGAGACGTTGAAACATATCCTTTTATTATAAAGTGAGTTCTTTATCATTCTATGTGTAAACAACTTTAAGAATACATTATTCATACTAGCCAGTTCATACACGCAGCTTGTCAGATTACGTGAGATATCAGTATTCTCTACAGAAGATATCAATAGGTGATAGAACAACAGTTTCTTGAAGTTTGTTCAATTATTATTTAAAAGTCCAGTGGTTCCAGTAACCTAATGAGTTTCACATAATTCCCAGTAGGCATTACTGGCAATATACTTACATTTGCTGATAACACAGACTTGTCTACAATTCTGTCCACAAAATGAACCAACAAGATTTTAATGTGAACAATAATAATTTCATAAATATTTCCAAGAGGTTCAAAAACTGTGCTGTCTAGAACACATGCAATTATGTTAATATTACTGTCTAGGAAATGTATAATTATGTGGATTAGATTTATATCATTGATGAAAACAGCCTTAACCCCAAGTATGTGAACTCCTTTTAATTTTCTGTGTTACTATACCAGCTAATTATATACATGTAGTCTTTAACCCCTTAAAGACCAAGCCAATTTTAGTTTTTGCGTATCTGTTTATTCCTCAACAATTTCCAGGAGGCATAATTTTTTTTTTTTTTTGTCCATAGAGTCACATGATGGATTATTGTTTGCAGGACAAATTGTACTTAGTAATGGCACCATTCAATATCCTGTATAATGTACTGGAAAGCTGGAAACATTTTTTACAATAGAATTGGGAAAAAAACGCATTTGTGCCAATTTCATGTGAGTTTAATTTTTACGGCATTCACTGTATGGGAAAAATGACATGTTACCTGTATTCTGTGGGTCAGTGCGATACCAAATTTATATAGTATTTGTAATGTTTTGATACCTTTTAGACAACAAAAAACTGCAAAATAGAAAAAAAAAAAAAAATTGCCATGTTCTGACACCTGTAACTTTTTCAGATTTACAAGTATGAAGCTGGATATGGCGTCTTTTTATGCGGGACAAGATGACATATTTACTAATACCATTTGGGGGAAGGTGGTTTGATAACTTTTTATAAATTTTTTTTTAGGAGACAAAGTGTTGGAAAAAAACTTTCATTTGGCCATTTAGATTTTTTTCCATGCTATGTCATTCACTGTACGGGATAAATATTTTAATATCTTAATAGTTCGGGTATTTTTGAGCACGGGGATCCCTAAAGTGTTTATGTTTACTTTTGTTTATTTATTTTTATATGTGATGTAGGGAAATTGAACTTTTGTGGTTTTTTTTATACTTTTAAAAACTTTTTTTTTCTTCTTTTACTTTTATGTTCAGACCCCCTAGAGATCTTGGACCCTAGGGGGTCTGAGCGCTCATACTATTCACTGCAATACTAATGTGTTGCAGTAAATAGTAAAAACCATTTGACAAGCCTGGGAGCCTTCAATAGGCAACCGATCACCGCCCTCCGATGATGTTTCAGAGGGTAGCAATCAGACAAAGATTTTTTCTGTCGTGTTTAACTGCAGCATCTAAAGTGTTAACAGCTGTGATCGATGTCTGCACTGATCACAGCTGTTAGCAGCGGGTGCTGGCTGTAATCACCGTGTATGGGGAGAGCTCAGCTCCTGAGCCCTCTCCATACATCCCCAGGCGACCAAGGATGTAATAGTACATCCTTGGTCGTTAAGGAGTTAAATCAGTAGAGGTCAATGTGAGGGGCTATATTGTATACAGAACATGTCACTGTATTTTGAAATGCATGCACTTTAAAAGCAGATCAGTCATAACATTACTGAAAGGTGCAGTACACAGCAGCCCACAATAAGTCATTAGTAAGAGGGGTGGAGAGAGTGTGTCCTTAGGTTTGTTTGAGAGGCCTACATTTACACAACCAATAATGCCAGGTGAGTTAGTATTGTGGTTTTACTTGATTTACAATCTCTTGGACTGACTCTTCCTTTTTTTCCCTGTTTGGTATCATTCTGCACATTACATAGTATTGTTTACTACATGCCACTTTGCTTGTAATTTATACTATGAATTCCACATTAGTGTTGTGCTGTGGTACATTTGTGCAATTTTGTGATGTCTCCCCAACTATGTATTTATCTTGATATTCCCTTCCTCTACTCCTTGCCTGGTCATTTTGCCTTGTGGTATTTTTCCCTTCTGTGTTTCCCCCATTCATTTCTATTATATGTTTATATTTAATGATATACTTATTAAATATGAAATTGTTTTATTAATTTGTGGGCATGATTTTTTGCATTATTATATTGATACATGATCTACACTTTATACAGTGGGGAAAAAAAGTAGTCAGCCACCAATTGTGCAAATTCTATGTGTAACTGACATCATAGGTAGACCTCAACTATGAGAGACAAAATGAGAAAACAAATCCAGAAAATCACATTGTCTGATTTTTTAAGAATTTATTTGCAAATTATGGTGGAAAATAAGTATTTAGTCGCCTACAAACAAGCAAGATTTCTGGCTCTCACAGACCTGTTACTTCTTCTTTAAGAGGCTCCTCTGTCCTCCACTCATTACCTGTAGTAATGGCACCTGTTATCAGTATAAAAGACACCTGTCCACAACCTCAAACAGTCACACTCCAAACTCCACTATGGTGAAGACCAAAGAGCTGTGGAAGGACACCAGAAACAAAAATGTAGACCTGCACCAGGCTGGGAAGACTGAATCTTCAATAGGCAAGCAGCTTGGTGTGAAGAAATCAACTGTGGGAGCAATAATTAGAAAATGGAAGACATACAAGACCACTGATAATCTCCCTCGATCAGGGGCTCCACGCAAGATCTCACCCCATGGGTTCAAAATGATCACAAGAACAGTAAGCAAAAATCCCACACGGGGGGACCTAGTGAATGACCTGCAGAAAGCTGGGACTAACATAGTAAAGGCTACCGTCAGTAACACACTATGCCGCCAGGGACTCAGATCCTGCAGTGCCAGATGTGTCCCCCTACTTAAGCCAGTACATATCCAGGCCTGTCTGAAGTTTGCTAGAGAGAATTTGGATCTTCCAGAAGAGTATTGTGAGAATGTCATATGGTCAGATGAAACCAAAGTAGAACTGTTTGGTAGAAACACAACTCGTCGTGTTTGGAGGAGAGTGAATGTTGAGTTGCATCCAAAGAACACCATACCTACTGTGAAGCATGGAGGTTGTAACATCATGCTTTGGCGCTGTTTCTCTGCACACCGACCAGTACGACTGATCCGTGTACATGAAAGAGTGAATGGGGCCATGTAACGTGAGATTTTGATCTGCATGGAGGAATGGGCCAACATACCAGCAACAGTGTGTACCAACCTTGTGAAGACTTACAGAAAACGTTTTACCTTTGTCATTGCCAACAAAGGATATATAACAAAGTATTGAGATGAACTTTTGTTATTGGCCAAATACTTATATTCCACCATAATTTGCAAATAAATGCTTTAAAAATCAGACAATGTGATTTTCTGGATTTGTTTTCTCATTTTGTCTCTCATAGTTGAGGTCTACCTATGATGACAATTACAGGCCTCTCTCATCTTTTTAAGTGGGAGAACTTACACAATTGGTGGCTGACTAAATACTTTTTTTTCCCCACTGTAAGTAGCAGTTGTAGCATTAGCCCTTTTTGTTGTTTGCTTAAAGGGAGTCTATCATTGGGGAAACATGTTTTTAACTGAAGCAATGTTGGAATAGCCTTTAAAAAAAGCTATTCTACTCCTACCTTTACTTTTCTTCACCTCACCGCCGTTTGTCCAAAAAAAACATTTTATTCTCATATGTAATTTAAGCTCAGGGAGCACTGGGGGCGTTCCCTCTGTGCTCTGAGCACTCCGTGTCATCGCCGCAACCCACCTCCAGTGCTGCTTTTTCACGCCCCCTGCATCTTCTTTTCATCTTGCATCTGCTTCTTGCTCCGTCGGCCATTTTTCTGGAGTACACTGGTGTAAGAAACTAAACAAAAATGGCCGCTGGAGCCACTTTGAGTTCAGGCAGAGCCAACTGAGCATGCCATTTTTGTTTAGTTTCTTACACCAGTTTACTTTAGAAAAATGGCCGACAGAGAAAGCAGATGCAAGATGAACAGAAGAAGATGCATGAAAAGCAGCGCTGGAGGCAGGTTGCGGCGATGACGCGGAGTGCTCAGAGCACCGGGGGAACACCCCCGGTGCTCCCTGAGTTTAATTTACATATGAGAATAAAATCTTTTTTTGGACAAAAGGCGGCGAGAAGAAGAAAAGTAAAGGTAGGAGAAGAATAGCCTTTATAAAGGCTATTCCAACATTGCTTCTGTTAAAAACATGTTTCCCCAATGATAGAATCTCTTTAATTCACACAACTAAGGTGCAAAACGGATGTGAAAAGACTGTCTTGTACCCGAGGGGCACACGTTTTGGGGATCCCCCATACATTTGAGTGTATGGAGGGATTTGTGAAAATGGACATAAATAAAACATGACCTATATTTCGATGGTCCATTACAATGGGCCGTCAAAATAACAGTCATGTGACTAGCTCCCATTCACTTGCTTTGAATTTAATGCTACCGTGTGACGTCTGTTAAAAAAAACATGACTGTTATTCACTTGAATTTGTGAATATAGCGTTAGCCAATGGCTAATGTGGTTGTCACCAAAATGGGAGCCACAGATGCAAAGTGCCCCTTCCTTTTGGCTCATAAAGATGCTTCTCTTTGTGTGATGTTAATATGATCTAAAAGGGCATGTGGACAGACTTTGTCTTTAATAAATGATGAGCTACGGCAATGCTGTTAAGGTGCTGTAACTACAGTTTATGTAAAAACATATTACATATGTAATGTCATTGCCATTCTCATGTCAATACAAAATATTATCATTTAAAATGATAAATAAAGGAATTATGGTATTTTTAGTCACTTTTCAACATAATCTTTAAGTAGGACAAAGCAAGAATAACTGAGATGTTTTTAAATTGCACTTGTTCAGTGTGAGACCAGATGGAATGGAAAGTCTTAGTTTTTGATAAATAAACAAGTAGGGAGAAGGCACAGGTCTTTTGCCCTACCCTAGACTGTTTATTTTCCAATATTTTTACTTTTCTCATCAGAAATATGTTGTATGATCCTGCTTGCTTCCTACTGTTATTTTTGTTTGCAGAAATAAAGTGAAAAACAACAGACTGACGGAATGGAACAGATGTGAGGCAGCAAGAGGCTAACAATATGAGGTATAAGATCAGTTGTAAAGTCTTGCAACATTTGCTTGGCAGCTGTTCTCTAGAATAAGTTATTTAACAAACATCTTATATCTGAATTTCCCTACTTTATATTATATGAATTTTAATTGAAAACAATGATACATCTCTGTACTGATCTAGATGTACAGTCATGAGCAGCGTTCATCATTACTGTTTATTCACCTCACCAAAAAAGAGCAGCACAATATGAATATCAAGAAGACGGATACAAATTCTCAGTCCATAGCAAAGTGACCAAATAGCCAAAATACAAAAATAGGCAAAGTGGATGTTTCAGTTCATTCCAAGCATGTTTATTTAGGCTACCTGCTCTTACAGTGGTTAAAGTATCAAGTATGTTGCTGCCACAAAAGCCAAGGAATTGCTCCAAGACCTCTTAGGACATGACTGAAGTATTGAGATGAAGGTAACCCAACACGCCCAGCAGCTATTTTTTGTATGATTTTTTATATCAATTTTCAGTACTTAGACATTCTAAAGCCCAATCATTTTAAATTGTTGTTGAAGTTGTTTCCTTCTGTTGACAGTGCTGCTCTGTTTTTATGGGCACCACAGGCTTCAGCTGTATCCTAGTAAAGATCAGTGGTATACACGGCATGTCAAGCTTCATGACTAGTTGAAAGTAAAATCATTTATTTTTGCCTAGTATAACTCTTTAATATATGACATTTGATATTTGCTGCATTTCTATGTCTGGGTACTAGTGAGATGCAGGAATCCAATAGTAGTACAAAGGGTTAGCCTGTAGGTATATTGCAATTTATTACAAGGGTCACATGAACAAAACTTGAGAAGTACATGTTGTTTTTGTATGTGAAATCCCCTGAAGTGGGAAACTTTTGTAAAGAATGTTAAACTTCAGACTATAATTTTAAACATCTCCTTGTACACAAACACCTTTGCAACATTGACATACTGGAATGATGAATGTGGCATTGCATTTAAGATTTAGTGTTTTGTACTTGTTTTCTAGCCATTCATGCAAACAGGATGATAATTTAGAGTTCTTGGCTACTTTTATTTTATTAAAGTGTAACTGTGAAAAGCTGAATAAAGATTTTTCCAATATACTTTATTAAGGGTAAGAGGGTAAGAAAAAAAAATACTTGTGAAGTTTTGCTAGGGAGCATTGCTAAAGAGTACACACACAATAGGCCAGATTTATGAAACTGTCTAAAACCAAAACTCTTTATTAGGGCAGGTTCATATCTGCGTTCAGCATTCCGTTCGGGGGGTCCCCAAGCGGAACCCTATACGCACAAAAAAGCGGTTACCTAAGGAAACCCGCGGACCCCATAGACTATAATGGGGTATGTGTGGTTTCCGCACGAAGCAGCACTTTTCTCTCCGCATGTTTCCGCATGTTATGTGCAGAAATCGAGCGGAAACCACACGGACACCATTATAGTCTATGGGGTCCGCGGGTTTCCTTAGATAACCGCTTTTCTATGCGTATAGGTTTCCGTTAGGGGGGTCACCAAGCGGACTCCCTGAACGGAATGCTGAACACAGATGTGAACCGGTGGCCCCTACCCAGTATTATATGCTCCACAGGGGCCCCCACACAGTATTATATGCTCCACAGGGGCCCCCACACAGTATTATATGCTCCCAACAGCCCCCTCCGCTTCGGTGCTATTATTATACTCTGGGGTCTGAGTATAATAGGAGGCCCAGGGAAAGTGATTAAAAATAACAAACTCTCATACTCACCTTGCCTTACCTTTCCCTGGCATCCTCGCTCCATCCTGCCATCTTCAGCGTCTTCAGGCCCTCTTCAGACGTCGCTGCTGAGGCCTGTGATTGGGACTCAGCGGTCATGTGGGGGCTCACTGACGTCATTACGCGGCCGCACCCCATGTGACCACTGCGGCCTAATTACAGGCCTCTGGAGAGAACGCCAGAGAGAAAGCTAACTCTGTGGCCAGAAGAGGTGAGCATATGTATTTATTACTTTCAGTCACCTCCCCTGGGCTGCCATCTATTGGAAAGGGGCCTGCCAATAACAGTATGTAAAGCCTGGTTCGCTGACCGCTGTCATAGTGGTCTGGGGCCCTGGCCATCTCCAGCTGGCCACAGGCGTCATACCCCGCCGGGCTTGGTTACGCCACTGGTAGTTGCCCTCTGACCTGGAGGTCACATGATCCGCCGGGATCAGAGTCTGTTAGAGCTGTTGGGTCCCAGATCAGCTCTGTAGTAATGTGCAGGAGGCTGTATTCCTCCTGCAACTGGGGCTAAAAAAAAAAAAGTGATAAGATGTCCCCCCAAGGTCTATTATGACCTTATGGGGACACAATGTAAAAAAAAAATAAAAAAATAAAAATGCAAATAAAATAATTTAAAAAATAAATAAAATAATATGTCAATAACACGCCCTTATTAAAAGTTATAGCCCCATCCCAGATGACACCATACAAAATAAAAATTAGTATAACGGAGAGTAAAAACAATTTTAAAAATTTTTTTAGTAGCACTTTGTAAAAAAAAATTAAAACACATGCAAAAATAAAAATAACATTAAAATAAAGTCCTATAAGTCACCGATAAAAGACGCAGACATTAGTTGAATAACCCAAATGATAAAAATGTTACAGCCCTCAAAACCGCACATACAGTACATAAAACCCAAAAATGTGTCTGGTCCTGAACCAGAAATTGGCCCGGTACTGAAGTGGTTAAAAATAGTAAAATATTTAGAAAAAAAGCGTCTTTTTGCCTTGTTCCTGCTATATAATTGAAAATTTGCAGGTCAAAAAATTTGAACAAAATATTGTAGTATGCTGCGCTATTTTGTCCCTATGCATGCGCCCCTATATATTTCACAAAGGACTGTTCCACACAATACAACACCCCCTTATTAGCCCCAGCAGAGTACAACACCTCCTTTATTAACCTTTACACAGTATAACATTCCCTTTACTGCTCCCCACACAGTATGATGTCTTTGTTAGTGGCCTCCACACAATATATTGCCTACATAATTGGCCCCCATAACAGTATTGTGTCCCCTTTACTGGTCCTCACACAGTATATTGTCCCCTTTATTCGCCCCCACACTATATTTTGCTCCTTTTTTGTTCCCACATCGTATATGGCCTAATTTTTGGTTCCCCCACATAGTGACCCATTAGGCAATTACCTACTGGATTATTCCAATTGGTAAAGGCTGATATTTTACTCACCAATTCCCACTCCTGCTCAGGCCCTAAAGCAACCCACTGCTGTGGGGTTCCCCTGAATCCCTGGGGACTCATACAATTGCGTGGATTGCATTATGGCCAAAGTTGTCCCTGTATGTACTGTAACCTAAAATAGTACCAATAGAAACTACAACCCATCCCACAAAAATCAAGTCCTCATACAGCTACACAACAGAAAAATGAAAAGTTATGGGTCAAGACAGTTTTCACTCCAATATACTGTGTCCTAAGACCATGTATGAAATGCTGGACTTAGTAAGTTCCCCCACAGCAAATGTCCCTGGTTTGTTCATGAATGTGCCCTGTCATTCTGCATTTGAGCTACACCATTCTGGCAGGCATAATACATGATACTGTTATTATTCATATGAAAAGCCACCATGTAATACTGCAGAGGTCTCTTCAAGGAAAGTGTCTGATTGCACATGGCTTCTTTCTGTAGATTAAGTTGAAGGCTCCATTATGGTACAACAGCATATGCACTTACCACTAAAACCTAAAAATAATTATATACATTAGGGTAGTCTGGCAAAGGCTTTCTCCCCTCTCTCTGTTCAAAGCACATGCACTGTTTTGCTGAGCCAAGAGTGCTGGTATGTGGGGATTTCAAGCAAGATAACTGTTTGACCAAACAAGCATACAGCTGGAAGCTATCTACAATTTATGGGCTGCTTTTTATGTAATCTAGATAGTGGTCGAATGAAAAGAATTTTGTTATGGGGAGGTACAGTCCAAGGGACATACCTTTATGTTTGTTCTGAAAATAAGATTTACAGATTTGTCTGCCACTGACAAATTGTCCAGAGACATGGAGGTAGGAGTACTGCTTTTTGAAGTTTACTTGTGTCATTACATTGACCCTAAGGGGACAAATACAGAAATATCCTAAGTCTTGAAGGACAGTACGTGGCTGTTTAGCTATGTTCTTAATTTTAGATAAAAAACAGGTCAGATGTAATTACAGTGTTGGCCAAAAGTATTGGTACCCCTGCAATTCTGTCAGATAATACTCAATGTCTTCCAGAAAATGATTGCAATCACAAATGCTTTGGTAATAATATCTTCATTTATTTTGCTTGCAATGAAAAAACACAAAAGAGAATGAAAAAAAAGTCAAATCATTGATCATTTTACACAAAACTCCAAAAATGGGCCGGACAAAAGTATTGGCACCCTCAGCCTAATACTTGGTAGCACAACCTTTAGACAAAATAACTGCGAACAACCTCTTCCGGTAACCATCAATGAGTTTCTTATAATGCTCTGATGGAATTTTAGACCATTCTTCTTTGGCAAATTTCTCCAGGTCCCTGAGATTTGAAGGGTGCCTTCTCCAAACTGCCATTTTGAGATCTCTCCACAGGTGTTCTATGGGATTCAGGTCTGGACTCATTGCTGGCCACTTTAGAAGTCTCCAGTGCTTTCTCTCAAACCATTTTCTAGTGCTTTTTGAAGTGTGTTTTGGGTCATTGTCCTGCTGGAAGACCCATGACTTCTGAGGGAGACCCAGCTTTCTCACACTGGGCCCTACATTATGCTGCAAAATTTGTTGGTAGTCTTCAGACTTCATAATGCCATGCACACGGTCAAGCAGTCCAGTGCCAGAGGCAGCAAAGCAACCCCAAAACATCAGGGAACCTCCACCATGTTTGACTGTAGGGACCGTGTTCTTTTCTTTGAAGGCCTCTTTTTTTTTTTCCTGTAAACTCTATGTTGATGCCTTTTCCCAAAAAGCTCTACTTTTGTCTCATCTGACCATAGAACATTCTTCCGAAAAGTTTTTGTCTTTCTCAGGTAAGTTTTGGCAAACTCCAGCCTGGCTTTTTTATGTCTCTGGGTCAGAAGTGGGGTCTTCCTGGGTATCCTACCATAGAATCCCTTTTCATTCAGACGCTGACGGATAGTACGGGTTGACACTGTTGTACCCTCGGACTGCAGGGCAGCTAGAACTTGTTTGGATGTTAGTCGAGGTTCTTTAGCCACCATCCGCACAATCTTTCGTTGAAATCTCTCGTCAATTTTTCTTTTCCATCCACATCTAGGGAGGTTAGCCACAGTGCCATGGGCTTTAACCCCTTAAGGACCCAGCCCAAAAATGCGTTAAGGACCAGGCCTCGTTTTTCAAAACTGACATGTGTCACTTTATATGGCAATAACTTTGAGACGTCTTAACTTACACAAGTGATTTTGAGATAGTTTTTTCGTGACACATTGTACTTCATGTTAGTGGTAAACACTAATGAATATTTTTGTATTTATTTATAGAAAAATAGGAAATTTGATGGAAATTTTGAAAAAAATCGCAATTTTCAAAATGTGAAATGCTCTGCTTTTCAGATAGATAGTCATACCACCCAAATACATTAATACATATTATCTACCATATCTCTGCTTTATATCGGCATCATCTTTTAATCGTCCTGTAATTTATTTTGGATGTTAGAAGGCTTACAAGTGTAACAGCGATTTTGCAGATTTACAAGAAAATTTCCCAAACTAATTTTTTAGGGACCACTTCAGTTCTGAAGAGGATTATAAAGGCCTATATATTAGAAACCCCCATAAATCACCCCATTTTCAAAACTGCACCCCTCAAATAATTCAAAATAACATTTGGGAAGTTTGTTAACCCTTTAAGAATTTCACTGGAATTAAAACAATATGGAGGTGAAATTTAGACATTTAATTTTTTCCCACTAATTCCTTAATTTAGCCCTAAAATTAACACATTCACAAAGGGTTAAAGGAAAAAATGCATCTCACAGTTTGTTATGCAATTTCTCCCGAGCACGGAAATACCCCACAAGTGGGTGTAAACTGATGTTTGGGCGAATGGCAGCGCACGGAAGGGAAGGAGCGACACTGGGCGTCTGAAAAGCAGATTTTGCTGGAATAGTTTTCAGGTGCCATGTCTCATTTGCAAAGCCCCTAGAGTACCAATACAAAGGAAAACCCCAAAAAGTGACCCCATTTTGCAAACTACACCCCTCACAGAATTCATATAGGGGTATAGTGAGCATTTTGACCTTACATTCGTTTCACAGATTTTGCTAACACTGGGATGTATAAATGAAACATTACTAAAATGTCACTTTATCCCCAAAGTTTTCATTTTCACAATGGGTTAAAGGAGAAAAAGCACCCCACAGTTTGCAAAATAATTGCTCCTAAACACAGCAATACCCCATATGTGGTCGTAATCTGCTGTATGGGTACATGGCAGGGCTCAGAATGGAAAGAGCGCTATTTAGCTTTTGGAGAGCAGATTTTGCTGGAATAGTTTTCAGGTACCATGTCGCATTTGCAGAGCCCCCAAAGTACCAATACAGTGGAAACCCCCTAAAAGTGACCCCATTTTGGAAACTACACCCCTCACAGAACATATCAAGGGACATAATGAGCATTTTGACCCTACAGCTGTTTCACAGATTTTATTAACATTGGGACATTAAAATGAAAAATTACTTTTTTTCCAATAAACCTTCAATTTAGCCCCAAATTTTTCATTTTCACAAGAGGACAAAGGAGAAAAAGCACCCCAAAGTTCGTTACACAATTTCTCCTGAACACAGAAATGCCCCATATGTTGTTGTAATCTGCTGCATGGGTACATGGCAGGGCTCAAAATGGAAAGAGCGCTATTTAGCTTTTGGAGGGCAGATTTTGCTGGAATAGTTTTCGGATGCCATGTCGCAATTGCAGAGCCCCTAAAGTACCAATATAATACAAACCCCCAAAAAGTGACCCCATTTTGGAAACTACACCCCTTATAGAATTTATCTAGGGGTATGGTGAACATTTTGACCTCACAGCTGTTTCACAGATTTTATTAACATTGGGACATTAAAATGAAAAATTACTTTTTTTCCAATAAACCGTCAATTTAGCCCCAAATTTTTCATTTTCACAAGAGGACAAAGGAGAAAAAGCACCCCAAAGTTCGTTACACAATTTCTCCTGAACACAGAAATGCCCCATATGTGGTTGTAATCTGCTGCATGGGTAAATGGCAGGGCTAAAAATGGAAAGAGCGCTATTTAGCTTTTGGAGGGCAGATTTTGCTGGAATAGTTTTTGGATGCCATGTCGCATTTGCAGAACCCCTAAAGTACCAATATAATGGAAACCTCTCAAAAGTGACCCCATTTTAGAAACTACACCCCTCAAGGAATGTATCAAGGGGTATTATCATTTAGAGACTAAAAATGCTTCCCAAAAATTAATGTACAAAGTGAAAATTTAAGTTTTTAAAGAAATATCCAATTTCAGTGCCTAATACGTTGCGGCCACTTTGTGGCATCAGAGACATGCACTCCTAAAACTATTAAGTGGGCTATCCCAGGGACAAAAAATATATATATGTGGGTATAAACTGCTGCTTGGGCACGCAGCAGGGCTCAGAAGGGAAGGAGCACTGTGGGTTTTTTTAGCTTTTGGAGTACAGATTTAGAGGGACTTTCTGGTTGCCATAATATTTTTGCAGAGCCCTGGAGGTGCCAGTAAATTGGAATTCCCCAAGAAGTGACCCCCATTTTGTAGGGGCAATTTTAGGGTCTCTGCAAATGTGACATGGCGTCCAAAAAAACAACAATCTAAATATACGCTCCAAAAGCACATAGCGCTCCTTCACATTTGCGCCCTGCTGTGTGCCCAAATGGTAGTTTATGCCCACATGTATGACACTGGTGTACCCAGGATAACGTACTTAACAATGCCATATGTGGGTATAAACTGCTGTTTGGGCACAGCCAGGCACAGAAGGGAAAGAGCGCTATTTTGGTTTTTAGAGCACAGTTTGCTTTTTGGACACCATGCCACTTTTGCAGAGACCATGAATTGTCAGTAAAGTGGAATCCGCAGACATTTCACCCCATTTTGGAAACTATACCCTTCAAAGGATTTATCAAGTGGGGTAGCGAGCATTATTAACCCTTAAGTGTTGCATTCTTTTAATTTCCAAAAATGAATGCGCAGCTGATAATGAAAAGTTAAAAATGAAATTTTTCTATAGATACGCCATTTCAGTGCCCGATATGTTGTGCCCAGCTTATGTCTGCACAGACACACACTCCAAAAACTGGTGATCGGGGATCCCGGGCACAACAGCTTTTGGAGCGTTCATCTCTGATACAAGCCGGGCACAACATATTACGCACAGAAATGTCGTATTCCTGGAATAATTGTCATTTTCACCTTTCATCATCAGCTGCCTATTCATTTACGGATAATAAATTATAGCAACACTTGGGGGTTAAAAATGCTCACTGTACCCCTGGATAAATTCCTTCAGGGGTGCAGTTTCCAAAATGGGGTGACATGTCAGGGGATTCCACTGTACTGGCATTTCAGCTCTGCAAAAGTGCAATGGCGTCCAAAAACCAAATAGCGCTCCTTCCCTTCTGTGCCCGGCTGTGCCCAAACAGGAGTTTATACCCATATATCACATTAAGTACCTTATCCTGGGTACACCAGTGTCATACATGTGGGTATAAACTGCGGTTTGGGCACACAGTAGGGCACAGAAGGGAAGGAGCGCTATATGGCTTTTGGAGCGCAGATTCAGATATTTGGGATCTGGATGCCATGTCATGTTTGTGCAGAGCCTCTAAAGTACCAGTAAAGTGGAATCCCCTAGGGAATGACCCCATTTTGAAAACTGCACCCCTCAAAGAATTTATCAAGGGGTGTAGCGAGCATTAGTATCCCAGACGTGACTGCACAGCGGATGGGGAAAAGTGAATATGTAATCTGTGCGTAGTACATTGGGTACACTAAATTCCCTACTATTTCCCCAGTAGTTCCTATTATTGGGGGGTCACTCTGGGGGTCACTTCTGGTTTATTATCCCTCGTAAGCTCTAAATCTGGGGTGTACCCTAATATACGTTCGTACAGCTTATACATTCCCTTCCTGCCGCAGCCAGTTATGCTCTAATGATTTGGCGATTTTTGGGGTTTTTGTCTTCACATTGTACGAGTTATATTTTCTTTATTTCTCTGGTGATGTAGCCATATGAGGGCTTGTTGTTTTCAGGGTGAGATGTATTTTTTAATGACATCATTTTTAGGTGCTTACAACTTATTAAATAAATTTTATTAACTCTTTCTTGGTGGATTAAAAAACAACCCCATCAATTCTGGCACTGCGTTTTATCTTTTAAATTTTTCACCATGCAGCGTAGAGCATAAGTAACATGTTATCTTTATTCTGCGGGTCGGTACGATTACGGCGATACCTCATTTATACTGTTTTTTTATGCAATACCAATTTTGCAGAACAAAAACCCATTTGGGGACATAAATTAATTTTTTTTTGCATTGCCATCTTCTAAGATGCGTAGCATTTTTATTTTTCAGTTTAGAGAGTTGGTTTAGGGCTTATTTTTTGCGGTACAACCTGTGCTTTTTATTGGTACTGTTTTGGAGTACATATGACTTTTTGATCACTTTTTATGGCATATTTTGTAAGGTGAGATGGCGAAAAATCGTTACTTTTGGCGGGTTTTTTCCCGTTTTTTTTTCCACGACTTTCACCGTGTACATTAAATATGGTTTCAGTTTTATTGTACAGGTTGTTATGGACGCAACGATACCAAATATGTATTGTTTTTATTAATTTTTAGGTTTATTTTTTATATAATTCATTTTATATAGGAAAAGGGAATTTTGGGGGCTTTATTCTTTTATTAATTTTTTTCACATACTTTATTATTATTTTTTTCACTTTTTTTTACTTTTTCTTGTGTCCCATTAGGACACCTGAGCCAGCAATGCTTTGATTGCTGGCTGAGCACTATAGACTGCAAGACACGAGCATACACGTGTCTTGCAGCCTATACAGGAAGTCAGCGCTATGGAAACACAGCGCTGACTTCCTGATGTCTCGGCAGGATCAACCAGGTACTGGGGGCTCCAGGCAGCCTGGGGTCACTTGGCAGACCCCGGGCTGCAGATTAGAGATATCGGGGGGGGTCGGCAAGACGGCGGAACCCCTTGGATGCCGCGGTCATGTTTGACCGCGGCATCCAAGGGGTTAAAACCGCCGATCGGAAGTTATGGCCGACCGGGGGTTATGGAGCAGGGTGTTAGCTGTCAGATACAGCTAACACCCGGTTCCGATACCGCCCGCTCAGATAGTGAGCGGGCGGCCGGCCTTGGGCGTAGTATTACGTCCTGGTGCGCGAAGTACCTAGCGCCCAGGATGTAATAGTACGTCCAAGGTCGTTAAGGGGTTAAACTTCTTGATGACACTGCGCACGGTAGACACAGGAATATTCAGGTCTTTGGAGATGGACTTGTAGCCTTGAGATTGCTCATGCTTCCTCACAATTTTGCTTCTCAAGTCCTCAGACAGTTCTTTGGTCTTCTTTCTTTTCTCCATGCTCAATGTGGTACACACAAGGACATAGGACAGAGGTTGAGTCAACTTTAATCCATTTCAACTGGCTGCAAGTGTGATTTAGTTATTACCACCATGTGTTATGTGCCATAGGTAAGTAACAGGTGCTGTTAATTACACAAATTAGAGAAGCATCACATGATTTTTCAAAGGGTGCCAATACTTTTGTCCATCCCCTTTTTTATGTTTGGTGTGGAATTATATCCAATTTGGCTTTTTGACAATTCTTTTTGTGGTTTTCCATTGAAGACAAATTAAATGAAGATATTATTACCAAAGCATTTGTGATTGCAATCATTTTCTGGAAGAAATTGAGTATTATCTGACAGAATTGCAGGGGTGCCAATACTTTTGGCCAGCACTGTACTTAATGGAAACAACTAATAAATAAGCACAGAAATGTTTTTTTGCTTGATGTGTCCAATGCTGAGGTGGTCAATCCAGTTTTCTTACATATATTACCATGTATGTCACAGGCATTGCAAAGCGCAAAGATAGTAAAGGACACTTTTTATGGTGTTTTTCTTGCATTCTGCATATTTGTGCAGGGTTTAACATGTTCCTTGTCAGTATTAATATGTGCACACATTTTATGTGGTGTGGCTTAATGCTGTACTCTGTGATTACACAACTAGAGTTTGGGCATAAAATAAATGTTTATTTCAGCAATTAAATTAAAAAATTGACCTCCTATATTTTCTAGATTCTTTACACACAGAGTGTTCTATTTCAAGTGTTTTATTTCTGTAAATATTGAATATGGATTACAGGCAATGAAATTCCAAATCTAAGAAAATTAGAATATTATGAAAAAGTTCAGTATTGTAAATTCAGTGTGTCACCTGCCAAGGTTTCCTAAGCCTTTAAATGGTCCCCCAGTCTGGTTCAGTAGGACACACAATCATGGAAGACGCTGATTATGAATTGTATTACTGAATTACTGAAATGAATGAACGTTTCAAAGATGCACCTGTATGCACATTAATATCAAATAAACGTGGCAACAACTGAAAACCCTGAATTCAGATCAGACAGTGATTATGTAAGGTTTGTCACCTGTAGCAATATAATGTATGAATGTTGTATACTTCTACTACTTCATTTAATTGATTGTGTAATGGAGTACTCTATATATAACAAGTAGAACACAGGTATATATTTTTCATGTTGTAATTGATCTAAATGATCCCTCATTATACAATGGGAAACTATATTGCTATCAGTTTAGTCAAAGGGTAGATCAGAATGGGATGATGATGGTCTGGGTTAGTTCTTACCTTCCATCTGCTAATATAGGCTAAATTTACATCAAAGTCGGTTTACTATTGTGCCTATTGTGCATTCCTGGTATATCCTCCTCCCCTTTCCTCTTCATACTGTACACTGCAGATTTTAGGTGCAACTCATCTAGCTGCTACCTACAGAAGTATTCTGACGACTCTGCAATAGTAGGCCTCATCAAAGACAATGATGACGAGGAGTACAGGGAACTGAACCGGGATTTTGTGGACTGGTGCCAGCGGAACCACCTGAAGATTAACGCTGGGAAGACCAAGGAGAAGGTGGTGGACTTCCGTAAATTCGGATGCCCTCCTAAAGCAGTGGACATCCAGGGGACAGACATAGAGATTGTCAACACCTATAAGTACCTGGGTGTGCTCCTTAATAATAAGCTGGACTGGGCAGATCACATGGAGGTCCTGTACAGGAAGGGCCACAGAAGGCTACCTGCTACCTGCTTAGGAGGCTGAGAGCCTTTGGAGTCCAGGGGGCACTTCTTAGGACTTTTTCAACCCGGTAGTAGCATCAGCCATCTTCTTTGGAGTGGCCTGCTGGGGGAGCAGTATATCATCCAGGGATAGAAATAAACTCGACAAGCTGATTAGAAGGGCCAGCTCTGCCCCCTGGACCCGGTGCAGGTAGTGGGTGACAGAAGGATACTGTCCGTGGTGAGCTCCATGCGGGAGAATAAGTCCCATCCCATGCATGAGACCATGATAGCGCTGGGCAGTACTGTCAGTAACCGACTACTTTCACTCTAAGTGTGAGAAGGAGCGCTTTCAGAAGTCTTTCCTCCCGACTGCGGTCAGACTGTACAACCAACTCCGACCTAAGTGGAGATTAGTCCATACAGAGAACTGAAATATCTTTCTGTCTGGGATACCCCCCATCCTGCTACTTCTTATCTGTCTGTCTACTATCAATGAAATGCCTCTACCTTGGAACATTCTTGTATATGTTGTATTTGCATTGTTTATCTTTGCTGCTGTAACACACTGAATTTCCCCATGGTGGGACTATTAAAGGATTATTAATTTTAATTATTATTATTATTATTATTATTATTATTATTATTACTATTATTATTATTATCCATGGATCCATCCTACCATAATTTTGTGGTTTCTAGTAAGAGGAAAACTGGCTCCTGCAACATATTTACCAGTATCACAGTACAAATTTTATCTTACAAAACTTGTAAAACAGGTTAGACCTGGCCTAAAATATGTGTATTATTACAGAAACAGATGATGGCATTAAATGCATTTTTCATGAACTGTGATAATTTTTTTTTATAGTACATAATGTAATGAAGCATGTCAAGGTTTAGAATGTTAACAAAATTAATCAGTAAATCATCTCTCTATGCATGTATGGGTGAGGAATTTGGAGGTATAGGATGGCCCTATGGACCCATATTAGTGCTCAATTATAGCTTAGCTCTATACAAAATGTAGCTATAATACATGTCCTAAAAGATTTAAGAAGGCTCATAAAATCGGAAGTGATTGCAAAATGATACCAAAAGATCCAACAAATCCACAGTTAGACAGAAGTGTATGAATTAAAAAAAAACATACTGTTACGGACAGTACTCTTATTAATGCAGTAGTCTTTGCGAATATCAAACTACTTCCAGTCTATGTAATCTTTGTAAATAGTTGTCAGCACAGTTTAAGAAAATTAAGCTCTTGGGCACAGCTGGTAAAATTGCTCACCAGCATCTGTATGCCCACTCCATTCTAAAGCATTGGGGCAGAAAATAAGCCTTAGGGAACAGAGGCTAAATGAGTTTTGTTTGAAAGTCAAAGGATTGCCCCTCTTCTGTGACTTTCTCTTTTTTTTTTGTTATATAAAAAACTGTAACAATGTTGGAAGGAGAAAAAAAAACAGAAATAACTCAAACCTTAACCAAAATAGCTTCATCATGAGTAAGTAAAAAGTGAAAAACATGTTGTGCCACTAAGTGTATTCAACCCTATCATTGAGAAGTCAGCCTCAAGGTGACTTGTTTTGTGGAAAGATGAACTCTTTGTAGTGCATACAACATATTTCATTTTATTTTTTATGTTATTCTCATTAACAAAGTAATTAGATGTTTGCAAAGTTCTCCTGTAGTCAACAGAAATAAACATTTGTCTTCACAATTCATTTACATTTTTGTTTCTGAATATTAAAATGTGATGCGATTATTTACATGCCAAACATTTTTTACTTTTACTTTCAATACTTAACATTCTTCAGAACTGAAAGATAATGTTTGTACATTAAAATTCCTTTAAAACTATGGCCAAACAGGATGGATCCACTGCACAATGTCCTCAGCAGATATCTCACAGCTGACTTGCCCCTGGCTAGCTGTAAACAGCTGGTTATTGCCATGTTTTTTAGGTGCAATTCCCAGGCAGCTAGCCTGACTGCATTTCAGCCTTTGACAATTATTTCAATGCATTCAGTATAGGATGCAGCAACACCTTAGTTATAACTATTTTCATTATGGGACTATAAGCTATAGACTATAGGCAGTCTGTGTTATAATGGACACAACCTAACATTTCAAAAGAGGACACAGTATGTATTGAAGACTATATGGCAATCAACAGTGTGAAATGAAGTTATAGGGCTGACAGCTATCTTTTCTCAGCAATGTGAGATGATAGACTAATCTATGTCCCACACTTTTTCTCAAAGAATTACCAAAACGAACAATACTTAACACTGTGTGTCTTTGGAAACATCAATCCATTTAAGAGACACAAAGTGAGTAAGTACCCGAGTAGGGGCAATTTCAGGACTTTGTCAATAAGACAGGGATTACATGCAAACACACATACCATAAATAAATTCATAGACTTGTCAGCCACATTTAATGCCTATTTTAAAATTGAAATTCATCTTTAGGCCATGGCCCCACATTGCGTAAATGCCTGTGAATCCCATCCACACATTGCTGAAAAATATGTGCAGCGGAAACGCTGCGATTTCCAAAAACGATATGGAAATCGCAGCATGTCAATTATACCTATGGAAACGCCGATGTATGCCGGAAGCAGAAACCCCAGAAGCAGAAAGTCTCTTGAGGAAACCTCTGTGGACTTTCTGTGAAAAGTGCTGTGGGAAAAACCGCAATGCGTCATCACCACGATTTTTTTCCGCAGCGCTTTTTTGCTGTGGCCCGCTACACGGGGCCTTAGCCTTAAAGGCCTTTTCCAAGACATTAATATTAATCACCTATTCTTAGGATAAGTTATGAAATATGAGACCAGTGGGGGTCTATCTACTGCCACCCCTGCTGATCAGTTAATGGAAGGGGCCATGGGGCTCATTCTGTAGCAATTGTGTCAGATATCGCAACTCAGCCTTATTTACATGAATATAACTGAGCTGCAGGAAGGCCAATTGGCTGATGGACATCTCCTTCACTTAGCTAATTGTGGGAGACAGGGGTGGACATACCATTGGTATGAACTTATCTAGCTGTACAGGGACCCAATAGGTCAGGTGACGCTATTATCTTTCTACTGTCTATTAGATTTCAGGTAAATACCTAAGCTAATTAATTTCATGGCTAATGATTTCTTGTGAATTGTTAGAGACATAAGGGGGTGTCAGTGGAGTAAGTACCGCCATAGCGGCTGCCAATGGGTCCCGCGACCTTAGGGGTCCGGTGGGCCCCGTTGCTTTTTTTTTAATAGGTTGTTACCTGCTGGAGTAACTCCAGCAGGTAACAGGCCCTATTTACTTACCGATCCCCGTTCCTGCTCACTGCTGCCTCCGCAGTGGCGGCAATGAGCAGGAGCGGGGACTGGTAAGTAAGGCCGCGGGCCCACGGTAAGAATATTTGTTGGGCGAACCCCACTAATACTGCTATTTTTATACTCCGATGTCTCTTCAGACCTCAGAGTATAATGATCAGAGGCCCAGGGGAGGTGAGCGAACATATAAACCAGTATTACTCACCTCTCCTGGAATCCGGTGCGACTCTCCCATCTTCGGGCCTCCGTAGTGATGTCACAAACATCATGTGGTCAGGCCAGCATCTCGATGTCTGTGATATCATTGAAGAGGGCCGAAAACAGCAGGTAGTCCTGCCGGAGCACAGGAGAGATGTGTACCACTGGTTTTTATGTTTGTCACCTCCCCTGGGCCTCAGATCATTATACTCTGGGGTCTGAAAAGATCCCAGAATATAATAATAGTTTGTGGTTGGTGTACCCCAAAAATGTGGGGTTCTCCTGAACCCGAATTTTTTGCAGTACCTGCAACGAACACCTGTAGGGGCCACAATGGTACATAATTCTGTGCGGAGGGGCCACTATGGGACATTATACTGTGCAGAGGGGCCACTGTGGGACATTATTCTGTATGGAGGCTACTATGAAACATTATACTGTGTGCAGTAGCCACCATGGGACATTATGCTGTGTGGAAGGGCCACTATGGGACATTATACTTTGTGGAGGGGACATTATACTATCTGGAGGCTACTTTGGGACATTATAGTTGTATAAATGGGGCGTTTTACTGTGTGGGGGGACAGGAAAGGGGTGCTATGCTGTGGGGATGGGGCCCCAAGTCAAAAGTTTGCTATGGGGCTTAGTCTTTGCTAGTTATGCCCCCGGGGGGTGCACTATGCTGAGATAATGGCAAACATGGGACCTATAACTGTTCTTGCACAAGGACCCCTTAGCTGTCTGTGTCCATCTCTGGCTGGGGTGCTGGAATTCAGACCGTCACCCATCTTATCCAAGGGTAGGTCATAAGTCCTAAAGTATCACAAAACCTCTTTAAAACCTTCCTCTAGTGTTAGGGTCGTGACCGACCCGTTTTAGGTTTTAAGTGCATACAAATTCTACATACATTTGTTTATTGCATCAAGACTTTTTGACTTTTTCAGGAACTTATTTTTAAACAAAATACAATAAAATAAAACTATTTTACTAAATTGTAAAATGCTCTTATTAAAATGATAACATTTGTGTTGTTGGGGTCAATTTCGACCCAGGTCTAATATAAGAGTAAAAAAACAATAATAAGTCCCAAAAATGAACTCATAAACACAATATAAACCAACAGCCCACAGCCAGCTCTACCTCCAACAACTTGAGTTAGGGACATGTCCAGGCATGTATGGCCAAATCAGCTTACAGTTGGTACTTTGCAGAGTATACATCTTCAGTTTACACCATGCAACAATGAGGAGAAGATTAGATGCAAGCCAAATTCTGGATTATATCTTGGATGATAATGAATCAGAGGACACACAGCAGCAAACTGATACACATGAACAGGTTTCTGAGGAGGAAGATGATGTGGAGTATCAACCGGAAGACACAGACAGTTCTGATCAGTCTGATGAGGAGGTGACCGGTGCTGAAGCTGCTCCCGCTGAAAGATTCAAATCCAAAAGTGGCAAGATCATTTGGAGCTCAGTACCTCCAGATGTACATGGCAGGGCAGATGCTGAAAATGTCATAAAAATTACCCCTGGGATCACAAGGTTTGCTGTGACAAGAGTAAGTGACATCAAGACATGTTTTGATCTGTTTATGCCATTGTCAATAAAAAAAAGTCATTATTGCTATGACAAACCTTGAAGGAAAAAAAAGTCCACGGCAACATGTGGAATGACCTTCATGATGATGACCTGGATGCCTACATTGGTGTTCTTCTCCTTGCTGGAGTGTACAAATCCTGCAATGAGGCCACTGATAGTCTCTGGGACGCATCGACAGGCAGGAATATTTTCCAGGCAACAATGTCACTTCAAAAGTTTCAAATGATATCAAGAGTCCTCAGATTTGACAACAGAGACACCAGAACAAAATCTGACAAACTTGCTCCCATCAGGGATGTTTGGGAGAAATGGGTGCAGCTCCTTCCACTGATGTTCAATCCAGGGCCAGAGGTGACAGTAGACGAACGTTTTCTCCCTTTCCGCGGAAAATGCCCCTTCCGGCAATACATGCCAAGTAAGCCAGGCAAATACGGCATAAAAATCTGGGCAGCCTGTGATGCAAAAACTAGCTATGCATGGAATCTACAGATTTACACAGGCAAGTCTGCAAGCGGCATCCCTGAAAAAAACCAAGGAAAACGTGTAGTCCTCGATATGACTACTGGACTGCAGGGTCACAACATTACTTGTGACAATTTTTTTACCAGCTATGACCTTGGACAAGAACTTCTCAGGAGGAAAATCACCATGGTGGGCACAGTGAAAAAAAACAAACCTGAGCTGCCCGCTGAATTGTTGCAGATGAAGGACAGGGCTCCACTTTCCTCAAAGTTTGTTTTTACAGACACCACCACTGCTGTTTCATACTGCCCCAAAAAACAACGGAATGTGGTACTGATGTCCACACTTCACAAAGATGCAGCTGTGTCATCAGGAAGTGACAAAAAGCCCAGAATCATCCTGGACTATAACAAAAACAAAGGAGGAGTGGACAACCTGGACAAGCTGACTGCCACCTACACTTGTCAGCGAATGACTAGGAGATGGCCAATGGTTGTATTTTCCAACATCCTTGATGTGTCAGCATACAATGCATTTGTGTTGTGGACCCACATTCACCAAGGATGGAATTCAAAGAAAAAAAACAAGCGGAGGATGTTTCTTGAGGAACTAGGAAGATCCCTTGTCAAGGCGCACATTGACCAAAGGGAATGGGTGCCCCGAGACCCAGCCGCTGCAGCCTTGGTCCGACAACTCCAGAGCTCAACAAGTGCTTCGCCCACACCCACAGCAACACAAAGAGCATCATCACCAGCATCCTCCTCAACCAGCCCTGCCTCAACATCAACCACAACAGCCACAACCCCAGTGAGACCACCTGATTCTAAAAGAAAGAGGTGTCAGGTCTGCCCTAGCAATAAGGACAGAAAGACAAACACATCGTGCTTCGCCTGCAAAAAATACCTCTGCAAAGAACACACAAAAAGTGTCACTTTTTGCCACACATGCATCTAAATACTAATGCATCTAAAAACTAGTACTTGATTTCTGTTGATTTGATTTGCTTGATTGATTGTTGTTTGTTTGTTTGACCTAGAAAAGCTACTTTTTATTATTATTGCTATTAATGTTAATATAATTTTCATCTTTTATTTGTATTAAAGTTCTATAAAAAAAAAATCTGTTTTTTGCCTTTTTCATAAAGTAGTTAGATATGGGTCAAAATTGACCCGTAACACCATAGATGTTACTAGAGTTAATAATATAAAATATATATATATTTTTTTTTTTTTACATTTAAGAAATGTGTTCTAAAATCCTTCAGTAATAGTCAGGTAATATAACAAACTTTTTTAAGTTTATATTATTCTCTTGAGGTTCATTTGTCAATATTTTTATATTGAAAATGAAGGGTACGCTCTCAAATGAAAGGCCCAGGGGGCCACAACAAAAATATTAAAATCAATCATTCCATGGATGAGAAACCCTAACAAGGTAACTAAGAGGTTAGAAACAAATTGGATCATAAATAACTGTTTTTAGGGTATCCTAGGGGTGATTTAAGACACGGGTCAAAACCGACCCGTTAACATAAGAAAGAGTAACAGAAAGCTAACACTAGAGGAAGGTTAATGGACAGATAACGTTTCCAATATATTTAGATTACCATATTGCTAAAACAATGACCAAGTGCACTAATGTCTGGTTAACACAAAATACCGGAAAAAAGAAGCGTGTGATAATAACACAAACAGGCTCTCAAGGTCAATTGTCAACCAATACACACATATACTGTACTTGTCAATACTATAAATAAAATCTCGAAACTGCAATAAGACCTAATTTACACATTAGATTTAATCACTTTCAAAAATAACCGTCACAGGACAATTATTAAAATATCATAAAATTTAATAAAACAAATACATAAACTATATTCTATATAATTAGTCCTAAAGCAGAACTATTCGACATATAAATAAAGTTAAACGCAATATTACGTTGCAAATAATATATTGAAAAACAGTTGATAAACTGTGCATGCATTAGTATACCATGATAAGTCAGTAAAACACAAATCCATAAATATAGCAAATTCAGCATGGTAATAAGCTGCAATATATAGGATTGCTATTTAATCATCTTTTTACTGCCCCTTGCTAGACTAGTTTAAGGGCATTCTCTGCCTCTTCCTCTGCAGCAGTATGGATAGCATGATTAATGTACACACTGTGATGTTACTATCTGCTACTCTTACTTCTGCTAACCTATATATATTATGGAAATTTGCTTACCAAAAATTCTGTTTCATGTAGTCAAAAGGCAGAACAACAGAGTTAAGTTTATCTTGACCCCTATTGGACAGATAATGACAAGCAATTAGATAATTAATGACATGTTAACTCCCTATAAAAGACCCCGGAGACAATAGTCACTTTTACAGCAATAGACTTTTAATGGGGAGAAACTTGTGCTGCCTTTGGACTGCAGGAAACAGAAATTTCGGCAAGCAAATTTCCATATTCTAAACAGGGATTTGAAAAGCAATATAAACCTTTTAGGATAGGGAATTTCTTGAAACAGCACTAGATAGCACCTGCCTGCTGCAGACCAAACATAATGCTGCAGAGACATCCAGAGTGATAGTGATTAATAAATGTGCCTGGGGTAGACTAGATTGCGGCCTTGCAGATATGATCTAATGGAGCTTGAGACAATTCTGCCCAGGAAGTAGAAGTAGATCTTGTCGAATGGACTCTCAGATCCAGAGGAGATTGTAAAACCTCCATTTGGTAGCAATAGGATATTACGTTTCTGATCTATCTCACTAACATTGACTTAGAGCCCTTCTTCCCTTTGTTTAGGCCTTGATACTGAAGGAAAAAAGTTTCAGACCGCCTGAATCCCTGTACTCTCTCTAGATAAATTAGGACTGATCTCACATCCAGTAAATGGATTCTGTCAACATCTTCTGGATGATCCGAAGAGGTAAATATTTCCTTTTCAATAGAGAATTTTGAAGGTATTTTAGATAGGAATCCTGGCATTGTTCTGAGAACCAGGCATTCTGGCAGATTACAGAAATATGGTTCTCGGATGGCAAGTGCGTGAATCTCGCTGATTCTACATGCAGATGCCATTGCAACTAGAAATAATGTCTTTCAAGAAAGCATCTGTAAAGATTCCTCCTGTAACGGTTCAAAAGGATGGTCAACCAAACACTTGAGAGCTAGACATAAATCCCAGGAAGGACATGGTGGATGAGAAGGAGGCCTAATCTTTTTGACAGCCCGAAAAAAAAAAACTCTTGATCCTGAGATCACTCAAGAAAATGTCCTCCAATCAGGAATCAATCACTGTATAGTGAATCAACGCTTAAGGTGTTAAGTTTGAGGCCTTTGTCTAAACCATCTTGAAGAAACTGCAGAAAACCTGGGACTGAGTCAAGAAAATGATTCAATGCGGAATAACACAATAATAATAACAATAATAATAATAATGCATTTTATTTATATAGACCAACATATTCCGCAGCACTGTACAATTTGTAGGGTTCAAGTACAGACAAAAAAAAAAGATACATTACAAGAAATAGTCAATTCACACACTGGGACTGAGGGCCCTGCTTGCAAGAGCTTACAATCTATGAGGTAGCGGGGGTGTCACAAGAGGTAGCAGGGGCGGCATTGGAGGTAGCATTGCTTATACAATGGTCAAACAATTTTGTAATAGAGGTTACTGTCATTACACCAGTCACCAGTCGTGTCCTTTAACGTGCAGACGGTGCCTGGACATATAAAGTTAGTCTGATACGGCATCATATCCTGTGAGGTAATTGGGAGCGTGAACAGAGGGTACGTTTTAGGGAATCTAACTACGGAAGGGTTTACATTAGGAGTTGTGATAGGCTGCAATCAGAATAGATTGTAGAGGGGAGAGTTTAGTAAGGGGAAGACCGATTAGTAGGGAGTTACAGTAGTCAAGGCGAGAGTGAATCAGGGCAACGATAAGTGTCTTTAGTGTATCTGTGGTAAGGAAAGGACGGATTCTGGAGATGTTTTTGAGGTGGAGATGACATGAGCGTGCGAGTGATTGGATATGAGGGGTGAAGGAAAGGTCTGAGTCAAACATAACCCCGAGTCAGCGGGCATGCTGCCTAGGAGTTATGGTAAGGCCGGAGACAGCAATGGAGATATCAGGGACAGATCTATTAGATAGTGGAAACAGCAGTAATTCAGTATTTTAGAGATTCAGTTTCAGATAGAGCGAAGACATGATATTTGAGACAGCAGAGAGACAGTCACTGGTGTTCTGTATTAGTACAGGGGTGATGTCACAGGATGCCGTATATAATTGGGTGTCATCAGCATAAGGATGGTACCGGAAGCCAAATCTAGTGATGGTTTGTCCAATGGGGGCTGTGTAGAGGGAGAAGAGCAGGGGACCTATTACCGAGCCCTGAGGAATTTAACGGCAAGGGGAAGAGGGGAAGAAACAGAGCCCGCAAATGATACACAGAAAGTGCGGTCAGAGAGAGAAGAGGAGAACCAGGAGAGAGCAGTGTCCGTGAGTCCGACAGAGCGGAGCATAGTGAGGAGGAGTTGATGGTCAGCAGTGTCAAATGCTGCTGTGAGATCTAGAAGAATAAGAAGAGAGAAGTCACCTTTGGATTTAGCCATCAGGAGATCATTGGAGGCTTTTGTGAGGGCCGTTTCAGTAGAGTGCAGAATGCGGAAGCCAGATTGTAAGGGGTCAAGAAGAGAGTTAGCAGAAAGATAGCGGATTAAACGAGAATAGATCAAGCGTTCCAAGATTTTGGAGATGAAAGGAAGGTTAGAGACAGGTCGATAGTTAGCAGCACAGGACGGGTCAAGGGAGGGTTTCTTCAATAGAGGGGTTATGACAGCATGTTTGAAAGAGGATGGGAAAATTCCAGAAGAGAGAGAGAGGTTAAATATTTTAGTAAGGTAAGTCGTGACAGCAGGTGACGGAGGCTGGAGAAAGTGTGAGGGGAAAGGGTCACTACTGCAGGTTGTAGAGCAAGAAGAAGAAAGTAGCTGAGATACTTCCTCCTCTGTAACAGGTTCAAAAGATAAGAATGAACAGTCTGAAGTGCGGCTGGTGAGGGGGTCAGTGCCACCTGGGGATTGGGCAGTTATTTCCTGACGGATCTTATCAATTTTGTCATGGAAATAAGTGGCCAGGTCATCTGCGCTAAGGTCTGTGAATGGCATCTGCACCTTGGGGGTGAGTAAGGAGTGAAAAGTTTCAAATAGCCTTTTAGGGTTAAAGGAGAGAGAAGAGATGAGAGCGGTGAAATAGGCTTGTTTGGCAAGGTGAAGGGCAGAATTATAGGTTTTAAGCATAAATTTAAAGTGGAGGAAGTCTGCAGGTATATGTGTTTTTCTCCGCAGATGTTCAGTACACCTAGAGCACCGCTGAAGAAAACGTGTCTGTGGCGTCTGCCAGGGTTGCTGCCTCTTGCGTCTAACTTTTCGAGTGGAGGGGGGAGCCGCCTCATCCAATGCACTCTTAAGGGTTTCATTATAGTGACTGGTGGCCAGATTGGGGCAGGAGAGTGAAGAGATCGGGGACAGAGAGGACTGTAGACTATCTGAGAGGTGCTGGGTATTAATAGCAAGTAAATACCTATATGTACAATACAGACCAAAAGTTTGGACACACCTTCTCATTCCAAGAGTTTTCTGTATTTTCATGACTATAAAAATTGTAGATTCACACTGAAGGCATCAAAACTATGAATTAACACATGTGGAATTATATACTTAACAAAAACGTGTGAAACAACTGAAAATATGTCTTATATTCTAGGTTCTTCAAAGTAGCCACCTTTTGCTTTGATTACTGCTTTGCACACTCTTGGCATTCTCTTGATGAGCTTCAAGAGGTAGTCACTTGAAATGGTTTTCACTTCACAGGCTCTCCCTAACTCCCTATTCTTGGTTCCAGTGGGACAAGTTTCATCTGCAGATGCCAGAGGCATCAGAGTAGCAATCCCAGCAAATGTTTAGATGATGCAGTTAGTTTAGCTATTTGGTTTCAACAAATTAACAAACAGAAGGGACTAAAAGGTGTGTACAAATGCTGCAAACTGAAAGTTCCAGAAGTTTAGGCACAGTCATAGAGTCCGGCAAAGGGACAGACTGGCACGTCCACTCAAACCTCCACGTCACCATGTGCATGTCCCGCCTAGGGGCTGGAGGATCAAATCTTCTTGGACAGAGATGCTGCAGTGGGTTAGACCTCCGAGCTGATCGCTGGCCCTGAACTTCAGTTAACTCACCAGAGGCTGTAGAACCTTGTGGGGGCTGAATCTGGGAGAGGATGTCAGCCAACCAGCCATCACTCTCTGTGGACAGACTGGAGTGGATGGCAGCAAGAAGGCTCTCGTCCGCCATCATGCAGAAGCAAGCTTGCTGTGCAGAGCAGGAAAGAGGAAGGAACAGTTTAACTGTGGAGGAGGGAGAGACAAGAGGAAAAGAGTCACATCAAAGCTGGCTCTGCATACTGTTCCCAACTAAAACATAACCTAATCATAACAAGCCATATAGGAAAAAGGGAGGCTCAATAGCAAATACTTCTGCTCTCCTCTGCTGCTGTCCAGGGCTCCTTCCCTATACGGTGAGCTGCTCCACCAGATCAGTTTTATTTTCATTTTATATAAAGCTCACAATCATTTTTTACTCTCCAAATAATTTAGTCTTTTTCCTAAAAAATATTTATATAATAATAAACCCATGTCTGTATGTCCTGATAGGGCATATGGATGAAATAGATGGAAGTTCTTTGCTCAGGACTCCCTAGTATTAACCAGCATAGAAAGTCACAAAAAAGAGCAACTTCTGCTTTGGCAAATTAGACTTGGCCACAGGACAGCAACCTATTTTAATGTGTCTTATGTAATACTATATTTCCCTGGAGAAATTGTATGGCTTGCAATTTTCATCAGACATTATCTGATAATCGCTGGGGTTTTCAAGAGACAGAATTGGGGCAGAATCTCCTAATGTTAGTATGTCATATTTGTACTACTATAAAATAAGATAGTCCTTTAATAGTCCCACCATGGGGAAATTCAGTCATGGCAGTAAGTGTTGGCACACCTGAAATTTTTCCAGAAAAGTATTTCTTCCAGAAAATTATTGCAATTACAAAAAAAACCCTCCAAAAATGGGCTGGACAATATTACTGGCACCCTCAACTTAATATTTGGATGCATACCCTTTGGAAAAAATAACTAAAGGCAATCGCCAAAACCATCAACAAGCTTCTTACACCTCTCAACTGGAATTTTGGAATACTCTTCTTTTGCAAACTGCTCCAGGTCTCTCATATTTGAAGGGTGCCTTCTCCCACCGGTGTCTTGGGATCCACTTCAGAACTCTCCAGCGCTTTGTTTCCATCCATTTCTGGGTGCTTTTTGAAGTATGTTTGGGGTTATTGTCCTGCTGGAAGACCCATGACCTAGGACACAAACCCAGCTTTCTGACACTGGGCCCTGCATTGAGACCCAAAATCCTTTGGTAATCTTCAGATTTCATTATGCCTTGCACACAGTCAAGGCAACCAGTGTCAGAGATAGCAAAACATCCCAAAACATATTTAAACCTCCACCATATTTGACAGTTGGTACTATGTTTTTCTTTTTAGTCCTCATTCCGTTTTTGGTAAACAATAGAATGATGTGCTTTACCGAAAAAGCTCTATCTTGTTCTCATCTGTCCACAAGATGTTTTTCCAGAAGGATTTCGGCTTATTCATGTACATTTTGGCAAACTGCAGTCTAGCTTTTTTATGTCTGTGTCAGCAGTGGGGTCCCCCTGGGTCTCCTGCCATAGCATTTCATTTCATTTAAATGTCGACAGATAGTTTGCGCTGACACTGATGCACCTTACACCTCCAGGACATCTTGAATTTCTTTGGAACTTGATTGGGGCTGCTTATCCACCATCCAGACTATCCCGCGTTACAACCTTTTATCAATTTTTCTCTCCTGTCCATGTCCAGGGAGACTAGCTACAGTGCCATAGTTTGTAAACTTCTTGATTATGTTGTGCACCATGGACAAAGGAACATCAAGATCTCTGGAGATGAACTTGTAACCTTGAGATTATTTATATTTTTCCACAATTTTGGTTCTCAAGTCCTCAGACACTTCTCTTCTCCTCTTTCTGTTCTCCATGATTAGTGTTGCACACACATACACACAATGTAAAGATTGAGTCAACTTCTCTCGTTTTTATCTGGTTTCAGGTGTGATTTTTATATTGCCAACACCTGTTACTTGCCACAGGTGAATTTGAACGAACATCACATGCTAAAAACAAAGTTATTTACCCACAATTTTGAAAAGGTGCCAACAATTTTGTCCGGCGTTTTGTGTGAAATTATGTCCAAATTATGTTGTTATAAACCTCTAGGATGATGGTGCTGTACAAATTCTAATAACTCTGATTATAAAACACTGTAAAAGAACTTTTATCTAATACATGGATTGTCCATTCATACTTCAGTGCTGATGACCAATCACCATGTTTTAGTAACAGTAAACAGCATTTGCTTAGAATTTAACGCCATGTATAATAATATGAACTTTACAGCTTAGGTTAGCACAACTATTTCCTGTGGCCTGGTTGCTGTGGTGTTCTCTATGCACAGCTTGTGGCTATTTATACAGATGATCACACAGAGAAATAACTATGTGAAAAAACATATACTGTATACAACAGGCCATGGATAAAAGAGAGAACATCTGTGATATCTAAAGGATTTGCAAGTGAGAATTAGAAAGTGAAGCTGTAGCAGCGGGAAGAAAACATGTGCAGCCATGCAGATCATGACCTAGTTGTCCAATAGTGAGGCCATAATATTTACGGTCTACATACAGTATATACTGTGCTGGAAAAGTAAAATCTCCTAAAACTAAGTATTTTTAGAACTTGGCAGCACATATTAAACACTTATGGCAAGATAGAGCTGTAAACTTTCAGTAAACATGTTGCAGATTAGGGCGGGGTTTACACATTCTGGACACACAACAGCCTAGATGAACTAGGTATGTTGGCACAGTTTATAAATGACTGCAGCTCAAAGCACTTTCCTATTTACTGGCAGTGTGGTGAAGTTTTGCTCCATATTCATGCATCCTTTTAAAATAAAAGTGGTTTTTAACGTGTGCTTTGACCTTTAAAAACTTACCTTTGTTATTGCAGTCAAAACTTTCAGTTTGTGGATAAAGCCAGTTTTAAAATTATGCTAATAAGGCTATTTGTGCACCAGGGCATTCCCTCGCCTGCTGGTGTACCGGATTTTGTATTTTTCCTCACCGTCCTGAGCTGCCCAAAGTACTGAAACACCTACTGCACAAAGGCCATGGCTTCTTTTATGCTAGACTCTTAGGTATGTTTGGCACTCCATATACCTGGTGTAGGAATACTTAGCGTTTGAACTGTGCTATCTTCCAACACTTATGGCCACTCTTTGATATACCATGGTGTTGTTTTGTATCTGTGATTAGTAATCTGATATCTGCAATACCATTAGGAGTTTTATGTACTACTTATATTTGTGCTATGTTTTTTGATGGTTAACACTTGACCTTAGTGCTTGTTTCTTCCATATTTGGCACAGGGTGGTATCTTTACAGTGGCTCCATTCTGCATTTAGCATATTTGAGATTTTTTAACCAACTCTATCCCCTGATGAGTTTAGCGAAACATGCATGTCGGGATTACATGTTTGGTTATTATATATATGTGTGTTAGGCGTACCTAGTTTTGTTTTGTTTCTTGTGTTTTTTGTTCTCTTTATATCTATTTGTTTTGAAGGGATTTGATAGGGATAGTTCATTCTAGGGCCAGGTTCCAGTCGGGGGCACTTCCTAATTAGGGCGGTGGCCCCGAGTTAGGACTTTAGGGTCTATTTAGTGTTTTATATAGGGTGTTATAGGGATAGTTTAGATACAGGTGTTTTCTTATTTAGCCCGTTGTTACTGGTGTTACTATTGAACCGTGGACTATGTCACCCCTCTCCCCTTCTGGTATTTGCTTCAGCAACACAGGCACCATCTGAATCACGGTAAGTGTCTGGTTGGTTTTTCCTATTTCAGGCTTCCGTGCCTGTTTTGTTTGCTTTTTTTGTCTCTAAATTATATATTTTTTTTTTTTGATATTTTGAGGACTAATTAATTGTGCTGCTTTTAGGGTGGTTATATGTTGTTCTGATTTTTTAACTTTAATTAATTAAAAGTTATATATTAATTTTTGTATTATTGTGATTATCATTTTGGATTATATAAGACTCTAGGTCTAGCATCAGTGACACAGGTCTTACCTGCTACTGACTGCTTTGTCACTTGTTTGTTAAAGTTTGTCACTTCCACCCTTAGCATGTATACTTGGCAGCAGTGGTGCTGACCTTTTTCAAAAAAACTATCAAGTACGTTAACCTAGCTGCTGACTTCCTGTGTTATGCATCTACTCAAAAGGTTAACGGATTTTCCTATTTCAAGGATCCTTTCTAAACTGCTAGCTTATGTAAATTCAAGAGTTTTCCAAAATATATTGGTTTAGAAATGTTGCTTTGTTTACCTGCTATATGAGATTATTCCTACTATTGTTTACACAAGGTTGTCAAGGAACCCAGCCTGGTATCTCTCCTTATCTAGCATTATAGGTTGGGTGATACGACTCACTGCTCCCTGATAAAGGCTCAGACAGGGGTCTTGCTCAGTGTTTGTTATCTCACAGAGATATGTGTTAAAATTAATGCAATTCCACTGGTGTTCCTGGGTCCTGGCAGCATGTAAGTATTTTTTTCTCTACAAACCTGTGTAACGTAATATACATTTATTGTGTATATTATTTGATTTGAATTATTATAGATTTCTAGTAATCATAATAAATTATTTTATCATGGAGGAGTCTATATCTAATGAGGTACTTCACAGTGTCTGGTCCATCAAACAGTCAAAGCCCACCCACCAGCTTGTTGAAGAATACAGGTAGTGAGAAGAACAGCGGCAAGCAAACTGTTGAGAAAGGGAGATGGAAAAAACCCTTTAAGCTCTCTGTCAAGTATGGGGCCCTTGGTACAGCCGTAAGATGACCCTTATAACTCAAGTCGTGGGTGGTAGATAATGCCTCATAATACAATATTTGTGGACTACCATATGAGCTGGGCAAACTCTCTGATGAAGAGCTTGATAAAAAATACCGTGGGGAAAAAAAGTATTTAGTCAGCCACCAATTGAGCAAGTTCTCCCACTTAAAAAGATGAGAGAGGCCTGTAACTGACATCATAGGTAGACCTCAACTATGAGAGACAAAATGAGTATACAAATCCAGAAAATCACATTGTCTGATTTTTTAAGAATTTATTTGCAAATTATGGTGGAAAATAAGTATTTGGTCACCAACAAACAAGCAAGATTTCTGGCTCTCACAGACCTGTAACTTCTTCTTTAAGAGGCTCCTCTGTCCTCCACTCATTACCTGTAGTAATGGCACCTGTTTGAAATTGTTATTAGTATAAAAGACACCTGTCCACAACCTCAAACAGTCACACTCCAAACTCCACTATGGTGAAGACCAAAGAGCTGTGGAAGGACACCAGAAACAAAATTGTAGACCTGCACCAGGCTGGGAAGACTGAATCTGCAATAGGCAAGCAGCTTGGTGTGAAGAAATCAACTGTGGGAGCAATAATTAGAAAATGGAACACATACAAGACCACTGATAATCTCCCTCGATCAGGGGCTCCACACAAGATCTCACCCCGTGGGGTCAAAATGATCACAAGAACAGTGAGCAAAAATCCCAGAACCACATGGGGGTTACCACTTACATGATCAGAGAAATATTCAGCAAAATTTTTAATTATTTATATTAACAAAAATGTTTAACGTTTAATTGTCTACAAATTTAATATGGTTATATTCAGGGGTATAGTGTGCAGAGGCAGCAATTGCTACAGGACCCTGGAGCCTGAAGGGGACCAAAAGTCTCTCTCCAATATAAGAAGACACCATAATTATAGATAGCACATGGTAAGTGGGGCCTTGTTACAGTTCTTGCACTGGGGCCCAGGAGCTTCAAATTACGCTTCTGATTATGTTCATGGGAAAACCTCTTTGAGTGCTTTAATGAAATCCATCATACATGTACGGTGCATGTTGGGACTTTAAACATGGCACCTGCTCTGGAGCTGAGCTGGCGCCATAGCTGCCAGGTCTCCACTGTTTTATTTAAAAGTAATTACGGGTAATAACTCTTCAGATGCCTTGGCCATCAGAGGCATTTGAAGAGAGGTAGTGCATGGGCACTACCATATTAAGAAGGATAATTACCATGACAGATAGGAGCCTAGGGCCTATTATTTTCAGAATAGGCAGCATGTAATAAAAGTCTATGGATTTTACAATATTTGGCAGTACCCTCTATAGTGTCTAAAAATAACAGTAAAAAAAAAATTGAAAGTATACGACTGAAGCCACACATTGTGAAAACGCTACATTTTACAGTACTTGCAAAGCAAATTGGATTCTGGCTAATCCCATCCACACATTGAAGAAAAAAAAATCTGCAGCGGAAAAGCTGCGTTTTCAAAAATGCCCACTTTTTTTGAAAATCGCAGTATGTCAATTATACCTGAGGAAACTATGGCATTTTCTGTACAGTTATAATAAGGGCAGAAAGTCCGCAGAGGAAAAGCAATGAAAAACGCTGTGGAAAAAAATGTGATGCGGGCTTTAGCCTAAAAAAATATATAAAATATACAAATATAAAATTTAAAATCAACCCCTCCCTAGATCACATATAAAATTAAGCAAAAACATATTAGGTACCCCGCATCCAAAAGTGCCCAAACTATAAACATATTTTTCCCATTCAGTGAACATTGTAACAGTAAAAAAAATAAATAAATAAAGTTTTAGATTTTTGTAAATGTATTTAAACAGTATAAAAACTACATAAATTTGGTATCACCATGATCATACTACCTAGAATATATGTAAGATGTAATTTTTGTTGCACAGTAAACACCACACCATTCTGGTTTATTTCCAGCTTTCCAGTACATCATATGGAATATTAAATGGTAACATTAGAAAAGGTGATTTGTCCTGCAAAAAAATAAGCCCTCATACAAGGCCAGCAGAGTGCGGCTGCTGCTGTTTTTTTTGTTTTGTTTTTTTTTATATATATATATATATATAAATAGGCTGTTACCTGCTGGAGTAACCCCAGCAGGTAACGGCCCCTATTTACTTACCAAACCCCGCTCCTGGCCACAGCCGCCTTTGCTTCTCCTTCAGCCCTCCAGGGGGCCCCATGCGTCTCATATCACATCGCTGACATAGCTGCCACTCTACAAAGTATGATGCCCCACAGTGGCCACTGCACACAGTAAAATGTCCCATAGTGGCCCCTTCACACAGTATTGTGTCCCATAGTGGCCCCTACAGTGTTCCTTGTAAAAATGTCGGGTTCAGCAGAGCCCAAAATTTTTGGCATGCACCACCCACAAACTATTATTATAACCAGGGGTCTTTTCAGACCGGATCGGAGGCCCAGGGGAGGTGACAAACATAAAAAACAATGTTACATACTTCTGTGCTCTGGCGTGACTCCCTGCTGGCTTCAGCCCTCTTCAATGACATCACAGGCATAGGGTATTTTGGCGTCATTATATGTTGTGACACCAGCCTGACCCACATGACGTCTGTGACATCATTGAAGAGGCCCGACAGCAGGGAGTAGCTATTATTATACTTGGGGATATCTCCAGACCCCAGTGTATAATGATCCAAGGCCCCAGGGAGGTGAGCAAACATAAAAAAAGTGTTACTTACTGTCCTGGGCTTTGGCGCTACTCCCTGTTGTCTTCGGGCCTCTTCAATGAGGTCACAGACGTCATGTGGGTCAGGCCGCCATCATGATGCTGGTATAACCCACGTCTGTGACGTCATTGAAGACAGGGCTGAAGAGCAGCCAGAGCACAGGAGAGGTAAGTAACATTATTTTTGTTATCTCCCCTGGGCCTCCGATCATTATACTTGGGAGTCGAAAAAGACCCCCTAGTATAGTAATAGTTTGTGGATGGCGAACCCCAAAAATTGGAGGGGCTACTATGGGACACTATACTGTGTGCAGGCGTGCTGTGACCATGGACTGATTTTTATCCATTTGGAGTAAGCAGAATGAAAGAAAGCTAGCAAAGAACTTGAAAACTGTGAGGAATTTATACAGAAAGTATATTGGAAAATTGTACAACTTTTTATTATACAAACAATAATATTGGTCTCTCAATATTGGTCTGAAAGCGGCCAACCCCTTTAACACAAGCTGCTCAGTTGTAGCAAGGATCAACAACAGCAGTTAAACACTCAGCAAACTTCTTAGCATGAGAGTATCCCTTTGGTTCTTAGCAGTCTGAATTTTTTTTTCCAGTAATTGCACTACATAAATGAGTAGCCACAATAGAGCCCTGGATGGAAAATCCAAAAATATGGGTAAACCTCGCTTGCATATGGGAACTTTCCCACCCGGTGTCACTACAAAGCATCATGCCATAGCATGCAGTTGGCAGTTTGCATTTGGGTGTGTGTTAACACAATGACAAGGAGGAAAAATGATCTTAAAAAAGTAATAGTTGTGGTCGTCAATCTGGGAAGTACATTGAATTATAAGGAAATTTTCAAACAATTTGAAGTTCATCATTCTACAGTGAGAAAGATTATTCACAATTAGAAAACAATCAAGACAGTTGACAGTCTTCTCAAGAATGGACATCACAGCAAATTCACCCCAAGGTCAAACCGTGCAGTGTTAATAGATATTGCAGAAAACCCAGGAGTTACATCTACGACTCTACAGGCCTCAGTTATCATGTTAAGTTCATTAGAGTACGATTAGAAAAAGACTGAATGATAGAGAAGAGGCGAACCTCACAAGATTCATTTTGTCGAATATGTATTCAGGTCGGCCCTTAGGTATGTTTCGGGCAAAACTTGTGCGGCACGAACAAGTAGTGCTATTAATCTACTCTAGGATCTCTCTGTTATTTTTGCTCACCTCCCCTGATCCTCCATTTATTATAATCTGGGATATGAGGAAACCTCAAAGTATAATAGTGTTTTGGGGGTAATGAACCCCAAAACTTTTGGAATATTCGGGTTGAATCTGGGTCTATCTGAATCTGTTTGCTCATCCCTGGACAAGTATGGCTTGTCTTTAAGGGTTATCAGGAGAAAGCCTCTTTTTTCTAAAAAGAACATGGTAGCACTACCTAAGTTTGCAAAGCTATTTTTGAACAAATCACAAGACTTTTTGAACAATATCCTTTGGACAGATGCACAGTGCCATGTTTAACAATCATCAAATACTTCATCCCATCTGCCCAGCATAGCGGTGAAGGGCTGATAATTTGGGCTTGTTTTGCAGCTGGAATCCCCACAAACCTCAATGAACTGAAGCAACGTTGTAAAGTGGACCAAAAATCCTCTAAAATGATGTGAGAGACTGATAAATTCATACAGAAAACCATTACTTAACGTTATTGCTGCTTAAGGTGATGCTACAAGCTATTGATTCATGGGTGTACTTAGTTTTTCACAAATGACTTTTACATTTTGGTTCCATCTTTGTTAAATAAATAATGAAACCGTGCAATCTGCTTGGTGATGTTGCTCATCTGAAGTTTTATTTACCTAAATTTAAGTACCAAATATTTTTTATTCAAATATATACAGTATAGACCAAAAGTTTGGACACACCTTCTCATTCCAAGAGTTTTCTGTATTTTCATGACTATAAAAATTGTAGATTCACACTGAAGGCATCAAAACTATGAATTAACACATGTGGAATTATATACTTAACAAAAACGTGTGAAACAACTGAAAATATGTCTTATATTCTAGGTTCTTCAAAGTAGCCACCTTTTGATTTGATTACTGCTTTGCACACTCTTGGCATTCTCTTGATGAGATTCAAGAGGTAGTCACCTGAAATGGTCTTCCAACAGTCTTAAAGGAGTTCCCAGAGATGCTTAGCACTTGTTGGCCCTTTTGCCTTCACTCTGTGGTCCAGCTCACCCCAAACCATCTCGATTGGGTTCAGGTCTGGTGACTGTGGAGGCCAGGTCATCTGGCGTAGCACCCCATCACTCTCCTTCTTGGTCAAATAGCCCTTACACAGTCTGGAGGTGTGTTTGGGGTCATTGTCCTGTTGAAAAATAAATGATGGTCCAACAAACGCAAACTGGATGGAATAGCATGCCGCTGCAAGATGCTGTGGTAACCATGCTGGTTCAGTATTCCTTCAATTTTGAATAAATCCCCAACAGTGTCACCAGCAAAGCACCCCCATACCATCACTCCTCCTCCTCCATGCTTCACGGTGGGAACCAGGCATGTAGAGTCCATTCGTTCACCTTTTCTGCGCCGCACAAAGACATGGTGGTTGGAACCAAAGATCTCAAATTTGGACTCATCAGACCAAAGCACAGATTTCCACAGGTCTAATGTTCATTCCTTGCGTTCTTTAGCCCAAACAAGTCTCTTCTGCTTGTTGCCTGTCCTTAGCAGCTAGGTTTCCTAGCAGCTATTTTACCATGAAGGCCTGCTGCACACAGTCTCCTCTTAACAGTTGTTGTAGAGATATGTCTGCTGCTAGAACTCTGTGTGGCATTGACCTGGTCTCTAATCTGAACTGCTGTTAACCTGCGATTTCTGAGGCTGGTGACTCGGATGAACTTATCCTCCGCAGCAGAGGTGACTCTTGGTCTTCCTTTCCTGAGGCAGTCCTCATGTGAGCCAGTTTCTTTGTAGCGCTTGATGGTTTTGGCCACTGCATTTGGGGACACTTTCAAAGTTTTCCTAATTTTTTCGGACTGACTGACCTTCATTTCTTAAAGTAATGATGGCCACTCGTTTTTCTTTACTTAGCTGCTTTTTTCTTGCCATAATACAAATTCTAACACTCCATTCAGTAGGACTATCAGCTGTGTATCCACCTGACTTCTGAACAACACAACTGATGGTCCCAACCCCATTTATAAGGCAGGAAATCCCATTTATTAAACCTGACAGGGCACACCTGTGAAGTGAAAACCATTTCAGGTGACTACCTCTCGAAGCTCATCAAGAGAATGCCAAGAGTGTGCAAAGCAGTAATCAAAGCAAAAGGTGGCTACTTTGAAGAACCTAGAATATAAGACATATTTTCAGTTGTTTCACACTTTTTTGTTAAGTATATAATTCCACATGTGTTAATTCATAGTTTTAATGCCTTCAGTGTGAATCTACAATTTTTATAGTCATGAAAATACAGAAAACTCTTGGAATGAGAAGGTGTTTCCAAACTTTTGGTCTGTAATATATATATATATATATATATATATATATATATATATATATACAGTGGGGAAAAAAAATATTTAGTCAGCCACCAATTGTGCAAGTTCTCCCACTTAAAGAGATGAGAGAGGCCTGTAATTGACATCATAGGTAGACTTCAACTATGAGAGACAAAATGAGAAAACAAATCCAGAAAATCACATTGTCTGATTTTTTAAGAATTTATTTGCAAATTATGGTGGAAAATAAGTATTTGATCAATAAAAAAAGTTCATCTCAATACTTTGTTATATATCCTTTGTTGGCAATGACAGAGGTCAATGTTTTCTGTAAGTCTTCACAAGGTTGGCACACACTGTTGCTGGTATGTTGGCCCATTCCTCCATGCAGATCTCCTCTAGAGCAGTGATGTTTTGGGGCTGTTGCTGGGCAACACAGACTCTTTCAACTCCCTCCAAAGGTTTTCTATGGGGTTGAGATCTGGAGACTGGCTAGGCCACTCCAGGACCTTGAAATGCTTCTTATGATGCCACTCCTTTGTTGCCCTGGCGGTTTGCTTGGGATCATTGTCATGCTGAAAGACCCAGCCACGTTTCATCTTCAATGCCCTTGCTGATGGAAGGAGGTTTGCACTCAAAATCTCACGATACATGGCCCCATTCATTCTTTCATGTACACGGATCAGTCGTCCTGGTCCCTTTATAAAGAAACATCCCCAAAGCATGATGTTGCCACCCCCATGCTTCACAGTAGGTATGGTGTTCTTTGGATGCAACTCAGCATTCACTCTCCTCCAAACACGACGAGTTGTGTTTCTAAAAAACAGTTCTTCTTTGGTTTCATCTGACCATATGAAATTCTCCCAATACTCTTCTGGAACATCCAAATGCTCTCTAGCAAACTTCAGACGAGCCCAGATAGGTACTGGCTTAAGCAGGGGGACACGTCTGGCACTGCAGGATCTGAGTCCCTGGCGGAATAGTGTGTTACTGACGGTAGCCTTTGTTACGTTAGTCCCAGCTTTCTGAAGGTCGTTCACTAGGTCCCCCTGTGTGGTTCTGGGATGTTTGCTCACCGTTCTTGTGATCATTTTGACCCCACGGGGTGAGATCTTGCCTGGAGCCCATGATCGAAGGAGATTATCAGTGGTCTTGTGTGTCTTCCATTTTCTAATTATTGCTCCCACAGTTGATTTCTTCACACCAAGCTGCTTGCCTATTGCAGATTCAGTCTTCCCAGCCTGGTGCAGGTCTACAATTTTGTTTCTGGTGTCCTTCCACAGCTCTTTGGTCTTCACCATAGTGGAGTTTGGAGTGTGACTGTTTGAGGTTGTGGACAGGTGTCTTTTATACTGATAACAATGTCAAACAGGTGCCATTACTACAGGTAATGAGTGGAGGACAGAGGAGCCTCTTAAAGAAGAAGTTACAGGTCTGTGAGAGCCAGAAATCTTGCTTGTTTGTTGGTGACCAAATACTTATTTTCCATCATAATCTGCAAAATAAATTGTTAAAAAATCAATGTGATTTTCTAGATATGTTTTCTGATTTTGTCTCTCATAGTTGAGGTCTACCTATGATTACAATTACAGGCCTCTCTCATCTTTTTAAGTGGGAGAACTTGCACAGTTGGTGGCTGAGTAAATACTTTTTTCCCCACTGTATATATATATATTTGTATGCAAATTTAATTTTAAAATGTTAACTATCTTATTTTCATTTCTTTTGGAAAGTCCCTAGATGTTTGATTCCTTAATCCATCTTGTCATGGAAAAATCTATATAAGTGTAAATGTAAGGCTACTTGAATGACTGGAATTAATGTTGTGTAATGTATGGCAGTTTAGTACATATGTAGTTCATTGCAAACCTCTTATAAATATAAATTGTAGCTGCTGGCTGAAGCTACCTTATCATCAGTATACAATAGCTGCAGACACACTCAATGCGGACAGTTCATAGCAGTTTACAATTACTGTATGTAAATTAAAATCCATAATAATAAAGTCTATAATAATATCAGTCTCTTACATGTAAATGTCTAAGATTACAGGAGGGTTCCTTTAAAAGTAGGTTCTGCCTTCTGTGAAATGTGATGCTGGGAGGCAGACCCTTTTCTCATCAGCAAAAAGCAAGTGAGTAAATGTAGAATCTCTGTGCAGACACAGGCAACACATTGCTAAATCTTCTGTGGACTTTACAGAGTAAGGTGAGTAATCTCTATTATTTATGGTGATAATTTCTGATCAGTAATAGAAATTGTTGACTACGATAACTAATTCTAGGGGAACCTTATTATAGATACATTTATTATACTTTATATTAACATAAACTTTTGACATGCAATACTTCTTTGCTGCATCTTAATTGATTTATTGTGTTTTTATAAAAGACTACAAGAGTAGAAAATGGGTATTTTCTGTGTATTTATTTTCAGCTCTCTTAATAGTGAACTGTAGTCCTGCATGAAGAGTTTGGTGACACATATGTGACTTTTTTCTTTTTATCTGTTTCATACTTATAATTTGGAAGGTCTTCTAATGTACACTACAAAGCACTTGTTGAACCTTGACATGTATGCACTGTAACAACATGAGGGACTACTGGGATAACAACATGAACAGGAGGTTTTGGCACTAGAGTTACACAAGCTGTAATAATTCATCTTCTTCTCGCACATTATGGTCAGTCATCTGTAATATTATAGAAGTGACCCAGATTGTATGTCCTGGATACACCTCTCTTCAGGGAGCAACCTTGGCACAGTGAAACACAGCATGCCCTGGAAATTTAGCAGGTCTGCTGCTGATACGTTGCCCTAGTTGATACTATGCTATGGTAACATCCTGTCTGTCAGCACTTTAAAATGATTACCAGGAATACTTTGCAACCAAACAGTTACATCCAAGTATGTTACGTGTAGTACCATCAACATAGACGTGGTGTTCTAAAAAGCCCGACTATTCACTGAATGCAGTTTAATTCTATTTTCAATTAAATTTCAAGTCTGCTGCAGAACGCAGATGTAGAAGAGCTGAATATGTCATTGAACAGTCTTATTTGTGCAACTTGATAACAAAGTATTAACCTGCTGCTGAATGATAAACTATAGATCATACACTTTAATATCATGACACATACACATATAGCAAGCTCAGTCATATTAGTTATTAAACATATTACTTGTTAATGCTGCAAAAAATTTAAAACATACTTTTTAGGGACATATACTTAAAAGGGTTATTCACCTTTGTGTGCTCTGCCGGTGTGCTAGCCATGTTTTGCATGGCTAGCGCATTGAACCATTCATCTCTTAAGATCCCATACACACACTCACATATTATCGCAGCTTCATGTATGCAGCAATGAGCCCGGGCCAAAGCACAGAACAGGTCCACTAGATGAAGTGAATGGGTCTATGGAAGCATAGACGGCACATGTTTTCCACAGACCGGTCACATGCACCCGATCATATGCATGAAGCCTTATATTGATGGTCTCTATTTAAGATAGGCCATCAATATTAGATCTGTGGGGTCTGACAGCTGGGACTTCCACAGATCAGATTATGCAAACAGCGTGGCTCCTGGTTATGCTTACATGCCAGGAGCCGCACTACTCACACGTCGTAGAATATATAGAGGCAACTTTAGGTACTGCAGTGCTGTCCCACAGAATTCAAGTGAACCTGTCTCCAGGTAAATGCAATAAGCAGGCATCATATTGCAGGGCAATATGTAGGGGAATATTCAGTATAATGTATATACTCTCTCTATGCTATAAAGTCAAGGAGGTTATCCTTTAAGTGATTGACAGCTATCTCTGTATTCACAGTCATAGAGAAAAGACTGTTATACTAAATCTTTGTCTTTCAAACTACATATTAGTCTGCTCGGCTCCTTCTGCTCTCTAACATAATGCCTGCACATTGCACTGCCTTTTCATGGTGACAGGTTCCCTTTAAATGAGACACTGCTGCAGTACTAAACTTTCTGCCACACTTTGTACAGTGAGTAAACAGAGTGACTCCCGGCATGTAAACATTAACCTGAGCTATGCTGTCCCAGAGCAGCTGATCTGCAGGGGTCCTGGCTGTCAGACTCCCCAGATCTAATATTGATGGCCTTTCCTAAGGATAGACCATCAATATTAGAGCGGCGGATAACCCCATTAAATTTGAATTTTGGTGTTTCATCTCAGAAATCTGTACTGTTGTGTTTGATCATGATCAGAAATTCTAATGTAATATAGTAAGAACATCTGAAATTCTAAGCTGCAGAACATTCATCAATTTCTGGGGGTGAAAATTGTTCTCATAATTTCTTATACAGTACTCTTTGTAAAACTTGAAAAAAAGTTTGGAAGGTAAAAGTTTAAATAAAGGGAGGCTGTCAAGTCCAAAATGCCTTCCAAACCAAAATAGTTCCCTGTAGTGGGGCATTTAGTAGAAAAATACCTTTGGAGTCTCTAACCGCTTAAGCAATGAAGAGACAATCCTCTTCTATATGGATATGCAAATCGACCTGCAAGTGCATCAGGGGCAGACCTGACTTCCTACATTTGCCTACAGGCAGTGGTGATGCAAGCAGAGGCTCTTATGGCTGTCTGTAGGCAAATATGACAAATTGGGTGTACCCATGGAGCACTTGCAAGCTGATTTACATATCCATAAAAATATGATTATCTCTGTATTACATCATCGCTTTGTGTTCTCAAAGGTATGTTTCAGCTTGTAATAAAGGTCCCTACACAGCACTATTAATAGTTTGGAAGACATTTTAGACCTGATGGACCCTCTTTAGAGATTAACAATAGTAGTCCCCATAAATCGCAGTTAATAAATCAATATCGCATAGTCATAATAACCTCATTATCCAAAATTCTGTTTTGTATCTGTCCCTCCTTACACAGTGGGATAGTATTGAGCACTATAGCATTGTCTATCCACCTTTCTGTCCACATAGTCTTACATGTCATTTCAGGTCTGTGGAAAGCTGGGTGACAATCCACATGTGTTCTAAATGAGAATCTACCGAAGTGTTATCTGTGTTATCTGAGCACTTTTCCAAAACAAACTACTGAACAGATTATATTATAAGTGGTAATTACCTTTCTTACAATGAAGTATGAAGGCATTTTCATTTTCTATATTTTCTGGTGACATGATCTATTTATATGTGTACACTTTGTATAGGAACACTTTGTGTATCAATCTTTTCATGACAGAATTGGAAACATAAGCCTAATTTATCAATGTATGGCTCTATTCTAGATCACCAAATTCCAGCAAATAAAGGAGAGGCCAGACAGATACCCAGAATGTATGGATATTTTAAAAGTGCTTTATGATATGAATCAACATGTGTATACGGGATTTTATTGCTTCCCTTCAGTTCAATGTGTGACAAATAATGAATTTTAAAAACATTTATGTTCAGTGGAACCGTAACCAAATCTTATGTGTAGTACAAGTGATTCTACAGATATAGGGATTAACACAAATGTTTCCTGTGCAGATATAATATTGAGACCCCCTTTCTATCCAACTATTAATTTAATAAACACCTCCATATAGATCTCTATAAAATCCTCACTACAGCACAAATCCAACAGTAATTGTCAGCCAAACAATTACTCTAGCCTTCTGAATGCAACCTAGTAAGCAAAAGGGGTCACAGTTATTTATCTTGATAGGTGAATGTTCCACTGTTCCTCCAGGGCAGCTGCACAGGTCGCATCAGTGTATGACGCCCCCCGGTGTTTTTTTTCTTTCTTTTCTAATTGCTATGCATGCATTTCAGGTGTAAAGAAGGTAAAACTAGTAAATCAGCAATGCTGGGTTTGCAGTTTAGCACTTATTATAATGTCATATAATATCTTAAAGGGGTGCTTACTCAATGACTAAACTTTGGCACTTATATCTTCCTATAAGTATTTATCTTTTTCTGTCAGTCCTATTGATGTATAGAAACAGTGGTTGTACATGTATGGCAAGCTCTTTAAACAAGAACAAATATTTAGGGCCCATAGATTATCATAAAGCATGCATCTCTTGCCATAGTATACTATGTCCTAGCCCTGCCAGGCCCTTGTAAACAACCTATGTCTTAAAACAGAGGTAGGCAACCTTCGACACACCAAATGTAGTGAAACTACAACTCTCAGCATGCATGCTTGCAGTGTTTTTCTTGGAACTTTCATAGAAGTGAATGAATCATGCTGGAGTTGTAGTTTCACAAATGGAGTGTTAAAGGTTGGCCATCCCTAGCCTAAAATACAGATGAATGTAATTTCATTGGATACTATTTAGTATTTCTCCTATAAGTTTGGATCAATGAATAATAGTTCCCCTCTGTGAATTTACAGCTATAGCTGACAATATGCATTCTTAAGCAGTTCAGCTATGAACCCCCAGGCTTCACAGGACTGCTGGCACAGCATATTCTACATTGTGTCATGTTAATCATAGCTGCCTTGCTAACTACTTACTACTATATTAATAAATCTAACAAGCTTCTGTTTAAGGCTAGCCATGTAGATTATCTCTGCGTTTACACTATGACAGGGGTAGGCAACCCTCTGCACTCCAGCTGTTATAAAACTACAACTCCCAGCATGCATACTTGCTCTGCTGTTCTTGGAACTCCCATGGAAATGAATGGAGAATGTTGGGAGTTGTAGTTTCACAGCAGCTGGAGTGCTGAAGGTTGCTGATCCCCGCACTAGAAAATGCACTGCTGAACTATTTATATGTATTATGTAATACATAGATCAGATGCAACACCAGCTTGAGTCACTTTTGAGCTGATTATATGTATGTCAGTGTTATATTGAGCTTTTCTCCACTGCGGGACTGCTTCACCTTGTCTCCTATTCTAAAGCTGTTCAGCTCAAAAGGGTTTGGAATGTTCTTTACAAAACAGTAGAAGGGAGGTGGCTAGGGGACACAACCCCATCTTTCGGCTTTGCTAAAAACAAATTTGACCAAATGCTGAACATAAGTAAAAGGTTTATCTTCCAAGTAAAAAGTGAATCTATACACAAACCTACAAATTATTTGTAGTCATTTACTCACTATATTTGTAAATTTCTGTTATGTCAGGAATAATAAACATTGAAGATATCTTTACACAGGAGATATAAAGATAGTGATGTCATAACACGAGTAATGACCAAAGTGAACTAAGGCAGGGGTCACACTACCATTGGATTCCGTTATGAAGGTATCCATTAACAAAAAAAAAACCAGACACCTATCATAACAGACATTAACGGACACATTAGCATCAGTTAGCAGCAGTTAGCATTAGTTAGTGTCTGTTTTTTAACACTGTCTGTTTTGTTTTTTTTGTTTCTGCTTTTTGAGCATGCACAGAAAAAAAACCAGACATAAAATAACGTACAGTAACTGATGGCTATCAGTTACTGTCCGTTATCAGTCTGTTACCCATAGACTTCAATTTTAAAAAAATAATGGACACTTGCTGTCTGTCAAGAATCCGTTTTTCCAAACGGACAAAAAAGTCCTGCATGTAGGATTTTTTGTCCGCGGAAAAAAAATGGACTTCTGACAGATTGGGTGTAAACGAACACAAATGGACACTAATGGACATAATATAAAAACCCATTGAAATGAATGGAAATTTTAACGGATTTCCAACGGTTCAGCTAGTGTCCGATGCTAAAATCTTGTAATGGACAATAGCTACGGACACTACTGATGGTCACCAACGGTAGTGTGAACGCCCCCTAACAGCACAAGAATAATAATCACTGTGATGCCACACTGCTGGAATGATACACGGAAACATCACAGTAAATAGATACTGAATAATGCAAAGTCATAGAAGGGTTATTGCATAGTGATGTCACTGGATTGATAATGTTACAACACAAAACTAAAATTCTATACCAACTATGATGCCTTCACTAAAGGCAAAGGTTCACAGTGATGTCACAGGACAAATAGTATATATAAATTTAGAAGGATAATGAACACAATTGTTACACATCAGGAATAATAAAAGCTGGGTATAACTGGGTGAAATGTGCAGAAAACTGACCTTATATGTGTTATTTTGTTATGGTTGTACTTAGCATGAGAGAAGGATACAGCAGGAGTGGAGAAAAAGAAATGACTGCTCTAGATATTAGGAGGAGGTTCCTCTGAGAGGGAAAGGAAGTTTTCTATCTGGTGTTGATCTTGTACAGCCAGGATCTTTTCTGCATCCCAGAAATTACACAGGCCCTAAAGGAAAGGGTAGAAAGAGATCTGCAAAATCGCTGGCTGGGTACTAAGACTTAAACAGCATTGTACTCTCTGAGGGTGATCTGTGTGGTACCCAGAGGCATAACTTGACGCTTCTGGGCCCAAATGCTAAATCTGTTACAGGGTCCCCACTTAACCATGTGCTATGCTCCAAGGCTGGGTAGCAACAGATACCTCTGCAATCCCCATACTACACCCCTGGTAGTACCTGCTGGATTGCAGGACTAATTACTTCATGTACCCTTGCTTTCTGAATATATGCTCATTTTAGCATTTTTCTTTTATACATGTGTGGTATTCAGCTCTGCTGAAGAATTTGCAAGGAAAAGGGAGTGGAGACTGTTTTAAAATGGTGAACATGGGTTTAGAAGGTATTTGTTTAAACATGTATTAAAACTTCGTACATACCTCTGCAACATAGAAATGAGCTTCAGTGCTGTGTAGATACTTGCTTTACCCTTAAGTGTATGACTGAGAATCGTTTGTATTGTTGTGTAAATGTTCAAGGTCTGTACAGTGGCATCCCTCTGTGTTCTGTATTGTCCTACATTATATGGCCATTCTTACCCAATAGCAATGCTTTTACAATGCCATAATACAGCTGTGTACAGGAACCATACAGGGCTTCTAGGAAAATTCAGTATTGTTAGAAATGTTTAATATCTAGTTTTATTATCTTACAATGAAGAGATGTCTACATTTGTTTAGATAAGATATATAAATTAATTACTAAGGGTACGTTCACACTACCGTCATTATTACAGATACGGACATTAATGGTAGTAGAGTAACGGACACTTTGACTATAATGAAGAAAAGAAGACTGACACTTTCTTCCATCATGTTTGTTTACTTTTCTAATGGAAGAAAAAGTCTTGCATGCAATGTACATTAAATAACGGTAGTGTGAACCCACCTTTATTCCACCTTTCTTCATACATCATATACACATACAACATCATCCATACAAATACTTAGGACTATGATATATACATTTACATATATTTAATCAAATTTGTAGGGTGTTATATGACCTAAGTTGGTTTGTCCAAATTTTAATGTTATCTCCTATCCACAGGATAGGTGATAACCTGCTGATCAGGAAGTCTGGATCTGGAAGTATAACTACAGTCATGGCCAAAAGTTTTGAGAATGATACAAATATTAATTTTTACAAAGTCTACTGCTTCAGTTTTTCTAATGGCAATTTGCACATACTCCAGAATGTTATAAAGGGTGATCAGCTTAACAGCAATTACTTGCAAAGTCAATATTTGCCTAGAAAATGAACTTTATCCCCCAAAACACATTTCAACATCATTGCAGCCCTGCCTTAAAAGGACCACCTAACATCGTTTCAGTGATTGCTCCATTAACACAGGTGTGGGTGTTGATGAGGACAGGGCTGGAGATCAATCTGTCATGATTAAGTAAGAATGACACCACTGGACACTTTAAAAGGAGGCTGGTGCTTGCCATCATTGTTTCTCTTCTGTTAACCATGGTTATCTCTAAAGAAACACGTGCAGTCATCATTGCACTGCACAAAAATGGCCTAACTGGGAAGAGTATTGCAGCTAGAAAGATTGCACCTCAGTCAACAATCTATCGCATCATCAAGAACTTCAAGGAGAGAGGTTCCATTGGTGCCAAAAAGGCTCCAGGGCGCCCAAGAAAGACCAGCAAGCGGCAGGACCGTCTCTTAAAAGTGTTTCAGCTGCGGGATCGGGCTACCAGCAGTGCAGAGCTTGCTGAGGAATGGCAGCAGGCAGGTGTGAGTGCATCTGCACACACTGTGAGGCGGAGACTCTTGGAGCAAGGCCTGGTCTCAAGGAGGGCAGCAAAGAAGCCACTTCTCTCCAGAAAAAACATCAGGGACAGACTGATATTCTGCAAAAGGTACAGGGAGTGGACTGCTGAGGACTGGGGTAAAGTCATTTTCTCTGATGAATCCCCTTTTCGATTGTTTGGAACATCTGGAAAACAGCTTATTCGGAGAAGAAGAGGTGAGCGCTACCACCAGTCTTGTCTCATGCCAACTGTAAAGCATCCTGAAACCATTCATGTGTGGGGTTGCTTCTCAGCCAAGGGAATCGGCTCTCTCACAGTCTTGCCTAAAAACACAGCCATGAATAAAGAATGGTACCAGAATGTCCTCCAAGAGCAACTTCTCCCAACCGTCCAAGAGCAGTTTGGCGCTCAACAATGCCTTTTCCAGCATGATGGAGCACCTTGCCATAAAGCAAAGGTGATAACTAAATGGCTCAGGGAACAAAACATAGAGATTTTGGGTCCATGGCCTGGAAACTCCCCAGATCTTAATCCCATTGAGAACTTGTGGTCAATCATCAAGAAACGGGTGGACAAACAAAAACCAACAAATTCAGACAAAATTAAAGCATTGATTCTGCAAGAATGGACTGCTATCAGTCAGGATTTGGTCCAGAAGTTGATTGAGAGCATGCCAGGGAGAATTGCAGAGGTCCTGAAGAAGAAGGGTCAACACTGCAAATATTGACTTGCTGCATTAACTCATTCTAACTGTCAATATAAGCTTCTGTTGCTCATAATATGAATGCAATTCTATTTCTGTATGTGATAAAAACATCTGACAAACACACATAAAAACCAGAGGGCAGCAGATCATGTGAAAATATAATATTTGTGTCATTCTCAAAACTTTTGGCCATGACTGTACTGGGATCTCACATTATCCTCTATACTATGGTTAGGGGATAACATTAAAACTTGGGTCAACCATTAGGGTTGCAGAGGTTGAAAACACTCCCAGGCCCTGGTGCCTTACAAGGTCCAGTGGGCCTATACTTCAAAGGAGGACACTGGAAACTAAAATATTTCACACTTACAAACTAAATCACTAACTTTTCAGACTACTTACTCTCATTTCATAGAGTACATGATTCTGGGCCTAAATGTAATGCACTTTAATTAAAAATGTGTCTGCTTTCTGCCTGAAAAACCTCTCTAAAAGTTCCAGTCACTAGGTGTCTCCCTTCTAGATAATTTACTGTTCACTCCCTGTTGATAGGAAAGGTTCATCCATAGATAAATTAGATAAACAAGACAGGATCACAGTGAGTGAATGGGGAGGTTGTTTTCTCTATTCACACAATGAATGGAGAGGGAAGGGGCTGAATCTCCTCATTCTCCACACACAGGTCTGCAAACTGTTGCTCTGTGCAAAGGACTTGACATTCTGCAAATCTCACACCCTACAATGTAAGAAAAGTCTCCTATGTACTTGTATCTATTTCTGACTGCTTGTGTGGTTACAGCTGGGATATTATTCACAGACAACAAGCAACTTTCCCGACTGTGCTCACAGATAGTTTTTTTTTTTTGCGTTTAACCTGCCTGCCTGTATGTATTTGCCGCAGCCCAAATGGAGGGAACCAGAGGATGGGAGTAGTGGCGGATGCTGTGCCACCGGATAGGCTGAGAGCCCTCAACCACTCTCCCCAGCTCAGCTCTTAGTCTGGACACCGACGAGGAGGGCCTGCTGTGCTACCTGATGGTAACGACTCAGGAAACAGCAGTGCAGTTGAAACAGGTTTAAAGTTTACTCAGCAACTGTTAACTGTGAACCATGCAGCTTCCAAATGGGGGAAGTAGTCTCCCACTGTTAAGTTCTCCCAGCTCTGCCCTGGTCTTGTGGGGTGCCCAGTGATCATAAGGCTCTAGTGCCATACTCCACTCCAACAAGTCTATCTCCACACTTCAGCCACCTCTAGTAGAAGATACTGGGGGCTGTACTCCTAGGCAGTCCTTCCAGGGGTCTGGTTACCTTTGTAGCAGGTTACGAACAGTGTCCAAATGTCAGACAGCAGGAATTCCCTGACACAGTACTGTCTTTAGACAAGCTTTGACCTGAATTCTATTCCCTCAGGGGCTGAATGGAAAACGTTGAGTCTCAGGATACAGAGCTGGCTTGCTCTGTCTCCAACTACACACTACACAATACTGAGGCACCAATGGTTCCCCTAGAGACAAAAGTCTCATCAGATCCCGCCCAATGGTAGGCGGGGCTGTACCAAGTGTGCAGGAGCAAATAGTAGGGAAACAAACAAGGAAATACAATAGGAGAGCTGCAGAACAATACACTGAACATAGAACATATCTACAGGACATACAAACATACCCAGAGGCACAAAGACAAACACAATTAAAGCAGGAGCACTCTGGGATGCTGCATATTTACAATTCAGAATTCCAGAATCTCCTATATTATGGTCACTTGGGCTTTTCTCAGCTATTTGTTTGCTATTGCACAGTTACTCCTGGCAGAACAGTATTAGTAATGAATAAGGGAGTAGGGAAGACTGCTCCTTATTGTACACGCCCCCCTGCCTGATAGAGAAATGTAAACTGTGCTGCCACCATAATGGACATATTAGCAGTAGAAAAACTGATAGAATATCATCTATAAAGGCTTATACAGTCATGAAACAGACTGCCCAGCAAGACCCTGCACATACAGTACAGACCAAAAGTTTGGACACACCTTCTCATTCCAAGAGTTTTCTGTATTTTCATGACTATAAAAATTGTAGATTCACACTGAAGGCATCAAAACTATGAATTAACACATGTGGAATTATATACTTAACAAAAAAAGTGTAAAACAACTGAAAATATGTCTTAGATTCTAGGTTCTTCAAAGTAGCCACCTTTTGCTTTGATTACTGCTTTGCACACTCTTGGCATTCTCTTGATGAGCTTCAAGAGGTAGTCACCTGAAATGGTCTTCCAACAGTCTTGAAGGAGTTCCCAGAGATGCTTAGCACTTGTTGGCCCTTTTGCCTTCACTCTGCGGTCCAGCTCACCCCAAACCATCTCGATTGGGTTCAGGTCTGGTGACTGTGGAGGCCAGGTCATCTGGCGTAGCACCCCATCAATCTCCTTCTTGGTCAAATAGCCCTTACACAGTCTGGAGGTGTGTTTGGGGTCATTGTCCTGTTGAAAAATAAATGATGGTCCAACTAAACGCAAACCGGATGGAATAGCATGCCGCTGCAAGATGCTGTGGTAACCATGCTGGTTCAGTATTCCTTCAATTTTGAATAAATCCCCAACAGTGTCACCAGCAAAGCACCCCCACACCATCACACCTCTTCCTCCATGCTGCACGGTGGGAACCAGGCATGTAGAGTCCATTCGTTCACCTTTTCTGCGTTGCACAAAGACACGGTGGTTGGAACCAAAGATCTCAAATGTGGACTCATCAGACCAAAGCACAGAATTCCACAGGTCTAATGTCCATTCCTTGTGTTCTTTAGCCCAAACAAGTCTCTTCTGCTTGTTGCCTGTCCTTAGCAGTGGTTTCCTAGCAGCTATTTTACCATGAAGGCCTGCTGCACACAGTCTCCTCTTAACAGTTGTTGTAGAGATGTGTCTGTTGCTAGAACTCTGTGAGGCATTGACCTGGTCTCTAATCTGAGTTGCTGTTAACCTGGGATTTCTGAGGCTGGTGACTCGGATGAACTTATCCTCCGCAGCAGATGTGACTCTTGGTCTTCCTTTCCTGGGGCGGTCCTCATGTGAGCCAGTTTCTTTGTAGCGCTTGATGGTTTTGGCCACTGCACTTGGGGACACTTTCAAAGTTTTCCCAATTTTTCGGACTGACTGACCTTCATTTCTTAAAGTAATGATGGCCACTCATTTTTCTTTACTTAGCTGCTTTTTTCTTGCCATAATACAAATTCTAACACTCCATTCAGTAGGGCTATCAGCTGTGTATCCACCTGACTTCTGAACAACACAACTGATGGTCCCAACCCCATTTATAAGGCAAGAAATCCCACTTATTAAACCTGACAGGGCACACCTGTGAAGTGAAAACCATTTCAGTTGACTACCTCTTGAAGCTCATCAAGAGAATGCCAAGAGTGTGCAAAGCAGTAATCAAAGCAAAAGGTGGCTACTTTGAAGAACCTAGAATATAAGACATATTTTCAGTTGTTTCACACTTTTTTGTTAAGTATATAATTCCACATGTTAATTCATAGTTTTGATGCCTTCAGTGTGAATCTACAATTTTTATAGTCATGAAAATACAGAAAACTCTTGGAATGAGAAGGTGTGTCCAAACTTTTGGTCTGTACTGTACTTTAACTTTTAATGAAAACTCAGGTGCCCTTTAAAGGGGGACACTGCCCCCTCTCTGGACCTCACCTGGGATTGTTTAGGACCCTCTTACTTCAGCCTACCCAAGGAGAGGGCATCCCAGTACTTGCTACTCTGATGCTAAGAAGTTTGACCGAAGAAAGCACAAATAGACTTGGGTGGGTCTCATTGTTTCCCGTATGTTACTGAGTCGTTTGGCACAGTAGAAGTTTAAGCGAATGTCTGGTCACAGCAAGTTAACCTCTATCTATAGCATGGGACCCCTACTGATTTTACACCACAGTTTTGAATGAATCAGCTGGTCGGAAAGCACATGCCACTTCATTAATTTGCACTGCCAGAGATAGCTGACTACAGTGGTTAAGCTATTTCGGTCGTCACATTGAAATGAATGGAGCGATGCTCTGTCCAATCAACCACACCATTCAAAACTGGGGGGCATGTTACCCCTATTCTGTGGAACACACAGTAAAATACCTCACAGTTACAGTGCACAACCAAAAGCATGCATATAAGCTGTACATAAAGTAGCCTTTCATGATTGAGGACCCAACAACAACTCCACTCAACAGGAGTGCAAGGGAACACAAACTGGTGATAATGCTGCACACCATAATAACACTCCAGACACCTAAACCCAGCTTACACCCAAACTAGAGGTTGCCCTCAGATCCTGTGTGTGCTACAGGAAGCCCAATATGCTACACTGGCATGACACTGGCACTCTAAATTCTTGTATATTTGGGCTATCCTACACCTACACAGGACCCTCAATGTTGGTCTACTGATGCAGTTCATTCTTGTACAGAAAACAGCATGTTACACAAACAGACATGGCAGGCAAACTTTACTCAAACAGTCCAACTTAGTAGAACTGGACACAGGATGAATTGTCTCTTTAGTCTTTATTCCTCTAGTAATTATCCTTCCTTATGTGAGTTCTAGACCAATGCAGTGAACACATCCATCTTGCCTTCAAGTCCTTTATCTGATGCATGGACCGGGCTGTACCTCCTCTTTCCTCTCATCCACTGTCACCACCAGGCAAGGGACCTTTTCTCTCTGTTAGCTCTGGACCAAGGACTCCATGCCCATAGATTTTGAACATGTAATGTCACTGTATTTGTTCTCCAGGATCTACCTTGGGCCCCTCACTGGACTCCATTGTTCCACAATCTCCTCCCAAATGCAGGTGACCCCTTCAACCAGGCTCCTTGGTGAGGACCTCCGGCATTTCCTGCAGGGTAACAGTGGCCTGCTTCCAAAAGCAGCTCTCTGTACTGCGCTGCATTACAAGTGGACCACTCTCCTCAAGCCTGCTATTATTTCTGTTTTACTCCAGCCTCTGTAGCTCGGGACACACGCTGGGCCCCCTCCGCTTGTTTCTTGGGTCGTAGATCCTGTCATGCTCCTTTGGAGTTGTGCTAGTGCTTGAAGATCCTGCCGACCACACCAAAAAAGTTGTAAGGGGGATGCCATCCCACCTTGATGCCATCTGGGATAATTGATGCAGACCCTCTTACCCCAACCTATGCAAGCATAGAGCAGTCGGGTCTCTGGTACTTTAGGGCTTAGATGTTCGGCCAAAGAAAACAAACACACACACTCTGGCAGGTCTAGATGTCTGCAGTACTTTATTGATGAAGTTGTTCAACATAGTAGAAGAGCACAGCACAGTTAACAGCAATCTAAACATTCTGCAAACCTCTTTAAGAGTCAAATAGTGGTCCTGTGGCAACACACAGCAGTCTCCCTGTTCACATAGTTGTTGCACTCAGCTCATACAGGTCCCACAACTGCAACATATGCCAAGGTTCACCCCGCTAGCTTTTGTGTAAAGCCAGTGCTCCAACCTTGGAATGATATGAACACTCCATACTAATGGAAACTGGAACCTTTGCCCAACTGACGTGAATACAAGGCATCAGGTCGTAGCATGCCAAGCCTGTGTCTTTAGGGACAAGAAAACAACACTGCCTGCTGCACAGTCAATAGGCATAATTCAGTTCCTTCTAATCATGTTTTTATAAATTTGATCACAACTTTCAGCAGTGTTTGAAGCCATTAGATGGAGAGTACAGGGCACAACATATTTGAGAGACTACAAGAGAGCTTCTTGTCCAGTCTTCTGAGTGTTTTATTGTGGGATATTCCTTGATCATAATGCAAAATGTTATGTCCAGTGAACTAATGTCCTTCGGGAATTGTACAATTTCCTCAGATTTAATTATAATAATTTGAATCTATTTTGGAATATATAGTATATGATTATGACAACTACATATTTCTTAAAGGGATTCTATCACCTCCTCCAAGCATTGTCACCACCATGTTAGAGCACATTACAGTGATAAACAGCATATCTTTGTTATGTATGTTACTTTTGTAGATTTGGATAAAAACAATTTTGAAGTCTCATGCAATTGAGCCAGTTGGTATATCCACATTGCGTTTTAATAGCCAGTAAACATACGAAAAACGGATGCTAAAAATGGATGGAAACTGTTGCCCATCCATTTATAAAGAGTCAATGTTAAATAAAAACAAATCAGTTTCTGTAGGACAGAAAAGTAGGACATACAACACTTTTTTGTCCCACAAAAAAAATTGACAGAAATTGATCTGTTTTTATTTAAGATTTATTATTTATTATTATTTAAGAACTTTGTAAATGGATGGTCATCGGTTTCCATCTGTTTTCTTCCATTCTTAGCTTCAGTTTTTTTGGATTCTGATCAGTTATATGATCAAATCATAATATGAACCGCCCCTTAGGCTGACATGATTCTAAATTATTGGATACCCTAAACCATTTGAAGTTATTTGAAGAAAAAACAGTGTAGCAGGTTAACCTATTCCCAATAGTGGTTTATAATAGCATAAAAGCAATAGTTTTTTTTTTTTTTTAGAAAAATAAGCCCGTTTTGGTGACTTGTAGGTGCTACAAGCTTGTTATTTGGGAGACAAATTTGTGGCTGTGAGTCACCTGAAAATTGATGAAGAATTGGCCACCAAAAATAATCCCTTTATGGGATAATGTGAAATCAAAATGGTTTTGGTTGTTTTTGATGCCACTGTGGCACCAACAGTGTGCTATAGAGGAATGTGAATAACCAGGCTGCATGACTTGTCTGGCTGAGTGCTATTAGTTGTGGCAAAATGAGTGGCAGTGCAGCATGGAATGATCTGATGGACTAAGCTGCAGGACATGTCTGGCTGAGTGGTGGCAGTGGTGGTAGCTGTGGCAGCCAGTAAAGTATGGATTAATATGATGGACCAGGCCACAAGACATGTCTGGCCAAGTGATGGCACTGGAAGTAGCTGTGGCCACATTAATGGCAGTATGGCATGGAATAATATGATGGACATGGCCGCAGGACCTGTCTGGCTGAGTGGTGGCACTGGTGGTAGCTGTAGCAACATAAGTGGCACTATAGCATGCATTAATCTGATGGACCAGGTCACAAGAGACAGTGATTCTCAGGAAGTACAAGAATCCTGTGGCTACTGGCAGTGCCAACAAAAACAAAAGTAGTGTTGTTGTTGCCACCCACATTCTTATTGTTAGTACTTGCACATATGTTTCTTTGTCCCCCTCCTTTTGCCTGTCTCTTGCTCTGTTTTTTTCCATTCAATTTTTTTAATGCATACTGCTTAATTATAATAGTCATTGGCAACAATTCTGACTGTGTTTTTTGATCCATCCCACTGTGTATTGGTGAGCAGAGCAGAAAAAAAAACACTAAATAACAAGAGTTTTTTTGCTTCTTTGATTAGCACAGGCTGTTAGACTTTCACTGTGCAGCCAAAATGACATGTCACCTGTATTCTATGCTTTGGTACGATTCCGGCGATAGTAAATTTATATAGTTTTATTTACACAGCACTAATTATTATTATTTAAGGACCAGTCTTTAGGGACAGTATTTATTTCATGGATTATGCTTAAATTTATTCATTTATCATTCTGGTAATAACCTTACATGTTTTAACTAAATACTAACACCTTAAGATTATAGGTAACATATACTTACTGGACCAATGACGGTATTTAAATTTGGTGTATTCACCTACCTATGAATGCCATGTTTTTAACAGGTTTTAAATTTTTAAATGTGTGCCAAATAAAGATTTGTTATATTTTTTCTAGTGGAAGAGTGAAGAAATCAGGCGATGCCTTTTAGAGGCTAACTGAGTATATTTGATAGTAAGCTTTTGAGAGTCTAGCTCTCTTCTTCAGAGATACAGTGCTGGCCAAAAGTATCGGCACCCCTGCAATTCTGTCAGATAATACTCAATTTCTTCCAGAAAATGATTGCAATCACAAATGCTTTGGTAATAATATCTTCATTTAATTTGTCTTCAATGGAAAACCACAAAAAGAATTGTCAAAAAGCCAAATTGGATATAATTCCACACCAAACATAAAAAGGGGGTGGACAAAAGTATTGGCACCCTTTGAAAAATCATGTGATGCTTCTCTAATTTGTGTAATTAACAGCACTTGTTACTTACCTGTGGCACATAACAGGTGGTGGCAATAACTAAATCACACTTGCAGCCAGTTGAAATGGATTAAAGTTGACTCAACCTCTGTCCTGTGTCCTTGTGTGTACCACATTGAGCATGGAGAAAAGAAAGAAGACCAAAGAACTGTCTGAGGACTTGAGAAGCAAAATTGTGAGGAAGCATGAGCAATCTCAAGGCTACAAGTCCATCTCCAAAGACCTGAATGTTCCTGTGTCTACCGTGCGCAGTGTCATCAAGAAGTTTAAAGCCCATGGCACTGTGGTTAACCTCCCTAGATGTGGACAGAAAAGAAAAATTGACGAGAGATTTCAAAGATTGTGCGGATGGTGGCTAAAGAACTTCGACTAACATCCAAACAAGTTCTAGCTGCCCTGCAGTCCGAGGGTACAACAGTGTCAACCCGTGCTATCCGTCGGCGTCTGAATGAAAAGGGACTCTATGGTAGGATACCCAGGAAGACCCCACTTCTGACCCAGAGACATAAAAAAGCCAGGCTGGAGTTTGCCAAAACTTACCTGAGAAAGACAAAAACTTTTTGGAAGAATGTTCTCTGGTCAGATGAGACAAAAGTAGAGCTTTTTGGGAAAAGGCATCAACATAGAGTTTACAGGAAAAAAAAAAGAGGCCTTCAAAGAAAAGAACACGGTCCCTACAGTCAAACATGGCGGAGGTTCCCTGATGTTTTGGGGTTGCTTTGCTGCCTCTGGCACTGAACTGCTTGACCATGTGCATGGCATTATGAAGTCTGAAGACTACCAACAAATTTTGCAGCATAATGTAGAGCCCAGTGTGAGAAAGCTGGGTCTCCCTCAGAGGTCATGGGTCTTCCAGCAGGACAATGACCCAAAACACACTTCAAAAAGCACTAGAAAATGGTTTGAGAGAAAGCACTGGAGACTTCTAAAGTGGCCAGCAATGAGTCCAGACCTGAATCCCATAGAACACCTGTGGAGAGATCTCAAAATGGCAGTTTGGAGAAGGCACCCTTCAAATCTCAGGGACCTGGAGAAATTTGCCAAAGAAGAATGGTCTAAAATTCCATCAGAGCATTGTAAGAAACTCATTGATGGTTACCGGAAGAGGTTGTTCGCAGTTATTTTGTCTAAAGGTTGTGCTACCAAGTATTAGGCTGAGGGTGCCAATACTTTTGTCCGGCCCATTTTTGGAGTTTTGTGTAAAATGATCAATGATTTGACTTTTTTTTTCATTCTCTTTTGTGTTTTTTCATTGCAAGCAAAATAAATGAAGATATTATTACCAAAGCATTTGTGATTGCAATCATTTTCTGGAAGAAATTGAGTATTATCTGACAGAATTGCAGGGGTGCCAATACTTTTGGCCAGCACTGTACAAGAAACTGAAAATTCACACACTCTTTATACACTGAGGACCTGGATCTTCAAAGGATCTTAGAATCTTTAAAGATTATACTACTATATTTTTTCTAAATATACGTGGATTGAGCGTCTTTTTGGCATACAACTTTTCTTTTTTCGATATTTAAATACCTGACATCCACTGTACTATTACGGCATATGTCGAGAAGTGGTTAAATAACATATTTTTTTTAGCTATGCGCAGGCGGAAAAACCCTTAACAAAAGATTTTTCCCTAGCAGGAACTGCAGGTCAGTAAAAAGCATGTTTAAATACTCTGTATACAGCATCACAGATCCCTCATTCCCATCTATGATTTCTATCACTAATCTGCCTATAATTTCTTATATCTGACTAAATTCTTCTCTTATTCCTAACTATTGTGTTCAGTTATTTGCTTTTCAGAACTGAGTGCTCTGTATGACCCTACACTATCTTCACCATTACTGTAATGACTTATGTTCCAGGTTACAGCACCTTATATAATGTATATGACATCAGCACTGTAAGGTGTCCACCTATCACTGTCTATTGGCTAAAAGGCTGTCAGCTGTTGTCAGGTTGTGCTAGAACGTCACACAGTGACTCATACACAGGCTCTCTTCTGCATTTCCTGCTTAACGCATGGTGGCAACCATTTGTGTTCATCTGGCAACATTTGTTCAGTTGTGTTAAAAAACTAACAATTTGGAATATTCGGTTCAAACCCAGTTCACGACGATTCGGTTCACTCATCTCTAGTCATCAGTTTCTGTCTGTTTTCACCCACATTTAGCATCAGTTTCTTTTTATTATAAAACTGATCGGTTAAACTGATGATCAAAATGTGATGTGAACAGCTTTTGAGATTACAACAATTTTTGCGACTTTTTTAAAAAAGCTTGATAAATTTCCCCTTTTTCTTTCAATGTTTACTACTTTCAAAATATTTTTAAGAGAACATTCTCACTTACATTCAGCGGATGTAAATAAAAGAAGTGAGATACATTTGTATGTAAGAGTTTTAAGCTATATTTAACATTCTGAGGAATTCAAGGAGACAGAATACTAGGGAAAGTTGTAAAAGATTTCATTGATACAGTGATCAACAAGTCATTTGCAGTGTTCTTTAATGAAGGTGTATATTACTTGGAAGAGATATGGATTTAGCTATTGTGTGCCTTATCAGCTAAATGTCATTTTCTGGTTAGTGCACTGCTAACCACTTTGTGCTTGTGCTGCAGAAAACCCTTTGATGAAAACACCATATGTCTCCACATCCCTGGGAAAAGGAAATAAGATACAAGCAGTAACATACATTGTTGTATTAATTGTATTTTGATTAAACCTATGTTAGAAAAGACAATAATACCAGGAGACTGCCTTATATTTAAGGTTAATAATCTCCTTTATATATAGTATATAGGGGGAACAAAATAGAATAATTTTCTAAACTGGATATTTATTAAGAATATCCTATAGTGCAGTTCCTCAGGATGTACAATTAATAATTAATTTTACCTAAAGTCCTGAGAGATTGGGATTGCATAACTGCTTCTAAGGGTGTAGCTTTATGGTGTCTTCACCACATGCACAATTTCAAGTAGTCACACAAACAAACACAGAATTGAGAGAGGAGATGGGAAGAAGTAAGGAGATAAAAGGAGGTATATATTTGTTGGTATTATGTATATATATAATTGTATACATGCTCCATGTCTCAACTCCAAGAAGTCATTTGCAATTGTAGCTCACAGAAGAACAGACAATATAATCTATGTCATTGTTTTAAGATAACAATTGAAATTGAGAGGGAACCCCTGTGACTGGCAGTGCAATAACTGTACCAAATTTGCAAAAGGTAATATCTGAAAGATTTTACGCAGTTTGAACATTTTAGTGTTGTGGTCTCTACAGTAGCCAATGTTAAGAGTCTATTGTGACTAGTCCTGTAATGGACCACTGTGACTGTCTCAGTTACAAGGATAGTCAAACCGTCACTCTTTTTGGAATACTATTGCTGCCGTTATTATAGGAACATTTTCAACATGGGTTTCAATTCTAGTGGATGAATGTTTCTCTTACTCCTATTGAGCAGGTTTAAAAATATTAAAACAGGATATGGCGCTCCCATAGGGCAGTATAGTTTTGTAACTAAAAAAATCCTTGCCCCAACAATGGGAACTCACCTTAAAGACATGTATTAGGGTAGACACAACTATATCAGAAGGCCTTAAATGATGGTGTACTTGTCAGCTGACATGTCCAGTGTTGGACTGGTGCAACCATCCAGGCATAAAACAAAACTCCTCATAAGGGCAAATCAGCAGTGGTACAACCTTTCCCTGATAAAAATATATTATCCTGTCTACAGCCACACCACCCCGAACATTCCTGATCTTGGAAGCTAAGCAGGGGTGGGTCTGGTTAGTACTTGGATGGGAGACTGCCAGGGGAATACCAGGTGCTGTAGGCTTACAAAAAATATATGTACAGTACAGACCAAAAGTTCGGACACACCTTCTCATTCCAAGAGTTTTCTGTATTTTCATGACTATAAAAATTGTAGATTCACACTGAAGGCATCAAAACTATGAATTAACACATGTGGAATTATATACTTAACAAAAAAGTGTGAAACAACTGAAAATATGTCTTGTATTCTAGGTTCTACAAAGTAGCCACCTTTTGCTTTGATTACTGGTTTGCACACTCTTGGCATTCTCTTGATGAGCTTCAAGAGGTAGTCACCTGAAATGGTTTTCACTTCACAGTTGTGCCCTGTCAGGTTTAATAAGTGGGATTTCTTGCCTTATAAATGGGGTTGGGACCATCAGTTGTGTTGTTCAGAAGTCAGGTGGATACACAGCTGATAGTCCTACTGAATGGAGTGTTAGAATTTGTATTATGGCAAGAAAAAAGCAGCTAAGTAAAGAAAAACGAGTGGCCATCATTACTTTAAGAAATGAAGGTCAGTCAGTGCGAAAAATTGGGAAAACTTTGAAAGTGTCCCCAAGTGCAGTGGCCAAAACCATCAAGCACTACAAAGAAACTGGCTCACATGAGGACTGCCCCAGGAAAGGAAGACCAAGAGTCACTTCTGCTGCGGAGGATAAGTTCATCCGAGTCACCAGCCTCAGAAATTGCAGGTTAACAGCAGCTCAGATTAGAGACCAGGTCAATGCCACACAGAGTTCTAGCAGCAGACACATCTCTACAACAACTGTTAAGAGGAGACTGTGTGCAGCAGGCCTTCATGGTAAAATAGCTGCTAGGAAACCACTGCTAAGGACAGGCAACAAGTAGAAGAGACTTCTTTTTGCTAAAGAACACAAGGAATGGACATTAGACCTGTGGAAATCTGTGCTTTGGTCTGATGAGTCCAAATTTGAGATCTTTGGTTCCAACCACCGTGTCTTTGTGCGACGCAGAAAAGGTGAACGAATGGACTCTACATGCCTGGTTCCCACCGTGAAGCATGGAGGAGGAGGTGTGATGGTGTGGGGGTGCTTTGCTGGTGACACTGTTGGGGATTTATTCAAAATTGAAGGAATACTGAACCAGCATGGTTACCACAGCAACGGCATGCTATTCCATCCGGTTTGCGTTTAGTTGGACCATCATTTATTTTTCAACAGGACAATGACCCCAAACACACCTCCAGACTGTGTAAGGGCTATTTGACCAAGAAGGAGAGTGATGGGGTGCTACGCCAGATGACCTGGCCTCCACAGTCACCAGACCTGAACCCAATCGAGATGGTTTGGGGTGAGCTGGACCACAGAGTGAAGGCAAAAGGGCCAACAAGTGCTAAGCATCTCTGGGAACTCCTTCAAGACTGTTGGAAGACCATTTCAGGTGACTACCTCTTGAAGCTCATCAAGAGAATGCCAAGAGTGTGCAAAGCAGTAATCAAAGCAAAAGGTGGCTACTTTGAAGAACCTAGAATATAAGACATATTTTCAGTTGTTTCACACTTTTTTGTTAAGTATATAATTCCACATGTGTTAATTCATAGTTTTGATGCCTTCAGTGTGAATCTACAATTGTTATAGTCATGAAAATACAGAAAACTCTTGGAATGAGAAGGTGTGTCCAAACTTTTGGTCTGTACTGTATATTATCCTACTGAGGCATTGTTACAGTGGATATCACTATTAAAGTAACACACTGGGAAAAATATTGTGTAATACACTTGCATAATACGATGCACTAGTTTTACAAGTAAGCAAAGATATCGCTGGTACAAGTTCCCTATCAGGACTAATACATTTAGTAAAAAATAAAAATTAGTAACTACATTTTTAAGTAGAAAATAACATATTTTATGTTTGTCAATAAAGAGGCTTTACATTGGAAAATTGCTGTGTCCAAAGTAGGGCTGAGCAATAAATCGAAAAGTTACCAAAATCATAAGGCAGCTCAATTAATCATTGTGAACTTGGTCACATCGATTATTTCAATTAATTTGCATCCATGCCATCCTGTCTCACACTGCTATCGGCTAAAGGATATGTCACTAACTGTATACTGATAATGTGAATAATGAAAAAGAAATTCAGTGACATAGCATGGCATATAAATAGGCATATAAATAGGCATGCAAGTGTTCTAAAATAATCATTCATTACTCTTAATCAAGGTAAGGTAAAATGTTCAATTTTGATTTGGGTCTTAATTGCCTAGCCCTAGTCTACAACAACCTGAACTATAAAGTTATCATGATATTTAACCTACAAGGTGAACGCCCTAAAAATAATAATGAATAATAATCACAGTGTCAAAAATTTTTGGTCTCACCCACCACAAAGTAGATTAAAAAGCAATCAAAAAGTGACTTACCAACTGTCACTTGTATCGGAATAAGCTTGGGTCTCCTGAGCTGCATGAAGAAGGTGCCACCTACAGCCTAATGCATTGCACCCGAGCAATATAACTGAAACATAATTTTTTCTGAAAACAGTATTGCCATTTATTGTCCGTTATAAAAAAAAGTTATAAAAAGCGATCAAAAAGTCTTATGTTCCCCAAAATGGCACCAATAAAAATATCAGGTCTTCCTGCAAAAAAAATACCTCATATAATTCAATTGACAGGAAATATATTAAAATCAAGAGTCTTGGAATGTGGCGATGCAAAAAAAAAAAAGTTTTATTAGAAAAAGGGGTTTTATTTTTCAACAGAAATAAAACTTGGGCCATGAAGGGCTCCTCTGCAACACTCTGAAAAACACCAGCATAATAAATAGTACATGATAGGTAGGGGTCTGTTACTGTTTTGCTTCTTTTGTGCTTAGGATGTTTATTATAACATGTCTCAACATTCGTGGCAGAAAGTAATTTGTAATTATTTTCAAGGTGATTTTCAAGGTGAAATGTCTAGTGATGCAGTGAAAGAGGAACCTGTAAATTAGGGTTCATTAATATAAATACATAATGGTTATCTGAAGCATAGAGCACTTCCCGATTGCAAAAAGCTATCACAGTTTATGACAAAAAGGTAATGTGTAAGGAAAATGAAGAACAAAAATGTAACAGTTGGATTAAAACTGGCAACCAAGCTGAAAACGGAATCCCCTTTCATGTAATCCAAAACTTAAGTGATTGGGGGGGGGGGGCAAGAGAAAAGGACAAAACACCATAATGTTGAATATGAAAAGATCACAAGACACATACATATATGGAGCAGACATGTATGGTGGGGAGAGGTGGAGAAAACAAATGGATCACACACCAGGGAGGGGTGTCTGAAAGATGATGGAGGGAAGGAGTATCAAGTACAGGGTCAACCAACAGGGCATTGCAAAGAGGGGTGAACCACGAAATGTCCATGACATCCAGTGTAAGTGTAAGTCATAGGAGTTAGGGTTAGAAAAGTTGTCCAACACCACCAGCTCCTCCATACCCATGATGAAATTCAATACCTCCACCCATTGTACCCTAGTGAGGGGTGTCTGGGATTACCATAAACGAGGAATGATGCAGTGCACTGTGATCAAGAAGTGTCTAAGTAAACCCTTCTCTACAGCTCACAAACGGGGGCCTGTAAATTTGTCTGTTGTAAGGATGAGTATTAGAATTTTTAATAGTCCAGGAGTAATGGAGTTCATGATCCAGGTGGAAGTGTTTGTATTCCCTAGAGGGAGTGTTCTTACTGGACTAGGCTGTCCTCTGCAAATGTGATACCTGTTATCGATAGAAGACCAGGTCTGAGACAGTTCCTACTACTACATAGCATTATCTTAGTAATTTTGAATATAGGCAAATGTTGCAACACCCTCCATTCTGGTGCGCCAGGTGTTAAAATTATAAACCATTGACTCCTTTGAGGAAGAGGCAAACATTTGTCATCCATAGTTAAAGGGGTATTCCCATGAACATAATCATATCTATATTTGTAGATAATTAAAATGTAAACATTTTTGCAAATATAAGTAGTTAAAAATTCTGCAGGGTTTTAAAGATTTTCTCTATTCATCTTAGTGGTGACAGTCTGTTGTCTTGATCGGTTGCCAATGGATATGACCACGAGTGCAGAAACGTTCTATGGCCTGGGAGTTGTCAAGAACCCAGCCATGATTTTCTTATTGTAGCTAGGTTATCAGGCAGGGATACTACATGTATCAGAAGATATCCCAGCCACAATAAGCAAATCATAGCTGATTTTCTTACCTTAGAAAGGTCCTGCATTCATGGTCGTATCCACTGGCAACCGATCAAGACAACAACTTTTGACCACAAGATATTTAGAGAAAATCTTTAAAACTCCGCAAAATGTTTAATTACTTATATTCGCAAAATTTTTAATTTTTAATTATGTACAAATTTAAAAATGGTTATGGTCATGGGAATACCCCTTTAATATGGTGACTTTACGTACTATAATCAGAGTTCCTCTACATTCTGCAAGCATTCTCTGAGAAATCTGAAGGTTGATTGGAATGCATCATCTTCTTGTCACATTGAATATGCTGTCAGATCTGCAGGTAGCATGTTTTGGAAAAGGTGGAGCTGAGTAGATTGATGTGTAGTTTTGTGGAATTATTGTAACTTGTCATTTATTCATATAAAACTCAGTGATTATTTTAGATAACAAAAAACAAACATTTTTCAATTGGTATAATTTAAAAAAAAGTCTATTGCAGTTATTTTTTTTTTCATTTTAGCTCCCATATAGTTTTCTCTCAGAACAGTCACCTAATCCAGTAATGGTGGCCACACATGCACAGTAGCACTGTCAGCATAGCCAGATCCTCTTGTACCAAGTGATTCCTTCTATTGTGCAGGTCAGCTAATAAGAGTTTGGGTACGTTTACACCAGGCATGTCAAACATGCGTCCCGCGGGCCACATGCGGCCCTTTACAGGCATATCTGCGTCCCGCACAAAAGTCTCAAACTTTGTCTCTAAACTTTTGTGCGGGCCGCAGATGTACAACTCACGATCAGCACTTCCGGCTCTTCATTCATTGGCCCATATCCCTGCATATGACCTGCTTACGTGATTAATGAATGACGACCCGGAAGTGCTGATCGTGAGTTTTGTACATCTGCGGCTCGCGTGGCTGCTGATCACCTAAGTCAGTTTTGTTGTGAGCGGAGGAAGAGTCGTGGCTGAGAGTGACTGGGATACTGTGACCGTGCTGAGGAAGAAGGGACCCACTGCCGCACAGGCAAAGTCCAAGCAAGTGAGTGGCCCTCCTGTATGTAACCATTAAAAACTAAAGAGAGGGGTGAGCACTCAGATTATAAATAATTGTGATGCAAAAAACAGTGGTGCTGATTGGATGAAAAATGCAATCGAACACAAAGGAGAAACAGCATCCAATATAAAGCACACACAAAATTTCTTTATTAAATAACACAGCAAACAAGGAAAAATTAAAAGCAATTAAAATACATGTGCACCCTTGGAGGCAAATACCAGGGGTGAACACCAAAAAGAACAAATCCTACAGACGCCCATTAAATAAATATAAAGTAAATAAATACATATTGAAAATTCATAATAATAATATAAATAATAATATAATAATATAATATAATGAATAGGCCTATTAGCACAAAGCACAAAGAGGTGTCAAGCCTCAGGACAAAACACTAAAAATGATTGAAAAAAATGATAGCAAATAAATGTTTAGTTTTTAATTGCTGTATTTTTGTTAAATATATTAGTTGCTGTTGCGCACTGCAAATATATGTTGCTGTTACATATTACTACTTCATATCTTGTTTTCATGACTGCTGTTAAAATACGTGTGTGACATTAGCTGCTGTGTGCGGCCCTCGCAACAACCTCTTGTTACTCATGTGGCCCTCGGAGTACCCTGAGTTTGACATGCCTGGTTTAGAATATACAACTGCATATATAAGAAGTTCCTAATGTAATGAAGATCAATTTTTTATGATAGTGTCAGGGGTTTAACCAGTCTGGATTGTCTAAGATCCTATGACTTATTAAACTGCTCACATTTATGATGACTGCATGTGAACATATAAATTATCGTAGGAATTTCTGAAGTTCGCCATTTCCTATGACAGATGAGAGCAATGGACCGTAATGTAATGGTCACGTGCAGCTGCCTAAGCATGTTAGAAGCTGCTTTTTTCACAGGCCTTGGACACAATATGTTGATGTTTTGAGAAGGAATCAAAATAACACCAGGGGGCACTATAACATATATCTAAAAATAATATCTAGACTCATGAGTTTTTTTATAGCAAAGATATATGTTTAAAAGTAAATATAAATTTAAAACCTAAACTTAGCAGAAGTGTGGTAAATGTGAGGCCTGTAATATTTCCAGCAATTGCGATTTTGTTTCATTCCCTTATTTTGTCAGTACAAAAGAAGAAATGCAAAACAGGCAGCTGTGCATCAACATGTTTGGGTAACAGGCTGGAAGAGGTGATTTCAGACAAATATGTACTATGGCACAGTGGTGTTACACACCTTCATAAGATAAACATCAAAGTTCAGGAAAGAAATGAGCACATACATTGCGCACTGAATTTCATTTAGAAAATGTTTTGTGAAAATGGTTTGTAGGGTCATGGCCAGACCTTGATATGTAGCAGTATTTTCTTCCAACCTTGCTGATTCCTGTTTTTTATATATGTGTATAATTAAAACATTCACTAGCGAAAACATTTTTTTTTCTATTGAGTATATATATATATATATATATATATATATATATATATATATAAAAATTGTGACATATCAATGTGTACATCTGGACACAGAGATTATATAGAGATTTGCAGTACCACAAAGTTCCACCAGAGCTACAGTAGACAGCATTCACTACAAGAAGCTCATACTTATCACTCGCCCTGTCACTTTCGTTTATAGTCAGATACAAATTATGGTTTATGCAGCACAATTTGTGGTAGCTTCTATTTCATACTTATACTCACAAAAAGAAAGATATCCCATAAAACTTAACTGGTATATTGTTATGTAAAAACACATGCCATAACAACAGCACAAATATCCTAAGCAGGACACAAATAAAGCTTCTGTTGTACTTTTCAAAGTAGGCAACCTTTCCATATAGAATAAAGTTGCAAGAACCAGATATCCAGATAACAACTGAGCCCAACTGTCCAAGGACAAAAATTGAGAAAAATATATATTTAGTATATAATAATAAACTGTCAACCTTGTACATCTCCTGAGATTTATATACAATACTGGGTGTAACATTCTATACGGTATATCACAGATTGTTTCTGCTGGGAGTTCTTCATATTCCTACCTGCAGCATAGAAAGAGAAATTTACATGTGAAAGACTGCTTACTGGTCTATCAGGACTATTCACAAATGATAAGCAAATGCTTCACAATGTAAAACAACTCTATTGGATTTTATCTTCACAAAGTCACAAACTAAGGGTGGGTTCACACTTGCGCCGGAGTCCGTCTGCCGCAAATCTGACTAAAAATCTCGGGAAACTGTATAGGGACTGGATAGCGAAAGGTTAGCGACGCATTGCTTAAAAACCCATTCATTTGAATGTGTTTTTAAAGCAATGCACGCTTACACCCTCTGCGCCGCAATTCCAGTTTTTTTCGCTGGAAACAAAGTCCTGCATGTCCAACTTTGTTTCCAGTGAAAAAAACTGGATTCGCATCTCAGAGGGTGTAAGCGCACACCCGCGCACTGCTTTAAAAACCCATTCAAGTGAGTGGGTTTTTAAGCAATGCGTCGCTATCCTTTCGCTATCCAGTCCCTATACAGTTTCCCGAGATGTTCAGTCGGATTGTCGGTGGACTGACTCCGGCGCAAGTGTGAACCTACCCTAACAATATTAAAGCCAGCATCCAAATCTCAATTCAGAAGTTGCAGTTTAATGTTTTCAGCTGCCTCCAACAGCATGCTGAACTGATGCCCCTCCATGTCAACTAAAAAAAATAAATATATGTTGAAATTAAAAAAAAAAAAAAAGAAAGAAAATGAAAGGTAAGAAGAAAGAGATATTACCCTTATATACTGATGTAGGTAAATCAACTTTACATCCATATGCAAATGAGCGGTTTGGTGTACCTGTGACATGGCAACGTCTGGCTCAGTACTTTTTTCAGGACCTTTCAATCTTTCTGTCAGGTGGGTGACGCTGGCAACCACAGGAGAAAATGGTTGTTCTGGCAAGAGCAGCCACACCCAAGGTGCACTGAGTGGATCATTTGCATACATATGAAGATTTTATTTTCTTGGCAGAAAGATTACACTTTGACTTAAAAAGGTATGTTCACTATGCCACAACATCATATTAGTGGTTTAGAAGCAATTTTGTTGGTAGGAGACTACCTTTAAATTTGTTCTGTATCAGATGTAGTTCTTCATGTTAAATTGGACATATTATATAAATTATGCCTTAAAAAGCTTCCAAATATATTCAATGCAGTTTTCTGTTTAAGGCTGCACTCACATCTTAGTGTGTCAAGTCTTGCACTGCCATCATTTTCATTCTGCCTCTATAAACAATGCAGATATGAATAGAGCCTAAAAAAAGCATAGGTGCATAAATTATTTTCAGGATGTAGATGTTAAAGATAATTTGACAATTTGGCTAAGGTTTTACGTTGCGGTAAAGCTTCCTTTTTTAGATGCAGATTTTGCTAAGTTTTTATGAGCCAAACCTAGTGTTGCCTACAGAAGGAATGGGAATTATCTAGGAAGCACTTATGCTCAACTTATGGCTTTGGCTCAAAAAACCGCAGCAAAATCTACAACAAAAAAAGCAGTTTTTCCTCAACATGGGGCTTTAGCCTAAGGTCTGGGCGATAGTTTATAGACATAAGGATACCTAATGTGTATGTGTTTTACTTTACTTTTATATGTGTTCTAGGGAAAGGGGGATGATTAGAAATTTTAATTCTTTTAATTTTTTTATGGCTCCTTGGTTAGGAAAAATAATGCACATGATCAGTGTGGGCACTGACTGAGAACATTGCCTCTGACAGCTATGGCAGCTGCTCATCTCCTGACTGGCTGCCATATTTAACCCCTTAATGACCGGGCCATTTTTTGTTTTTGCATTTTCGTTTTTCCCTCCCCACATTCCAAGAGCCATAACTTTTTCATTTTTCAGTTCACAGAGTCACATCATGGCTTATTGTTTGCGAAACAAATTGTACTTTGTAATGTCACTATTCAATATTCTGTGCAATGTACTGGGAAGCTGGAAAAAAATTCAGAATGAGGTGCAATTGGAGAAAAACTGCATTTGCGCCAAATTCATATGGGTTTAATTTTTACACCATTCACTGTGTGGTAAAAATGACATGTTACCTGTATTCTGTGGGTCAGTACGAACACGGCGATACCAAATTTATATAGTATTTGTAATGTTTTGATACCTTTTAAAAAATTTAAAACTTTGCTAAATAGAAAAAAAAATTTTGCATCGCCATATTGTGTCACCTGTAACTTTTTCATATTTACATGTATGGAACTGGGTAAGGCGTCTTTTTATGCGGGACAACATGACGTTTTTATTGATACCACTTGGAGAAAGATCTGATGGTTTGATCACTTTTTATTCAATTTTTTATAGGAGACAAAGTGTTGAAAAAAACGCTATTTGGCCATTTTGATTTTTTTTCCCCGCTACGCCGTTCACCGTATGGGATAAATATTTTAATATTTTAATAGTTCGGGCATTTTGGAGCGCGGGGATACCTAATGTGTTTATGTTTACTTTTGTTTATTTACTTTTATATCTGATCTAGGGAAAGGGGGGTGATTTGAACTTTTGTGTTTTTTTTAAAATTTTTACATACTTTTAAAAACTTTTTTTTTTATACTTTTACTTGTATGATCAGACTCCCTAGGGACCTTGAAACCTAGGGAGTCTGATCGATCGTACTATTCACTGCGATACTACTGTATCGCAGTAAATAGCAAAATGCCTTCACTGCTATTAGACGATGCCTCTGGCATCGTGTAATAGCTATACTGAAATGACAGGCCTGGGAGCCTTCAATAGGCTCCCGGCTGTCATGGCAACCAAGCGCCGCCCTCCAATGACGTTCGGGAGGGCAGCGATGAGGTAAAAATGGCGACGCCCTTGTCGGCTCCGCAATTTAGACGCCGCGGTCGCGTTTGACCGCGGCATCTAAAGGGTTAACAGCCGTAATCGGTGCAGGCACCGATCGCTGCTGTTAGCTGCGGGTCCTGGCTGTATTATACAGCCGGCACCCGCGGTGTATGGAGAGCGCTCAGCTCCTGAGCGCTCTCCATACATCGTCATGCAACGCAGGACGTACAGTCATGGCCAAAAGTTTTGAGAATGATACAAATATTAATTTTTACAAAGTCTACTGCTTCAGTTTTTCTAATGGCAATTTGCATATACTCCAGAATGTTATAAAGAGTGATCAGCTTAACAGCAATTACTTGCAAAGTCAATATTTGCCTAGAAAATGAACTTTATCCCCCAAAACACATTTCAACATCATTGCAGCCCTGCCTTAAAAGGACCACCTAACATCGTTTCAGTGATTGCTCCATTAACACAGGTGTGGGTGTTGATGAGGACAGGGCTGGAGATCAATCTGTCATGATTAAGTAAGAATGACACCACTAAACACTTTAAAAGGAGGCTGGTGCTTGCCATCATTGTTTCTCTTCTGTTAACTATGGTTATCTCTAAAGAAACATGTGCAGTCATCATTGCACTGCACAAAAATGGCCTAACTGGGAAGAGTATTGCAGCTAGAAAGATTGCACCTCAGTCAACAATCTATCGAATCATCAAGAACTTCAAGGAGAGAGGTTCCATTGGTGCCAAAAAGGCTCCAGGGCGCCCAAGAAAGACCAGCAAGCGGCAGGACCGTCTCTTAAAAGTGTTTCAGCTGCGGGATCGGGCTACCAGCAGTGCAGAGCTTGCTGAGGAATGGCAGCAGGCAGGTGTGAGTGCATCTGCACGCACTGTGAGGCGGAGACTCTTGGAGCAAGGCCTGGTCTCAAGGAGTGCAGCAAAGAAGCCACTTCTCTCCAGAAAAAAAAATCAGGGACAGACTGATATTCTGCAAAAGGTACAGGGAGTGGACTGCTGAGGACTGGGGTAAAGTCATTTTCTCTGATGAATCCCCTTTTCAATTGTTTGGAACATCTGGAAAACAGCTTATTTGGAGAAGAAGAGGTGAGCGCTACCACCAGTCTTGTCTCATGCCAACTGTAAAGCATCCTGAAACCATTCATGTGTGGGGTTGCTTCTCAGCCAAGGGAATCGGCTCTCTCACAGTGTTGCCTAAAAACACAGCCATGAATAAAGAATGGTACCAGAATGTCCTCCAAGAGCAACTTATCCCAACCGTCCAAGAGCAGTTTGGCGCTCAACAATGCCTTTTCAAGCATGATGGAGCACCTTGCCATAAAGCAAAGGTGATAACTAAATGGCTCAGGGAACAAAACATAGAGATTTTGGGTCCATGGCCTGGAAACTCCCCAGATCTTAATCCCATTGAGAACTTGTGGTCAATCATCAAAAGACGGGTGGACAAACAAAAACCAACAAATTCAGACAAAATTAAAGCATTGATTCTGCAAGAATGGACTGCTATCAGTCAGGATTTGGTCCAGAAGTTGATTGAGAGCATGCCAGGGAGAATTGCAGAGGTCCTGAAGAAGAAGGGTCAACACTGCAAATATTGACTTGCTGCATTAACTCATTCTAACTGTCAATATAAGCTTCTGTTACTCATAATATGAATGCAATTATATTTCTGTATGTGATAAAAACATCTGACAAACACACATAAAAACCAGAGGGCAGCAGATCATGTGAAAATATAATATTTGTGTCATTCTCAAAACTTTTGGCCATGACTGTACTATTACGCCCTGCGTCGTTAAGGGGTTAAACACCCGACTTCCGCTGTACTATTACGGTGGATGTCAGGAAAGGGTTAAATATTTTTTGCAAACACTATATAAATAATTTAAATGCATAGTTTCAAAGATTTTCTCTAACCTTCTTAGTAGTGACTAACTGCCTTTTGTCTTCATAGGTAGCCAATGGATACAACCATGAGAGCAGGAGTTTTCTATGGTCAAGCAGTGACAGTGCATGCATGAAATATAATCCAGCCACAATAAGGAATTCATAGCAGTCATGGTCGTATCCATCGGCAGCTGATCAAGGCAGAAGACTGTCACCCCTAAGATGGTTTGAGAAAATCTTTAAAAAGGACATTTCACCACCTCCAAGACTTCCAGTTTTACATCAATTAATAGGTGCTGCCACTGATTCTGGCACAGTTGGAATTTTTTTCTCTAGTCTTCATCATTCCTGAGCAATCAATGTTACATTATTTAGGCTCTGTACTCTCAGGAGGACAGTGTTAGGCAGGAGCAGGCAAGGAGGATGGTTGGAGCTATAAATCACACCCCCTAGCCTGACACTACCCTTCTGACATTACAGAGCTTAAATAGCACATCAGGCATCAAAACTAGTAGCTCAGGAACGGTGCCAGATTAGTGTAGCAGCGCCTATTAACAGATGTTAAGAACTAGAATTGGTGGAGGTAACAAAAGGTCCTCTTTAAAAGTCTGCTCAATTTTTAATTATTTTTATTAGTAAAAATGTTTAACTATTAATTCTCTACATATTTAAATATAGTTATGTAAATGGGAAAACCTCTTTAATTACATTGCCCCCACCAACATGTGCAGGCACATAGACATGCTGGTGAAGCCTGTTCATCTCCATAAATTATGTAAGGTTTTGACAGGATGATAGGGATTACTTGTTTGTGTATCCGTCTTTAATAAAGACCATAAATAGAAGTTTAGTTTTAGACACAGATTCCCTATACATTGTGAGCCAGAATAAACAAGATAAACATTGAAGCTCTTAAATTATGGAACAGTAAATCATAAACTTGTACCAAACCAATACTTACAGCTAAGTAGCTATAGTAATGATAAATCCAGGATTAGCCTTCCATTATTAGAATTGTAGATAACGTAGAGGACTACAAGTAGGTTGCAAACACCCTACAACTTCATCAAAAGCTTTCCATCCCTACTGTTTTAGTTCTGTTCTTTTAGGGTGCATATGGTTAGCCATAGGACATTCAAAGCAAAAACTAGAAACTTGAGATGCACTAAAAGGTTGCATTTACATACACTCAATGTCTACCTGTCAAAGTGCCAATCAAAATATAACACACAATATATACAAATACTATAAAAATAAGCCTTCTCAGTAACTCAAAAGTATCAAAATTACATATTTGATCATTTTAGACTTAGTTGAAGCACAAATGTTGGCTCAGACTACTAGGCACTATTGTCCAGCTCGGTTCAGTGGTTGTGCTTTCTGCTTATAATAAAATAATAATAATAATAATACATTTTATTTATATAGCGCCAACATATTCCGCAGCACTGTACAACTTGTAGGGTTCAAGTACTGACAAAAAAGATACATTACAAAGAAATAGTCAATTCACACACTGGGACTGAGGGCTCTGCTCGCAAGAGCTTACAATCTATGAGGTAGAGGGGGTGACACAAGAGGTAGCAGGGGCAGCAACAGACGTAGCATTGCTTATACAATGGTCAGACAATTTTGTAATAGAGGTTACTGTCATTATACATATATAAAGCTGTATGAGCCGTGTCCTTTAACGTGCAGATGGTGCCTGGACATATAAAGTTAGTCTGATACGGCATCATATCCTGTGAGGTAATGTTGGAGCATAAACAGAGGAGGGTACATTTTAGGGATTCTAACTATGGAAGGGTTTACATTAGGAGATGTGATAGGCCTGTCTGAAAAGATATGTCTTTAGTTTCCGATTGAAGCTGTGGAAATTGGGGGTTAATATGGGATAGAGCATTCCAGAGAAGTGGTGCACTCGGGAGAAGTCTTGTATACAAGCGTGGGAGGTTCTGATAATAGAGGATGTTAGTCTTAGGTCATTGAGTGAACGCAGGGTACGGGTTGGGTGATAGACAGAGATGAGGGAGGAAATGTAGGGAGGTGCAGCATTATGGAGAGCCTTATGAATGAGGGTGATAAGTTTATATTGTATTCTGTATTGAATAGGCAGCCAATGTAGTGACTAGCACAGACCGGAGGCATCACTGGAGCGTCTAGACTGATAGATGAGCCTGGCCGCCGCATTCAGAATAGATTGTAGAGGGGAGAGTTTAGTAAGGGGAAGACCGATTAGTAAGGAGTTACAGTAGTCAAGGCGAGAGTGAATCAGGGCAACAATAAGTTTTATAAGCTTATAACTGCCACTATATACATAGAAAGAAGCGAACAACTAAACTTGTGAAAGTGTTGTGATTCCTACATTCGACATTACAATATTCATCAGAATGAAGACATAAATTAATGCATTTCCAGTATTTTACTGGTAGAGAAAATGTTTAATGCATTTGGGGTCAAAACTCATTCAGCAGATAAATAATGGTTATATAACAATATATACAAACAGATATCTACAGTATATATAACTTGGTGCCTCCTAGTTTGATTGTTTGGTAAAAGTGTATTTATTTTTGTTAGTAGATTTAACATTTAGGATGACCCATTCTATGAGATTATCTGATAAAAAAAAACTGATTATGCTGAATTATGAAAGTGTATTTTGACCCCGATTTGTTTTTTATGAGTGTATATACAGTGGTTACGGAAAGTATTCAGACCCCTTTACATTTTCTACTCCAATGAAGGAGTAGAACCATCTCAAGGAGGATCAGAAGGAAATGGACAGCATGTGAGTTAAATATGAGTGTCACAGCAAAGGGGCTGAAAACTTATGACCATGTGATATTTCAGTTTTTCTTTTTTTAAAAATTTGCAAAAATATCTACATTTCTGTTTTTTCCTGTCAAGATGGGGTGCTGAGTGTACATTAATGAGAAATAAAATGAACTTTTTTGCTTTTAGCAAATGGCTGCAATGAAACAAAGAGTGAAAAATTTTAAGAGGTCTGAATACTTTCCGTACCCACTGTATATAGATACCTGTTTGTGTATATTATCATGACTCTTTTTTGATCTAATGAATGGTTCTTAACATAAAGACTGTAGACATTGTTTCCACTATTAAAACCTTGGATGAATATTGGACCAATGAATTGGGGTAGTGTAATATTTTGGCACTTTTTGTTGTATGCTTCTTCCATAAGGTAAAAAAAAATAATATTTGTAGCAAACCAGTACTTATAGCTGTTCACATAGTAATTATTAATTTCTTCCAGGATTACTTTTGTATGACTAAAAGTCATGCTTTAATATAATGGTTTACAACTAGGTCACCAACACCCTACAATGTAATATCTGTCATGTTAAAGGTGCACCCCAGTGATTTTTTTTCTCATTTATTATGTACCTATTCCACCATATAAATGCTATTCAGCTTGTATTAGCATATTTAGTTATTCCTTTCTATTGGAATCCTTCTCTTCTGCTAGGTCATGTAACAGGCCAGATAAAATGTACAGGAGTTAATGCATAGATCCCTGATTTGCTGTCCCACACACTCTCTACACAGCAGAAGACAGAAACTTCAATTACTAACTTCAATTACTGATGAGCAGACAGTTTCTGTCACACAGCTATAATGAAGGAGCTCACAGCTAAGAGTCCCTAACTATATGCTTATTGTCTCTTAGATTATTTTGGAGAATATAGAGAGAAGGATAATCCCAGTACCCCCAGAAGATATAGTACATAGAAATAGAAACATAGAAGATTGACGGCAGAAAAAACCACATGGTTTATCTAGTCATCATATTATTATTTTCTTTTTACCTTAGGATAAGCATGTGTTTATCCTAGGCATGCTTAAATTCACTTAATACATATTTCCTCAACTGCTCTGTCAGCAAAATAATATTTCTTGACATTGGTTCTGTTCTTCCCCCCAACTAATTTCAGAATGATGAACTGCCTATATAAAGCTGTGCTGAGGCATCATGCGATTGATAGCAGAGCACAGAGAAAGAGAAATACAGTATAAAAGTTGTCTGATCAGGAAAAAAGTGTTTTTGCTGGAATGCTTATTTAAATCTATTGGTAACATATGTTGTTAATAATAAAGCTTTAAATATTTTATATAAAAATTGTATTCATGATAGATAGATAGATAGATAGATAGATAGATCTTATTTTAAACTCCACTCTACAATTTATAGATATATACAATCTACATAAAGAGTTGAGTAACTTTGTAAATATTGATGCTGAGTAACTGAGGCAACAGCAAATGTAAAGCACCTTGGAATTAATGGTGCTATATAAATAAGCAATAATAATAATAATAATAATAATAATGATATTAATAGAGTTGTAGCAAACCAGTTCTTATAACTAACTTACAACCCCAATTCCAGTGAAGTTGGGACGTCGTGTAAAACATAAATAAAAACAGAATACGATGATTTGCAAATCCTTTTCAATCTATATTCAATTGAATATACTACAAAGACAAAATATTTAATGTTCAAATGGATAAACTTTATTTGTTTTTTCCAAATATTCACTCATTTTGAATTTGATGCCTGTAACACGTTCCAAAAAAGCTGGGACAGGGATAACAAAAGACTGGGAAAGTTGAGGAATGCTCAAAAAAAACATGATTGGGTATAAAAGGGGCATCCCCAAAAGGCTCAGTCGTTCACAAGCAAGGATGGGGCGAGGTTCACCACTTTGTGAACAACTGCGTGAGCAAATAGTCCAACAGTTTAAGAACAACGTTTCTCAACGTACAATTGCAAGGAATTGTAAAGATTTCATCATCTACAGTCCATAATAACATCAAAAAATTCAGAGAATCTGGACAAATCTCTGCAAGTAAGAGGCAAGGTCGAAAACCAACATTAAATGCCTGTGACCTTCGATCACTCTGGCGGCACTGCATTAAAAACCAACATCATTTGATAACGAATATTACCACATGGGCTCAGGAACACTTCAGAAAACCATTGTCAGTGAACACAGTTCGTCGCTACATCTACAAGTGCAAGTTAAAACTCTACCATGCAAAGCGAAAGCCATATATCAACAACACCCAGAAATGCCACCAGCCTTTCTGGGCCCGAGCTCATCTGAGATGGACTGACGCAAAGTGGAAAAGTGTCCTGTGGTCTGACCAGTCCACATTTCAAATTGTTTTTGGAAACCATGGGCGTCGTTTCCTCCGGGCCAAAGAGGAAAAGGACTGTCTGGATTATCAGCGCAAAATTCAAAAGCCAGCATCTCTGATGGTATGGGGGTGTGTTAGTGCCCATGGCATAGGTAACGTGCACATCTGTGAAGTCACCATTAATGCTGAAAGGAACATATAGGTTTTGGAGCAACATATGTTGCCATCCAAGCGACATCTTTTTCAAGGACGTCCCTACTTATTTCAGCAAGACAATGCCAAGCCACATTCTGCACGTGTTACAACAGTGTGACTTCGTAGTAAAAGCGTGCGGTACTAGAATGACCTGCCTGAGGTCCAGACCTGTGTTCTATTGAAAATGTGTGGCGCATTATGAAGCACTAAATACGACAATGGAGACCCCGGACTGTTGAGCAACTGAAGTTGTACATCAAGCAAGAATGGGAGAGAATTCCATCTTCAAAGCTTCAACAATTCATGTCCTCAGTTCCCAAACGCTTATTGAGTGTTGTTAAAAGGAAAGGTGATGTAACACAGTGATAAACATGCCCCTGTCCCCGCTTTTTTGAAATGTGTTACAGGCATCAAATTCAAAGTGAGTGAATATTTGCAAAAAAACAATAATGTTCATCCATTTGAACATTAAATATCTTTTCTTTGTAGTGTATTCAAGTGAATATAGGTTAAAAAGGATTTGCAAATCAACATATTCTGTTTTTATTTATGTTTTACACAACGTCCCAACTTCATTGGAATTGGGGTTGTATAACACCAGACTACATAATAATGATTAATTACTTCAAGGATTGATATTCAGTTACAAAAGCACTAGCTAAATGTAGTAGCCTACAACTAGGTCACCAACACCCTATACCTGCGTGAAAACTTTTCCACTCCCACAAACTGTTCTATTTCTTTCTACATGTTCTTAGAAATGCAGGTTGTCATAGGACATTCAGTGTACTGGGCCAAACGCTGGAAAGTTTAAATACATTGTTTTCTAGATGGTAGCATTTGCCAAAGTGCTATTCTGAAGGAGATTAAAATACAGTATAGCACACAATATATACAATACAAACACAAAAAAGGAAGCCTTCTTGGCTACTGAAAAGTATTACAATGACAGCACTGGTAATGTTAGAGCTTTAGAAAATCTTTTTTTCTAATTTGACATTGAATTTCTAAACTGACCACTATTCCTCTTGATACTTCTGGTGATGTCTTATCTTACCTGAGCACAAAAGGATAGAGTTTAGTTGAAATCCAGCAGCTTAATCCCTCTTTCCTCTGACATCTGCCATTGGGCAAAAGTTGGGAAACTCCATACACATGAAATGTTCAGCAAATCATAGCAGGTTTGACTGGCATAAAACACCATGCATGACCACCTTAAAGCTAGATAACACTTTTTAGGCAATATATATAATGTACCGGATGTAGACCCACTGTGTCGCTGAACAGATTTAACCTGGGGCTACTTCTACAGGCATTGTCTAAGTGGATCCCTAGTATTTACCCTTTAAACTAATATGAAGATCTGGACTTTGCTGTAGGGAAATCACTAGGTTGGTACCTCTTGGAGTAGTCTCTTTTCAATAACAGCAGAGATGTCAGCATGCAGCACCAAAAGAACAGGCAGAAACATGGTTAGGGGTCAGGCCAAGGTCAGGACAGACAGAATTAATTTCTATTGGAAATCCAGGCAGAGGTCAAGTCAGGTGGCACAGAATCAAAATGGTAGTGAAGCAGAGGTCAGGACTGGCAGAACAGGTTCAGAGTCAGATAATACAAGCAGAGGTCAAAGACAGGTATTAAGTAGAAAAGCACTGCAAATACAGATGTTGCAGGGTAAACCCAGACTTCTGCAATTGGTTAAACACCTTCAGCATGATATCTTATCACAGATGACAACAAAAGCCAAGGAAAAGTAATTGGAAAAAAATTTTTTTTAGTTACTTTTCATTCTTTTTGTTGTTTTCCATGATATCACATTGCAGCAATTTAACGAATTGCAGAACATTGGGTTAACTCTGCTACATCTGTACCTTTGCAGGACACTAGTTACAAGATAGGTTAGGCATCCTCGCATTGGGGAAGGTGACTTATATAACAGAGGGTGTGTGGTGACTGATGCACACTACACTGTCTCCATGATCTGCACACACCCTTTAAAGGGCATAAAGGGCACATGTGCACACCGTGAAAACACTACTAGCACTTGGACCTGGCAATTTCCTGGTCTGTACTACAGAAAGCAGGTGGCCAGCAGCGAGAGGTAAGACGTGATAGCTGTAGGCTCTGCAGGTCAACTATGTTACAACATATACTGTGGTGCTTTAAAGTTTGGGAACTCTTCAGAATTTTCTATATTTCTGCATAAATCATAAAATAAATGAGTCAACAATATTAGATTTGGTAAATTATTTATAGAAGAAAATGATCAAATATCAGATATCTATGAACATCAAAAGTATGTAAACTTTTAGGATTATTAAATAATTTGAATGTAAAATTAGAGTCTGGTGTTTTCAATGTGATGAGAATCTAGCGTGAGTGGGCGATCTGCTTCATATAAAAAATCGGGATCTATCAAAGTCTGAATTGTAACAGACCATTAAACTACAGGTAATTCTCTATTTTCGTCCATTTTTATGGATCCATCCATACACTGTGATGTATGAGGGATCTGTGAAAACGGACACACCTTGGGTGCAAAACAGTTTTGAAAAATGGACATTTTTCAAGGTTGTTTGCACCCATAGTCATTTAGAAGGATCCGTGATGGTCCATTTTTAATTCAAAATATTGGTCATGTGAATAGCCCCCGTTCACAGATTTTTACAGTCGTGTGAATATAGGGTAAAGACAGTGGCGTAACAAAAGTCTTGTGGGCCCCGGTGTAAATTTTTGCCTGGGGCTCCCTACCCCCTCTCTACAGCAAATTCTTGACAGTGAAGGTTATGGGTGCTGCAGCGGTATCTCAGTATTATGTGCTCCACACTGGCCCCCACCCAGTATAATGTGCTCCACACTGGCACCCACCCAGTTTTATATGCTCCACAGTGGCCCCCACCCAGTATTACATGCTCCACAGTGGCCCCCACCTAGTATTATATGCTCCACAGTGGCCCCCACCCAGCATTATATGCTCCCCACTGACAACAGATTGTGTACACATGGAAGAAATTCAAGAAAATCATGACACTACCCTCTATTATGACCTTATAGGGGGCATAATTTGTAAAAAAAAAAAAACACTCCCACTGGTTCTAGCCCTGCCCCCCAGCGACATAACAATAATTATCTACATAAAAATTACCATAACAGAGAGGGACAAATATTTACTTTTTTTAGTACACTAAATGTGAAAAACAAACACATTGTCCCTCCTTTTTTGTTTATATTTTCATGGATATTAAAAAAAAAAGAAAAAACATGGAAAAATAAAAACATATAAATAAAGTCCTATTTATCACTGAAAACCACATGTACCGCATTAGCCCTCAAAACTACATGTACTAAAACACCCGAAAATGTAAAAATCACTGAAAATAATCCGGTCCTAAAGTGGTTAAATGAGAAGTGTAAGGGTATGTTCACACAAAAAACGCTCCCATTCATTTTAATCTTGAAATGAATGGGAGGTGGAAAAAAACGTGATGTGGTTTTTGACGCGGTTTTTATGCGTTTTTGACGTGTTTTTTGTAAAAACTGCATCAAAAAACGCGAGTGTTTTTTTTAAAGAGAAGTTTCCAGGTCCATACAATATGCTGGAGCAAAAAAAGGCAACAAAAAATGCAATGAAAACCACAACAAAAACGGCATCATGTAAAAAAAACACGTAAAAAAAAACATTTCCTAATTCCTGAAGCTGATTTTTTCAGCCTGCAAAAAACTCAGTGTGAACATACCCTTACAGTTGAAGAAAGACAAACACTGCATTCCAAAATAAAAAACCTCCTACCATCTGTGAAACAGGATGGAGGTAGTATCATGGTTTGGGCCTGTTTTGCTTCATCTGGACCAGGATGACTTGCCAACATTGATGTAACAATGAATTCTGAATTATACCAGCAAATTGTAAAGGAAAATGTCAGGACATCTATCTGTGAGCTGACTCAAGAGAATGTGGAAAGAAAACAAAGAATGGTTAAAGAAGAATAAAGTTAATGTTTTGGAATGGCCAAGTTAAAGTCGTGACTTTAATCCAACAGAAATGAGGTGGAGGAACCTGAAGCGAGCAGTTTATGGAAGGAACCTACCAACATAACAGAGTTAAAGGGGTTCTCTGGGCAAAAAAACCCTTTTTTTAAAAAAAAAAAAGCTATCTTAGTGCTATTAAAGGGTTAATAAGTGCACCAAAATACTGTTAGCAGTGTTTTGAGTGATTTCTGAGTTTCTTTGGATCTCCTGGCATCTTCTGCATTTGTTTACATGGGTAGCTTCCTGCTGTCTTACCCTACAACTACCATGATGCATTGCTGTTCACTCAGATCCCCCCTCTCTCTCCCTCCTCCTTCTCTCACACCCCCTCCCTGTTTCCCTAGCTAGCCCGTGGACTACTAGCCCTACCTACCTAACTAACTCACTCAGCCCACCCCATTCCATCATACCTGTCTTCTGTGTCCTGGAGATCACTTTCTTCTGTCCCGCCGACTCCTTCTTCTGTGGACTTCTGCGGCGCCTGCGCAATAGAGCCAACAGGTCCTGACATTAGTTTCATACCTATTTTTCTGCTGACAGACTCCCTTTAGGCACCACAGACACGCGGTGACTTCCAAAACCGGCGTGCTTTTTGAAAACCGCAGCATGTCAATTATACCGACGGAAACACCAGTGGTTTCCCCATAGGCATAATTGAAACAGAAAGTCTGCAGAGGAAACCTCTGTGAACTTTCTGTCTAAAGCGCTGCCGGAAGAACCACGATGCGTTCCCGCCACGGTTTTTCCCACAGAGCTTTTTTGCTGCGGGACACCATGTGGGGCCTTAGCCTTAAAGATTTTTCCATATATAAATAATTAAACATATTTCAGAGTTTCTCTAATCATCTCATCTGTTGTCTTGATTTTGCCAATGGATATGACCATGAATGCAGGAACTTTCTATACTCTGAAAACCAGATATGATTTCCTTATTGTGGCAGGGTTATTTTCTCATACATGTAGTGTCCCTGCCTGATAACCTGCCCACAATAAGGAAATCATTGCTGGATTTCTAACACGTACCAGACCATAGAAAGTTCTTGCATTCATGGTCATATCCATTGGCAACCGATCAAGACAATAGACTGTCACAACTATGAAGTTCAGAGAAAATTTTTAAAACTCTGCAAAATTTAAAATGATTAATATTTTCAAAAATGTTTACATTTTTAATTGTCTACAAATTTAATTATGGTTATGTTCATGGTGAATACCCCTTTAATTATATTAAATTTCTGGTAGATGCTGGCATTGCTTTATGACTCTAAATATTGTATTCTTTAAAAATGTTCCCATAGAAACTAGAAATAAAGCAGCAAAGGGAACACAGTGATTTTTTTTTTTTTTTTTTACTGCTGACTAATTTTTTTGAGTCTGCCAACAGTATTGACTGGACTTCACAATGAACTGACAATTCACAGTACTGGCATTGATGTCCCAGAACAACAAATATCATTCTGTCATTTGATATGCAAATAGTACTTTTCTAAAGGTGTCCATATGAAATATATCTTAGATGTGGGACTGCATATGGGTCATCTATTGCATGCTATTGGGATTGCGGGTAGAACATGTCTTTAATATAATATTATAGGTCTATAGTATAATATTTTGAAAGTTCATATAATACATTTGTAATGCATATAAAAGTGCTTAGAATAGCTTAAGGCTAAGGCCACAGGTTGCAGAAACGCAGATTTTTTTTGTTGCAGATTTTGCTGCGTTTTTTTGAGCTAACGTCAGGAGTGGATTGAGCAGAAGGTAGAAATAGAAGTACTTCCTATATATTTCTCATTCCTTTTGTAGCCATTGTTGGCTATAACGTGGGTCCTTGGCCCAAAATACCTATTTGGGAACATCTCCTTGTCTTATGCAGTCTGACATTGCCCAGTCAGTGCTGACAGATTCAGGCTATGTAGGGACACACTCCTTTGATAAGGCGAATGGTAACACCCAGTTGTCAGTCAACAAAACCACAATAAGGCTAAGGCCCCACATTGTGAAACGCAGCTAAAAAATGCTACAGAAAAGCATCATATTTTTTCCGCAGCGTTTCTCATTGCATTTTCGTTGAGATTTTCTTTGCAGACATTCTGCCTTTATTATACCTATATGGAAAACTACAGCGTTTCTGCAGATATAATTGACATACTGCGATTTTCAAAAACACAGCTTTTCCACTGCAGATTTTTTTCTGCTATGTGTGGATGGGATTAGCTAGAATCTCATTCACTTTGCAGGTACTGTAAAATGCAGCGTTTTTTTGCCACAGTGTTTCCACAGCAGTAAAAACGCTGCGTTTTCACAATGTGGGGCTTCGGCCTAACAGAGAAAAGGCACAAAGCATGAGTCTAAGAAAGGATGCTTCAAAAGTTTTTTTCATGGGGTATGCAAATATCTACGGAAATAAACATCAGTCGACCAGAGAGGTCCTCTTTATGTTTAACCCCTTAGTGACCAGGCCAATTTGGTTTTTGAATTTCTGTGTTAAATTCTCTGAATCACAACAGCCATAACTGTTTTTCCTTTTTTCAAAGTCACATGGGGTCTTTCTAGGAAGCTGAAAAAATATTTCAGAATGGGGAGAAATTGGAAAAAAAAAAAAAAAAACACAACTGCCCAAGTTTCCTACTGGTTTGTTTTTTTTGGCCTTGACTGTACAATAAAAATAACTATACTCTGTGGGTTGGTACGATCATGGCAATACCAAATTTATATAGTATTTTTCATATTTTAATACCTTAAAAAAATTAAAAACTTTTAAAAACACAAAAATTTAAGTGTGTCAACATATTAAGACCTGTAACTTCTTCATAATTCAGCAATTTAGATTTTTTTACCCACTGCAGTGTTCCCAGTATTTTTATATTTTAATAGTTCAGGCTTTTTTAGATGTCGAGATACCTCACGTTTTATTTTTTATTTTTGTCTCTTATTTTTTTTAAAACATTTTTTTCATTTTTATGCACTTTAAGGGACTTTAATCCTAAGGGTCTGATGCTTTGTGTAGTATGGTAATGACAGGCCTAGGAGCCTTCAATAGGCCCCCAACTGCCATGGCAACCGCTAGCTACCCCCAATGACATTCCCATGGTGCCAGCACTGTTTAGAAGTTATGACCGCAATTGACTGAGGCATCTAAAGGGTTAACAGTGACGAACATGGTCAGTTTCCACTTTCTATGGAAAAGGCTCTGCGTAGCATATATGTTACCAATGACATACAGTTACTTCATTGGACATTAACAAGTGTAATTGGAAACGTTTGCTTTTATCCAGATGGAAATTCATGAACTCAAAACCTGGTTGAGAAAATGCATTTAATCACAGTTCATATTTTTAGATCTTTTTGTTTGTGATATGCAAACAAATGTGAAGAAATCAAAGAGAATTATGTCATAGACCCTTGCCTGACATGTTACCCTTGATGAACCTAACGTGAATATTGATCAAACTGTTTCTGGCCTCAGGATGTTTTTATTTTTTATTTCTTTACTTTTGTGCATATTTTATATGTTTGTCTGATAGGTCAGATGCACAGACTGATACCTGTGAGGTGGACAATTCAGAAGCTTAATTTGACACCTAACAAAAGTAATGACCACCCATTTGGTGAATTGAAAGAAGACATTCTTCAAAAAATTCCAAATGGAACACTATAAACCTACTGAAACTTTAGCATATCAACAAAGCAATTTTTTTCATAAATATTAGCCATTCATTATAACAGTCATTCTAAACCAAAAATGTTCACTAAGTTTTCTAAGCATCTAATTGCTTATTTCACTAAAACATCAACTACCATTCAGCAATTCAGTTATAGTTAGGAATATACGTTCAATAATTTTATAAGAGCTAAAAGAGCAGAGAGTATTCGTATGAAGTCATTTTTCTCTTCAAGGCAGGTGCGTTTTACAGTCACTGCAAGGTGGATGGGATTCTAGTGAATCCCATCCATACATAGCGGAAAAATACGCACAGCGCACACACCGTGATTTCCAAAACCGTAGCGTTTTTGGAAATTGCAGAATGTCAATTATACCTATGGAAACGCCAGCGGTTTCCCTATATGTATAATTTAAACAGACTATCTGTGACAAGTGCTGTTTAAAAAAACAAGCGGTGCGTTGACACCGCAGTTTTTCCCGCAGTACTTTTTTACTGCGGCCCATTACATGGGGCCTTAGCCCTAAAGTTTGTTTACACAACTATACAAGGATACAGTAGGAATTTTTGTATAATTTTTGTAAAAAACAAAAAAACTAAGGGTTTTTAGCTCCAAGACCTTTACTTGATTTAGACCTTCATTTTTAGATCACTCTAAAATACTATACTGTAAATTGGGAGGTTCATATATGGTTGTATCCATAGGTAATTCAGAGGTAGCAGGTACTTCTGGGCCCTGGTGCTTGAAAAATCCTAATGATCCTCTGCCACATAGGAACACACCAGCATTATAAAGAGCAAATGTTACACCATTCATACTGTACCTAATAATTCTGCTAGCTTAATTTGTGTTACTGTTAGGAATGCCCCCGAATGATAAATTGATAAAATGGTGTCTAGATGCCAGTGAGCGCAGCTGTAATCTGTGGGGGACCCGGGCAACAAGTCTTCAATTTCTGTACTCTTGAAAATGAAGCATTACAAAAGTCACTAAAATCAATAGGCTATATGTGCAGGGCAGACATGAAGACATGAGTCCTCTAGGCAAAAAGACACTCTCAGTAGTTGTTTTCAATTACTAGTTTGTCGCTGCTATGATATTATGTTGTTTCTTTACAGAGTACCACTATTAAAACCTCTGTAAATCATAATGTCAGGAACTGATGAGGTTAACAAGTGCAGAGTGATGTATAATAGCAAACTAGTGGTTATCTTTCTTTGCTTCAGGACACAGATCCAGTTTTTTAAGAAGATGTACACAGCCAAATTCATTGAGTACACAGTATCTGGCGTAATCAGGTTTTATCTACAGAATCTGACGCAACTTGGATAGGTTTGGTCCTTCAAAGTAGTTTTGATTGGTTTAGAGCTTACACTCCCTCTTGTCTTTAAATATTACACTGCTGTATAACACAGGAAAAGACTTCACACTTGTGAGTGGCCAAAAAAGATTTTCAAAATTGGTTGCCTAGAAAGTGTGAAAACTGGACTTTCAGGTATAATTCTAATTTTATTACATTTTTTTAATACTCATTTCATCTATTAATCTCTTCTTTTAAAGTGCTATTTATAGAAAATTTCATTTGTGAATGCAGTTTGTATAACATGGTTGTTGGTATACGTATATGTAAATATCAATATATGTGATTTGTGATTTTTCATCTTTCACTGAATTTTGATGCAAACTTTTAGTAATTTTGTGAATAGCTTCTCATCAATTATGCTATATATCTGTGTTTTAAATGCCTGGCCTATAGTCACCTATAGTTTTGAAAAGTGACAGAGAAATATTAGCCAAGTCTGTCCGTGATACAGGTGCAACTCGGTAAATTAGAATATCTTTGAAACATTTATTTATTTCACTAATTAAATTAAAAAAGTGACCTCCTATATTTTCTAGATTCTTTACACATAGAGTTGTCTATTTCAAGTGTTTTATTTCTATAAATGTTGATTATGGATTACAGGTAATGAAAACCCAAATCTAAGAAAATTAGAATATTGTAAAAAAGTTCAGTATTGTAAATTCAGTGTGTCACCTGCCAAGGTTTCCTAAGCCTTTAAATGGTCCCTCAGTCTGGTTCAGTAGGACACACAATTATGGAATACGCTGATTATGAATTGAATTACTGAAATGAATGAACATTTCAAAGATATTCTAATTTATTGAGATGCACCTGTATGTAAACTACTATCCTTTTTTTAATTGTGGTTTCCAAGAAAATATGAATTAAAAATAACTTTTTTTTTACAAACTTGAATGTTTTTATTGGTTTACATTGTTTTATTAATTGTTATTTTATTGTAATTTTGGAGGATTCTTAATTTAGTAAATTAGAATGAAGATATATCTTGCCTTGTTTTTATCCATGGTAACCTAACTAATTGGAATAATGGAATAACATAGACACACAAATTCCAATAATGTGTATAATATATTTACATGTATGTATATATATATATATATATATATATATATATATACACACAGTAATTTTTTAGACAACAGTAGTTAGTGAATTAATATACTATGTGAATGGCATTCACATCTAACTCAGCAATGCTATAAATTATATACAATATTAGGTCCACCTCATATAGAATCATATTAAGCAATGGTTAACTGCTATATGTTTACACCATGCCTGTGTGTTACATTCCTTAAGTATCCAAACATATGTATAAACAGTAATCCTTTTGCATATATATGGGTATTAAAGTCTATTTTAACATTAAGTGCATACAGCAGATTATTTTTTTTGCATATAAACATGTGTTCCACAAGTCTGGTGTGAACTTTACCTTAAAGGCATGACAGACACAAATAGTATAAGGCCCTTATGAAAGAAGAGTTTATAGGCCCATTGCTCTCCAATAGCTCCTCATAGCATTTCCCTTTATGTTTATAGAGAGATAGATAGATAGATAGATAGATAGATAGATAGATAGATAGATAGAAGAGATATATAGAAAGATTGTTGCTTCTGTCATATAAAAATGGTAAAGATGAGCAGGAAAGGCTTGGAGATATATGACAGGAGTACGTGTGTTCATTTAGTAATCATTGCTTATCGGAGGGGTTTCTAATGCTTTCTTTATGTTTTGTTTGCAGTACAAAGTGTTCTGAAAACTGACACATTGTGAAAGAACCTTTAATAAGAAGGACAGTGTTTACTCTGAAGAAAGGTGTGCGTCAATTCATTAACTGCTGACTGCTTAAAATGGACCGCATGGAGCTGCAAAGAGTCAACACAGATCCTGATGATGACAGCAACAGTGGAGAGAGCACTGAAGATGGATATTGCAAAGATATGGATGTTGAGAAAGTTACTATAAACAGGTGGGATGTGAGAATTAAAATGTAAAGTGTTTAGTATGTACATCATGTGTAGAAAGCTCTACTTAAACAGTAGATTTAAGGCTGACATACAGTAACTGTTACAAGTGATAATATGACTATTCAAAATGGCTCATGTGGAAAACGCTAGTGCAGGCGAATTGACACTCCAATGTAGTCACTTCCTTTATTACGAACTTTTGATCTTCAACTTCTTTTTAAATGTACCGCATATAATAATGACATCCATACCTACCAACAGAAGTTTTAACATAAAGGTGGAAAATACAGCAGGTAGACATACAAAGGAGGGCAAGCAGTTTGCTTGTCTTGTCAACCCTACAAGGCTAATCCCCTTGCAAATCCTCCACTTTTCCAACCATGTCTCCATATCACATTAAATTTCCAGCGGGAGGAACAGTCAACATCATTATTGGAGATACCGTTTAACATGATATGCCCCTTTTGAATGGTACATGTCCATCTTACATAATAGCGCATTAGTACCTTTAGCACTGTATAAGTGGCCTTCGGGCTTTGGCTTTCTAAAGATGGTCCTACAACTTTAGTAGTTGTTGCCTGAACACTTTAAGCTGAGAGATATTTCTCCCTATTTCTCCCATACCCATCCACGCATCATTCAGCAGAGAGTGCATGAATTCTAAATAAGGGGAATAGGCCACAGCTGCAAATTCCAACTGAAGTCTGCCACCCATTGAAATGTGTTTCTTCTAGCTGTTTTTGGAGAATTTGGAGCTGTTTTTTGAAGCAGATGTTCAGAATCAGTATCAAAATGAAGCAGAAATTTTCTGCCTAACAAATTCAGTGTCAGATTCCTCTGTGTGATCCACCAGTTACAGTGTAAAAGTTTCCTGATACTCTTTTTCTCACTAATCTGTATTTTATAATCATTCTACCCTTGCTGTGTTAGAAATCAGTGTTCTATGAATTCAGATCCTGGTAAGCCCAAATGAATGATAAAACAAGAGGTGTGTTCTTGACTGCCTTCAACTCTCAATAGGTACTGCAGCTAAACTGTAGTCACAGATATATGAGCTAGAGAGCTGGCAATCAGAAATATCAGAGAAAATAAATAGCAGGTAATAATAATTTACTATAGATACAGATTGAAATTTAAAGTGAGTCTGTTAGCAGTAAATTGGTTATAAACTTAATCCCAGTACCTTGCCTGGGTTTTGTTGTCAGCTCTAGATTCCCAAGCAAGGCCAGGGCCCCACATGGCGCAAACGCCCCCGTCAACAAAACAGTAAAAAAGTTATAGGCGTCAGAATATGGTGACCCAGGCAAATCATTCATTTTTGAAAAATGACATTTTATTTAGTAAAAGCAGAAAACATAATAAAACCAATATAAACATGGTACTGTCATAATCGTAATGATCCGCCGGAAAAAGCTACCATGTCATTTTTACTGCAGAGTAAATTGCCAGAAGCTGCAATTGGACACCTGCGGGTTGCTTTAAAAACCCATTGAAGTGAATGGGTTTTTAAACAAACCACTTGCAAACCTGTATATTTAATTAACCTTAAAAATGATGACCCTTTATAGGTAATGGGGGAGATGCCGGTCTTCATGTCTCCTGCACTGGTGGAGGATTTGGCACATCCTCTAGGGTTTGTGCACCTACACAGAAATCTACATCAGCCCAAAGCTAGCACAGATTGCAGGTATCATTTACACCAGAAAACTGGCATAAATGGTGATACATTGGGCAGGGTCTATGGCACAACCACAGCACACCCTTACCATGCCATGGATGGTGATAAAATAGCACTAACAACAATTTTTGCTGCAAGTACTATTCAAAAATACATAGTTGTCGAGGGCAGATAAGAAATCCGTTCCAAACTACTTACATTGGCAGCTTAACTAACCCCCCTAAATTTCCTATATGATTCCACTAAATATTTTATTGAAAAGTCTCTTGGTCTACTTTGAATTAGGATCTTCCTTTAATGATGATGATTATGCATCTAGGTTTGCTCATTGAACTGTGTAGTGTAGTCAATGTTCAATATATAAAGTAACCATAATTGCATTTCATCACTTTCCTACACAGTCAATATGCTGGTGAAGATGCCGAAAGTCAAAAGTTTCTAACTAATGGGATGGATGGAAAAAAGAAATTAGATGACTACACAGAAGAGCATGTAAGTTTTACAGGCATTGGAAATAGACAAAAAAAATGGCAATTTGGGAAGATCTGTATCTTTCTACTTTGTTTTCTTGTTTATATGTCAGGATTATCATTAAATGTGCATACTTCTGAGAAATAACATGTTTCCAGTACTATGTAGCTACTTGCGTATATACTTTTAGCCAGCACATATCTACATCTAAAGTGCCAGTTTCATGTTTCCCTTGTGAAACACCGTCCTTAACCCCATGACCTTATCATCCATGTTGCTTTGACACAGCAAGTCTCGGCAAATGTGGGACCGTGTCAATAAGTTTGAATTATGTATAATTATTAACTCACACTTGCACTATGGTTTTGCACACATTATAGATAAAAATCGTCAGATGATTGAGAAATCCATGATCTCTTGGCAGAAAATGAGTCCACGAAATGTAAATTCCAGCAACTAAAAATTCTATTTACTTTTATCCAAAGCATCCTGGAACTACTTCTTTTGGAATGTCAGTATTCAACCTAAGTAATGCCATCATGGGTAGTGGAATTCTTGGACTTTCCTATGCTATGGCTAACACAGGCATTGTGTTGTTTGTGTAAGTACTGCTAACTGTTGATTCAAAGTACTGAAATGATTGGCAGAAATGTAACAACAATAATGTAGCATATCAGACATGGCTACCTTTATGTTATACATGTTTGGATTTTTCAACCCATAGCCCAAAGTCTATACCACTGGCTAGATTCACATCATGTCTGAGATGAAAGTTTAGTGACTAGTCCAGGAATTAGCATATTTTCCCATATCCTTTACACAGATACTTTTTTTAAAAGGATTTAAAACTAGTTTTAGACCATAAACATGGTGATAGAAAAGATTATAGTGGAACAGAGGCTTAACTTGAAGCTCCTGGGTCCATCTGCAAAATATGTAATGGAGCCCCCAATTACCATGTGCCATCTGTAATACTGGTGTCTTCTTATGTTAGAAATACATCTGCAAGGAGTTTGTATGTTCTCCCCGTGTTTGCTTGGGTTTCCTCTGGGTACTCCGGTTTCCTCCCACACTTCAAAGACATACAGATAGGGAATGTAGATTGTGAGCCCTATATGGGACAGTGACTGACAATGTCTGTAAAGTGCTGCAAAATATGATGGTGATATATAAGTAAGCAAAATAAAATAATAAATAGACCTTTGGGTCCCCAGGGCCCAGTAGTGATTGCTACCTCAGCAAGCCCTATAGGTACACCCCGTAATGGAAATTTTGAGACATTCCCTTCAGTATTGCATAGCTATTGAAATTAGGGATCAACTTGGACTTGATTCTTTAGCCTTTCCTACATTGCTCTGAGTTGTCATGTAAATAGATACAAAAACTTGCATCATTCATTCTCCAAACTTGTTTCAAACCCAGTGAACTCAATGTAATTGTCTTAGCTGGCACATGACAGCCCATACACTTACAGTTCAAGAAGTAACATAGCATGGGCAATATTATCCACTAAAGGAAGCATTGCACAATACTGCTTGCTCATCAGGCACAAGTTTACTTGCTACATTCAGATGTTTCTATAAGCACAGCCTTGTTTTAACACAGATACAATATAAATCCCTGAATATAATATAAATGTCCCTAAAGTATACATAAGCTTCAGTGATTGCAATGTATGCATGTGGATAAGAAAAAGCTGTACCTAGTGTAGACTGCTAAGGTAAATATCAGTAGTAGTTGTACATTTTAATGATATTACTTATTATAATTTCACTCTTTTTATTGGTTTATATAATGAAAAAGCTGTCCCTACAGCTGCTCTGGTGCCCAGAGGTTAAGGTTGACACTCTTTGTTGTGCATGCGTGTTAAAGAGGTTGATCTACAAACATTTATCATCTATCCACAAGATAGGTGATCAATGCATAATCTCTGGGGTCTGACCACTGGGACTACCAACTATCACAAGAATAGGGGTGCCTGGGTACATAGGTATGGAGTGGTAGTGTACATGTGTAACCACCGCTCCTTTCACTTCTTTGGGATTTACAGACAAAGCCGAGTACAGTGTTCAGTCCTGCAGAAGTAAATGCATGCGCAGTGTAGCTTTAATCACACAGGGTACTCTGGAACCCCCATTCTTCTGATTGCTGTGGGTCCCAGCAGTCAGGCCCTAGTCAACATACAATTGTCACCTTTCCTATATTATTCATAGTTCAAACCATTCAACGTGGATGTGTCAGGTTTACCATACTTGCTTGTCTGAAGGTAGCATATAATTTAGGAAAAATCCCTGAATTCTAGGATATATAGTTTCTGTGATCACTGGAAGAGCCGTCAACACTCTGTGGGGAAAGGAAACAGGAGTAGCAGACTTCTCTCGTCATAGCAACATATTTAAAGGTTTTTATATGAATATGCTGAATGAAATCATAGAAAACTGTATATCACCAACCTCAGTTTATTCCCCTCTAGTCTAAGCTTCCAGATATGTTATAGGTTTCTCCCCTTCATAAACTAGTCACCAGTTCATTGTCCATTAGGACACGTTGAACAGTATTTGAAATGTAATATTCTTTTTTATATTAGACTGGCTTTGTTTAGTTTGTTAAGCCTTGATTGAGTATTTTGAGCAAGCAGGAAAGTTCATACATAGCAAAAAATCCTTTCCATACATCTAAACAGGCATGTTTCTGCAGCATGTGCATGGATTTCTACAAGTCCAATTCTGATGAACTGGACATATCTGCCACGTATGATCATAGAGCAGTCAATGTATTTTTTACATTTAGTTTATTCTGTGAAGCTTCTAATAATGATAGGCCTTTCATAAACATATATAATATGTATAACATTCAAAATATGTGTTCTGTTATCTTTAGGATTCTTCTGCTTGCAGTTGCCATTTTATCACTATATTCTGTGCATCTTTTATTAAAGACTGCAAAGGAAGGAGGTAAGACAACGTACATTTGTCGATATGGCTCATGAAAGCATTAAATTCTAATGTAATTTTACCCATACTCCAAGGCACTGCTGTAATTTCATGTGTTCCTCCCTTAAGCAATTGTACCTCCAATAATAATGGTTATCATCATGTGCTATTCAAAATGAATACCAAGTGTCTGAGAATGATGGTGGACATGAACTAACTATGCATCATCAATATATATATATATATATTTTTTTTTTTTTTTTTTTTTAACAGGCTCATTAATTTATGAAAAACTGGGTGAAAGAGCCTTTGGATGGCCTGGAAAAATTGCTGCTTTTGTATCCATCTTAATGCAGAACATTGGGGGTGAGTTCAATGGTACAAATATGTATTATACATTTTTTTTGCCCTTCAAAAATACAGGGCAGAAAGTCTATGAAGTTCTTCTGCTACATATCAGTGGGAATTCTGCTGGTTACTCAATCCCACTGATATCTCTGGTCATATAAAGAGTAATGAAGGAAAATGAGCAAACATAATCATTTATCTTCACTAGAAACTGGTACAAATTACTAACAACTGTCCTCCATTTAGTCAGTGCCAACAAATTATGTAAGATCCGTTCTGAGAGCAGGTCATGAAGGGAGCTGTAGGAGGTTCAGAAGTAGCAAACGTATCTGACCCTGGTGCATGAAGGAATCAAAATGCCCTTCTACAAAGTATGAATACACCAATAATATACAGAAAAAGGTGCATGATAGGTATTATGCCCTGGGGCTTAGGAGCTTTCTACCGCTTTCCACAACAGCCCTTTTTAATTTTGACATTTTTGTTTTTTAATTCCCACCCTTCCATTCTTAGAGCCTCACAGGGTTGTTGTTTTTTTTCGTGTGGGACAAATTGTACTATGTAATAGTACTATTTAATATTCCTTATGATGTACTGGGAAGCTAAAAAAAAAAAAAATATAATATGTTGGAATTAGAAAAAATACTGTTGTCTTATGAGTTTTGTTTTTATGGAGTTTTTTATGTTGTAAAATTGACAAATTACCTATATTCTACAGGTTGGTACACTCAAGTAGATATCAAATTTATTTAGTTTTTGTTTTACTGTCTTTGCAAAAATCCAAAACTTTGAAAAATTAAAAAAAATATTTTAGTCACCTATAGTTTTTTTTTATTTTTTATATGGATTATATAGAGCTGTGTAATGCATATTTTGGGGGCTGCCTGATGTTTTGATTGGCATCTGCCAAATTCTAATTTGAAACACAGGGTAAGTGCAGTGGGGTAATGAGTGTAGGGTAAGGTCAGAATTTAGGGTTTAGGGCTAATAGATGGTGCACGTACTGTTTGCTAGCATTGATGTGGTACACCAGGCATGTCAAACTCAGGGTACCCCGAGGGCCACATGAGTAACAAGAGGTTGTTGCGAGGGCCGCACACAGCAGCTAATGTCACACACGTATTTTAACAGCAGTCATGAAAACAAGATATGAAGTAGTAATATGTAACAGCAACATATATTTGCAGTGCGCAACAGCAACTAATATATTTAACAAAAATACAGCAATTAAAAACTAAACATTTATTTGCTATCATTTTTTTCAATCATTTTTAGTGTTTTGTCCTGAGGCTTGACACCTCTTTGTGCTTTGTGCTAATAGGCCTATTCATTATATTATATTATTATATTATTATTTATATTATTATTATGAATTTTCAATATGTATTTATTTACTTTATATTTATTTAATGGGCGTCTGTAGGATTTGTTCTTTTTGGTGTTCACCCCTGGTATTTGCCTCCAAGGGTGCACATGTATTTTAATTGCTTTTAATTTTTCCTTGTTTGCTGTGTTATTTAATAAAGAAATTTTGTGTGTGCTTTATATTGGATGCTGTTTTTCCTTTGTGTTCGATTGCATTTTTCATCCAATCAGCACCACTGTTTTTTGCATCACAATTATTTATAATCTGAGTGCTCACCTCTCTCTTTAGTTTTTAATGGTTACATACAGGAGGGCCACTCACTTGCTTGGACTTTGCCTGTGCGGCAGTGGGTCCCTTCTTCCTCAGCACAGTCACAGTATCCCAGTCACTCTCAGCCACGACTCTTCCTCCGCTCACAACAAAACTGACTTAGGTGATCAGCAGCCACGCGAGCCGCAGATGTACAAAACTCACGATCAGCACTTCCGGGTCGTCATTCATTGATCACATAAGCAGGTCATATGCAGGGATATGGGCCAATCAGTGGCGTAACTAGGAATGGCTGGGCCCCAAGACGAACATTTGACATGGGCCCCCCCAAGCCGCCGCCCCCAACCCCCCCAAACCGCCGCCCCCAACCCCCCCCACACACAAACCGCATTCCTGCGCACACTATTATGCCCCATAGTGGCCCCTGCACACGGTATTATGCCCCATAGTGGCCCCTGCACACGGTATTATGCCCCATAGTGGCCCCTGGACACGGTATTATGCAGCATAGTGGCCCCTGCACACAATATTATGCCCCATAGTGGCCCCTGCACATAGTAGTTTGCCCCATAGTGGCCCCAGCACACATTAGTTTGCCCCATAGTGGCCCCTACACACAGTAGTTTGCCCCATAGTGGCCCCTGCATGCAGTAGTTTGCCCCATAGTGGCCCCTGCATGCAGTAGTTTGCCCCATAGTAGCCCCTGCACACAGTAGTTTGCCCCATAGTGGCACCTGCACGCAGTAGTTTTCCCCATAGTAGCCCCTGCACACAGTAGTTTGCCCCATAGCGGCCCCTGCACACAGTAGTTTGCCCCATAGTGGCCCCTGCACACAGTAGTTTGCCCCATAGTGCCCCCTGCACACAGTAGTTTGCCCCATAGTGGCCCCTGCAAACAGTAGTTTGCACCATAGTGGCCCCTGCACACAGTAGTTTGCCCCATAGTGGCCCCTGCACACAGTATTATGCCCCATAGTGGACCACCCATGAACGATTATTATACTCTGGGGTCTTTTCAGACCCCAGAGTATAATGTTCGGAAACCCAGGAGAGGATAGAAACATAGAAAACACTGCAACTTACCTCTTCCTCGCTCCGGTGCACTCCCGTGCGCTACTTCGGCCATCTTCAATTTCGGACCGGATCTCGCGCGATCCAGGCTGGCGTCGCGACGCATAATGACGTCGGCTGACGTCTGGGACGTCACCAAACAGGACCGAAGCCTGCGGAGCGGCGGAGAGGTGAGTTACGGTGTTTTTTATGTTCGCTCACCTCCCCTGGGCCCCCGATCGTTATACTCCGGGGTCTCAAAAGACCCCGGAGTATAACGATAGCAGTGATTGTGGGGTTCGCGGTAGTGACTGCCACAGGGCTCCGGGCCCCGTAATGTTCCTGGCCCTGTGGCAGTCGCTACCACTGCTACCCCGGTAGTTAGGCCCCGTGGGCCAATGAATGAAGAGCCGGAAGTGCTGATCGTGAGTTTTGTACATCTGCGGCCCGCACAAAAGTCTCAAACTTTGTCTCTAAACTTTAGAGACAAAGTTTGAGACTTTTGTGCGGGCCGCAGATATGCCTGTAAAGGGCCGCATGTTTGACATGCCTGTGGTACACTGTTTTCAGACTATATGCCAGTTGAGCACTGATTGATACCTCTTTACTCTTGTTATACAGTGGGGTTATAGTGACACATGGTTGCACAGTGCTTTATTCACATTCCTATTTTTAGCGGTTTCTCTAATAAAGGTTATATTTTATTAATTCCCTTCACCATATTTCAGTAACTTTGGTTGAAGGTTGTAAGAGGAAACAATATTGAGTTTCAGTGAATTCTATTGTATTAAAACTGAATGGCCTTCTGGCAGCCATATCAACCCCTCAGACCCTGCAGTCTCACTGCAAGGGACCAAGGGGGTGGAAAGGGTTTTTTTTTTTTCAACCCCTAACCATCCAGATGCTGTGATTGCTATTGATTAAGCCAGAGATGGAGAGAGCTCCAACTCCGGCAACTAGTCCCGGAATTTAGCTGTATAATACAACAGGGACTTGGAAACCATGCACAGCTCCGTCAATAGTACAGGCTCAGCATGATGTATTAGAAGAGGTTAATATAAAAATTTGGTTTAAAACATAGATATTTTTCTTTAGAAACATTCTCTTTAAGTGATGCTTGGATCTTTACTTTTCTTAGCAGGACATCCTAAATGGCTGGTTGTACATTACTGTTTGCCTTGAGAGCCATCTCTCAGAATAGTCAACTCATTAACCTTGATAGAATCCTCTATCAAGGCCCCACGTAGTGAAACACAGCAAAAAAATTACTGCAGAAAAAAAAGCAGTGGAAACGCATTGCAGTTTTTTTCCATTGCGTTTTTCATTGAGTTTATCCCTGCAGATTTTCTGCCCTTATTATGCCTATACAGAAAACGCCAGCATTTCCACAGGTATAATTGACATGCTGCTGATTTTTTTCTGCAATGTGTGGATGGGATTTGCTAGAATCTCATTCACTTTGCTGGTACTGTAAAAAGCAGTATTTTTTGCTGCAGCGTTTCCACACCGGCAAAAAAGCTGTGTTTTTGCAACGTATGGCTTCAGCTTTACACTGTGTAGTAACTCATCCATAGAATGAGGTTTTATTGCTTTCTTTCATACAGAATACTTTCCCATCTATTCACACCTCTGGAAGTTCTTATTTTTAGAATTTTAATGTAATTCACTTGTCTTTTGTAACTGTCACTTGTTAAAATAAGCAATTTCTAGGCAAATCACACCAAGATTCTTCTCTAAGCTTCCGCTTAAAAAACATAGCTTACAACTCCTTATGTGGTAAATGTTAAGCGTACAGTATAGCAATATGACCTCATGAGAAATGTATGAATTTCCAGAATACTGTAACATCACAGCTAAGAAAAAGCAGCATGAATCATTAAATTCCTTCTAAATCAGTTTCTCATAATTCTTCAGTCAATAGCCTCAAATTTTAGTTATATTATGACTGCAGGGTCACAGACACTCTTAGGTTAAGGACCCACGTTGTGGAAATGCAGCGTTTTACAATATTAGCAAAGTGAATGAGATTCTGGCTAATCCCATCAACACACTGCGGAGAAAAAAAATGCTGCGGAAAAGCTGTGTTTTCAAAAAATAATGCGTTTTTCAAAAACACGTCTGTAAAGAACAATGACACAATCTGGTCCTATGATGCAAAACTTTCCAGTAAGGCTGTGATCACATGCTGCGGTTTTACTCAAAAAAACGTATGTGTATTTATCAAAAAAACAATGCCATGCGGTTTTTGAAACCCACACGTTTTTTTAAAGCATGCAGTTTTCCCTGCATGATGCTAATGATAAAAAATTTTTTGCACATGTTGCTTTTCTCCTTCACTCTCCCTATGCATTTACCGTGCTGCCAGCCCATTATTGTCCATAAAACCCTCTGAGTACTCACAGAATAATGCCTTTCCGAAGAAGACTGGGGAGAGGCTAGAATAGTTAAAAATAAACAAAAAAATGTGTTTGCCTCTAATAACTACTGTGATCACCTAGATGTGTGAACCAGGTTCTGGCTTTTCTGGTGATCAGGACCAGCCCTCACCTCCTCCTGGCTACTCTGGCAGCCAATAAAGTTTAGACTTATGCTGCTTTCATCAGTAATAACATCATGCTCATGGTGGGTGTGGCTAAAAACGGAAGTCATGTGTACATGATCAGCACCAGTAAGGAAATGATTCTAACAGAGACTGTGTAGTTCACACATTTCTTTAAAAGAGTAGTATTTTTTTTTTTTGGTCTCAATTAGAAAAATTCATTTCAGCACATTTTTTGTCTCTCTGTAAAAAATATATATATCTTGGAAAACCCCTTTAATATTTACTGTTTAACTTTGTGAAAATGGACCACACAATAGACACAATCTAGAATGATATATTTTATGGTATCATATGTGATTATGTGGGTTGTCTGTGATTTCTCTGTTGGCTTCTGGTTCCAACAGACTATGTATTATTTTTAAATACTAAACAGAACACTGTGCATTTCCCATGTCATGACATTTGCTGGATCATTGTAAACATTTTACATGATACACATCTGAACACTATTGAGTGATTTGGGCATATTTACAGGCTTTTTTTGTAGTTTTCTTCAGGATTATTTGGAAAGTTTTTAGGCCAAAATCATTGAATTTCATAGAGAAAAAGTACCATGTGCCCTTTATAAGTTGTCCTTTTATTATCTGCAGTTGATTTTGGCTTCAAAACTAAGTAAAAAAAATCTTAAAGAAACTACTAAAATTCTTTCAGTTCTGACTCTCATCACTAAGCCATATGCTGACACTTCCTGCTTTCTGTAGGAAATTTATTTTGATGTACCCATCTCTTGAAAATATGGTAAATATAAAAACATGATTTATTCAATAGGTCATTTCTTGGTGATACTTTCCCTTTAAAACATATAGTACCTTTGGGTATGTTGTTAGTACTAGCACCACTGGCAAGCAGAACATTTATTCCAAAGTGTGCACCGTCCTCATGTGTTATGGAAATGCTCCCTACATTGAGTTGCTGTAAACTCCTCCCATTTGCTCTCACTGACTGCTGATTGGACACTACAGCTGTTACTGAAAGCAACACATGGAGACGAGAGCACTTCAGACTGAGGGACCACCTCCATGGCACCAGTTTTGCAGCTCTTAATAACAAATTTATATGGAGTCTACCACCTTCCCCAAGAATATTCAACTGTCACCACCTGAAGCACATTACAGTGATAAACTTACCTTTGTTATGTATGTCACTTTTATAGATTTGGAGAAAAACAACTTTGCAGTCTTATGCAGATGAGGCAGTTGGTGCACTGGGAGTGGTTATTCAGCTCCCTGGAGCACTGCTCTCGCTGCTGAGACCCCTACCATCTCCTGTCTGTGCCACCCCATGCAGTAGGAATTAATTCTCAAACTGCTATGACATCATCCATTTACTTGAGCTGCAAGAGCAGTGCTCCCAGAGCTAATGGTCTGGCCCCCAGCACACCAACTGCTTCATTTGCATAAGACTTCAAAGTTGTTTTTACATAGCAGAAGTATGTTGTTTATTACCGCAACATGCTCTGTAATGTGGTGGTAGCAGTTGAATATGTATTAAAAAAATGATGTTTGCGAAATTGCGGCTAAAAGCTCATGTGCAGAGTTCATATGGGCCACTTATGTCAATGTCTACATTAGCATATCTTCACATATTCACTGGAAGTGACTAAACCAGTTTCCACAATCCATATCAGTTAAAATTGTTGTTGTTGGTTAATAAAACATGGCTGTTTTCCTCCAAAACAGCACCACACCTTTCCATGGCTTGCATTTGGTACTGCAAACTAGCTTTATTATAGTAAATGGGGCTGTGGTGCAATACCACACACAACCTGTGGGCAGTTGTGGCTCTATTTTTGAAATAAAGCAGGAATGTTTTTCTTATTCTGCACAGACCCTTTAATGAGTCGATAAATGTTTTTATTAAGTGCGAAATGTATGTTGGGGCTCGATCCCTTTCCTGTCTGGCCGGTCTCCATTCTGTATGGTATTTGGACATTATTATTTTGTCACTATTTTAGATTTTTACCCATATGTTTATATAGTATTGTGGGGTATTTAGATTACATTTGGGCTATTTTGGGCATTTTGATTTGGGATCCTATTTACTTCCATTGGTAAATATGATTGTGTAACATTTTAAATATTTTTAGCGCTTATATGCTTTAGTAAAAATTAAATATTACATTGATGCACAGAAGTTTACTAAGGAGTATAAGCCCAGTAATTTATTTTGCTGTTTTATTTTTTTCCAGCAATGTCAAGTTATTTGTTTATCATCAAATATGAGCTTCCAGAAGTAATAAGAACTTTCATGAAACTGGAAGAGAATTCTGGGTATGTGTCTATGGTTTTTGTAGTCTTTATTTGTATGAGCTTGACTTTTGAGGCTGAATCCCCATGTTGTGAAAGCATTAGCAAAGTGAATGGGATTCTGGCTAACCTCATCCACACATTGAAGTAAAAAATCTGCAGTGGAAAATCTGCGTTTTAAAAAATGCCCACATTTTTTGAAAATCACACCATGTCAATTATACCTGTGAAAATGCTGGTGTTTTATGTATCGGTATAATAAGGGCAGAAAGAATGCAGAGGAAAACGCTATGAAAAAGTTTTTTCTGCGTTTCACTAAGTGAGGCTTTAGCCTTAGGCTGGGGGGCCCCACGTGGCATAAATGTGTCACTGCAAAGTGAATGGGAGCCTAGCAAATTCCCATCCGTGCATTGCAGAAAAATATGCGCAGTGGAAATACTGCGATTTCCAAAACCGTCGCATTTTTGGAAATCACAGCAAGTCAATTACACCTATGGAAACGCTGGAAGTTTACCTATAGGTATAATGGAAGCAGAAAGTCCACAGAGGAAAACTCTGTGGACTTTCTGTGAAAAGTGCTTCGGGGAAAACTGCAATGCGTTTCCGCCTCGTTTGTTCCTGCATCGCTTTTTCGCTGCGGCCCACTATTTGGGGCCTTAGCCTTAAACAGTTTTTTTTCTTAATGGTAAATTATGTTTCACATTTGCAGGGAATGGTACCTGAATGGAAACTATCTGGTGATATTTGTGTCTGTTGGAATTATTCTTCCATTGTCTCTTCTGAAGAATTTAGGTAATTTTGAATGTTTTCCCTTATAATATATAGAGTGGATACCCTACTGTACAAACTAAACATATGATTGTGCTATTATGTTAACAGGTTACCTTGGATACACAAGTGGATTTTCTTTGTCTTGCATGGTCTTCTTCGTTAGTGTGGTAAGAGTTCTAATCTAATTGTACATATATTTCTTTATAAGTAGCTAGCAGCGATGTCTCCCCACTACTCTAGCATGCTGTGCCGAGCTTGCATGTGTTTGTCAATAAAGAGCGGGGAGTTAGGCTAGGTTCACATCTGTGCTATCTGCTAAAACAGCGGTTACCCACAGACACCGGCGAACCTTATAGACTATAATGGTCTGTGCAGGAGTTTTCTCTCCACCGATTTTCAGCGGTTTCTGTGGCGCAGATGTGAACCCAGCCTAAGCTGCATCCAGACCCCTCTGGCAGTCTGTCTTCTTCAAGAACAAAAGGATCAGACATTAAAATTCAGAATTTCCATTTTTTTCTTCCCTTGAGAACATCTATAAAGGGAGAGCTAAGAGGCAAACATAGACATAAATTAGTCAGAGCGTCCCACCAAAATCAGCAAATTAAGGGTTAGACAAGCAACCTGAACCTCTGAATAATAAAGTGTTTCAAATCTCAGACACCTCATATACATTTGGGGAATAGTTGAGTTTGTCATTTAACTCTCAAGGGTAGCATCGAAATGAACCAAATACAACTAATATACTCTAGCTTGCCTTCTTTAATCCACAGCATGACTGTGTATCAGATTTGCCTGGAGTGTTTTACCTGCACATAAAATTATATGAAATGACAAACTCTTCTGCATCTGACACCTTGAAGAAGTTAGCAAATAGTGGTCACTTGTAATTTATATGGCAAGAGTATAAAACACTTTTGCAAATCATGTAGCAAAGCTTTACTTTAAATAAAAAAAAAATCATTACCATCTCCTTAATTGTTTATTACAGGTAATCTATAAAAAAACTCAGATACCCTGCCCATTACCTATGTTGGATCAACATTCTGGAAATCTAACGAACAGCAGTTATCATCTGCCCCCTGTTATGATGCACAACTACACCCTTAGTTCCGGTGTGAACTTTATGATGGACTACACTCAAGAAGGGGCAGGCCTTAATGAGCACAAAGATAATAACCATGGAAGTGGAGTAGAGTTTGAAGCCCACACCGATGATAAGTGCAAACCCAGATATTTCGTGTTCAATTCACAGGTAGGTTCATAGTATGTCTCTACAAGGAAACATCACATTGGCCCACATTTATCAATGAATTTGTGCTGGTTTATGGCTTAAAAAATAAAAAATCATGACACATGTCAAATTTACACAATAATACTTGTGTTTTGTTAGCCCTCACCAGATTTAGCATAAAATTTGGCACAGTCAAGATTTTAGTCTCAATAAATGTCAATTGGGGAGTGCTACCTAGTAAATGGCAGCCCTCCATGTATGACTGTGCATACAAAAATAGCTGTCAGTCACTGAGTAGGACCTCCCCCTTGACTTCTCAGCATAGAAAGTGCAAATATATAAAAGAGAGTTATACCGAATCTTTTCCCATAAAAGTATACATCAATCTGGTAGACTTCTTCTACTCTTTAATATGCTGCCTACAGATTGCACTGCATTTTGTATGTGACAGATTCCCTTTAACCCTTTCCCAATATTGGGTATTTAAACGTGTCAGGTATTTAAATATGGCAGCTATTTAGGAGAATTATACAGCGGAGATCTGGCAACAATGTCCACGATCAATGCCCATCTGGGCATTAACCCCCCTGATGCCTCGGTCAGCCATTTGCATGGAGGCACATGGTTTTGGATTTTTTTAAGGGGTTAAAACCTAAAAAAATATTATATAAATTTGGTTTCCCTGGAATCATACCGACCCATAGAATACAGATGATATGTCATTTTGGCTGCACAGTAAATGGCATAAAAACAAAGCCCATAAGAAATTCGCACAAATGCAGTTTTTCTCCAATTCCCCCCCCCCCCATCGTGATTTTTTTTTCCAGTTTCTCAGTACATAATATAGAATATTAAATGATACCATTTACATTTAACAAAACATTTACATACAGTAAGTGCCCAAGATGCTGTGATTTTATATTGTTGGTAGAATATTTAATATACCACAGCAAGGACTACTTTGTTGTTAGCTGCAAAACACAATGACACATTGCTATAAGCTAACAGTTATCTTATAACATCTTAAATTGGAATGGCCATACAAAGCCTTGGTGGTTTCCACACTTTATGTTTCCACCTACTGTTTATTTTATATTTCAGGAATTCCAAACTTAAATATATAAAAATATAAAATACATAATATAGATGTAAGGGGGGGGGGGTCACATTTGTGCCGGCACTCCGTCTGCCACGAATCCGATTTAAATGTCGGAAAAAAGGATAGGGAATGGCTTGGGAAAGGTTTGAGACGCATTAACCCAATGGGTTTTTAAATAATGCGGGTGTGTGCACTTACACTCTCTGTGACGCGAAGCCAGTTTTATTCGTCGGAAACAAAGTTGGACATGCAGGACTTTGTGTCCGACGAAAAAAAACGGCTTCGCGACACAGAGGGTGTAAGCGCACACACGCGCATTGCTTTAAAAACCCATTGAAGTTAATGGGTTCTTAAGCAATACCTATCCAGTCCCTATCCTGTTTTCCGACATTTAGGTCGGATTCGCGGCAGACGGAGTGTCGGTGCAAGTGTGAACCCACCCTTATTACATAAAAATTAGTACAGCACTACATTTCTCTAGGTTTGTGACTAGCTCTGAAAACTTAACCACAGTGGGAATGTATTGGTTTTGTTTTTACACTTAAGTACATATGGCAGCCTATACAGATATAGCGATTTTTATATATGTTTTTATAGCTTACACTGCAGATGTTGTTGTAAACAGTCACCCTGCAGCTATGGTCCCTGATATTAGCTTCATATTTGACATAGATTATATCACAGACAAAGAGCACATTTAGTTCTGCTTTATAAGACATATTCACTTAGGTAAGATCCTCTTTGAATATTCCCTATTGACTATCACATAAAATGTATTTTTCTTATCTATGGACATATTCACATTTCATTGCATCTACGTCATGACAATATGTTATGTGTTAAAACATGTAGAACATTGGAACATTTTGCTTTAGAATAACTAGTTGATCTGTCTTTTAGACTGCTTATGCTATTCCTATACTGGCCTTTGCTTTTGTGTGTCATCCAGAGGTTTTGCCAATCTACAGTGAGCTTAAAAGGTAAGAATATTAATTTTGTGAAGACTTAAATAAATCCTGCAAAAAAAACCTAAGAATTTTGAATAGGAGAACTGCCAGCAAAAAAACTGTAAAACTACAACCTTTTATTGACATTAAATGTGTAAAACCATTTATCATCATGTCACAATACCAATATATAGTCAACAACACTAATTCTCAAGACATAGATGTCTCTTTCTGTGTTGTTGACTTTGTCCAGTGTTGAAATCACCAAATATAACATCTACATTGGACCAGGCTTAAATAGTGGAAATTACGTATGAATAAATGTAGAGGCGTCAATGTAATAAGTGATTTAAGTTGTGTCAGAAAATCAGTAGTCACAATATGCTGACACCTTCACCCAGAGAGTAAAATGTATCTTAGGGAGAAGTGCATAGCCTCCTAGTATTTGTCACTGATAGACCAACGTCCCAGAGAGCTCAGGCATATACTCCTCTGCACTAATCCCTACACTAAATTCCCCCATTAACCCTATGCGTTTCAATAGTACATAATTTCATCAGAGGTAGATAGAAAGCAGAAACATTTCTGCTGATAATGTAAATCACATACAACGCATGTGTAGGTGCTCTAATGTTGGCAACACCGCTGTCAGGAAAACACCAAGACTATAAAGGAATTGCTCCACCCCACCAACGAGGCCTGGCCAATCACGATCGAGCGCTGCCGGCATGTCACCGATGACGTGCGTACACTTTGGTCTATCAGTGACTCATACTAGGAGGCTATGTACTTCTCCCTAAGATACACTTACAGGTGCATCTCAATAAATTAGAATATCTTTGAAACGTTCATTCATTTCAGTAATACAATCCATAATCAGCGTCTTCCATGATTGTGTGTCCTACTGAACCCTACTGAGGGACTATTTAAAGGCTTAGGAAACCTTGGCAGGTGACACACTGAATTTACAATACTGAACTTTTTTACAATATTCAAATGTTCTTATATTTTGGTTTTCATTACCTGTAATCCATAATCAACATTTACAGAAATAAAACACTTGAAATAGAATACTCTGTGTGTAAAGAATCTAGAAAATATAGGAGGTCACTTTTTAATTTAATTACTGAAATAAACGTTTCAAAGATATTCTGATTTATTGAGATGCACCTGTAGCTCCCTGGGTGAAGGTGTCAGCATATTGTGAGTGCATAAGACATTTATTAGCACTCCTTTGTGATGCATTTTCCCTCTTTTATTGAGATTAGGTTTTTTGTTTGTAATGGGGTCCTTGTGGTTTCTGCTTGGTTTCCGCACGAAGTGGACTCCCCAAACAGAAACCAGAACGCAGATGTGAACCGGGCCTTATCAGTATAATGGTCAGCGATATGTAGAAAATCTGTAGTGCAGCTGTAGAGTCTATGCCAGATATGTCTCAGCATGACATTCCCAACCTTTGAATCACATTCCTCTGTCACTTTTGGATCCTTAAACGTCCCTCTTTAGGTATTGGAAATGGAAACTTCACTATGTTGTTTCAGAAACTACCTGAAATCTATCTGTTCCATAGTTGTATATTGGACCCAAAGTTATATAATATGTCAGAGTTTGGTGCATGTTAGACCTTAAAATGCCTATATTCAGATATTGTTTCTACTAATATTTTAATGAAAACCTTCTCAAGCATATAGATAGGCAAACAAATGATAAACTTTCCCACAGTGAACTATCAGTGTCCCTCTTTGACTGTCCAGGTATTGGTAACTAGTCTTCCTTACTACTGCTCAACTATTTGCCTCAAAGCTTGGTGTGCCACTGTGCCGATAAAGAACAGGAAAACAGCTAGGTAGTGGTTAAACTATTCCATTCCAACACAGAGTGATTGTCTTTGCATTTCCTAATAAGCTTGTTACAGCAAAGTCTCATGACATGCATTTTAATTGACTCCTTCTAGCCGTTCCCGAAGAAAAATGCAGAATATTTCAAATGTGTCAATAGCTGCAATGCTGATCATGTATCTTTTTGCTGCACTCTTTGGTTATCTTACATTTTATGGTAAGTACAGAAAAACTAATATGATTAGATGATTAGTACATTATAGCACTATACTATAATAAATGTTATAATAATAAATCTTAACTGTGGAAAATGTATTGTCTTATATACATTAAGCAGACATGAATATAAAGGGTTTTTCCACCATAACAGGAAATGTGATAATGGTTAATCACTGCTGAACAATGAGAATACTGTGACCCCATTTAAATGGAATGAGGACCATGGATGCATGCTGTAGCACTGCTCCAAGTGACATAGCCAAGTAAGCACTTGGCTATTTTTGTCAGTCCCATAGATTTTGAAGTGATTTTGGAGTGGGCATGTGCATGAGCGACCTGAGCTCCATTCACATCAGAAACATGAGACCTTACTTCTCGTAATCAGTGGGGGTCCCAATGGCAGAACTGCCAGCAATCAGACACTTATCAGTAAGATGATACGATGGGACAAGTTGTTATGGTGGGAAAACCTATTTTAAGAGTTAAATTCAGCATTTGTATTTTGTTAGTGGAGAGAAAATAGAAGATGTTAAGATAATGGTCATCTTGTTTTGTTTGTGGCACTGGTATGAGCAAATGCAAGGTATTTGGATTCTTCACCCCTGCCCTGCTTTTCTAATTATGCAAAATTAGGCTCTGTTTACATTACCTTTATGGGCTACATCAGAAGACTGTACATCCTTTGATGTCCCCATACATGTTTATGGACAATGATGTAAGATACAGTGGGGGAAAAAAGTATTTAGTCAGCCACCAATTGTGCAAGTTCTCCCACTTAAAAAGATGAAAGAGGCCTGTAATTGACATAATAGGTAGACCTCAACTATGAGACACAAAATGAGAAAAAAAAATCCAGAAAATCTAATTGTCTGATTTTTAAAGAATTTATTTGCAAATTATGGTGGAAAATAAATATTTGGTCAATAACAAAAGTTCATCTCAATACTTTGTTATATATCCTTACATTTTCTGTAAGTCTTCCTCCATGCAGATCTCCTCTAGAGCAGTGATGCTTTGTGGCTGTCGCTGGGCAACACGGACTTTCAACTCCTTCCCTTTCTATGGGGTTGAGATCTGGAGACTGGCTAGGCCACTTGAAATGCTTCTTACGCAGCCACTCCTTCGTTGCCCTGGCGGTGTGCTTGGGAACATTGTCATGTTGAAAGACCCAGCCACGTTTCATCTTCAATGCCCTTGCTGATGGAAGGAGGTTTGCACTCAAAATCTCATGATATATGGCCCCATTCATTCTTTCATGTACACGGATCAGTTGTCCTGGTCCCTTTGCAGAGAAACAGCCCCAAAGCATGATGTTTCCACCCCCATGCTTCACAGTAGGTATGGTGTTCTTTGGATGCAACTCAGCATTCACTCTCCTCCAAACACAACGAGTTGTGTTTCTACCAAACAGTTCTACTTTGGTTTCATCTGACCATATGACATTCTCCCAATACTCTTCTGGAACATCCAAATGCTCTCTAGCAAACTTCAGACGGACCCGGATATGTACTGGCTTAAGCAGGGGGACAAGTCTGGCACTGCAGGATCTGAGTCCCTGGCGGCGTAGTGTGTTACTGACGGTAGCCTTTGTTACGTTAGTCCCAGCTTTCTGCAGGTCATTCACTAGGTCCCCCCGTGTGGTTCTGGGATTTTTGCTCACGTTCTTGTGATCATTTGGACCCCACGGGGTGAGATCTTGCGTGGAGCCCCTGATCGAGGGAGATTATCAGTGGTATGTATGTCTTCCATTTTCTAATTATTGCTCCCACAGTTGATTTCTTCACACCAAGCTGCATGCCTATTGCAGATTCAGTCTTCCCAGCCTGGTGCAGGTCTACAATTTTGTTTCTAGTGTCCTTCCACAGCTCTTTGGTCTTCACCATAGTGGAGTTTGGAGTGTGACTGTTTGAGGTTGTGGACAGGTGTCTTTTATACTGATAACAATTTCAAACAGGTGCCATTACTACAGGTAATGAGTGGAGGATAGAGGAGCCTCTTAAAGAAGAAGTTACAGGTCTGTGAGAGCCAGAAATCTTGCTTGTTTGTAGGTGACCAAATACTTATTTTCCACCATAACTTGCAAATAAATTCTTAAAAAGTCAGACAATGTGATTTTCTAGATATGTTTTCTCATTTTGTCTCTCATAGTTGAGGTCTACCTATGATGTCAATTACAGGCCTCTCTCATCTTTTTAAGTGAGAGAACTTGCACAATTGGTGGCTGACTAAATACTTTTTCCCCACTGTATATTATATATATATATATATATATATATATATATATATATATACAGTACAGACCAAAAGTTTGGACACACCTTCTCATTCCAAGAGTTTTCTGTATTTTCTTGACTATAAAAATTGTAGATTCACACTGAAGGCATCAAAACTATGAATTAACACATGTGGAATTATATACTTTACAAAAAAGTGTGAAACAACTAAAAATATGTCTTATATTCTAGGTTCTTCAAAGTAGCCACCTTTTGCTTTGATTACTGCTTTGCACACTCTTGGCATTCTCTTGAAGAGCTTCAAGAGGTAGTCATCTGAAATGGTTTTCACTTCACAGGTGTGCCCTGTCAGGTTTAATAAGTGGGATTTCTTGCCTTATAAATGGGGTTGGGACCATCAGTTGTGTTGTTCAGAAGTCAGGTGGATACACAGCTGATAGTCCTACTGAATGGAGTGTTAGAATTTGTATTATGGCAAGAAAAAAACAGCTAAGTAAAGAAAAACGAGTGGCCATCATTACTTTAAGAAATGAAGGTCAGTCAGTCCGAAAAATTGGGAAAACTTTGAAAGTGTCCCCAAGTGCAGTGGCCAAAACCATCAAGCGCTACAAAGAAACTGGCTCACATGAGGACCGCCCCAGGAAAGGAAGACCAAGAGTCACCTCTGCTGCGGAGGATAAGTTCATCCGAGTCACCAGCCTCAGAAATCGCAGGATAACAGCAGCTCTGATTAGAGACCAGGTCAATGCCACACAGAGTTCTAGCAGCAGACACATCTCTACAACAACTGTTAAGAGGAGACTGTGTGCAGCAGGCCTTCAGGGTAAAATAGCTGCTAGGAAACCACTGCTAAGGACAGGCAACAAGCAGAAGAGACTTGTTTGGGCTAAAGAACACAAGGAATGGACATTAGACCTGTGGAAATCTGTGCTTTGGTCTGATGAGTCCAAATTTGAGATCTTTGGTTCCAACCACCGTGTCTTTGTGCAATGCAGAAAAGGTGAACGAATGGACTCTACATGCTTGGTTCCCATGCTGGTGACAATGTTGGGGATTTATTCAAAATTGAAGGAATACTGAACCAGCATGGTTACCACAGCATCTTGCAGCGGCATGCTATTCCATCCAGTTTGCGTTTAGTTGGACCATCATTTATTTTTTAACAGGACAATGACCCCAAACACACCTCCAGACTGTGTAAGGATTATTTGACCAAGAAGGAGAGTGATGGGGTGCTACGCCAGATGACCTGGTCTCCACAGTCACCACACCTGAACCCAATCGAGATGGTTTGGGGTGAGCTGGACCGCAGAGTGAAGGCAAAAGGGCCAACAAGTGCTAAGCATCTCTGGGAACTCCTTCAAGACTGTTGGAAGACCATTTCAGGTGACTACCTCTTGAAGCTCATCAAGAGAATGCCAAGAGTGTGCAAAGCAGTAATCAAAGCAAAAGGTGGCTACTTTGAAGAACTTAGAATATAAGACATATTTTCAGTTGTTTCACACTTTTTTGTAAAGTATATAATTCCACATGTGTTAATTCATAGTTTTGATGCCTTCAGTGTGAATCTACAATTTTTATAGTCATGAAAATACAGAAAACTCTCGGAATGAGAAGGTGTGTCCAAACTTTTGGTCTGTACTGTTATATATATATATATATATATATATATATATATATATATCAGAATAAATGTTGATACAATAACTTTACAACATTAACATCAGTAAAACATAGAACAGCATGGACCCACATGGTAAACAGTATAGTATTAATACAAGACACATAATACAAGCAGCATAGCCACTCAGCAGTAAGAGGGGAGTTCAAATAAACAGACCGATATTTAAGCTCTTAGATACACCAGGTATACATTAAAAGTTAAAAGGATTAGGAGACTCCATGTTTCCGTGCAAATTTAGGCTTCTTATTAGTGGCAGGGAGGTCCGTCATCCCTAGATTGTGGAAATCCCAGACGCCCCCTCTCTGTTGTCTTGGCTTCAGGAGGTTTTGTGTATCTGCAGCATGGAAAACTTGCTCGCAGAACTGAAACCAGACGACAGAGTCCACCAACAAACGTGGCTCCTGTGGAATCACTTTTATTACTCTGCTGAGTTCCAGTCTGCCTTCCCCTTTGTGTCTCCTTAATCTTTCTTTCCCCCACTGTTCTTCTCTCACTTTCTATTTTACCAGTACGATTTACATTTGCCTTTGTTCTTGTTCTTGTTTTTATTTTTTGACTCTGCTGCGACAGAGCCTTTGTTACTCCCCCCACGCTGTTCATTGTTGTCCCCCCTGATGTTCCTTGTTCTCCCCACTTCTCCCCTCCTTTCCTATGTACCACCTTAGTTGAAACTCTCTTTGTTTTTTGGTTTTTTTGTTGTTATACAAAACTTTAATAAATTACTTAATGTAAAAAAAAAAAAAAAAGGTTAGGGGGTCTCGGGGTCAACAGTCAGCACTTCTTCATAAGGCAGTATTCCACTGAAAAGGGACTCCCAAAAAAACAAAAGTTGGGAGTCCCATAGTCACCCAAGAGCCTCCCTTGCATTGAAAAGAGTATTCTAGAGAAATATGGTGATGGGACCATAAGCCTTCATCTAGTACACACATACCTTATTTAATCCAACTTCTTTGCTGAACTGACAATATGCTGAATCTGTTTGTGGATTAAAGATCTATAAGAAAATATCCAATTGTTAATGTCGACAATACATACAATTTATCAGCATTACACCAAAAAACATCTGAAATTGAAATAGGTATGGCCTTAGCACCATACTGCTCAAAGATTCTACTGCCCACCCCCTCCTGCACCGCCTGAGACATTTTCTTTTATGCACCTTGACACATTGGCACGTTAAACTTGATAAAGAGAGAATGTTTATGTGTGGGCCAATTATTCCTTACCATTTATCCTAAAATTACAATTTAAGTTTTATTGAAGAAATTATGTATTTAAGATGAAGAAATTTTCATATAGATCTTATTGCACATCTTATTTGTAGCATGAGACTTCTCAGTGGCAACATCTGTTTTAGATGTTTTTATGTAAAAACAAAAGACAGCAAGCAAGTTTAAGTTTTATATGAAACACAAAACTTAAAGAAAACTGCTATTTTTAATATCCATTCCATTCTCACTCTTAATAATGTGGGGAATGAAAGAAATAAATGAGATTCACCTATGGCCAATCTTCTCTCTTCCTAATACGGCAGTTGGTATGTTATGTCCAATTGGTTTGCAACACTTTGGAATGTAACCTTGTGGGTCCAAGGTGACCAAGCCTTGGGGCTGTCACTCTTCTAATACCTGATAGTGAAATCAATCACTTTGCAGTCCTGTAACAGTTCAGAGCAGCTGGCCAGTTCAGGACATAGAAATCTCAATATGGCATTGTTCAGCATGTAGCGTCTATGCAATGAGTATATTCAGCTTCTTCAGTATGTCAGTTCTCCTTCAGCTTTGTCCTACATTTAACATCTTTGAATTTGTACTTAAGAACACTTTTGTACTCTGACGTGCTGTAATTCAGTATTACGGCCAATAATTTGATAGCCACAGTCCCTGGAAGAAACACACATTCTAGTGATTATTGAGATTGTGCTAGGGATGTTGAGGTACCAAAGGGGTATTCCCATCTGCGCCAATCAAGCCTGAGACTGGAATATACTGCTGTAGATCCCAACCACCAGACTGGGATGCAGCTGTTCTACACTATTTCTGTTAACGCCACAGAAATAAGCAGGAATTACAGAAACAGTGTAGCACAAAAAGCTATGCTATATTTGATGTGTTTCTGTATCTCCTAGTAACTTCTATAGGAGTTACTAAAACGGCGTAGAACAGCTGCATTTTGTTGTTTCCGTAGCTCACAATTACCATATGGCGCTGAAGACATGGGTATTTTTATACATGAGAGCCTGAGATAATACTATCCCTTTAGCCTCATGGAAACGCATCAACAAATTAAGGTTTTGCTGCGTTTTTTTTGGGCCAAAGCCAAGAAAGGCTAAAAAAGGAATGGGAGATATATAGGAAGTACTTCCAGTACCTTCTGCTCAATCCACTCCTGGGTTTGGCTCAAAAAACCGTAGTAAAATCTGCAACCAAAAAAGCTGTGTTTGCGCAACATGGGGCCTCAGCCTTAATGATGGAGTTACCAAAGTTTGTAAACTTCTCATCCACAATCCCAAAAAAACATTAGCTTTGGTTTTCAAAATCTGTAGGTACACATTCTAAAATGAATCAACCCTTCCCCACTCCCAATACACACACCTTTTTGCATTAAGTGGTAATATGCAGAAAGCTCGAGAAACCTCAAGAAATACAATTTTCACCTGAGATCTAAACTCCTAGAGCAGATAATGCCTTAGACACATAGATATTATCCAGATCAGTAAAAACCACACTGAAACACTAAAGTAACTACTTGTGTTAACCATATTTGTCTATGTTTCCATAAAATCTTGCAGGGGAAGTTCAAGATGAATTGCTTCATACTTACACAAAAGTATATAAATTTGACACCCTTCTTCTCTGTGTTCGCCTGGCTGTACTTGTGGCTGTAACCTTGACAGTGCCAATTGTATTATTTCCTGTAAGTATTACGCCTAATCTTTTTAAAATAAAATGTGTGATTTAGGCTTACGCATGGAAACAGAAAACTGCACAAGCATATCAAATCGGTTGCCAAGTTTATATTAGAGAACAGACTACGTAGTATTTGATGTACAAAACATGTACAGTATTTGCTTCAAAGGTTTGTGCACATTGGTATCACAAGCCTGAGTCTCGATTAATAAGTGTCAGAAATTATGGCTTAGCTCCAAATTTTATTTACTGACCGCTTCATGAAAAAGGTCACTAATGGGTCCTGTTATGTGCAAGCGACAGGGGGGTCATTTGATATATAACAATGTATCTGATTGGCAACATTTATCTGTACAAATATGGCACGTTTCCATGTCATTAGCTCAGTTATATGATGTGAATGTCCGTATGTAAAACAGCAAGTCACATTATCATAATAATAATATAACAGTCCTTAGAATAGTTTATCAATATCTGATTGGTGCAGCTGATCTTTAGGCATTCTGGGTGTCAGACCCCACCAATCAGATATTGCTGAGCTATCCGAAGGATCTGTGGGCATCCTATAAAACCCCTTTCAGGCTAAGGCCTCACATAGCTGATTTTTTTTCTGCAATGTGCAGATGGGATTAGCCAGAATCCCATCCACTTTGCAGGTAATATAAAACGCAGCATTTTTTGCAGCAATGTTTCCCCCACGGCCAAAACGCTGCGTTTTTGCAACATGGATGAAATAAAATTGTAGCCTAACACAAGATAAAAAGTAGAGCATCATTTGCAATGATTAAAACTTGCTTTAAGTGACAGTTCACACTAATATTACCATTCTTAAAGAATAAACATTAATGTAAGTGAACAGCTACAGCATGTAAGTGTATAATTAAGTGGGAAATCTCTATTATAGGCATCCTGATCTATAGTTCCCTCTGCTGTCATGTAAAAAAGTTCAGTTTTCATGTAGTATAAGCTCTTGAATGAAGGTGAACATTCTTAGCAATGGCTTTCACTGGAACTTCAGCTGTGAAGATTTAAGGCAGCTGTTGGCTTGTTATGGCAGTATTGCCTTTCATTTGCTCTAAATATAATCTTGTCACAAAATGATTGCTTGGAGACACTACTGCAATGTCTTATTTTCAGAGCTATGCAATAAATGTATTAAATACAGATAGCAAGATAGTAACTATTTTACTTATTATTTATTATTAAGAATTTAATACTGCTGAATATTCCAGTCAAACGTATCACTGTAGAGAGCACATGAAAAATGACCTATTGTCAGCACTTTAATAAATGCAAGAAGAGAACATGTTTTACCTGTCGCTCTGGATAGATGTTGTCAGCAAGTAGAAGACACTGATGAATGTAAAATAGCTTAAAGGCAGTTCCCAAAATATCAATATAGGCACGGGTGAACCTAGCCTCTCTGCTGCCTGAGGTGGCCTATGGAAAAGATGCCCCCCCCCAAAAAAAAAAAATACCCAACCTTGCAATCTTTGATTCCATGATGGGGGGCCCCCTAAGTAAAATTGTAGGCCATGCGTCGCATTTGCGGTCAAAAAATTCCCTTATTTGTCCCACACACACTATAATGCCCCTTTTTCTGGCCCCCACTGTATATATTCTCTTTACTGACCCCCTCACAGTATAACACCCCCTTTATTGTCTCTACACAGTATAACACCTCCTTTATTGCCCCCTACACAGTATAACACCCTCTTTAGGGACCCTCACACAGTATACTGACCCCCACAGTATAATATCCTCTTTACTGGCCAACACAGTATATTGTCCCCTTTACTGGCTCCTTTAACAGAATGTTGTCCCTTTTTAGGCCCCCACACATAATATCACACTCTTCTTTTTGACCTCCACACAATATATTGTCCCTTTTTTCATCAATTCTTTATTTATTGAACAAGTACACGTATTGTATATTGTCCCTTTTGGGGCCCCCATACATTATATTGCCTTCTTCTTTTTGGCCCCCATACAATATACTGCCCCCTTTTTGGCCCCCACACAGTGCCATAGATTTTCATCAAAATTTTCCAAAGGTTTTGTGCTTGAACTGAACACAAAACTTTTGAGTTTGTCACCTACAAAGTGCTATTATACTCTGGGGTCTCTTTAGACAAACACTTATACTCACGTTGTTTCACCTCTCCTGGGCTTCTTGACAGCACCGATGGTACCCAACATCCTCTTCAGGCCTCCATCTGATGTCATGCGCAGCAGGGGTCACCGCTGAGACCTGCAATTGGGCCTCTGTGATCACGAGGGATACCGAGAGTCATGATGTCATGGCGCAGGCCAGAAGAGGTCTGAAGAGGCCTGAGGAGGACAACGGGTGACCACTAGACACCCAGGAGAGGTGTGAATAACTGTTTGTTGTTTTTACTCACCTCACCTGGTGCCACACAAGTTCGGCCGCTACCTATTAGATTATTCCAACAGGTAGCAGCCAATGTTTAACTCACTGATCCCTGCCCTCTGGAGGAAGAAACGGAGGCCGTACTGGACAGGAGCAAAATATTGTCTGCAACCTATTGTAATAAACCAATATGTAATGGGCGATTAAAAAAAATGCCACCCTCAGATTGTGCCAGAAGGCTCCACCTAAGGCTGTCACATCAGGTAGCCTCATGGCAGGTGCGGCCCTAAATACAGACACACATTCCAAGGTGATACGGAGATTTTCTGTATAAATAAAAATTGATATTGGTTTATTATTGTAAAATTAATACTCTATAATTACTTTAAGTAGGGAATCTCTAAATCACACAATCCAAAACATGTAATACATATATATATATATATATATATATATATATATATATATATATATGAATTTTGACAGACTCAGTCATAGGCAATCATGCTTGTTTATGCTGCCTGGGGCATGATATGAGAATCTTTGTCCAATCACCAGAACTTGGGGTTATCAATCTCAGCTGACTAAGGTCATAAATAACCTTTTCATACATAAATAGCTAGGAATGCAGAAAAACAGATTAACCCTTTGGTTTCTGGACAGACAAACCCTAGCTTAGTTTCTATGGCAGAGATCAAAGATTAACTATTGACAAGATTTTAGGAAATGTTATTTATGCCTATTTGTATGTGGATGTTTCTACTTGTGCTTTTCTTTATGTGTATGTGCACAGGCATGTATGTCATTTATGGTTGAGCATATAATTCAGAACAAGTGCTTTCTTACTAAGACCAAAAGACCATTCCATGGGACCCCAGGGCCTGTTACATACTCACTGCCTACTAATGACTAGACAACTGTTTAGGGCCCCTTGCAGACGACCGTGGACGAGATCCGTGTGCTGTCCATGTTTTTCGCGGATAACACACTGACCCATTCATTTAGGGAAAACTCCAGCATTTTTATAGGTATAATTGACATGCCGTGATTTTTTAAACTGCAGCATTTCCGCTGCAGATGTTTTTCTGCAATGTGTGGATGGGATTACCCAGAATTCATCCACTATGCAGGTACTGTAGCTTTTGCTGTGGCGTTTCCGTCGTAGCCAAAACACGGTGTTTTCACAATGTGGAACCCTGGCCTAAGATAGATTTTGTAGCTAAACAGCATTCTTAAAAATTTTAAAGATGTTTGGTATATAGTGGTATAAAGTTCTCTAAAGTTTTTTATAACCTTTATGCTATAGCTTGAATCAGGGGCGTAAATACCGGGGTAGCAGCGGTAGCGGCCCGGGACATTCGGGGGCCCGAAGCCCTGTGGCAGCCACTACCGCGAACCTCACAAACCAGTGGCGTAGCCAGCAGGGTACAGGGCCCGCGGCCAGCTGGAGATGGCAAGGCCCTGGACCACTATGATAGCAGTCAGGGAAAGCCTGGTTCCCCGACCGCTATACATACTGTTATTGGAAAGGGGCCCTGGCATATTGCAGGCCCCTTTCCAGTAGATGGCAGGGCAGGGCACCCAGGGGAGGTAACTGAAAACAATAAATACATATTCTCCTGGGCACAGCGTTCTCTCCGGCACTCTTCCGTCATGACTGAGGCCTGTGATTAGGCACCAGCGGTCACATGGGGCGCGGCCGCGTAATGACGTCATTGCGCCCCCAAGTGACCGTAGAGGTCCAATCACAGGTCTCAACATCGACATTGGAAGTGGGCCTGAAGACCCTGAAGACGGCAGGATGGAGCAAGGATGCCAAGGAAAGGTAAGGCAAGGTGAGTATGAATGTTTGTTATTTTCAATCACTTTCCCTGGGCCTCCAATTATTATACTCTGGAGTCTGAGGAAACCCCAGAGTATAATAATAGCACCGAAGCGTAGGGGGGCTGTTGGGAGCATATAATACTGTGTGGGGGTCGCTGTAGAGCATATACTACTGGGTGGTGGCCACTGTGGGAAGCATATAATACTGGGTGGAGGCCACTGTGTGGAGCACATTATACTGTGTGGGGCCACTGTGGGTTGCATATTATACTGAGTGTGGGGGGAAGCAATGTAGAGTATATAATGCTGGATGGGGGCCACTGTGGAGCATATAATACTATCTGGGACCACTGTTGAGCATATTTTACTGTTTGGGGAACCGTCACCGCTTCGGGGGGGGCCATGTCAAATGTTCGCCTTGGGGCCCAGCCATTCCTAGTTATGCCACTGGCTTGTATGTTACTTTCAGAACAGGAAACAGGTGGCTACACATTTTCAAACAGTGTTAATAACATTGTAGCCCCCTCATCTATGATAGCAGTTTATGATCAGATTATTTTTTAAGTGCACTGATACCCAGAGCTCAGTATAGCACAACACATCCATGCTCACATGTTAATTGCAAACTATCTAATATGATAATCTAAAAATAATGTGTGGTTTTTAATGTAACAATATTCATGTATGTAAATGAATATTCTAACTATAGATAGGTTATTAATGTTAAAAATCCTGCTCATTGTCTAAAAGGAGCTACAACAGATTGTTGTTGTACTGTCTAGCCAACTTTCAACCCCTTAGAAGAGTTACAGTATATATGTGATGAGCAGGAGCTACCACTGCTCAGCACACGCACCCTTATTTATAGCATTGGATCCATAGTTTTGTATGTTTAAGAGGAGAAGCATACTCTATGTACTGTGTGTGGGGCACTAAGGATTGCCAACCAATAAATGTTGCTCTATTAGACCCTTAGAGAGAAAAAAATGAACTATTTATATAGGCAGATGTCTTATATTTTCACATACTTACCACTCACTTACTTTTTGAGATTAATGAAATCTTATTCACTTTGCTGGTACTGTAAAATGCAGCATTTTTTTCCGCTGTCTTTCCGAAGCAGCCAAAAGTGATGTGTTGCCACAATGTGGGGCCTTAGCCTAAAGAAGTTTATTTAAATGCCTTTTAACAATAGCATTATATCACATTTCCTAGGTGCTTCTGGAACCTCTACAGCAGCAGTCCCCAACCTATTCTTCGGCACGGCACGGCAAGGGGGGTGGGGCAGGGAGATAGGGGCGGGATGGCAGTTTAGGGGCGGGGATTTGGTCATATGGGGGTGGGGTTATACACAAAACAGCGCTGTAGACTGGGGCGTGCTGGCGGGACCTCAGTGTACAGCGCTGTAGACCAGGTCCCCGCCATTAGCTATACTTGGAGTCACAACACTGTGGCCAGTTCGCGGACCCGCCGCACATAATGTGCCAGGAGCCGCGTTTACCGAGGCCAGCCCGCCGCCCCGCGGACCGGCAAAGGACCCCCAATGGCCAGTCCCAGTCTGCGGACCGGTGGTTGGGGACCCCTGCTCTACAGCATTTCTAAAATAAGTTTAAGAAACTGCGCTCTCCAAAGTTCTAACAACTCAAATCTCATCAGCATGAACCCACACTCCATAACATGGTGTCAGCATTCTGGAAACTAGAACAGGTGCATTGGAGAAGGCTGAATGACAGGTATGGTCACATGCCTCTCCACCTGATGTCTTGCGATGGATGGGAGCATCATGCTGACAAGATGGTAGTCAGCAGAACTTTAGATGGCATGGCTTATGAAATCTTAGAAATGCTGTAGAAGTGCAAGAAGCACCTATTAGTAAGTGACATAACACTATTATTAAAAGGCATTGCTATAAACTTACTTTAGGCTGACTCCCCAAGTTAATAATAATAATAATAATAATAGTCCTTTAATAGTCCCACAATGGGGAAATTCAGTGTGTTACAGCAGCAAAGATAAGCAGATACAAATACAAATACAACATGTACAGGAATGTTCCAAGGTGAGAGGCATTACATTGATAGCAGACAGACAGATAGGACGTAGCAGAGGAGGGGGGGGGGGATTTAACAGGCAGAGAGATATTTCAGTTCTCTGTGTGTAATGATCTCCGCTTAGGTCGGTGTTGGTTGTACAGCCTAACCGCGGTGGGGAGGAAAGACTTCCGATAACGCTCCTTCTCACACCTAGGGTGGAGCAGTCGGTCACTGACAGTACTGCTCAGCGCGATCACAGTCTCATGCATGGGAATGGACTTCTTCTTCTGCATGGAGCTCACCACGGACAGTATCCTTCTGTCACCCACCACCTGCACTGGGTCCAGTGGGCTCCCCAGGACAGAGCTGGCCTTTCTAATCAGCTTGTCAAGTTTATTTCTGTCCCTGGTTGATATACTGCTCCCCCAGCAGGCCACTCCAAAGAAGATGGCTGATGCCACTACCGAGTTGAAGAAAGTTCTAAGAAGTGCCCCCCGGATTCCAAAGGCTCTCAGTTTCCTAAGCAGGTAGAGCCTGCTGTGGCCCTTCCTGTACAGGGCCTCCATATGATCTGCCCAGTCCAGCTTATTATTAAGGAGCAAACCCAGGTACTTATAGGTGTTCACAATCTCGATGCCCATCCCCAGGATGTCCACTGGTTTAGGAGGGCTTCTGCCTTTGCGGAAGTCCACCACCATCTCCTTGGTCTTCCCCGCGTTAATCTTCAGGTGGTTCCGGTGGCACCAGTCCACAAAATCCTGGTTCAGTTCTCTGTACTCCCTGTCATCATCATCTGTGATGAGACCCACTATTGCAGAGTCGTCAGAATACTTCTGTAGGTAGCAGCTGGATGAGTTGCACCTAAAATCTGCAGTGTACAGTGTGAAGAGGAAAGGGGTGAGAACCATACCCTGAGGTGCCCCCGTATTACAGATCACGGTACCTGACACACAGTCTCGGGCTCTCACGTATTGAGGTCGATTTGTGAGGTAGTCTAGGATCCAGTTGGAGAGGTGGAGAGTTGCACAAATTCAGCTTTTTTGTTGAAGATTTTGTTGTAGTTTTTGAGCCAAAGCCAGGAGTAGATTGAGCAGAAGGTAGAAGCATAAATAATTCCTATATATTTCCTATTCCCTTTGTAGCCATTCTTGACTTTGGCTCAGAAAACCAACCAAAGCTGTGTTTCGGCAACGTGAGGCCTCAGCCCTAAAGTGTGCAACCCCTTTAAGACAAAATGTAGTAGTTAAATCTTGTTTGTATACTAGGAAACTGTTTGCATACATGTACATACTGAATTTGGTTTCAATGCAATATCATTGTATATAGATTTCTTTGGGCCACAAATAAAGCAAATATGCATTGGTATAGTAGAGGTGGCATCCCTGCCATCTGAACTGTCCTATATTCTGCCATCAGACAACAGAATTGTATTTTCCCCATGAATTCCTTGCCCAGTTTACTGTATAGTAACTGAAAGCTCTTTAAGGCCAGGGCCCCATGTGGAAAATTCGCTGAAATAACTGCAGCATTTTACAGTCAATGCAAAGTGGAACGGTTCACAAAACCGTTTGCTAAAAAAAAACAAAACAAAACAGATGCCTATCATAAATTATACCTACGGAAACTCTGGCAGTATCCCTATAGGTATAATGGAAGCAGAAAGTCTGCAGAGGAAACAATGCGTTTTTTTCCCGCAGCGCTGTTTTGCTGCTTGGGGCCTTAGCCTAAATAGAAAAGTAATGATAACAAAACATTTTCTCATAAAAGAGTCACATATATGGCATATTATATATGGATCATTGATACACTGCATCAGTAATAGAAACATGTAGTTCCAGGACTAAACAAGTTCCTTCAGTTCCGTGAATTAATAACATACGGCTCATACAGCAGTTTTACTTAATAATCCGGTGAAAATTCATTAGACCTTAAGGTAACAGCATCTTCCTGTCCACACCCATAACATTGTGTGCTTAGTAATTTAATCTTCCACATGCCGCATGTGAACTTTCACCTACTTCTTCCTCAGCTACTGCAGTGAAAGTTGTACATCTTGCTCTAGGTCATTCAGTCTGATAGTTGTGTAAATGTGGAAAAGAATGTTACGTTTGCTTGGGAAATATTTTGGAGCATATAATATAATGTTTTACAAAGAATATATAGAGTGCCTTTAAGGCTAAGGCAACACTTTGCGGAAACACAGCATTTTTGACTGTTACGGAAATACAGCAGAAAAAAACTGCGTTTTACGGACCCAGCAAAGTCAATGAGACTTCATGTAATTTTATCCACATATTGAAGAAAAAAGGCAGGTTTTTTTAAAAATGCCTAGATTTATATGGGGAAAGAAAAAATGAAAAATGCACAATGTGTGAAAAACATATGTGTTTGTGCTGCGTTTTTTTCCATTTTCTTCACTGAGATTCGTCTTGTGAATATTCAAGAGGTTCGTCTGACAAACAGTCTTACTCACCTCTCCTGGACTCCATTGCAGCATCTGATGCATGTTCCTGTCCTCTTCGGGCCTCTTACAGTGTTCTGAATTACGTCAGTGGCACCAGGAGCTGATGAGGCCTATTATTGGGCCTCAGCAATCGCATGGGGTGCGCCGAAGTCTGATATTGGGATGCTCCACCTGACCATGAAGCTGCTGACTGCATTCAGAAGCTTGAAAGAGGCCCAAACAGGACGGGGACCAGCAGCAGACATCTCTATGGAGACCAAAAGAGGTGAGTAAGACTGTTTGTTATGTTTCTGCACTTCCCCTGGACCCCTGCTTATTGTATTTTAGGGTCTGACGGGACTTCATAGTATAATAATGGTTTGTGGGTGGCAAACCCCAAAATTTTTTGAAAGATTTCCAATGAGTCCAACTCACTATGAACCAGTTTTCTCATCCTTAGTATGTGCGTGTGTTATATATATATATATATATATATATATATATATATGTGTGTGTGTTTTTTATTTCAGTAATGTTTCATGAATAAGATTTCCATTTAACAAGTTTAATCTTTGTTTTCCAGATCCGAACATCAATCACTACATTGCTATTTCCTGGAAGACCATTCAGTTTACTACGGCATTTCCTGATAGCATTTATTCTCCTGGCCTTTAACAACACTTTAGTTATATTCGTGCCCACAATTAAGGATATTTTTGGATTCATAGGTTAGTTACCACAAGTGTAATACTTTAAACGTTTTATACAATTACATTTTGCTAGATATAGGGCAAACAATTTGAGCATTTTTAAAATACGTTCATATGTGGCAGATATAGTGCATAAAATTTTCATGATGTATAAACAACTCTATTTAGATGAATGGAAGGGAATTTAAATTGCTGCTGCATAATAATAATAATAATAATAATAATAATAATACATTTTATTTATATAGCGCCAACATATTCTGCAGCACTTTACAAATCGTAGGGTTCAGGTACAGACAAAATGAGACATTACATAGTAAGGCTATATTTAAATGAACAGAGTTGAAAACATAATAGTTTACGGAGGGATATGCGAAAACGGGTAAAAATAGAGCATGACCTAATAACTGTTATGTGAATAGCCCCCATTCACACGAACGAATATTAATGTGGCCGGGTGATGGTTATTAAAAACATCCGTCAGATGGCCGATTTCAATGTTCGTGTGAATTCAAGGTAAGGCTAAGGCCCCAAATTGTGGAAGCATAGAGTTTCTGGCTGCTGCGGAAATACAGTGGAAAAAATGCTGCGTTTTAGGCTAAGGCCCCACGTAGCGGGCCACATCACAGTTTTTCCCGCAGCACTTTTCACACAAAGTCCACAGAGGTTTCCTCTGTGGACTTTCTGCTTACATTATACCTATAGAGAAACTGCCAGCGTTTCTGTAGGTATGATTGACATGCTGCGATTTTCAAAACCACGTGTGCGTATTTTTCCACAATGTGTGGATGCAGGGACCCGAATGACGGAGAGCCGGACCGCTAAAACAGCGGTTACCTGCAGAAATCCATGGATCCCATAGAATCCTTTATGCAGGCCTTTTCTCTCTGTCGATTTTCTCAGGAGTGTCCAACAGAAACTCCAGCGCAGATGTGAACCTAGCCTAACATGTATTTTGAATGTCCGGTAGTCTGACCTTTAGAGAATTATGTAAACCTGTTGTAATTTGTATTTTAATAGCAGTCACCTATGACACCTTTATTTGTGCAACCAAAGCTTGCAACAAGTCCTCATGTGTCAAATACAAAGCTAATTCTTTTCTTTTCAATAGGTGCGTCAGCAGCAACCATGTTGATCTTCATTCTTCCTGCTGCATTTTACTTACGAATAGTGAAAAAAGAACCTTTTCGTTCACCACAAAAAATTGGGGTAAGAAAAGTCAATTTGTCACTATAGTCATCACAGAATCATTATGCACATATACTGCAGCTTGTAATACAATTTTGTGACCAGCAGAGAGAGCACTGTTACACAAAAGTGAAAAAATGTATTTTTCTGCATCTCTATGGAGTAGTGTTTAGAATCAGGTTTTGGGATTTTTGTAAAAGACCCGGATGCATAATGTAAAGCTCCTGGGACCCAATACAAAATACCCCCTAAATTCCATGTAACATTTATGATACTGATGGCTTTTAATGTGACAGATGGAACATTGGCTCTTTTAAGGTACCATGGTCCAGATGCGACTACTGTCTCTGCACATTCTATAGTCACACTTATCATATAATTTCTAATATAATACAAGTAGAGGTACATTATAATAAAAGTACTGTATTTTGTCATACAATATTATTGGTGTAAAATAAAACAAGGTGCCCCTACAGTAGTCACAGTGTAATGTCTCCCAGTTTTTTTCCACATGATATATTATTAAACAGGATTTCTTGTAGATTTGGATGGAGGAGTATAAACACCTGATAAACAGTACATGTTCTGTCCAGTCATATGACTTCCGATTTCATAACATCTACACAAATATAAAAGCTCTTATCATATGTTTCTCAAGACAATTAACATTGTCTAAACTTGTTAATATTGTGCTACACACCCAAAGAATGTACAGACAGCCTTTCAGGGATTAGTCATTATTCCTGGAACAGTGGAAAAGATGGAATGTGTTCTTGTAAATTTACTGACAACTTTACAACAATAGAGGGTGCTGTGTTTCAATAATATTATTAAATATGATGTCCATATTTTTTTTCTTCTATAGACCTAAACCAAAACATAATAGTAACAAGGTTGCTATCATATTAGTTATTGTAATACTGTTTATATGATTGCACTTTATTATTATAGTGCCTGTATTATTCTATATTTAGGGCATACATTAAATACATAGAAAAATAGACCAAGAAGAAGTCTATGGTAATTGAAGATTAGGAATTAATTGTATTATTTGATCCGACAGGCTTTTGTCTTCCTTGTGGTTGGCTTTATATTCATGATCGGAAGCATGTCACTTATTATATTTGACTGGATCCACAACCCACCCTCCTCCAAGCACCATTAACCCTTGTGAATGCTGTGTATATTACTTTACCTGGAAGCCAGTATGGATGACTGGAAGACAAGTTGCTAGATCAATCCAAAGACTGTTGCTGGTACCAACATGTGAAATAGAAAACTCTTTTTATATTAGGGTTTTATTTATGCATTAACACTTTAAGTGTTTGTATTATTAGAAATCTTAAAATCTAGTAGTTATTGTCTGCTCAAGTTTGATTCAGATCGAAGGGGAAATGCTGCTGGATTATAAATGCTGGATACTCCTGGACTGAATGAGGCTGATATATTAAGTCTGATGTTGCATACACTGGTTTTCATCCATGGTGTGAAATATGCCCAAAATATTAAAAAGCTCCAGTTTATTAATAATTCTGGCACATACAGGGAGATTTCATGCACAACTGTATTCTCTGCCAGTCGGAAATTGTTGTAGATTTCAGCTATAATTTGTACCAGTTACAGTAAATCTGTTGGGCCAAGGCATCCCCACCCTGGCTTGCGTTGACCAAAGTCGTCGGCATGGCAGAAAATGGCAAGAAGTCAGATGGTGTGTGCCAAAGATTGCAATTTTTAGCAAGGCCTTTTTCACCAGAAATCTGGCACACAAGACATGAGATATTGGCCCTAATGTGCCATGACTGTATTAACACTTTGTACCCCCAGTCACAAGTTTTGGTGCACACATATTTGCTCTAAAATTTCATGTCCTCATGCATATGCGGTTTACATACCACTACCAGGCTTTCCTGGTATGTGCCCTGGGGCTGGAGATATCAGTGCCGTTAGTTTCGGCACTGAAATCTCCCCACTGTCAGAAGGGCGTTCCTCACAGCCTAGCGTCATCGCCTTGAATCTCTTAATAAATTAGAATAAATTAAAATTTTTAAATAAATTAAAAGTTCAATTAAGTTTAGTGGACTCTAGGTTAAGGTTGGCATATGAAACACCAGTCTACCTAAATCTGTCCCTGCCTTTTTGGAAGAGACTGACTTTAGAAAAATACTAAAACTAGGATAATAGATAGTTGTACAGTTTACTCATTGATTGTAGAAATTTTAGCTTTTGATAGCTTCAGTGGTGTATTCCTACTATAGCAGATAATCAGGAGTATAAAGGTTTTCATTTTATACCTTTCAATAAAGAAGGAAAATTATGCTTTAACATGCCCCCTATTCCTCAACAGGCACTCCTTTCCCTTGTCTTCTCTGAATTTTCCAGACAGACCCATTTTAAGCAATAGTGACACTGATTTATATGGTCTATACTGTGTTTTTTTATATTCTTCAGATATACGTAATACAAAATACTCCATAAGCATGATAGTCATAGCTTAAATAAGAATGAACCCAGCACAGTTACTCATGCCTCACTAGTAAAGATTACATCCTGATGCAAATGACTGTAAACTGAATACCAACCTTTAACACCATGTCACTTTTAGGCCCAGCTGATTACTTTTATAATATATCTTTATGGCATTTAGCACACTGCTTTTTTGAGTGCAGAACTCCAAATATACTGCATAGATGTAGCTTTACATAATCTAGCTGTCTGCAATTGGGGGAGATTATTTGCTGTTTTATTATTATGTTTAGCATATTCATATCACAATATTAAAGGCCTGTCATTACAATAGATCATCAATATCATATTAGTGGGGGTCTGACTTTTGGCACTGATCAACTGTTTGAAAGGGCCACAATGTTCAGGCAAGCACCTCTTCATTTTGTACATTGATCTGTTTACCTGCATGCCATCTACTTAGTAGTGGTGGTGAAGGGTTTATGTGGCCTGGTCTCTTCTCTGAGTCTGCTTAAAGCTAAGGTCCCATGTAGCGAACTGCAGCTAAGAAACACTGTTGAAAAAAAACTGCGAAAAATGTATTACTTTTTATCCGCAGCATTTTTCATTGTCTTTTTGCTGTGTTTTGAAATGCAGCTAATGTTTTTTTACTGCATTTCTGCAGCAACAGAAAATGCTGTGTTTCCGCATCGTGGGGCTTTATCCTAAAAGTTGATTTTGATTTCCAATAACGTTGCTCATTCTTTAGTCCGGGGCCCCTCGTGGCATAATCCCATCCGCACCTTGCAGAAAAATATACGCAGCGGAAAAGCTGTGATTTCCAAAACCATTTTTTGGAAATCGCAGCATATCAATTATACCTAAGGAAACACAAGCGTTTTCCCTATAGGTGTAATTGGGAAACCCTATTATACTCTGCGGAATTTCTGTGAAAAGCGCTGTGGGAAAAACTGTGATGAGTTTCCACTGTGGTTTTTCCCGCATTGCTTTTTCGCTGTAGACCACTACGTGGGGCCTTAGCCTTAAAGGTACTTGAAGATGTATTCCAGGACTTTTGAATTGATGACCTATCCCTTAAGATTCGTGGCAGTCCAGCACTTGGGACCCCCATGGATCAGCTTGTTGAAGCTGCAGCAGTGATTCTTGAGTGCTGTTTTCACTTCCCAGATCCAATTCATCAGTTACATGGCTCAGATGCAATACCAAGCACAGCTGCTGCACAAATGTATGTGGTTGATAAGTACTGAAGAGGCGGCATAGCTCATCTGAATGTTGCAGGCTCTTCAAACAGCTGATTGGCAAGGGGGTTGGGCGTTGATACCTTGCCAATTTTTAATTGATGACGTGCCTGGATTAGCCTGGAAAACCCCTTTAGGCCAGGGACCTTTGTTGCGAAAATGGTATAATAAGGGCAAAAAGTCCGAAGAGGAAAACTCAGACTTTCTGTGAAAAATGCTGCGGAAAAAAACGTAATGTGTTTCTGCCGCGTTTTTTTTCCACAGCGTTTTTTTGCTTGCTGCCTCAAATCTAAAGCCCCACATTTGTAGGATAAAAAACAGAAAAAAAAAACACAATGTGCCCAAAAAGCATGTACTCTCATGTTTTCAACAGTACATTTCAAGATTACAGACACCCCTGGTACCATTGATTTACTACTACTTCTGCCCTAAGACTCCCAAATAGAATTTTAAGTTTCTCTATTGAATAGTCCTATATTTGGTACTGGATGTTTAGCTTGAAATGACTTATCTCTGAACAATATCCATTCACTGTATGGCCGTGTCTTCCAGAATGACTGAATGAGGAGTATGGAGAGCAATTAGGATATGATGATGAGGAAATTACTTTTTCTGACTGAATGTTCAATATTATTTATGCGCCATATTCATTATAAATATATATAAGCATTATTTCCTGTAGCATGAAATCTTTTTGTTTAATGGACGCTGTTTGCACAAACATAGCAAGTACATGGATTTTACAGTCATACAGAAGTAGTTTTACTGGTTTTATATTGTTGATACATACAGTAAAGTAGTACAATATTTGAGAAGGGGGAAGTTATTGAGAATTATGTTAGATAGCACTGATGGAAACATTTGCATATACTTCTAGACACTTTTATTCAAATGAGTACGTTAATATCCTAAAGTAAACTTTTATTTATTTCCCCTTGTTAAGCTTCAAGACAGGCTAGGAACCTTGTAGTAAAAATCAATATATTGTCAATTAAAAAAAGATACATTGCATTTCGTTAAACATAATATTTTCTGTGTGATTTAACGTTGTACATGCCAGTAAATATAGCTTCATTTTAGCCTAATAGTCCTGCATGCGTTGATATTAAAACTATTACTTAGCAAGCGTTGCTTCTGTCTACGTTACATAGCCATAGACTTTTATCTGAATTTTACTGCCATTTAAATAAGGCTACTTTCACAACTGAACCAGAGTCTCGGTGTCTGGCGCAGTATCCTCCTGAAAATTGGTGGAGGAAAAAGTCCTGAACAACGGACTTTTTTCTCCAGCAGTTTCAGACACCCATTGGGGTCTATCAGACTCTATATGTTACCGCTATTTTAGAGGTCCGCCTTCTGTTGTTCTTGTCCTCCGACAGACCAGAACGAAGAGGCAATGCTAGTGAACCTAGAGTTATACATATTTATTTTAACTTAGTATGGAGTTTACAGTGACCCCATGGTGATTTATAACAAGCCATCTCACTTGTAAAAATTTGGAATACTTTATATGATTATAGTTTATAAATGTGTCATATATTATTTTGGATTTGGTTTCAGTCTAATTTCTAAGTATAAAAAGGGTACCTTTGCAAAGAAATTATAACTATAAAGCATCAATATATTCCACAGCATTTAACACTTTATAGCTTTTATGTCTCCATGGATACAGACTACAAACAAACCCTGTGTAGACTGATCCTGCAGTCAGGTGTTATTCTTTTGAGTCTGCCTCACCTAATTGCTAGAAGACTTACAACAAGGTTTTGTTAGTAGTCTAACCATGGAGATAGTTAGGTCTACCTAGGAGCTGTGTACATAAAACAGTAGAATATGTTTAATCTAGGATAATTTATATAGGTAACCTATTTTACATGCATTAGAGCACAGAAACACGAATCTAACAATGACTTCTCTCACTCACGTTCATGCTACTGTATATTATCAATGTAAATTAAATCTGACAACAGACTCAGTACTTCCCACTTGTAGATGCAATAATAAGAGGGACACTTTCTTCTTTGGGCTCAGTTTGCTGAGATTTGAAGAGAGGAAGAGGATTCTTCCCACTGCTCAAAAAATGTGTCCCATGGCCAACTTACTAGATATCTGCTCAGAACGATTATTATCGGCCTCACTAAACAATAGACGTCCTTAGTTTAGAAACATGAATGTGAACCTATTTTCTATTATACTAATATAACTGATACTGATCATCTCTTAAGTTTGACCATGTTATATAATACTTGCTATTGGAAAATACCTCATATAATGGTTTGAAAACATCTTCTCACATATAATGTCTAGTAAATGTTTATGTACTGTAAAGTCCCTGAAAAGTCATGCAAATGCTTTATACTTTGCTATTAGTTTTCTTTGTATATATCTCTTTTCTTTGGCAACATGTCTAATGTATGTTTCATTTTGTATCTTCTTTTATTAGCTATAACTAACTTGAATTGTAGAATTTTTAACACATATTCAAATATCTAGAGACAATGGAGCAGATATACTAATACTGTCTAATGTGTAGACAGTGCAATCTTAGACAAGACAGTTTTAAAATGAATCAGATAGTTACAGTGGCTAATGCTGGATTCACACGGAGTTTTTTGAAGGCAGAAAAAAATCAGCTTCAGGAATTAGGAAATGGTTTTTTGACACGTTTTTTGACATGACATGGTTATTGACGCGTTTTTTGACGTGATTTTTATCACATTTTTTTTGTTCCTGCACACTGTATGGACCTGTAAACTTCTCTTTAAAAACTGCATCAAAAACCGCATCAAAAAAACCGTGTTGCGTTTTTTCCGCCTCCTATTTACTTCAATGGGTTTTTCCAGGCGGAATCCACTTGAAGATAGGTCATGTCGCTTTTTTTTTTCCACTAGCGGAAAAAAAAAACGCTAGAGGAAAAAAAAACTGCTACTGACTCCCATTGAAATGAATGGGAGGTGTTTTTTCAAGTGGATTTTGAGGCGGATTCTGCGTCAAAATCCACCTGCAAAAAACTCAGTGGTTTTGGAAATCGCAGCGTGTCCACTGCGTGTCTTTTCCTGTAAAGTGGGGATGGGATTCTAGCTGTGACTGTAAAACCCCACGTGGGGCCCTGGCGTAAGAATGGAGCATGGCATTAATATATTTGGTGCAGGGTATAAAAAAAGATGCAAAGTCACTGAAACGCGGCACTATTAGAGTGCAAAATTGATAATAAATAGTTCCCTTTGTTCCAGGTTTTATTAGTAAATCTGCACCATTATGTTGATATGTTAAAAAAAAAAACTTCAGGGATCCTATTCTAGGTTGTTTTGGATGGATTTTTCAAATTGGAATTGTGATGTTTTGCTGTATTAGTTTGTATAATACTATAGTTTGACATGGGATTTTTTTATAGCAAGAAAATGTACAAAATAATAAAAAAACATTTTTGGGAAAAAAAAAGGTGTTTTGTGTTTATCTGTTATCCCAAAATAGAACAATTATGTATCACAGGAAATAACACCACTTTGTCACAAATTCCATAAAGAGAAGAATGTGAGATCATCAATTTTGTTGTGTATTTCAATGGAAAGGAAAGCAAATTACATCTCTTCTTATTTCCCCTCAGTTAATAATTTGCATACTTATCCATAATGTTTTGTTGGCTAAACCGAAATCCATTTTAATTACCAAATTACTCATAATTTCCTATGTTATGAGTATAAGGTGTATTATTATTTTTCCTGTCACCATCAGTTCCTGAAAAGGTGGGAAACTGAATGTGCCAATAAAATGCAACTGAGCTTGATACCAGGTGGTTAATGGGTGAATGAGCTAAAATGAGTTAAAAATGCACCAGATATAGACTCACACTGACCTACTGGAGAGCAGTTGAATCCCGAGATGGGCCTCTGAGCCAGGGTAGGAACTCACCCCCAATACCTGTACTAGCAGAATATGACACAGTACACTCACCAGCACTACGTACAGATAGGCAGCATGCAGCATCTCAATCAGCCTATGCCTCCATATAATCAACTGGGTGTAGTAGTTAATAAACTATTTATTATTATGTGGTGGAACCAGGTGACCAAGTTGACCCATCAGCAACCATTTTGTAACACCCTGCTGTTGCCTGTGGTCTGCTATTGTGTGAGCATGTTTCCCTGAGTCACACATCTAAGAGAACTTAATCAAAGGGAAGATCCAGTTCAGATACTACTAGCAGGGCGTCTAACAGAGCAACAGTCAGAAGAAAGGGAACAAGGTGCAGCTACAGGAATTTGAAACAGGGGTCAGGGAATATTTGCATGTAGCTCTACAGAGGGTCTCCAGAATGAATTTTACTGGTGGAGAAGAGAGCTAGCACTCTCGAAAGCTTACTTATCAAATATACTCAGTTAGCCTCTAAAAGGTATCACCTGATTTCTTCACTCTTCCACTGGTGGGATCTAGAAGCAGAATAATGCAACCAGATTTGAATGTTCACAGATTACAATTCTGATGTGAAAAATCATATATTGGTTCCTCTGTAATGTTGCAGTGACAATGGAAATTACAATAATATATATATATATATATATATATATATATATACACCAAAGATACTTAGTATGCTTAGGTTGAAAAAGACCAAAGGGGTTATAAGGTTTCTAACATCGATGGCCAATCCTTAGTATAGGCCATCAATATTAGATCTGTGGAGGTCCGACACCTGGGACCCCTGCAGATCACCGGTACTGAGACAGAGAGGCTTGCAATATTGTTTACATACTGCTGCTCACTTACCGTCCAAAAAGTAGTGGCAGTGTGGGTACTGTGGGTACCGTCTAATATTGATGGCCTATACTAAGGGTAGGCCATAAATGTTTGAAAACAGATAACCCTTTAAGGAACTGTGCACACTGAATGAAACCCCTAAAATGGGAGTAGAAGTGGAAAAAAACACAGTTGCACTATTTTCTTACTGGTTTTCTATTTACATGTCCAGTGCAGTAAAAATGACATGTTACCTTTATTCTGAGGTTCAGTATGATCACAGCTATATAAAATTTTAGCACTTTTTAAAGTTTTACTAACTTTGAAAAGATAAAGCTTTTAAAAATAAAAACTCTACGCATTGCTATATCCTGACATCCATAACTTTTTTTAAAAAATATTTCTATGTATGATGCAAGGTCAGGGGTCTTTGTAGTTTTTATTGATACTATTTTGGAAGCTGTCTGACCTTTTGATTACTTTCATTAAACTTTATTTGGGAGGAAAAGCAAAAAATAAATAATATATTTGCCATTATACCACAAATTGTCTAAATTAAGATTGACACTGACACTTTGATATTTGATCAGTGCTTTTCAATCATTGTTAAACTAAAATCAGGAAAGTTTTCAAGAAAGAGAAGTATACATTTTTCATAATATACAGTGGGTACGGAAAGTATTCAGACCTCTTTAAATTTTTCATTCTTTGTTTCATTGCAGCCATTTGCTAAAAGCAAAAAAGTTCATTTTATTTCTCATTAATGTACATTAAGCACCCCATCTGTAGATATTTTTGAAAATTTATTAAAAAAGAAAAACTGAAATATCACATGGTCATAAGTATTCAGACCCTTTGCTGTAACTCACATGCTGTCCATTTCCTTCTGATCCTCCTTGCGATGGTTCTACTCCTTCATTGAAGTCCAGCTGTGTTTAATTAAACTGATTGGTCTTGATTAGGAAAGGCACACACCTGTCTATATAAGACCTCACAGCTCACAGTGCATGTCAGAGCAAATGAGAATCATGAGGTTAAAGGAACTGCCCAAGGAGCTCAGAGTCAGAATTGTGGCAAGTCACAGATCTGGCCAAGGTTACAAAAGAATTTCTCCAGCACTCAAGGTTCCTAAGAGCACAGTGTCCTCCATAATCCTTAAATGGAAGAAGTTTGGGACGACCAGAACTCTTCCTAGACCTGGCCGTCCAGCCAAACTGAGCAATCGTGGGAGAAGAGCCTTTGTGAGAGAGGTAAAGAAGAACCCAAAGATCACTGTGGCTGAGCTCCAGAGATGCAGTAGTGAGATGGGAGAAAGTTCCACAAAGTCAACTATCACTGCAGGCCTCCACCAGTCGGGGCTTTATGGCAGAGTGGCCCGACGGAAGCCTCTCCTCAGTGCAAGACATATGAAAGCCCGCATAGAGTTTGCCAAAAAACATATGAAGGACTCCCAGACTATGAGAAATAAGATTCTCTGGTCTGATGAGACGAAGATTGAACTTTCTGGCGTTAATTCTAAGCGGTATGTGTGGAGAAAACCAGGCACTGCTCATCACCTGCCCAATACAATCTCAACAGTGAAACATGGTGGTGGCAACATCATGCTATGGGGGTGTTTTTCAGCTGCAGGGACAGGACGACTGGTTTCAATTGAAGGAAAGATGAATGCAACCAAGTACAGAGATATCCTGGAAGAAAACCTCTTCCAGAGTGCTCTGTACCTCAGACTGGGCCGAAGGTTTACCTTCCAACAAGACAATGACCCTAAGCACACAGCTAAAATAACAAAGGAGTGGCTTCGGAAGAACTCTGTGACCATTCTTGACTGGCCCAGCCAGAGCCCTGAACTCAACCCAATTGAGCATCTCTGGAGAGACCTGAAAATGGCTGTCCACCAACGTTCACCATCCAACCTGACGGAACTGGAGAGGATCTGCAAGGAAGAATGGCAGAGGATCCCCAAATCCAGATGTGAAAAACTTGCTGCATCATTCCCAAGAAGACTCATGGCTGTACTAGCTGAAAAGGGTGCTTCTATTCAATACTGAGCAAAGGGGCTGAATACTTATGACCATGTGATATTTCAGTTTTTCTTTTTTAATAAATTTGCAAAAATATCTACATTTCTGTTCTTTTTCTGTCAAGATGGGGTGCTGAGTGTACATTAATGAGAAATAAAATGAAATTTTTTGCTTTTAGCAAATGGCTACAAACAGTGAAAAATTTAAAGTGGTCTGAATACTTTCTGTACCCACTGTATTTTATAATTAGGGTAGCCCATGTTTTGTTTCAGGTCTTGGATGAAAAATATTGATCTAGTACTTAAAGGAGTAGCCCCATCTCAAGGATCCTATCTAAACTGTAAGCTTTTGTAAATTCAAAAGTTTTCCTAAAAACGTTGTTTTAGAAATTCTGCTTCATTTACCTGCTATATTAACTTATTTCTACCATTGTTTTACACACCATTGCCGTGGTCCCTGGTCTGGTCTCTATCCTTATCTAGCATCTCAGGACGGATGTTGTGATTCACTGCTCTATGGAGGGGAATGGCCACCTGACGAAGCCATCTCTTTTGGTGAAACGCGCGTCAGGCGTGAGCGCCATTCCCTTTTCTTATGCCTTTTTTTGGCATAAAAATTAAGTATGAACGGGGCCTAATTCATATTTGTGCTTTATACAGATGGCCCATCAGTTTCAGTAGGTCATGCTTCAATACGCACAGTATTTTAACATTTGCTGTTGAGTTCCCCTACAGCTTACAACTGATTTCTGGGGAAAACTAGTAGTAAACAAGGCAGCATATCAGTTTATACTTGAAGGACATCTCCAAAAAAAGTTAGTAGAAAACTAAATAAATAATAAAATAATAAAAAAGTAAAAGCTGAATTAAGTTCTTACAAAAACAAAAAAAAAAGAGAAAAGATTCCAAGCAGTAAGAACATTTACATTAAGTTTTTATATTAAAATTGAAAAACTTTGAAAAGAAACAATGGTAAAGTGTAACGCTGAAAATGGATATATATATATATATATATATATATATATATATATATATATATAAAAGAATATACATATACATATGGAATGTACATATAAAAAGAGCAAACGATCAATCACATTAAACTAAATGTGGTACAAGTGTCTCCGAAATTAACCAGGGCTAAGCCCTTACAGCAGATGTCCAAATGCTTTCCAATAAAATTCTGTAAAGATAATAGGAAAAAAGTATGTTTTAGAAGATTAATTCATATCTAAATTCTATCTGTATCTGGTTTAGTTCTAATTGAAAAGAAAAAACATTGTTTTATGTTTAGTTTTTTTGCTGTGGAAATGTTTTGTGCATTGACCTTGAAGGAAATGCAAACAGATTTGTTACATAATTTGCCAAATGATACTTTAGTTTTATTCTGCCATAAAGTATTACATTTGTCAACCTTTTACAACAGTTTGTCAAATTTATATGATCTTTCAGTCCTTTCTATCATAGGGGGTCCTTTATATCTGGATATCCACCTTCTAAAAGTGTACTTACAGCCAAAAGAGAACAATGACAGTATCTAACCTAAGGTCAACTGATGTATCGAGGAATTCAGTATTTCTGTAAAGTCTCTGCCTGTTCGGGTCTCTGCGCCTCCCTCTGCTCGCTTGCTGTGGCGAAGGAGGCGTGTTCAGTTTGATTCCTTGTGTTCCTTGGTTTCTTGTTGCTCAGTCTGAACACTGTCCTAATACCTCATGTCTGTAATTGAATTTCAGCCACACCCGTCTCTTGCATCTTTGTTTTTCTCTGCTCCTCTAATAGTTAATCTCAGCCTTGCCTGTGTGATTGACAGCCGGTCTACCAATCCAGTCTGGGGCAGGTCCTGTCTTCCTATAAACAGGTTGTTAGCCCTCACATGGTCGCTGGTTATTGCTTCTGCGTACCTGCCTTTACTCCTTGCTGTTTTGTTACCTGTATTCCTACTTCTGATCTCTGGCTTTGTCTGTGACTATTCTTTTGGATTGTGATTTTGTACTGCATTGCTCGACTGTTACTGACCCCTTGGCTAGCCGACCTCCCTTTGTCTGTTGTTTGTCCTGCCTGCGTTCTGTGTTGTCACCTATATTAGGTAGGGTCTGTCTACCAGTTGCTGCTGTCGCCTAGGACAGATAGGCAAGTTAGCCAGGGACAGTGGGGGGGGGGGGGTCAGCTTTGGGCTCACTGTCCTGTTGTGCCCCTCCCCGTATGCTTCTGCAGCGGCACTGGGGAATTGCTCAACTGTCAATTCCCTTACAATTTCCTTTGTTTTAGTGAATGATGGGGCTCTCAGTATCTAAACCACACTGGTGATAATTTCTGTCATGTCTCTCTAGTAAATGATAGTTATACTTAAAATTAAATGTCCACCCATAAACATTATTTTTATTGGTTCATTTCATAATGAATTTCATATCTTAGGAATTTATGGCAATAAATGTATGGATTAACTCCAATAAACTTCAATAATGCTGTATTTCTGCAGCAGGCAAAATCACTATGTTTAGCCTATTAAAGCATAACAGAGAAACTCAGATCAAGTAGTGTCCATGCAGGAACAAGAAAATCCATCCAGCACTTAGGGCAATGTAAAATAGTCACGGCCATCAAAAATGGAAAAATAGAACAGATGCAAAACGGCTGTCAAATACTTCACTGTCATGTGTAAGAGGCAGTCTTTATTCATCTGATATAAGAAGATCCACAGGAAAACCAGTACATCTATGTGTTTAAGACACCTTATGCACTGGTGCTTGAGATTTTGCAAACCCTTCAGAATTTTCAACATTTCTGCATAAATTTGGCCTAAAACTACATTATATTAGATAAAGAAAACTAAATCCTACAGAACCGCTTACTGATATCTGATATTGAATCATTTTCTTCTGGAAATAAATGACAAAAGTCATATTTTTGATTCATTTGTTTAAGGCTAAAGCTCCACGTGCCGTAAACACCGCTATTTGCCCGCGGTGGAAGCGCCGCGGAAAAAATCACAGCGTTTTACAGTCAGAGCAAAGTGGATGGGATTTTTTGCTGCGGGACGCCACATAGGGCCTTAGCCTAATTTGGTTTTCTCTATCTACTTTTAGGACTGTTTGTCTGTTGTCATTTTATATCCATTTATACTGCATATTCAGGTTTTTAGATGTGTAAATAAGACATATTTATACACAAAGACACAAATGTATGTAATAAGACACAAATGTGTAAATAAGACACAAAGTCGGACATGCAGGACTTTATTTCCAGCTAAAAAAAACGGCTTTGCGGTGCAGAATGTGTAAGCGCACACCCGCGCATTGTTTTAAAAACCGATTCAAGCGAATTGGTTTTTAAGCAAAGCGCCGCAAACCTTTCCCTATCCAGTTTTCCGACATTTAGATCGGATTTGCGACAGAAGGAGTGCCGCCGCAAGTGTGAAACCACCCTAACTTGAGCATGTATTTCCTGTAAAAAGAAGGCCAGCCTCTGACATCTATTTTAATCTGCTATAAGCAACCCTTAAGATATTTTATCAGGGGAATCCCTCAAAATAACAGCAACCTCAAACCTATGATGCAAAGCTATGTGTCTTTCCTAACTTGTGCTTATGGTGATAGAACACGGTTCATACTTAATTATGGTTAGTGTAAATAAAAAACAATATTCAGCAAAAATGCACAAATTCAATTCTTCAAAAGTATAAAATGATCCATTTAAAACTCACCTTGTTTTTTTTTTTTTTACTTTAAAGGGAATGTATAATAGTAACTGCAGTTATTGGCTTTACAGCAGGCATCTGATCTTAAAGGGATCCTTTCGCAACCTTTGCCAAGTCCAGCTCTAAACATCGTTTACTGTAATAGGTTCTGCTCCAGTGATTCCAGCACATTTGGAATTTTTTCTTTAGCCTCTACCGTTCCCAAGCAATAAGTGAAGTTATTGCTTAGGAATGGTGGAGGCTAGAGAAAAACTCCAACCATGCCAGAATCAGTACATATTAAAAAATTCTAAGAACTGGAGTTGGTGAAAGTGGTGAAAGGTACGCTTTAGGAAATGCTCTGGACATTTTTTGTGGCGTGCGTTATACCGGAAATCAATGCCAGTTCCTAATGGGGTAGATCTCTATTCTGGTGCAGTTGTGCCTTGTGACTGTCAGGCCCTTTATTAAGACAGGCATATGAAATGCCTGTCTCAATAAATGTGTCAGTGATATGATTTAGTGTTATCTGCCTCCAGCTTTATCTTTCTAGGGTATTAAAAGCCCGCACCCCCCACCCCCCTGTTTTGACCAAGACACCATTTTCCCAGTGGCGCATGCAAAGTTGGAATTTTTTTAAGGGGTTAAAACGTAAATAAAAGTATACAAATTTGGTATCCCTGGAATTGTACCAACACATAGATTATAGGTGACATGTCAATTTCACTGCAAAGTGAACGCCTTAAAAACATGCCTTAAAAAAATTGCGCAAACACAGTCTTCCACTTCATTCTGAATTTTGTTCTAGCTTCCCAGTACATTTAGGCAATATTAAATGGTACCATTACGAAGTACAATTTGTCCTGCAAACATTAAACCCTCATACAGCTCTGTGAATGGAAAATAAAAAAATGTATGGCATTTGGAAGGCGGGGAGTCAGAAACAATAATTGAAAAATGCCTGTCACCTTTAAATAAACTTGGTGATACATCCACAGTCATTAAGGCTGAAGCGCCACTTTGTGAAAACTTAATGTTTTTGTCTGCTGCGAAAACGCCGCCGCAAGAAACGCTGCTTTTACCGTACCTGCAAAGTGAATGGGATTCTGGCTAATCCCATCCAAACATTACAGAAAAAATCCTCAGCATGCCAGTTATACCTGCGGAAACGCTGGTATTTTCTGTATAGGTATAATAAGGGCATAAAGTTCGTAGAGAAAAACTGCAAAAACTCAATGAAAGACAAAAAACAAAGCTTTTTTTTTCACAGCATTTCGCTACATGGGGCCTTAGTCAAAAGTATTTTTCTAGCCTTGAAAAACTAAGGATAAAAGTCCCTAAAAGGAGCATGTTAAAATAACAAAAGGTTACTCGCCCCTCTATGATCCCACACTGCTTCGGCCCACAAGATGCCCATGTTCTCAATCCTGTTTCCTGGTTTCTCTCAATATCACAGGAGATGCTCTGAAACACCTGTTGAGCCAGTCACTAACTGAGGTGGGTCATTGCTCTGGCCAGTGACTGGCTGGATGGGCATCTCACAGTACTTCCTGTGGGGTTAGGAGACACCAGTAAATAAAATTCAGAACAGACTGGGCCTGTTTTTGTGCTCTCTCTCCAAGAAATGCAGTCGTCAGCTTTCCTCTGGTTCACACTAAGTGGTTTCTGACTTTCCATGCTGCTATGTGTTTCCTTCTGTTGCTGGGATGGGCAGACCCATTCTGCCTGAAACCTGAAGGTCTAATGAGTACACCTGTGAACTCTCCTCAGCTAATTCTTGGCAGTCCCTGCCTATATTAGTCAGCTCTGTGCTCTGTTCAGTGCCTGAGCAATACCGGATATTGTGCGAGGGTTTCGTGCTAATACGCTGCTGTTGGATTATCGTTTATTGACCTTGGCCTGTTTTTTGACTATGCTTCTGATCCTAATCTTGGTCTGCTGCCTACCTGTGTATGAGCTCTGCCTGCCCTGGACTCCTGAACCTGAGCTGCCCACTCTTACCCTCTGGCTTGTCTACAACCTTGTTTACCTGCTGCCTGCCATTTACCTTTAGCCTTCACCTGACTATCCTCTGCTTGTACTCTCTGGTGCCTCATACCAGAATCTGTGTGGTCCCTGGTCAGTAGCCACCTATTAAAGATGTAGCAACTTGGTAGTCTCCCCATGGCGAAGACCACTTTTCCATAGATGGGTTAAAGTGTGAAGACCAGGGTACCTACTTAGATAATGCCTTTGGGAGTGGTCCAATACACAGTACTGTAAGTACCGACATAGGAGTCATAGCAGCTGCCACAGGTTCAGTGACCTTAGTAGGCCCCTGCTTCTTGCTTTTTTTTATTTTTCTTTTTTAATAGGCCGTTAATTGCAGGAATAACCCCAGCAATTATTAAGCCCTATTTACTTAATGATCCCTGTACCCGCTCACAGCCGCCTCCACTTCCCCTTCTGCCCTCCAGGGGGCCCCATGCATCTCATATCACATCTCTGGGGCACCCTGGAGGGAAGAAAGGGAAACAGAGGCAGCCATAAGCAGGAATGGAGATCGGTAATCAAGGACGTGGGCCCGTGGCAAGAGCATTTATTGAGCGAACCCCAACAAATACTCCTATTATTATACTCGGGGGTCTCTTCAGACCCCAGAGTATAATGATCTGAGGCCCAGGAAAAGTGAGGAAACATAAAAACCAGTGTTACTCACCCTCCAGAGCAACTCAATGCTGTTTTCGGCCTCTGTAATGATGTCACAGGCATCACACGAGTCAGACTGGCGTCGTGACGAATAATTACGCCAGCGTAACCCACGTCTATGACGTCATTGAAGAGGACCAAAAACAGCAGGGAGCAGCGGAGCCCAGGAGAGGTAAGTACCACTGGTTTTTATGCTTGTCACCTCCCCCGGGCCTCCGATCATTATACTTTGAGTTTTGACAAGACCCCAGAGTATAATAATAGTTCATTAATGGTGTACCCCAAAAATTTTGCATTCTACTGAACCCAAATTTTTTGCAATATTTGCAATGAACACCGTTGGGGCCACAATGGGACATAATACTGTGTGGAGGGGTCACTATGGGACATAATACTGTGTGGAGGGTCCACTATGTGACATTATACTGTGTGGAAGGGCCACTATGTGACATTATACTGTGTGCAGGAGCCGTTATGGAACATTATACTGTGTGGAGGGGCCTCTATGGGACATAATACTGTGTGGAGGGGTCTCTATGGGATAATAATTATATGGTGTGGAGGGAATGCTATGGGACATTATACTGTGTGCAGGGGCCACTATGGGACATAATAATGTGTGGAGGGGCCACAATGGAACATAATAGCGTATGGAAGGAGCCGCTATGGAACATTATACTACATTATACTATGACCATGGTCATGTGATGGACACACAGGTGTTACCAGGCAGATGTCTGATTACTGTGCTGTGACTATATGGACTGTATATCACATGACCATGGACTGATTTTTATCCACTGGGAGTAACAGAATTAATGACAGCAAGCAGAGATGTAGAAAACCGTGAGAAGTTGATACAGAAAGTATATTGGAAAATTGTACAACTTTTTATTATACAACCAATAACATTTATCTCTCAATATTGGTCTGAAAGTGGACAACCTCATTAATATTGCTGCAATATTATAAGTATATATATATACCAATACAGACTTGGGCCAAACCATAATCAAGTCTTATTAAATAATTATTACATATCTAAAATAGAAGCAAAAATCCACAGAAACATAGAGAAACCTTATAAATTCATCTATTCAATCTATGTCTTTCTGGCCTAATTCATACTAAATGATTTGGTCAGACAGATTCTTCAGATGCTCCATTGCAGCTGTGCCAACACACCATATCTGGATCTTATATTTCTTCATTTGCCACTTTGTGACTCTGTCAAAGACCTTGAGTTCTGTGTGACTAGATTTAATGGAAAAGTTTCATTTTGTTTGGAAACCAGAACATCTAGGTTCCCAAGTGAAGCTGTTGTAATCTTTTGAAAGAATAAAATGACCATTAGTTGGGCCAAAAGTTACCATGTTAAGGAGGACCCTTCATGTCCTCTGACATTGGCAGTATTATATACCGGTATTATATACCGCTTGAAAGGTGACAAAGTGCAGAATTCAGCCCGCTGTCAGTTTTGCCAGTATGTGCCCCAGATCCAGAGATATCAGTACCGTTAGTTGCGGGGCTGTGAGGAAGTCCACCTCTAAAAGTACTCTTTCATAGCCTTGTACTGTCAGGGGGCGTTCCTCACCGCCCAGTGATGATATGATGGCACTGATATCTCTGGAACCGGGGCACATACCGGTAAAACTGACAGCGGGCTGGACTAAATTTCTTGGCTCTAACCTGGATGTGTGAAGTTGGCCTAAAAGAGGCTGTTTTTTATAATAAGAGTGTGTCTCTTTTTAAAGGGATGTAAGTATTACTGAATACCCCAAGAGAACAGGGCTTAATTGCAGTGCCAGCAATAGGCCAGAAAAGCACAGTACTGTTTGAAGAGGAGGAAAATATTTTTCTAATCTCATGAAACCTAGTTAATCAATCCATATTCAATTTTATCACTTATAGCCCATACGGAAATTGTCTGTTCAGGCTGTCCAAGCACTGATGAAGTATCATAAACTGTCCCTGTTGCCGAAGCATGGACATCTGCAATGGGGTTATGTATATGTTGGCCTAATTGGGCTATTAAATAAATTAGAAAAAGCAGGTTGTAAGTTAGACCTTTGTCTTAAAAAACATGCAAAGTATATTTTATATTTATTCTATAATATTTTTTACCATGTAATGAATGAGTCATTGTAAAGAATGCAAGGTACATAAATGGTAACATGTACTGTAGGATTTATATTATCACTACAATACTTTACATTATAACACTGCATGCTGTCCCATTTTATCTCAAGATTCTGTGCATCTTCAGACTAAGCTCTGATTTTGTTGTTATCAGTGTGAGAAACAGAGACTTCAGCGTCACGCATTTTCATGTTCCCATAACAGTACAAGAAATATTACCATAAATAAAGGTTTTGCCAGGATGCAGCTTGGAAAGTGTTATTTTCTATTAAAACTAATTTGCTCTCTCAAATACACACATAGACAGAGAGAGACGAGAAACTTTTCCATAAGACCACCTCTTTGAGGAGGCCACCCTCTTATCCAGACCATAATTCCTGTGACAGGTTATCAGTGCCACCATATGCATACTGCCCATCTTCTTTGAAAAAAAGTGGTGGGACATCTGCATTTTGGATTTTAATGAGGCAGCCCACTTATCCTCATACCCATAGTATCGGCAAATAGAGATGTCCGCCAGTATTAATAAAATGTGGATTGTGCTGTAAATATGTATTCATTGGTGTGTAGTTGCAATTTTAAATGAGAGATTGAAAGATTAAAAACTGAACTAAATGGCCCTTGTTATACTAATCATATTGTCAGAGTAATGTTATGTTTTGCTTCACAATTTGCACTCAATGCACATTCAGAGTTACATTGATTACATTTTTGTAGAATAGAAATGATGATAGGGCTAGAAAATTATAGATGAACATCTATTAGTTCTATTTTATGCTTTTCAGTTAGATATTTTAAACTGTCAGGTTCTAAATATTCTGTATTCTAAGTTATAGAATGTCTATGTGCCAAAAGATGTTTGAGTAGGATATGGTCCAAAACATATTCTCTTATGTGCAGAAAAATGTGCCGTCTAAATAACGCTCATTGACTTGCTTCTCTGCTATTACAATATTTTTCACTGTTTGGTTGGAAAAGTGTCCAACTCCTCTGGCCAACACAATGAAGGTGTCATTGTGATGCTGCTAGTGCTACATACACAGAAATATTGTCTTAATCCTATGATTGGCTGTGTCTGGTACTGTGCTGATCAGACCCCACCAATTAAACATTGATAATCTGTTAATATAATCCCTGAGACACCCTTAGACTTCTACAATATAAAAGATATAAAAATGAACACCATTTGGGTATGTTTGTATTTTGTATTCAGGGCAATATAACTGCATATATTTCATATATACAACAGTGCCCAATGTTCCCTGCAATTTTTTTTTTTTTGATGGTAAACTCATCCAAGTTATTTTTTGCCATATTCATGTACAGGAGCAATTTATAAAATACCACTAACAGAGCATACCCAGTGTACAAAGCCTTCACAATGGACAGGGAAGGAACAGATAGATGTAATGTCAGTTTTTATTGAGTCTCTGTGTTACTTTATTATAATATTAGACCTAATGGCCATTTTTATTCTTTGAAAGATTACACCCACTTCCTTTGAGAACCTAGACGTTCTGGTTTCCAAGTGATATGGTACAAAAGTTGGTAAAGCACAGTGAACTCAACAGTAGAAGGAAAATTTTCCACTAAACCTATTCATGCAGAACTCAAGTTCCTTGGCAAAACCACAAACTGGCAAATGAAGGAATACAAGACCAGGTGTAGTGTGTTGGCACAGCTGGCATTGAGAATCTGAAGAATCTGTCTGACCATGTCATTACAATCATTTTGCATGGATGAAGCCAAAAAGACACAGACTGAATCAGTGAGTAGACATGCTTGAATTCTTTTGGCATATTTGTCTTTATGTTTCTGTGGAATTTTACCTCCATTTTAGTAATGTAGGATTAACCTAATGAAATTAAGTGATACATCTAATGTAATGGATTTTTTGTTCTCAGTACTTAAGGGTTTACACAAAAGCAGACATGACAAACTAAATACATCAAACAAGAAAGATGAGAGCCCTGCTCACAAGAGCTCACAATCCATGAATACTTATTTGTGATAAACATATATCATCTTGTATGTATTAAATAGCTGGAATACAATGCTGCTATAAATACTACTACATGATATTTATTATAGATTCTGTTCAGAGATCTTTATATTTGCTGTTTATTATGCCTTCAGAGATTACATTATATTTTCAGTGTATTACAATATTCTATTGATAGGAATTACAGGGGTATTCCCATATTAACATGTTAAAACCTGATGAGGGGAATGGGGGAGTTTTGTCCCCTGTCCTGAATGAAGCAGTATTGGGATGGACACGCACTGGTCCATTCAATTCAATGGAATTGCTGTATTTCGCCTATCTCCAGCACTCCCATACTAATGAATGTACTGTATCAGTGCTTGTCTGTCCTGAGTATCACTCTATTCAGAATAAGGGATGAAACTCCCCTTTTTCTCCTGATCAGTGGCTGTCTGAGCAGTCAGACCCTCACTGATCTGCAATTTACCCCCCAAAAAGGGAATACCCCTTTAAAATGCTCTCGCTAAATATCTACAGTAACCTCACAAGACCCTTTTAGCTTTTGTCTTTCCTGGTATAAATATGTATAATGTATACAGTGTGCAATATGCGAAAAAGTTAAACTGACTATCATCTGTTTAGTGCAAGTTAAATGAAATTGAATGTATCATATCTCCAACAAAAAATGCCCAGTCTCATGCTGTTGGGGAAGGGGGGAGTCAGGAGGAACTCATACACCTAGTCATCTAGTCACTCCAAAAACAGTGTATGTTCATCTATACTATGTTCACAGTTGTATTGTAAAACACATAGGCTTTAAAAATGAGCCACACACTGTCAGGGTTTGGGATTGAAACATGGAAAACTTGAAGTTGAGGGCATCTTGACTTCCGTGACATACCTAAAATATTTCCCAGGTCGTGCTGGCCATGGGACTGCATTACATGTTGCCTTCCATGATTGCAGTCATTTTGTCATGTGATGCCCTTTTCTGACCCACTGTCCCATTAAATTATATTACTTCCTGTCTCACTAACTACAAGATCTAAAATCTAACGTAAAGGGGTTCAGGCAAAAATTTTATATTTAAAAACAAAAAATTATTCTCACCTTTCCCCAGTGCTCCGATGCCTCCCAGCGTGGTCTGATCCTGCCAGTCCATTGTTGTCTTCCAGAAAATGCCCCTACTGTTCTACTACTTTTTTTCTGGATGTACATTGGTAGGAAGGTGGTCATCCCTACACGGAACTTGCACCATAACATCTACTTCTTCCATGATAGTGCTTCCAGGACCTTTGTATTGCTCCTACTGTCATGGTCAGACAATATTAGAACTGAGAAACAGTACTGGAAGATGGCTACGTTTCTGAACTAGGGGATAGAATGTACAGTACAGACCAAAAGTTTGGACACACCTTCTCATTCCAAGAGTTTTCTGTATTTTCATGACTATAAAAATTGTAGATTCACACTGAAGGCATCAAAACTATGAAATAACATGTGGAATTATATACTTTACAAAAAAGTGTGAAACAACTGAAAATATGTCTTATATTCTAGGTTCTTCAAAGTAGCCACCTTTTGCTTTGATTACTGCTTTGCACACTTTTAGCGTTCTCTTGATGAGCTTCAAGAGGTAGTCACATGAAATGGTTTTCACATCACAGGTGTGTCCTGTCAGGTTTAATAAGTGGGATTTCTTGCCTTATAAATGTAGTTGGGACCATCAGTTGTGTTGTTCAGGAGTCAGGTGGATACACAGCTGATAGTCCTACTGAATGGAGTGTTAGAATTTGTATTATGGCAAGAAAAAAGTAGCTAAGTAAAGAAAAACGAGTGGCCATCATTACTTTAAGAAATGAAGGTCAGTCAGTCCGAAAAAATTGGGAAAACTTTGAAAGTGTCCCCAAGTGCAGTGGCCAAAACCATCAAGCGCTACAAAGAAACTGGCTCACATGAGGACCGCCCCAGGAAAGGAAGAGCAAGAGTCACCTCTGCTGCGGAGGATAAGTTCATCCGAGTCACCAGCCTCAGAAATCGCAGGTTAACAGCAGCTCAGATTAGAGACCAGGTCAATGCCACACAGAGTTCTAGCAGCAGACACATCTCTACAACAACTGTTAAGAGGAGACTGTGTGCAGCAGGCCTTCATGGTAAAATAGCTGCTAGGAAACCACTGCTAAGGACAGGCAACAAGCAGAAGAGACTTGTTTGGGCTAAAGAACACAAGGAATGGACATTAGACCTGTGGAAATCTGTGCTTTGGTCTGATGAGTCCAAATTTGAGATCTTTGGTTCCAACCACCGTGTCTTTGTGCGACGCAGAAAAGGTGAACGAATGGACTCTACATGCCTGGTTCCCACCGTGAAGCATGGAGGAGGAGGTGTGATGGTGTGGGGGTGCTTTGCTGGTGACACTGTTGGGGATTTATTCAAAATTGAAGGAATACTGAACCAGCATGGTTACCACAGCATCTTGCAGCGGCATGCTATTCCATCCGGTTTGCGTTTAGTTGGACCATCATTTATTTTTCAACAGGACAATGACCCCAAACACACCTCCAGACTGTGTATGGGCTATTTGACCAAGAAGGAGAGTGATGGGGTGCTACGACAGATGACCTGGCCTCCACAGTCACCAGACCTGAACCCAATCGAGATGGTTTGGGGTGAGCTGGACCGCAGAGTGAAGGCAAAAGGTTCAACAAGTTCTAAGCATCTCTGGGAACTCCTTCAAGATTGTTGGAAGACCATTTCAGGTGACTACCTCTTGAAGCTCATCAAGAGAATGCCAAGAGTGTGCAAAGCAGTAATCAAAGCAAAAGGTGGCTACTTTGAAGAACCTAGAATATAAGACATATTTTCAGTTGTTTCACACTTTTTTGTTAAGTATATAATTCCACATGTGTTAATTCTTAGTTTTGATGCCTTCAGTTTAAATCTACAATTTTTATAGTCATGAAAATACAGAAAACTCTTGGAATGAGAAGGTGTGTCCAAACTTTTGGTCTGTACTGTATATAGGCAGAAAATAAAGATGACGGTGTGCATAGAGCCTGGGACTTCAGTGCATTGTTAAGGTTTTGAGGGGCATTAGACTTTAATACATGTTTCATGCCATAGTTTATAAAACTCTCAATAATGTATATATAATGAGTACAATATGTACTGTATGTATTGCTTGCAAGACAATTAAGCCTGGGCATTTTCTGCAGACATTTAGTAGAATAGCAGTGTTATCTTCTTGAATATGTCACATAATGATCCTATGAGCAAAATAAAATTGTTCTTGAAATTACTGTACAAGAAAATTAAGTGACACAGAAATATGGCAACTGAACTTGACATCAGACAAACTGTAGGTAGATGTCGAGAAACATTCTAGCTCAGTTACTAATATGAAATTCCTTCTAACAGCAATTCCATTAGGCATCAAAATCCCATCACATTTCACACTCACAGTCCAAAAAACACTCCAAGTATGGAAAGAGTTTCTAAAACCAAGACCTAGACAAACTCTCAAAAAGAAAGTAATGATTTCTCTGTCATGACTTGAACTGGTATTCTCTGAGCTAGCAGCTATTCTGGTGCAAGGCAGGAATAACACATATAGAAAATTTATACATGAACAAGGTGCTCAACCTTTAACTTCAATTTTTGGCTTTCTGCAAGGCCAAACTAGATCTTTAAAAGGAATTAATGAAACAATATACCAAAGCAAACGTTTCCATATCCAATAATGGTATAAAAAACCTTAGTAAAGTACTCACAACCCAACAATGGTAGATGACTTTTCATACTATGACGTATACTCACATACATCACATTCCTTTCCTGTGACCACTGAGGCTACTGACTGGCCTCATAGTTCATGTGCAGCCCAGAGATTGTATATCCATAGGATAGATAATAATAGTTGATCAGTCGGTTTGAGAACCCCACTGAACCTAAGAATGGGTGTGTTTTACCCCCGTTGTCAATGCAGCTGGGATGAATGTAGATGCGCCCCTGCCGGACAGGACACATCCCTGCTCTAATTCACTTCAATGGGAACACTGGAGATAGCCGAGTGCTGTACTTCTACTTGAAGAGAATGGGTATGGAGATGCATCCCGGTCATTAGGGTCATGCCTACCAAGGCCGACGTTAGGGGGGGAGGCAAACTGGGCAATCGCCCAGGGCCCCCACAACTTAAGGGGCCCCCTGACTCCAGCACCATTAGCTGTAAATCAGCACCTGGGGTTCCAAGCTCCTGAGGGGGCTCACTGGGCTACTAGGTGCTAATTGCCTCTCACCCCTCACTTGCTTACCAAGTGTCCGCGCAGGCTGACAGCTCCCTCCTCCCCTTTCCTCCAATCGGAGTCTTGCACTGCAGGGGATGATCCATTACATTAGGCTGCTGCAGCCCCGTGTAATCAATCTCTGACTCCAGGTATGTACTGTGTCTTGTGTGCGTGTGTGTGTGTGTGTACATGTTGTGTGTGTGTGTGTGCACATGTGTGTGTCTGTACATGTTGAGTGTGTATCTGTGTGTGTGTGTTGTGTGTGTACATGTTCTGTGTGTGTCTATGTGTGTACACATTTTCTGTCTTGTGTCTCTATGTATGCATGTGTAGTAATACAGATTCCCTATGGTATGCAAAACTTGAACCAGAATTTCAGATATATTTGCTTTGCTATGCTGTCAGTATTTACTGCAGTTTTGCATTACATTTCTCAGGATGATCAGCTCTATATTTCCTAAGATTCTTGCTATATATGTAAATGATGAAGCCAGATAAAAACTGTAATTTTAAAATTAATTGAAAACAATTAGGCTAGGTTCACATCTGCTCCGGCCTCTCCATCATTCAGATCCGCCAGGGGAGCCAGACCACTGTTTTAGAGGTTACACACAGACACCCACAGTCACAACAGGTGCACAGAATTATGGGGACATTTTCCTGCAGGTCTTCCAATGTGGTATACCTCATAATGTGTGTGCAATGTCCCACCACAGGCCTCTATGTGGGGGAAACAGGGCAGAGACTTAGTCAGCGAATGAACTCACATAGATCCAATATTAATAACAGCAGAACAGATCTCCCAGTGGCCGCACATTTCTCCGGAGAAAACCACTCTATTGAAGATTTGCGGGTTGTGGTTTTAATGGGACATTTGAAGACGCAGGAGGAGAGGAAACAATGGGAGTACAAGTTTATGCAAAAATGTAAAACTCTGCAATTTGGACTTAATATTCATGCCAGCTTCATGTCACACTATGTATGAACTGTGAGGGTCACAAATCACCTCCTGATAGCAAACAGATAACAGATCCCTCTGTCACGCACCACAACTTTTCAGATTGTTTTTTGACCGATTGTAAATAACTTCTCTACTTAGATTGCATTTTGTTTTGGGTTTTTTAAGGACTCTAAAATCCTTTGAAGACCATGTGTATAGGGTATAAATAATCTGTGAATTTTCAGTTCTTGTATAACACCATGTCTGAAGAAGAGAGATAGACTCTTGAAAGCTTACTTATCAAATATACTGAGTTAGCCTCTAAAAGGTATCGCCTGATTTCTTCACTCTTCCATAGCATTGTACTGTCAGAGGGGGCGTTCCTTACCACCCAGCAGTGACGCTAAGCAGTAAGGCCCGCCCTTCTGACAGTGGAGAGATATCTGTGCCAAAGCTGACAGTGCATTGAATTCAACGCACTGTCAGCTTTCCAGCGGTATATAAAACTGTGGATGCCAGAGTACATGAAAGATCCTCTTGAAATTGGCTGACAGAAAATTTCTCCATGCAGGACTTTTGTCTCTGCAGATTTTCAGCGTTTTCTGGAGACTCCAGTGCAGATGTAAACTTAGTCTTAGTTATACATAGCCGCAACGTATGAGGACTACATGACCTGATTCTGCTTTGGTTGGACAGGCTGGAAATCTTCTAACCGATCATATCCTGTCCTCAAATGTCTCATCTATATACCCACTGACATAATTAACTGCTTATAGTGGCCCTTTCACACAGTATACTCTCCCATAGTGACCCCTCCACACAGTATAATGTCCCATGGCAGCCCCTCCACACAGTATAATGTCCCATAGTGGCCCCTTCACGCAGTATAATGTCCCATGGCAGCCCCTTCATACAGTATAATGTCCCATAGTGGCCCCTTCACACAGTATAATGTCCCATAGTGACCCCTCCACACAGTATAATGTCCCATGGCAGCCCCTCCACACAGAATAATGTCCCATAGTGGTCCCTTCACACAGTATAATGTCCCATAGTGGCCCGTTCACACACTATAATTTCCCCTACGGTGTATGGTGCAAATATTACAAAAATTTTGGGTTCAGCAAAACCCCAAAATTTTTGGGGATCACGACTCATGAACTATTATTATACTCTGGGTCTCTTCAGAACCCAGAGTATAATGTTCGGAGGCCCAGGGGAGTTAAAAACTTACCTCTCCTGTGCTCCAGTGCTACTTCATGTTGTCTTCAATTACACCACAGATGTGGGTTACGTTGGTGTCATTGTGCGTCAATTATGCCAGCTGGACCCACGTGCCATCTGAAACATCATTGAAGAGGGCTGAAGACAAGAATTCGCGTTGGAGCACAGGAGAGGTAAGTAAGACCCCAGAGTATAATAATAGCAGTTTGCTGAAGCGAAACTGCCAGGCAAACCTCGCACTGCGGATCTTGCGACGTTCGCCCAACAGATACCAAGTACCACAGCCATACTTACCGATCCCAGTGCAATCCATATCTCGTTCCTTGTAAGTAAAGCGACGTGATGTGGGATGCACGGGGCCCCCTGGAGGGCTGAAGGGGAAGTCGGGGTGGCTGAGGGCAGGAATGGGGACCAGTTAGTAAATAGGGCCCGTTACCTGCTGGAGTAAGTTAATGGCTTCCTATTTAAAAAACAAAAGCAGCAGGTGCCCACCAGGCCTCCCTATGGTCACCCATGGTTTATTTTGGTACTGAGATGTACATGGGATTTGCTTTGTCTTGAGAAGAATAAAGTTGTATTTGGCCAGTTTTTTTTTTCCAATATAATGTTTATTGAATTTAGGATGCATACAAAATAACAGAAAAGAAAACATACTGGTGCAGTACAATAAGGGAAAAAATATAAAGGAGGGGCAGGTGGGGAATGAAAAGCAAAGGGAGGGACAATATGCATGATATCTTAGGACAATATCTGGGTGAATAGTCCATGATCCTACAAAGATAGGGATGGTGAAACCAAAGAGAGTGCTGGAAATCTTCGGAGCCAAGGGGTCCAGACCGCTAGAAAGGCTGAAAAGGAACCATTACGAAGTGCAAACAGTTTTTCTGAGACAAAATGTTGTTAGACCGTCTCAATCAGGAGTGAATATGGAGGAGGAGCAGGAGATCTCTAGTATCAACAGCTTTTGAGTTAGAAGAATATGTAAGATTAATTTACACTCTTCTAGTGGGTGGGATTCTATCCCCAGGGACAAGAAGGACAATGGAGGAGATATAGATACTGGTCTATGGAAAATGGACGTGAGTAGCTGGGCAATCCTGCGCTACTCAGGGGCAATATGAGGACATCCCCAAAAAATGTGGATTAGGGAGCCTTTGTGGCTACAGGATCTTCAGCATATCTGAGATACCTCAGGGTAGATTCTCTGCAGCACCATGGGTGTGAGGTACCACCCAGTAAGCAGCTTAACATGTACTTCCCAAAGGTAATGTGGCTTTCAAAGAGAAGTGCATGGCCTTGAACCAATGTCAAGTAGAGAATGTAACCCCCAAATCCTTCTCCCAGTTGATTATGTGCATCCTCCTAAAGATCTCCCGATCATCCAACACACAATCATAAATCATTCTCAAAGTCACCCCCTCTTTCTGCAAAGGAAGGTTTAGTAATCGCAGCAAAATATTGGGAATCTACACAGTTCGTAAGTCAGTAGTACGTAGGAGATGAGATATACGCAAGTATGGAAACAACATATTGTGGGGAAGTCGGAATTTAACAGACAAGGTCTCATATGAGAGCAGAGAGTTACCTTCCCAGAAATCAGTGATCACTCTAATACCACATGCAGTAAGGGTGTCTATAGGCAAGTCCGAGACAAAGTATTTTAATTCCTCCAGGGGTATAGGAGCATATCTACATTCAGTGAAATTTTGCAGAGAAAGTGCTAATTGGGACCAGGCATTGAGGAATGTGCGAATAGAGGGCCCACCAGGGAGGGATCAATGAGTTTTGCATAAAGCAAAGAGAGCATGGATCTGTCATTATTAAAGGCTGTCTCTATGGATGTCCAAGACGTGCATGAGTCTCTAGAGCTGGTTGGCATTATAGTATGACAACAAGTTGGGCAAGCCTGCGCCCCCTCTCGACCTGTTAAAGTATAGAATAGTAGCTACCACTCTAGATCTGCATTTGAACCATATAAACTCACAGTGATAAGCAATTATTATGAGAATTGGACCAAGTCCCTGGCAGCAATCAGAACCCCTTCTCTCTTTTTTGGATTATTAGCAGTGTATGCCACTGGGAACTGCCTGTAGGAACACTGAGGGGAATTAAAGTCGGCAAAATGGATCTCCTGTATGCACAAAACATCCGCCCTTGCGCTATCACATAGCCATAGCGCAGATTATTTAAAAGGGGAGTTTATGCCCTTGGCATTTAAAGATATAACCTTAATAGACATGATAAGTTAAAAGACAGTGGTTGATAGCAGCAGTATATTCATATGAGTTAAAGGATCGTAGGGCCCCAGGATCTCCAGTCACAGAAATACTGACACACATTGTACAAAAAATAGAGGTGACAATAGGGAAGATTAACGAAGCAAATGCAATCAAGTAAATTCGGTCAAAGACCAACAAGAGGAACTTACAACTTCAGGAATAGGTGCGCCTAGCAGGTAGAGAAATAAATCCCCTGCAAAGGAATGGGGGTTAGTCAGTCCGCCTATACCACCAGCCTCTTCTGTGTTGATAGTCGGTGACACTCAATGACGTTTCTGAACTACACTCCATTCCGAATCAAGGTGCGGTTGTTGAGTCTTTTCTTTCAAAGGTCCCCAGTCAGGCAAAGGGATGCCCCAATCAAGCAATAGCTTAGGGCCGTCAGCTGGATCCTGGAGAGTATGATAAAGGCCATTTCTTTGTATGAGCAATCTGGTAGAGAAGCTCCATTTGTATGGCACATTGGAGGATCAAAGCACTGCTATCTGGGCAAATTTCCTGCGCATCTGAATCGTGGCTTGAGACAAGTCAGCGAACAAGTTGATCTCTTCATAAGGGTTAGGCAACTTCCCAGCTTCTGAGCGGCCTACATCAGGGCCTCCTTTACACGCAAAAAATGTATCGGGGCAATAGGAGAGCTTTAGGTTTTGGCAATCTGTGAATTCTGTTGATGACCAGTTCCACAAGCAGTTTTATGATCTTTTCCGAAAAGTCAGTGAGCTCTCTGGTGGAAATAGATTCAGGTATACCTCTTATGTTAACATTACTCCTCCTATTGTGGTCCTCTAGGTCAACCATTTTAGCCTTGATCATGTCCACTTCTTCCTCTAAGGCATAATGTGCGTCTATGAGGGCATTATGAGAGCTGGTAAGTTTGGCCATCTTAAGCTCAATAGTGATGCATTAACATAGGCCGACATTTTAAGTAAGTCAGAGGCTATGGAATGCCACAGGGCCGAAATCATACTTTTTATAAAAGTCTCCGAAGCTGCTCGTTTGGAGAAAGGGAAGTCTGCAAAGGGGTCTGGCTCAGGAGGTTCGGTAGTATCTGTGCCGTTATCTGCTGAATGCTGGAAGTCCATACAAGGCCTTCTTTTTCCCAGACTAGCAGATGGGAAGTGCGGGTCCGAGACAGAGCCAGCGCCGGCCATGTTGGGAGGAGAAGAAGCGGACCAAGACCCTGGCTGGCTATGCATAAGTGAGTCCACGTCCGATACCATGAGACGCCGTCTCTGGATCAAAGAGGAGTCTACATCAGGAGATGGACCATGCTGAAGTTCTGGGCTCTCAGTGTAGGGGCCCGGCTCTGGACCAGTCGGAGATGAGGAGGTTGAACAGGACCAAGATGGAGCTTCCTCAGTGTGGGAAGGAGAGCACAATGCAAAGAAGTCTGTAAGCTACTTCGGGACGGTTTTAATGAACCTTTGCAGGTCATCATGTCGGGGAGGAGGTAGAAAGCAATCCCCGGGTCGGAAAATCAGAAATTCATGCTGAGGAGTCACATGTATAGTCGCTTTAGATAGGCTGAAATAGGAAGCTCAGAGAAGTGCGACCGTCTTGGTGCTCAGCTAGGCCACACACCCCATATTTGGCCAGTTTTGAACCACTGTGTACATGTGAAAATTACTTGATTTACCAATCATCTTGACCAAGAGATGGTGATCCTTAGAGCTAAAATGACCCCCAGTCTGTATATAAATAAATTATATATATATATTTTTTTTATTAGGAGCTTAACATAAGAGTATCCAATAACGATGTGTATTAGAAAAAGGTTATGTAAATATATGTTTCACATCTTTCCTTTTGGAAATGTGACTGATATTTCTAAATGATTGGCATTTACTAAAGAATAACTGGCAGTAAAGTATAAACGGGCTGTTGCAATCGGTTCCAGGAACATTTTCTGTGTATTTAACTTACAAAATAACAGGCATTTGACCTCTGTCTGATTTCGGGTTATTAACATGTAAAAAGGATTTTAACTTACAAAATAACAGTCCTTTGACCTCTTGCTGATTTCGGGTTACTAACATGTAAAAAGGAGTGATCACTTTCCTCCAATGCCAGTGATTCTTCATGTGTCAATAGGTTTGCACCTACTGTGACAGCAGATGTGTAATACAATAAAACAAGGTTGTTACTGCAACAAACAATTTATCCATGTACAGTCTTGACAACATGTTTATGCCACGCTTATCTAACCAATCTATAAACAAAATTATTTCTAGAACTGTTTTTCCTATTTTTTTCATGAGATAAACAATTTATGTTTGGCTATTTATTTTTAATTATTTGATGTACAAATGTCTGATAAGAATTTATTGTAAAGGTACAGCTGAAACTGCCAATTTAGGCAGGACCAGCTGACTAATGTGTATCTGATCATAGATATAGACAGAAAAGGATATAGCTGCTGATTTTCAATATGCCTAATCGTTGATTGTAATGTCAATCTGTATTCCCTTAGTCCAGACAGCAGCACAATATGGGGTATCTCTGCCCCTGTGTGTTGTTTAGGACAGGTGGAACCTTTAATTAGCACCAAAAAAGTGCCTCCTACTAGCCCTATAAGAGGGCACAAGAGACCTCCCTCCACTGTGTAAATTATAAAGTAACAGGAAACAAGCTTCTAGGGAGGGAAGCCTTGTGCTGCTGTCTGGACTAAGGGAATACAGATTGACATTACAATCAACGATTCCCCTTACGTCCGACAGCAGCACAATATGGGGAGATAGCAAGTAATTCCCCTAGGGAGGGTTTCCTCGCCTTACAACATCAAGGACTGACTGACCAAAGGCAGTTGTCTGGAAACTGCGGATGTCCAATGATAATGTTTAACAAAAGGTCAACTGAGATGACTATGATGCAGCCGCACAAATCTGGTCCAATGGTAAGGACCGATACTCAGCCAAAGAAGTCGACAACCCAGGTCGAGTGGCCGTAGAAAGACTGGAGGGAATAACTCCTGAATAAGAAAGGAAGACTTAATTGTCTCCTTGATCCATGTGGATAGAGTAGGCTTGGAAGCCTTGAGGCCTCTGTTTTTACACTGCATATCAATTAGTAGGCTTTCGGCCTTCTTAAGCGGTTGAGTGTGGAATAGGTAAATCCACAGACACCTTACCACATCTAAGGTGTTGAGCTTTTCTTCCTCCTCAGAGGTTGGAGAGGGGAAAAACACAGGTAACGAAATTAGCTGATTGCTATTATAGTATGAGGGGACCTTAGGGATAAACCCAGGCAAACCTAAGGTGCACCCTATCTGCAAAAAACAAAATGTACGGTTCTCTAGAAGAGAGGACCTGGAGTACCCCTACTCTTTGGCAGATATAATAGCCAACAAAAAAGTGGTTTGTAGGCTAAATATTTTATCCCCGTAGTCTCCAAGGGTCCAAAAGGAGGACCGCACAGGCCTGTAATGACTACCGCAAGGTCCCACTGGGGATGATACTGAGGGCTTTAGCCTCATTGCCCCTTTAAGGAACCTTGCAACCAGAGGATCCTGAGACAGACGTCTGTTCAAATGAGCGGAGAGGGCCGCAATCTGCACTTTCAAAGTGGCAGGGGCAAGGCCCTTATCCAAACCGTCCTGAAGAAAATATCAGCCGTTGAAGGTTCTAGATTATTAATACCCTTCTTGGAGCACCACTCCATGAAAATCTTGGCTGTCCTCTGGTAGTTCTTATTGGTAGATTCTGCTCTTGCAGAATAAAGGGTCTTCAGGACGGCCTCTGACAGTCCTCTATCCTGCTGTAGGGACTGCTCAACCTCCAGGCTGTCAGGTTGAATCTCCAGAGATCCTGGCACTTCAGAGATCCTTGGGAAACCAGGTTCTGGATGGGGGGAAGCCTCCAATATATCCCTCGACTCATCTCCATGAGTTGGGAAAAACCAAGCTCTTTTTGGCCAGAATGGAATGATGGCTATCACAGAGACTTGGTCCTGTCTGATTTTCATTAATACCTTTGGTATTATTGGAATTGGAGGGAAGATGTATGCCAGCCTGGACCTCCAAGGGATGGACAGGGCATCCACTGCCAAGGGATTGTCCTCCTGGTAAAGGGAACAGAACTTCTCCACCTTGGCGTTGAGTCGGGTTGCCATGAGGTCTATTTCTGGAAGACCCCTGTTCAGGGTAATCTGATGAAAGACTTCTGGATTGAGTGACCATTCTCCTGATACGGCATAACCCCGACTCAACCGATCCGCTACTATGTTCAGGGAGCCCTTGATGTGAACTGCGGATAAATGGGTTAGATTTTTCTCTGCCCATGTAAATATCAGATCTGCCTCCCTAAGGAGGGTTGGTGATCTGGTGCCTCCCTGTCTGTTCACGTACAGCACTGTGGTCATGTTGTCTGACTGGATTTTGACTGCTCTTCCCTGGGAAGAGGCGAGAAATGGAGTAAGGCACGATATACGGCTCTGAGCTCCTTCCAGTTGGACGAGGTCCTTTTTTCAGGAGCGCTCCAGACTCCCTTTATGGAGTTTTCGTCCAATGGGCTCCCCATCCCGAGAGGGATGCATCTGTAGTCAACAGGGTCCAAAAAGGTTGGACCGTGGACCTTCCGTCTTTCAGGTGCAACCACCACTTGAGGGAAAAAGACGGGTCCTGGGGGAGAGTTGAATCTTCTTGCTGAATGTAAGAAGGGAGCGATCCCAAGCCTCTAGTAACTCCTTCTGGAGGGGACGTAAGTGCCACAAGGCCCATGGGACTGCCTCCACTGCGGAAGACATCAAGCCCAGGATCTTCATCAATGTTCTGATGGAGGCTATCGGCTTTTTGAAGAGCTGCCGCAACCAGCTTCTCCTTCCTTGCTGGTGTCAAGGAGATTTGCAGGCGGACTCAATCTAGGAAGTAGTTTTCTCAGAGGAACTTCCTTCGAGTTGAAGGGATCGTTTTTGACTTCTCCCAATTTATAAGCCATCACAGACTCTGAAGGCTGTCTGTAGGTACTGGAGCAGAACAGACTCTGACTGGGCCTTTATCAACCAGTCGTCTAGATAAGGCACCAAGAATATCCCCTGAAGCCTGAGGGCGGCCGTTATGGGGGCCACTACCTTTGTAAAGGTGTGGGAAGCAGAGGAGATCCCGAAGGGTAGTGCTGTGAATTGAAAGTGCTTCCTGTGGCTGGAAACTACTACGGCAATCCTTAGAAAAAAACCTTCTGTGTGGAGGTAAATAGAAATATGCAAATAGGCGTCTTTTATATCCAAAATCACAAAAAACATCGCCTTAGAGGAGAAAGGTGTTGACAGACTTTATGGTTTTCCTATGGAAGCGCTTCTTTTTGATGAAGCGGTTGAGGTACCTTAAGTCTATGATCATTCTCCACTTGTCTGCCGGTTTTGGCATCAGGAAGACGGGAGAATAGACACTGGATCCTTCTTCTAGAGAAGGGATTTCCACCAGGGCTCCCTTGTGAATGTACTCTCGGATGAAGCATTCCAGGGAGGCTGCGAGTTAACACAAACCGATCCTGAGGAGGACGGAGGAAATTCATTGCATAACCTCTTTGGATTACCTACCGGACCCATGGGTCTCGAATTTTTTCCTGCCCGCAGTTGAGAAAGTGGGAGACACGACCTCCGACAGGAATCTCGGCCACAGGAAAACTGCTTCTGATGTCAAAAGCTAGGCTTGACTTTTTTTATCATCAGACTTCGGAATCTCCGGCCGGCGCCTCTAGAGGAATAACTAGAGCCTCTCTGGACTGCCTTCCACGACGAGGCGGATAGCCTCTACCACAGCCAGAGCCAGACCTACCTCTGAAGGCCTGGGGTAAAGGTTTACCCTTCTTGTCGGCCAAGCCCTCTAGGATCTCGTCTAGGGCACAGCCAAAGACTCTACCCGGCTCAAAGGGTAATGCGCACAAATTATAGTTTGAGGGGAACACAGCTCTCCAAGGTTTTAACCATAGAGGTCTTCCTGCTGCAGTGTTCTTGGTAAGTGCCAGGGATTTGGCCGCCAGCCTTAATTGATGGTGGGAGGCTTCCGTTAAATATTCAGCTGCCAGGGAAACTGAGCCTAGAAACCCTAGCAGCTCGTCTCTGGAGACTCCAGAGTCGGTCACTTTTGAGGTGGACCAGGTCAGTACATAATTTGGCTGACACTTCACAGGACGCAACCGCACAGCGGTCTTGGGCGAGGCAGCTGAATAAGCCTTCTTGAAGGTATTGTCGAAGCGCCTGCCATGGCGTCGTGCAGATTTGCTCCATCATCTGATGGTACCTTAGTGCGGCAGGACAGTTTAGCCACCGCCATATCCACCTTGGGAGGAGGACCCCATTGAGCAACTGGGAATAAAGCGCTGAACCTCCTAGGAACCACAAGAGGTTTTTCAGGACTTCTCCACTCTGAGGACATTAATTTTTGTAATGTCTGGTCCACTTGGAAGACCCTAGGCCCTCTATAGGTGGACGCGGAGGCTTCCCCCGTCAACATCACGATCCTTAGACCGGATGGACTTCAGCAGCCGGCTTAATTTTTCGAGTGGAAGCACGGCCTGCTGGGATCTTCAGTGGAATCGTCAGATGAGAGTGTCTCGTCCACTATCTGATAATCTTCATCAGAGATCCGTAAGGAAGATTGTGTCTCAATCTGCGGTCTCTTGGCAATCTGGGCGATGGAAGAACGAATCTCCTTTAAGAGACTCCTCATAAAGTCCTTTACCCAAGTAACAACCTCTTATAGAAGGTACTTCCGGCAGGGTCCGCGACACTGGTGACAGCGGGTAAAATCATAGCCGTCAGGTAAAGGGGTATTGCAATCCAAACACATTAGGTGTTTCAAGTTTAGAGGAATTTTTCCTCCTAAGCGCATCGCCATTACGTGCTGCAGAAGATGACATCTGAAACATCAAACAGCCACGTGACACTGAAACAGGGAAGATCGCCAAGCATCGCATAAAAACCCAAGGGGTACTTCTTTTCTTTTTTTTTTTTTTTTTGAATCGGTCACTTGAAGAGAGAAAAAAACCGTCAGAAAAAAAAACAGCCACCGCAACCCGCAGCAGAGGAGCTAGAAACCACTCACTCAACAAATAAAGGACTGCATTCAGACCTTTTAAATGTAATCCAGCAGCGAGGGGAGGAAGCCAACAAAGAAACATTTATACAGCACCAAAACAAGTCAAACGCCAGGAGCATAAGCCTAAGCCAGAGGCTCAAAATACAAGCAGCAAAAATCAATTCTATATTTTGCCTTTAAATTTTAAATTTCCAAACTTACCGCACTTTTTCCGAGAAAACCGGAAGTAGGGCGCGGTGGTGCGCAAAGGCTTCCTTCCCCTGGGAACACGGGACCGGAGAAAAGTTCCGGCCGAGGAGGTTCCCCGCTTACTTCCGGGATTGCGCTGCCTGCAGATGGATGCCGGATAACGCTGCGCTGCGGTGCAAAGGCCCGAAGGACCGGAGGTTTTTTCTTTGGGACCGAGGTACCCCAAGAAGGTAAGCCAGGAGTAACTAAAACCCCTAGCAACGGGAGGTCACAAGAGACCTCCGTCCACCTGTTCCACACAGGACAGAAAAAAACACAGTGGAGGGAGGTCTCTTGTGCCCTCTTATAGGGCTAGTAGGAGGCACCTTTTTGGTGCTAATTAAAGGTTCCACCTGTCCTAAACAACACACAGGGGCAGAGATACCCCATATTGTGCTGCTGTCAGACGTAAGGGGAATCCTTTGTTCTCGAGGATGATTAGTTGCCATCAGAGGTGTCCAGAAGCAATCTATTTGTCTCTCCCCACCAAGGAGACATGCATGCTTTACTCTTCCCCACAATCGACTATATGGGTCAATGACATACAACTGGCACATTTTTTTTTGTCAGAAGACATATGAGACAACATGAGATTTGATGCTGTGTAAGGGCCCAAATAAATGTTTCTAAATCTCAGTCCTTGGAAGTTTTCAGAACTGCTAGGAGGAGATTAGGAAGTTTCTTTCCCTTTGAGTGGTACCTAGAAAGGACCAGGGGCGCACCGCTAATGAGGCGAAGTGAGGCAGCCGCCTCAGGCGGCACTGTCCCTCACTGTCTGAGGGGCGGCATTTTTACTATTCAATGTAAACCAGCGGGGCTGAGCGGGGCCTGTCCTGGGCTGATTTATGAGACGTCGCATCTCAGCGCAGGCGGTGATAGACAGACGTCGCGGACAAGAAGAGGAGGCGGCGGCTCCATCAAGGCATCGCAGGTAGGTGAGAACTTTTTTTTTTTTTTTATATATATAAATTTTCCTTAACCTGATGGAGTATCCCCAGCAGGTAATGGCCTATTTATTTACCTACCCCACGTCTGCTCGTGGCCGCCTCCGCTTCCCCTTCTGCTATAGTGTGTGTAAATGGGGCGCTATAAACAGGGGCTATGGCGCCTGTTTATATTATACGCTGTCTGTTTATAGTGGCCGTGTGATGTAATTCCAGCCTTGTCACATACTGTAGACATGTACAGGACGAGGCTGTAGTTACATTACATGGCTGCTATAAGATGAATGACACTATGTAAACAGAGAAGCGGTCATGGCGCTTACACAGGTACCATTCAAATAGCTGATCAGTGGGGGTCCTGGGTTTTTGAGCCCCACTGATTAGTTTATCAATGACCTGGAAAACCTTTTAATTAGTTAACACCTGGGGCATTATTAATAAGGGGCACTATTTATACAGGGTACACACGGACATTATTAATATAAAGATGCGAGTATTGGGTATTGGGAGTATTTTTCATTATGAGGGGTTATATCATATATTTAATAATTGGGGTAGCAGAAGGATGGGTGTGTAGGTGAGGATAATGTGGGTTGGATGCCTGGAAAAGTGAGGAGCCAAAGATGTCTGTGTTGCAAACTTTACAGAGACAAGTCACAGCTGTTAAGAAGTGGTCATGGCAGTCCAAAGGGAAGAGAAGGGAAATGTGACCAATTAGAGACGTCACCTGTAAGTCACAAAATGTTACTGCACTGTATTCACCTAAAAGATAGAGAATAAATACCTGATTGATGGGGATCTGTCTGCTGAGACCCCCACTGAACCTGAGAATTGGGTTTTTTCCCCCCACTGGGTGGGAATTCAGCCTGACCGCAGCCATATATATAGGTGTGTCACTTGGTGGATGGACGAACCCGCGTGGCTCTCATTCACTTCAATGGGAGTGCCAAAGATAGCCGAAGTCCAGTACTCAGCTATCTGCGGCGCTCCTGTTATAGAGAATGGAGGCCATGTGGGCTCGTCCATCTACCAAGCAGAAGATGTGTGAAGTTATTGTCATTGTTAATACCGTGTTGTTGATCTGATACTGAAGTAATACAGGAAGAGGAATTCTTAAAAACTGTTTTATAACTTTGTGTATTGTGTATATTGTACGACGATAACAGTGTGTTAAACTAGTAGCATGGAAACTCGATTTTTTTTTGGGGGGGGGGGGCGTCTTTCTATAGTCCGCCTCAGGCAGCAAAGAGGCTGCATGCGCAGACCAAAGTGAGATTAAAAGGCCATGGCTCACCCTATGTGAATTGAAATTGCAGACCCTGCGCAGGCTCACCATAGCTTGTGTAGTGTATGGGGATCATGTCTCGAAGCTGATAAACCCACAAAGGTGCATGGCGATCATGTCCCGAAGATGGCAATAAAGAGACTATTGATAGTGGGCCCCGATGACCCACACAGGTGCACTGATACTGGAAGCCAGAATGGTCTTATTCGCTAACGTGAAATGGTAAATAGAACTATTTAAAACAAATTTCTAATAGCATAGTAGTGATGATACCCATATAAAATGCATACTATATAACTATAAATATATTAATAACAGACAATTAAATATTTATAAATACATATATAAATATATATAAAAATATACATATATAAAAAAACATAAAATGATGATTACTAATAAAATACATAATGTGCCTGTTAAATACATTATGAACATATATGAAATATACTAGAATAATTTTTATCAACTATAGTCAAAATTTCCTTTCTATAATTACAATTTCCACGCTTGCATTATTTGGAAAGTCTAAATCAATTTGATAACCTAACCAAAACATTCTTTAAAAAGGCGGACTGCAATAGTCTTCTTGACTACCGCAGCCTACACTACAGAAAATGAGAGCAGAATGTTCCTTTTGGACAACTCACAAGTAGAAACTACACTAAAGACACTGATTTCCAGGTTACTTTCCAAATAACGCAAGTGAGGAAATTGAAATTATAGAAAGGAAATTGTGACTATAGTTGATAAAAATTAATCAAGTATATTTCATATATTTTCATAATGTATTTAAGGGGAACATTATATATTTTATTTATTCATCATCATTTTATGTTTTTTTATGTATGTATATTTTTATATATTTATATATGTACAGTCATAGCCGTAAGTGTCGGCACCACTGAAAATGATGTATTTCTCCCAGAAAATTATGTTTTGTTATACACTGGGTATTTTATTTGTGTGTATTGAAATTACACACAAAAAAAAAAAAACTGAAAAAAAAAAAAAGCCAATAATTAAATAATTTCACGCAAAACTCCAAAAATGGGTAGGACAAAATTTCTGGCACTCTCAACTTAATATTTGGTTGCATACCCTTTGGAAAAAAATAACTGAAATCAATTGCTTCCTATAACCATCAACAAGCTTCTTACACCTCTCAACTGGAATTTTGCAAACTGCTCCATATTTGAAGGGTGTCTTCTCCCAACAGCAATTTTGAGATCTCTCCACTAGTGTTCAATGGCATTTAGATCCGGACTCATTCCTGGCCACTTCAGAACTCTCCAATGCTTTGTTTCCATCCATTTCTGGGGGCTATTTGAAGTATGTTTGGGGTTATTGTCCTGCTGGAAGACCCATGACCTAGGATGCAAACCCAACTTTCTCACACTGGGCCCTACATTGAGAACCAAATTCCTTTGGTAATCTTCAGATTTCATGATGCCTTGCACACAGTCAAGACTCCCAGTGCCAGAACCAGCAAAACAACCCCAAATCTTTGAACCTCCACTATACTTAAAGGGGTTGTCGAGGATAAAATACAGTCATGGCCAAAAGTTTTGAGAATGATACAAATATTAATTTTTACAAAGTCTACTGCTTCAGTTTTTCTAATGGCAATTTGCATATACTCCAGAATGTTATAAAGAGTGATCAGCTTAACAGCAATTACTTGCAAAGTCAATATTTGCCTAGAAAATGAACTTTATCCCCCAAAACACATTTCAACATCATTGCAGCCCTGCCTTAAAAGGACCACCTAACATCGTTTCAGTGATTGCTCCATTAACACAGGTGTGGGTGTTGATGAGGACAGGGCTGGAGATCAATCTGCCATGATTAAGTAAGAATGACACCACTGGACACTTTAAAAGGAGGCTGGTGCTTGCCATCATTGTTTCTCTTCTGTTAACCATGGTTATCTCTAAAGAAACATGTGCAGTCATCATTGCACTGCACAAAAATGGCCTAACTGGGAAGAGTATTGCAGCTAGAAAGATTGCACCTCAGTCAACAATCTATCGCATCATCAAGAACTTCAAGGAGAGAGGTTCCATTGGTGCCAAAAAGGCTCCAGGGCGCCCAAGAAAGACCAGCAAGTGGCAGGACCGTCTCTTAAAAGTGTTTCAGCTGCGGGATCGGGCTACCAGCAGTGCAGAGCTTGCTGAGGAATGGCAGCAGGCAGGTGTGAGTGCATCTGCACGCACTGTGAGACGGAGACTCTTGGAGCAAGGCCTGGTCTCAAGGAGGGCAGCAAAGAAGCCACTTCTCTCCAGAAAAAACATCAGGGACAGACTGATATTCTGCAAAAGGTACAGGGAGTGGACTGCTGAGGACTGGGGTAAAGTCATTTTCTCTGATGAATTCCCTTTTCGATTGTTTGGAACATCTGGAAAACAGCTTATTCGGAGAAGAAGGGGTGAGCGCTACCACCAGTCTTGTCTCATGCCAACTGTAAAGCATCCTGAAACCATTCATGTGTGGGGTTGCTTCTCAGCCAAGGGAATCGGCTCTCTCACAGTCTTGCCTAAAAACACAGCCATGAATAAAGAATGGTACCAGAATGTCCTCCAAGAGCAACTTCTCCCAACCGTCCAAGAGCAGTTTGGCGCTCAACAATGCCTTTTCCAGCATGATGGAGCACCTTGCCATAAAGCAAAGGTGATAACTAAATGGCTCAGGGAACAAAACATAGAGATTTTGGGTCCATGGCCTGGAAACTCCCCAGATCTTAATCCCATTGAGAACTTGTGGTCAATCATCAAGAGACGGGTGGACAAACAAAAACCAACAAATTCAGACAAAATTAAAGCATTGATTCTGCAAGAATGGACTGCTATCAGTCAGGATTTGGTCCAGAAGTTGATTGAGAGCATGCCAGGGAGAATTGCAGAGGTCCTGAAGAAGAAGGGTCAACACTGCAAATATTGACTTGCTGCATTAACTCATTCTAACTGTCAATATAAGCTTCTGTTACTCATAATATGAATGCAATTATATTTCTGTATGTGATAAAAACATCTGACAAACACACATAAAAACCAGAGGGCAGCAGATCATGTGAAAATATAATATTTGTGTCATTCTCATAACTTTTGGCCATGACTATAGGAATTAACCCCTAATTAAACCCCCTACCCCCACCTAACTTCTAATTTACTTCTATTAAAAAAAAAATACCCAATTACCCATTACACACTTTCTGATAATCCGGTGACGTTTCATTTCACCGCTTCCGAAACAGAACGTCACCAGTACTCTTACTCCCCCAACCCCATCAATACTTACGTGTCCTCCTGTCCAGGAATGGCACTCCATCTCTACTGCGTAGGTGTCACAGGTACTTCTGGTCTGTGTACAGGCTAGTAGAGTGGAAGAGAAGCTTCTCCAGCCTACGCACAATGAAGGAGAAAGGAGGAGCCATCTCCCAGAGAGGAAGATAGGTAAGTATGATGCGATGGGGGGGGTTGTAGTGGGTGGGATAGCTTAGCTAGGGAGACAGGGAGGGGGGGCTAGTAGTGGACCGGATAGCTTAGCTAGGGAGATAGGGAGGGAGGGCTAGTAGTGGGCAGGAAAGCCTAGCTAGGGAGACTGGGAGGGGGGATGTAATGGAGTGAGAGAGCGGAGGCAGTGAGAGGGAGGTAGTGTGGAAGGTACACAGGAAGCTACAAAGCAGGAAGTTACATCATGTAAACAAATGCAGAGGATACCAGGATCTCCCACAGATACCCAGAAATCACTCAAAACACTGCTAAAGGTATATGGGTGTACTTATTAACCCATTACTAGCACTAACAGACCTTTTTAAAGAAAATATTTTTTGCCCGGAAAACCCCTATAACTGTTGGTACTGTTTTCTTTTCTTTGTAGGCCTTATTCCATTTTCGGTTCTCCATGACACACAAAGCAAAGATTGAGTCTTCTCTCCTTTTTATCTGTTTTCAGGGGTGATTTTTATATTGCCCACACCTGTTACTTGCCACTGGGGAGTTTCAATGAGCATCACATGCTATATTTACCCAAAATTTTGAAAAGGTGCCAACAATTTTGTCCGGCCCATTTTTGAAGTTTTGTGTGAAATTATGTCCAATTTGCCTTTTTTTTTGTGTGTTGCTCCAATACACACAAAGGAAATGAACATGTGTATAACAAAACGTGTAATTGCAATAATTTTCTTGGAGAAATACTTCATTTTCTGGACAAATTTCAGGGGTGCCAACACTTATAGCATGACTGTATTTCTAGATATTTAATTGTCTGTTATTAATGTATTTATAGCTATATAGTATGCCTTTTATATGGGTATCATCACTACTATGCTATTAACATTTGTTTTAAATAATTCTATTTACCATCTCACATTAGTGACTAAGCCCCTTCTTGCTTTATCAGTGCACCTGCGTGGATCATCAGGGCCAAGGCATGCGCACAATTGGCAGGAGCTATACCCATATCTTAATAATGATTTATTTTAGGTTCTGATATGTAGCTAGGGGTGATGTTCTAAGTGATGTATCATTCTTAAATTATACAATATGTGATGGTACGCTAAAAGGTTTTGGTGGGGTGAAGGTTAAATTGATAGGGAGTTTGAGGGGGTGGAGGTTTATAGAGAGAAAACGATAAAACAAGAATCCTGGACTTTCAATTATATTGCATGTATTTGGAGTGGTAGCAACCTGCCGTTTTGATGATATATGGCTGCAACAATATTGTTCCGTGCCTCTGTATTTGCATTTTCTTTTTGACTTAAAACAGAATAAAAAAAAAAAAAAAAAAAAAATGAACACATGCACACTTGACCGAGCTAAGCGTACATGTGTATGAGGGGTGTTGAGAGTAAATGCTGTCAGCTGAATGCTTGTTTTGCTGCCACCTATTTAAAGTGTTTGGAAATCTGAGAGAGGAAATCTAGTAAGATTCTTTACAAATGAATCAAGGAATTTGCAGCTGCTGATGGTTTAATTTTGGGGTCTAATAAATGATATTATTAACCTTTGCATATGTGTTATGAACAAGTACAATTTGGACTCAGTTGTGAAAAACTGTTGATTCATTGGCAAGTGCTACTATCATATTGGAAAACTGGTGCTATTACACATTTTGGAGTGACTAAATCTGCATATGGAAATTCATACAGATGTGCAGTGTGAGGATCTGAAGGAAAATGTTGCTGCATGTTCCTTATGAACTTGTGTTAATCAGTAAAATGTTTTCTTCCTACCTAATTCTTTTTTAAATAAATGTACAATTATAGTTTTATAGAGAAATGCACAAGGGGTGTTCACTAAGTTATTTACCTCAGTATCTTCTGTCAGTGTTAGAAGCTGAGCTTGTCTGTGCAGGTTCAGACCAGGGCCGCTTTATCCTTAGGGCCAATGATACAGCTGCACCATGCTCTATGGTAGTAGGGATCCCCTCAGCCACCCTAGACTGAGTGGGACAGTCCTACATTTCGGGTGCTGTCCCGCTGTTCCGGACGGCAGGCACCTGCCATAGCATCTTCAGAGTAAATGTACCATAAAGTGAAAGCAGTGATTTTGTAAGATTGTTTGGTCAAACTTAGTGTTATAGCTTATGAATTAGGCATTTCAGTTGGCACAGTTTCCAGTATCATTCATGATGTTTTGATGATGTCAAAGATCAGTTCCCGATAGGTGCCACGAATGTTGACGACCTGAGCAAAAAACATGTCGCCACCAAGAGAATTTAGACATACTTAGAGAAAATCCAGGAGTCTTCTATTTTCGGGTTGTTATGGGTGATGATACATCTACTACCATGATCCTGAGACTAAACAAGAGTTCAAAGAAATTTTGTGTGCTGGAAAGGTCATGGCAACAGTTTTTTGGAATACAGAATTCATGCCACACAAGACAATTACTGAAGACAACTATGTTTTAACAATGAAGACATTACAGTAGGCAAAGAGAAACGCCATGGGAACTTGTGGACAGGTGTGTGTGGATGCTTCATGTTAATGTGCCACCTCACAAGTTTAGCAAATCGCAAGCTGCTATCAGGGAATGTGGCTTCATGGAGCTTAACCATCTACCCTACAGCCCAGACTTGGCTCTCAGCACTTCTGGTACAAAACAGAGGCTTATTGCTTACTAAAGCTTGGATCCTGGTTTGAAAAAGGCTTCTCAATGTATATAAATATTTGTACGTGTGTGTGTATGTATATATATATATATATATATTTATAAAATTTTACTACAGTAAATGTATAACTAATTATTATTATACATAAACCATTTTAGAAGGAGTTAGATTGAAATGTGTATCTGAGTTGGAGTATGGATAAACAGCAAAACACTGCCAAGATGGAAATAACTGTTCCTAACAGGGGTGTAACTACTGGTGTAGCAGCGGTAGCAGCTGTCACAGGGCCCGGGACATTACGGGGCCCCGCAGGCCCCTGATGCTTTTTTTTTTTTTTTTAATAGGCCATTACCTGCTGGAGTAACCCCAGCAGGTAACGGGCCCTATATACTCACCGATCCCCGGGGTTTCGCTAACGGCCGCCTACACTTCCAATTCTGCGGAGGCGTCTGAGAGCAGGAGCGGGAATCAGTATGTGAGGCCGCGAGCCGAACCCCACAATCACTGCTATCATTATACTCCAGGGCCTTTGAAAAGACCCCGTTGTATAATAATCGAAGGCCCAGAGTTGGTGAGGGAACATAAAAAACAATGTACTTACCTCTCCTACGCTTCTTCAGGCTTCGGGCCTGTTTGGTGACGTCCCAGACGTGGGCCGGCATCATTTTGTGTCGCGACGCCGGCCTGCATCACGTGATGCAGGCCTGGTCCAACATTGAAGAAGGCCGAAGTAGCAGGAAGTGGACCGGAGCGAGGAACAGGTAAGCAACGTTGTTTTTTTATGTTTCTATCCTCCCCTGGGTCTCCGATCATTATAATCTGGGGTCTAAAAAGACCCCAGGGTATAATAATTGTTCATGGGTGGTCCACAATGGGACATATAATAGTGTGTGCAGGGGCCACTATGGGGCAAAATACTCAGTGCAGGGGCCACTATGGGGAATAATAGTGTGCGCAGGGGCCACTATGGGATATAATACTGTGTGCAGGGGCCACTATGGGGCATGATACTGTGTGCAGGGGCCACTATGGGACATGATACTGTGTGCAGGGGCCACTATGGGGCATGATACTATGTGCAGGGGCCACTATGGGGCATTATACTGTGTGCAGGGGCCACTATGGGGCATGATACTGTGTGCAGGGGCCACTATGGGACATGATACTGTGTGCAGGGGCCACCATGGGGCATGATACTGTGTGCAGGGGCCACCTTGGGGCATGATACTGTGTGCAGGGGCCACTATGGGGCATGATACTGTGTGCAGGGGCCACTATGGGGCATGATACTGTGTACAGGGGCCACTATGGGGCATAATACTGTGTGCAGGAGCCACTATGGGGCATAATACTGTGTGCAGGAGCCACTATTGCACATAATAGTGTGCGCAGGAATGCGGTTTTTTTTGGGGGGGGGGCGGCGATTGGGGCAGCGGTTCGGGGGGGGGGCCCATGTCAAATGTTCGCCTTGGGGCCCAGCCATTCCTAGTTACGCCACTGGTTCCTAAGTACTTTACAGCAGGACTTATGGGAAAAGCCGAGCAGTGCTGTACTACAATGGCTCCAGAATTCCTGTAGATGTGAATGAGACCTACAGAAACAACAGAGCATGGCTGAGCTACACTGTTTTCGAAGCTCCACAGTTACGGAAACAGCAAAGCTAAATGTGCTAGGCTGTTTCCATAGCTTCATTTCATGGGAACAGATGGGAACAGTTATTCCCGTTTTGGCAGCAATTTGCAAGGGAATAACCCTTTAAATCATATAAAATAATTTGGATTGTAGCAAAAAGTCTCTACCTTTAAAAGAATACCCATAAATCTTTATCCAGATGTGAAAAATGTAACAAGACAGCTCCTAGGTCTCTGAGGTATTAGCTATGGGAGTTCATCAATATGTGTTAATAAGAAATGAGTATTTGACTGATCATTTATAAAGATTTAGATTATTTTGCCACTGAAATGACTTGGTAACTAGCTGAAAGCACACACTGTGATCCATCACAAATATACATGTATCATGCCCAGTGCAACAAGACAATGAGCAAAATGAACAGAGGGCAATGGCCTTTTATTAGGAAGGAAGAAACAAATGTTTGCTGTCAACTGAAAGGGAAACAAAAGACGTACGTTAGTTTATAGTTAACATAGATTTTTAGGAGATTTCGTTTATCAAGGTCAGCAAAGGTAACTGCAACTTTATATTAATCTGCCCATGCTTAATAGAACCATGTCATTGATGTTAAATATGTTATTAATAGTTCCATAATTCAATAATGCCTTTGAGTGTAATTCTATATTCTATTTTTACAACTAACTAAGTAGCTAAAATGCATAACTGTATTCATATTTGTAAATTTCTAAAAACAGCTTTTGCAAGGAAATGATACATCTAATGGTATGCAACAATTCACTGTGGTGGAATTGATAGTGACAGACTTCCTTTAATAAGGGTTATAATTTAGAAAACATCAACACTTTAAATGGGATATCCAGGGATTAAATGTTACCTATTTCTGGCTTAGGTTCTGATAGTGCTACACAAGATCAGAACCAACACCCAGCCCCTGAGCTGCTCTGCCTCCTCCCTGTCAGGAGTATCACTTCAGCTGCTGCTTCTTTAAGGTTGCCATGACAACCTGGGGAAGCTTTTGTATTTTGTAACTTCTATGCTTTGGCCAATTAGCAGCTGAGGAGGCCTATATAAGACCACTCCTTCCTGACACAGGCGCCGACTAATTGTTAACTACTCCTGGTTTGGCTCCATTACCTGTTGTGTCTATTTGCTTTTAAGTGATCCCTTGGCTTGTTCTCGGATTTCCCTTTACCTCCTGATTCTGCTTGTGACATGCCCATTTGGATTTGTGACCTTTGGCTTGTTTCCCAGATTTTATGTAGTCTTCTGATTTGGTCTCCTAATACTGACCATGCCTGTACGACTTGATTCTTGCTTCGACTCCTCTGTGTAGGTTTTGGTGGATTTTGTTTTGGTTTCTGCAGAAGTGCATTTATTATTGGTATATCTATCTGTTTGGTAACAATTCAGATTCCCAGATTCAGCACAAGTCCAACCCGCCTCGTGGTGGGCTCTGGTGAAGGTGTCTGGGGGGTCCATCTTGACTCACAGAAGTGTTCTAGTTTTGAAAAGCTGTCCCTACAGCTCGCAGTTATCAGCCAATCTCCTGCTACTGCTTCTGTGAGGCCTTGCTATACATACATAACACTCCCTCCTTTGTCTGTGTCTGTAATTCTGTTATAGGCTGAGGCCCCACGTTGCGGAAACACAGCTTTTTTTCTTGCAGATTTTGTTCCAGTTTTTTGAACCAAAGCCAAGAATGGCTACAAAAGGAATGAGAAATATCTAGGAAGTACTTATACTTCTACCTTCTGCACAATCCACTTCTGGCTTTGACTCAATAAAACACAGCAAAATCTGCAACAACAAAAAAAGCTGTGTTTACACAACGTAGCCTAAGAGCAGGAATGTAGCAGTCAGGCTCAAACAGCACAGAGATGCACTCCCACTCTGTCCTATTATTTCTATCGCTATCTGCCTGTAATTGCTTACATTTGACTAAATTAAACTATTCCTACACTTCGTTCCAAATTATTATACAAATGATATTCTTCTCTGATTTTCCTAAATGGTCGATGTAAATGACAGTTGGTATAATGTTCAAATCTTTAACCGTTAGAGTATACATTATATTTTATTGGACAAACCTCCCAACAATAACACCATTTTTTTTCCACAAATTAAAAAATCTAAATGCACTTTTCCAAATTATTATGCACAACAGAGTTTCTAAACATTTTATAGGTTGTAGAGAACCTAAAATGGTCATTTTCTGAATTTGCAGCATTAAGAGGTCACATTTACTAAAATCATTTTGTATTACCTTTACTATGGGGAAAGGATTCATTATCTAGTCTGTCATCTCCTATAGCACAGCTAATACACACTGAACATGGAGAACAGGGAGTAAGTGGAGTGACTTAGGTGCTAGTTCAAGTCACACAACACAGAGTTGGAATAAGCCCGTAAACCTGAAGTGCAGCACTGACAGAACCCAGGCAGGATAAAGGTAATATTTAGACCCCCGGATAGCCCCTTTAAGAATGTATAGTACATTTTTCTCATGTACCGAAAGATGATCTTTTGCAATATCTAAATGTTAACAAAGCAGTTATGTACTTTGACTGCCTATCTTTGCAAATGTGGTTGATAATGAGTAAATGACCTTGCCAGGAGCCTAGCCGTGAACTGTTACAAAATGAGAGTGATCATAATGACTTATACTACATTACAAAATTTTCACGTTATACTTGAGAAAACATTTTTTAATCTTAAATTTAACTTTAATTAAACCTTGTACATAGTGAATTGCCTTACAATGTCACTGTCAATAGTAACCATATTATCTAAGGCACTTGTATTCCAAAGCGAGTGGGTAACAACAACTTAGAATAAGGTTGACATATTATATTTCACAACACACAAAAATGTTTTGTTTTTTTCAAAAAATAATAAAGCATCAAAACTATACATGACTACAGAATGATATACAGTGCTGGCCAAAAGTATTGGCACCCCTGCAATTCTGTCAGATAATACTCAATTTCTTCCAGAAAATGATTGCAATCACAAATGCTTTGGTAATAATATCTTCATTTATTTTGCTTGCAATGAAAAAACACAAAAGAGAATGAAAAAAAAAGTCAAATCATTGATCATTTTACACAAAACTCCAAAAATGGGCCGGACAAAAGTATTGGCACCCTCAGCCTAATACTTGGTAGCACAACCTTTAAACAAAATAACTGCGAACAACCGCTTCCGGTAACCATCAATGAGTTTCTTACAATGCTCTGCTGGAATTTTAGACCATTCTTCTTTGGCAAATTTCTCCAGGTCCCTGAGATTTAAAGGGTGCCTTCTCCAAACTGCCATTTTGAGATCTCTCCACAGGTGTTCTATGGGATTCAGGTCTGGACTCATTGCTGGCCACTTTAGAAGTCTCCAGTGCTTTCTCTCAAACCATTTTCTAGCGCTTTTTGAATTGTGTTTTGGGTCATTGTCCTGCTGGAAGACCCATGACCTCTGAGGGAGACCCAGCTTTCTCACACTGGGCCCTACATTATGCTGCAAAATTTGTTGGTAGTCTTCAGACTTCATAATGCCATGCACACGGTCAAGCAGTCCAGTGCCAGAGGCAGCAAAGCAACCCCAAAACATCAGGGAACCTCCGCCATGTTTGACTGTAGGGACCGTGTTCTTTTCTTTGAAGGCCTCTTTTTTTTTTTCCTGTAAACTCTATGTTGATGCCGTTTCCCAAAAAGCTCTACTTTTGTCTCATCTGACCAGAGAACATTCTTCCAAAAAGTTTTTGGCTTTCTCAGCTAAGTTTTGGCAAACTCCAGCCTGGCTTTTTTATGTCTCTGGGTCAGAAGTGGGGTCTTCCTGGGTATCCTACCATAGAGTCCCTTTTCATTCAGACTCCGACGGATAGTACGGGTTGAAACTGTTGTACCCTCGGACTGCAGGGCAGCTAGAACTTGTTTGGATGTTAGTCGAGGTTCTTTAGCCACCATCCGCACAATCTTTCGTTGAAATCTCTCGTCAATTTTTCTTTTCCGTCCACATCTAGGGAGGTTAGCCACAGTGCCATGGGCTTTAAACTTCTTGATGACACTGCGCACGGTAGACACAGGAACATTCAGGTCTTTGGAGATGGACTTGTAGCCTTGAGATTGCTCATGCTTCCTCACAATTTTGCTTCTCAAGTCCTCAGACAGTTCTTTGGTCTTCTTTCTTTTCTCCATGCTCAATGTGGTACACACAAGGACACAGGACAGAGGTTGAGTCAACTTTAATCCATTTCAACTGGCTGCAAGTGTGATTTAGTTATTGCCACCACCTGTTATGTGCCACAGGTAAGTAACAGGTGCTGTTAATTACACAAATTAGAGAAGCATCACATGATTTTTCAAAGGGTGCCAATACTTTTGTCCACCCCCTTTTTTATGTTTGGTGTGGAATTATATCCAATTTGGCTTTTTGACAATTCTTTTTGTGGTTTTCCACTGAAGACAAATTAAATGAAGATATTATTACCAAAGCATTTGTGATTGCAATCATTTTCTGGAAGAAATTGAGTATTATCTGACAGAATTGCAGGGGTGCCAATACTTTTGGCCAGCACTGTATATGCTCAAAATGTATTCTTAAGATTTTTTTTTTCTTTGCACAAGCATAGTCTCCAGTGCTGTACACATATTTTTACTACTTTAATCAATGTTCAACTCAGTGAAATAAAAAACATTGATTGTATAATATTGCATTTAAAATGGCGGATCATTAAATCTAAAAGATGAGACAATAAATCAAAACAAAACAATTAGTCATGTAAAATGATATCATTATGACTTGGTAATCTTACACCACCTACTAAGTTCCAAAATGGGATGAATTGTACAACATGCCATAACGTGTGCAGTGTACAGAAACAATTCTCTGGACGTTTAAGAACTAAATACTGTAGACATCAAAAAAAAGTTTCTTTTCCATTTCTATACAGACACTAATAACCTTTATTGCAGAGCAACAAGGATTATCTTCCCTGCTTATCTACAGTGTCTTTATCCTTTCAAAACTAGTAGTCATCCCTGATAGCAGTGTAACTAAAGTTGGCTATACACATTAGATGATAAATGGCCATTGGTTTCCGAGTCTCCACTGATGAACGACTTGTGGGGGATGATAATAATATAGAAGTTAAATTTCAACTGCCTGATTCTTTTATTTTCAGAGAAATAAGCCAATGTTAGAGGTGTCTGGTAGTGACTTTCTCCCCTTTTACATTCGACATGGATGTCTATGGGAGGGATCAGGTAGGATGCTGGCCGAAAAGTTGTGCAAGGCCAGTATTAGCAATTGACTGCTCTTTCCTATACAGTGGGCAAAGAACATATACCACACTGTATACATTTTTCTAGCATTGCGGACAATGTATGCCACTATGTAGCTATACAGGGCCATACTGTATATCGAAGCCTTCCAATAAAAGTATATGTTGGGGAATAAACAATTTATAGCTCTAACATATGGCTTTGAAATGATGTGAACAAAGCTCTACATAGATATGAGATACTGTGGATATTTCTCTCAGTCTAGCAGATATACAGTCATATGAAAAAGTTTGGGCACCCCTATTAATCTTAATCATTTTTAGTTCTAAATATTTGGGTGTTTGCAACAGCCATTTCAATTTGATATATCTAATAACTGATGGACACAGTAATATTTCAGGATTGAAATGAGGTTTATTGTACTAACAGAAAATGTGCAATATGCATTAAACCAAAATTGCAAAAGTATGGGCACCTCAACAGAAAAGTGACATTAATATTTAGTAGATCCTCCTTTTGCAAAAATAACAGCCTCTAATCGCTTCCTGTAGCTTTTAATCAGTTCCTGGATCCTGGATGAAGGTATTTTTGACCATTCCTCTTTACAAAACAATTCCAGTTCAGTTAAGTTTGATGGTCGCCGAGCATGGACAGCCCGCTTCAAATTATCTCACAGATGTTAAATGCTATTCAGGTCTGGGGACTGGGATGGCCATTCCAGAACATTGTAATTGTTCCTCTGCATGAATGCCTGAGTAGATTTGGAGCTGTGTTTTGGATCATTGTCTTGCTGAAATATCCATCCCCGGCGTAACTTCAAATTCGTCACTGATTCTTGTACATTATTCTCAAGAATCTGCTGATACTGAGTTGAATCCATGCGACCCTCAACTTTAACAAGATTCCCGGTGCCGGCATTGGCCACACAGCCCCAAAGCATGATGGAACCTCCACCAAATTTTACAGTGGGTAGCAAGTGTTTTTCTTGGAATGCTGTGTTTTTTGGACGCCATGCATAACGCCTTTTTTTATGACCAAACAACTCAATCTTTGTTTCATCAGTCCACAGGACCTTCTTCCAAAATGAAGCTGGCTTGTCCAAATGTGCTTTTGCATACCTCAGGCGACTCTGTTTGTGGCGTGCTTTCAGAAACGGCTTCTTTCGCATCACTCTCCCATACAGCTTCTCCTTGTGCAAAGTGTGCTGTATTGTTGACCGATGCACAGTGACACCATCTGCAGCAAGATGATGCTGCAGCTCTTTGGAGGTGGTCTGTGGATTGTCCTTGACTGTTCTCACCATTCTTCTTCTCTGCCTTTCTGATATTTTTCTTGGCCTGCCACTTCTGGGCTTAACAAGAACTGTCCCTGTGGTCTTCCATTTCCTTACTATGTTCCTCACAGTGGAAACTGACAGGTTAAATCTCTGAGACAACTTTTTGTATCCTTCCCCTGAACAACTATGTTGAACAATCTTTGTTTTCAGATCATTTGAGAGTTGTTTTGAGGAGCCCATGATGCCACTCTTCAGAGGAGATTCAAATAGGAGAACAACTTGCAATTGGCCACCTTAAATACCTTTTCTCATGATTGGATACACCTGGCTATGAAGTTCAAAGCTCAGTGAGGTTACAAAACCAATTTTGTGCTTCAGTAAGTCAGTAAAAAGTAGTTAGGAGTATTCAAATCAATAAAATGATAAGGGTACCCAAATTTTTGCACCGGTCAAATTTTGGTTTAATGCATATTGCACATTTTCTGTTAGTACAATAAACCTCATTTCAATCCTGAAATATTACTGTGTGCATCAGTTATTAGATATATCAAATTGAAATGGCTGTTGCAAACACCCAAATATTTAGAACTAAAAATGATTAAGATTAATAGGGGTGCCCAAACTTTTTCATATGACTGTATAATTGGTCCCCTAGCATAGAATGACCGCCTAGGAATATTAAAAAGGGAGATGGCATGTAAAGGGCACATTGGTCTACTACGCAGATCAATGATGCTAGTGCCCTCCCTTCTGCGGAACATAGCGGTCCCATACTGGATCCATATGTACTGGTAGTTCTAACTTGAATGTCCTGAGTTTGACGGTTCACTGGATACATGGGCACCTATGGTCATCTTTAAAATGAGATTTGGTTCTCTTTGGACCTTTCTCAAATATATTCTTAGGCACCATTCACCATTTTTACTGCGTTGTGGTGCAATTCTATATTATATGTAACTGTTATATATTAATCCCTGTTAGGATCTACTAATAACATTATTCTCTGGCCATACTATAGAAACTTTTAATTGGTGCTTATTCACACATAACATTTGTATAGCGTTTGTTATAGATGCCAGACATGTTATACTACAGGCCAGATGATGGATCGCTTCTTATTTGTGAATATAAGGTGTCCTGTGACATGCTCGTTAACATATGGTGCACCATTGACTGCATTATTGTGTATATTTATCTTCCTAGACCCAGTTACGATCGGGGAGTTTCCAAAATGGCGACTTCGACATCACACCTAGCAGTGTGCATGCTCAGAGTGTCATGTGACCACAGTCACTGAATCTACGTCATTGGCACTCCGCTGTGGCGCAGTAGTGCCATACAAATGCTGAGTATGTTTTCTATACACATATACTGCAAGGTAATTAAACCTTTTATCTCACACCTACACCTATTTAGTACAATGTACAGGATATTTATGTATAGGAGAGTCTGTTTATGATTTGTACTATACCATAAACACTTTGTATGTAAACACTATATTACACTGTATTTTGGCACATGATATATGCATGGATTTTGTGATATGTACAGTGGGGAAAAAAAGTATTTAGTCAGCCACCAATTGTGCAAGTTCTCCCACTTAAAGATGAGAGAGGCCTGTAATTGACATCATAGGAAGACCTCAACTATGAGAGACAAAATGAGAAAACAAATCCAGAAAATCACATTGTCTGATTTTTAAAGAATTTATTTGCAAATTATGGTGAAAAATAAGTATATGGTCACCTACAAACAAGTAAGATTTCTGGCTCTCATAGACCTGTAACTTCTTCTTTAAGAGGCTCCTCTATCCTCCACTCATTACCTGTAGTAATGGCACCTGTTTGACATTGTTATCAGTATAAAAGACACCTGTCCACAACCTCAAACAGTCACACTCCAAACTCCACTATGGTGAAGACCAAAGAGCTGTGGAAGGACACCAGAAACAAAATTGTAGACCTGCACCAGGCTGGGAAGACTGAATCTGCTATAGGCAAGCAGCTTGGTGTGAAGAAATCAACTGTGGGAGCAATAATTAGAAAATGGAAGACATACAAGACCACTGATAATCTCCCTCGATCAGGGGCTCCAAGCAAGATCACACCCCGTGGGGTCAAATTGATCACAAGAACGGTGAGCAAAAATCCCAGAACCACACGGGGGGACCTAGTGAATGACCTGCAGAAAGCTGGGACTAAAGTAACAAAGGCTACCGTCAGTAACACACTACGCCCCAGGGACTCAGATCCTGCAGTGCCAGACGTGTCCCCCTGCTTAAGCCAGTACATATCCGGGCCCGTCTGAAGTTTGCAAGAGAGCATTTGGATGTTCCAGAAGAGTATTGGGAGAATGTCATATGGTCAGATGAAACCAAAGTAGAACTGTTTGGTAGAAACACAACTCGTCGTGTTTGGAGGAGAGTGAATGCTGAGTTGCATCCAAAGAACACCATACCTACTGTGAAGCATGGGGGTGGCAACATCATGCTTTGGGGCTGTTTCTCTGCAAAGGGTACAGGACGACTGATCCGTGTACATGAGAGAATGAATGGGGCCATGAATCGTGAGATTTTGAGTGCAAACCTCCTTCCAGCAGCAAGGGCATTGACGATGAAATGTGGCTGGGTCTTTCAGCATGACAATGATCCCAAGCACACCGCCTGGGCAACGAAGGAGTGGCTTCATAAGAAGCATTTCAAGGTCCTGGAGTGGCCTAGCCAGTCTCCAGATCTCAACCCCATAGAAAACCTTTGGAGGGAGTTGAAAGTCCGTGTTGCCCAGCGACAGCCCCAAAACATCACTGCGCTAGAGGAGATCTGCATGGAGGAATGGGCTAACATACCAGCAACAGTGTGTGCCAACCTTGTGAAGACTTACAGAAAACCTTTGACCTCTGTCATTGCCAACAAAGGATATATAACAAAGTATTGAGATGAACTTTTGTTATTGACCAAATACTTATTTTCCACCATAATTTGCAAATAAATTCTTTAAAAATCAGACAATGTGATTTTCTGGATTTGTTTTCTCATTTGGTCTGTCATAGTTGAGGTCTACCTATGATGTCAATTACAGGCCGGCCTCATCTTTTTAAGTGGGAGAAATTGCACAATCGGTGGCTGACTACTGTACATGATACTGTACATGTACATTTTGATTGATAATTGATGTGAGTCACTGTATAATGCTGTGTAAAACCACTGTTCATTGCTTGAGAAGAGCTCAGTTTGTTTTAGATGAAACATTGCAGAGTATGAGGCAATAAACTACCTCAATTTTCACTATACCTATGGAGTGCTGCCTAATTTTTCCTTGGGTATGAAATACTATAGTTGTCTGCATTAAACATGAGTTATCAAACTCATGATGGTAACTTCACACAGTGGGGCAAATAAGCTAATAAAAATGCATTAGAATTCTGTCAGAATTTGTACCAGAAACTGTAGTTCATGCTTTTCACCTCATTTTCTCTGTATTTTAGATACTTTCTGACAGTTTGAGAATCATATGCAACCAGAAAATGCACCAAAACTGTAGAAAATGTGCCAAAATTTCTTATTCTGCACCAAAGTATTCAGTGGTGAAAAGTTAGACTAGACAGTCTAATAGTATGCCAAATTTTCAAACAGAATTAGGCATTTTGGAAAATCTAGTAAATTATGCAATTTCTTGATGGATCCGGTCTCAAAAAATGGCGTGTGTGTTTTTGTCTGTTAGAAAAACTATTTCAAACATGCACAATTTGCTTGCGTACACTTAATTTTCAACAAAAATAAAAGAACTGGCCAGTAAAATGTATTCCTTTCAGATTATGGTTTTCTCAATGGCCAGTTGGGGCTCTGGTCTTGAAGGCTCATAGATATTCCCCTTACGTCCGACAGCAGCACAATATGGGGTATCTCTGCCCCTGTGTGTTGTTTAGGATAGTGGAACCTTTAATTAGCACCAAATTTAAGGTGCCTCCTACTGGCCCTATAAGAGGGCACCTGAGACCTCCCTCCACTGTGTTTTTTTCTGTCCTGTGTGGGACAGGTGGACGGAGGTCTCTGGTGACCTCCCGTTGCTAGGGGTTTTTTCCTAAAAGCTCCTGGCTTACCTTTTTGGGGGTACCTTGGTCCTTTCCTACGTTCCTAAGATCCTCCGGTCCTTCAGGCCTTTTTCCGCCCCGCAGCACAGCGTTACCCGGCTCATCGCTCTGCAGGCAGCGCAATCCCGGAAGTAAGCGGGGAACCTCTTCGGCCGGAACCTTTTTTTCGGTCTCAAGTTCCCCGGGGAAGGAAGCCTTTGCGCACCACCGCGGCCTACTTCCGCTTTTCTCGGAAAAGTGCGGTAAGTTTGAAAATTGGAATTTTAATGGCAAAATATAGATTTGTTTTTTGCTGCTTGTATGTGGAGCCTCTGGCTTAGGCTTATGCTCCTCTATGTTCCATTATGGCTTTTGACCTCGTTTGGCGCTGTATGAATATTTTCTTTGTTTGGCTCCTCCCCTCGCTGCTGTATTACATTTAAAAGGTTCTCAGTCCTTTACTTGGTGAGCTCGTGGTTACTAGCTCCTCTGCTGCGGTTTGCGGTGTCTGGGTTTTTTCCTGACGGGATCTTTTTTTCAAGTGACCGATTTAAAAAAGTAACGTACCCCTTGGTTTTTCTTCTTGTGCGATGCTTGGCAATCTTCTATTCTACATTGTCATGTGGCTTTTGATGTTTCAGATGTCATGTTCTGCATCAGGTAACGGCGATGGGCTTAGGAGGAAAAAGTCCTCTAAACGTAAACACCTAATGTGTTTGGATTGCAATACCCCTTTATCTGACGGCTATGATTTTACCCGCTGTCGCCAATGCCGCGGACCTCCGTCAGAAGAACCTTCTATAAGAGAGGTTGTCACCTGGGTAAAGGACTATATGGAGGAGTCTCTTAAGGAGATCCGTTCTTCCATCGCCCAGATTGCCAAGAGACCGCGGGTTGAGACACAGTCCTCCCTACACATCGCTGACGAAGATTTTCAGATAGTGGACGAGACACTCTCATCTGACAATTCCACTGAAGATTCCAGCAGGCCGTGCTTCCCACTCGAAAAATTAAGCCGGCTGCTGAAGTCCATCCGGTCTAAGGATCGTGATGTTGACGTGGAAGCCTCCACGTCCACCTATAGAGGGCCTAGGGTCTTCCAAGTGGACGAGACATTACAAAGATTAATGTCTTCAGAGTGGAAATGTCCTGAAAAACCTCTTGTGGTTTCTTGGAGGTTCAAGGCTTTATTCCCAGTTGCTCAATGGGATCAATGGGGTCCTCCTCCCAAGGTGGATATGGCGGTGGCCAAACTGTCCCGCCGCACTATGGTACCATCAGATGATGGATCAAATTTGCACAACGCCATGGACAGGCGCATCGACAATACCCTCAAGAAGGCGTATTCAGCTGCCTCGGCCCAGACCGCTGTGGCAGTTGCGTCTTGTGAAGTGTCAGCCAAATTACGCACTGACCTGGTTCACCTCGAGAGGGACATCGACTCTGGAGTCTCCAGCGATGAGCTGCTAGGGTTTCTAGGCTCGGTTTCCCTGGCAGCTGAATATTTAGCGGAGGCCTCCCACCATCAATTAAAGCTGGTGGCCAAATCTCTGGCACTTACCACTGCAGCAAGAAGACCTCTATGGTTAAAACCCTGGAGAGCTGATTTCCCCTCAAAATATAATTTGTGCGCATTACCCTTTGAGCCAGGTAGAGTCTTTGGCAGTGCCCTAGACGAGATCCTGGAGGGCTTGGCTGATAGGAAGGGTAAAACTTTACCCCAGGCCTTTAGAGGTAGATCTAATTCTAGCCGTGATAGAGGCTATCCACCTCGTCGTGGACGGCAGTCCCAAAGAGGCTCTAGATATTCCTCTAGAGGCGCCGTCCGGAGATTCCCGAAGTCTGATGATAAAAAGGAGAAGCCTAGCTTTTGACATCAGGAGCAGTCTTCCTGTGGCCGAGATTCTTGTCGGGGGTCGTCTCTCCCATTTTTTCAACTGCTGGCAGGAAAAAATTCAAGACCCTTGGGTTCTGCAGTTAATCCAAAGAGGATATGCAATCGAGTTCCTCCATCCTCCTCAGGATCGGTTTGTGTTAACTCGCAGCCTCCCTATAATGCAGCAGACTACATTGGAATGCTCCATCCGAGAGTACATTCTCAAGGGAGCCCTGGAGGAAGTCCCTTCCCTAGAAGAAGGATCCGGTGTCTATTCTCCCGTCTTCCTGGTACCAAAACCGGCAGACAAGTGGAGAGTGGTCATAGACTTAAGGTACCTCAACCGCTTCATCAAAAAGAAGCACTTCCGTATGGAAACCATAAAGTCTGTCACCACTTTTCTCCTCCAAGGCGATGTTTTTGTGACTTTGGATCTAAAAGACGCCTATTTGCATATTCCTATTTATCCTCCACACAGAAGGTTTCTAAGGATTGCCGTAGTAGTTTCCGGCCACACGAAGCATTTTCAGTTCACAGCACTACCCTTCGGGATCTCCTCTGCTCCCCACACCTTAGAAAGGTAGTGGCTCCTATAGCGGCCGCCCTCAGACTTCAGGGGATATTCGTGGTGCCTTATCTAGACGACTGGTTGATAAAAGCCCAGTCAGAGTCTGTTCTGCTCCAGCAGCTACAGACAGCCGTGTCCCTGTTTCAGAGTCTGGGATGGCTTATAAACTGGGAGAAGTCAGTAACGATCCCTTCAACCCGAAGGAAGTTCCTCAGCTACTTCCTGGATTCAGTCCGCCTGCAGGTCTCCTTGACACCAGCAAGGAAGGAGAAACTGATCGGTGCAGTCCGGCACCTCTTCAAAAAGCCGATAGCCTCCATCAGAACATTGATGAAGATCCTGGGCTTGATGTCTTCCTCAGTAGAGGCAGTCCCATGGGCTTTGTGGCACTTACGTCCCCTCCAGAAGGAATTACTAGAGGTTTGGGATCACTCCCTTCTTACACTCAGCAAGAAGATTCGACTCTCCCCCAGGACCAGTTTTTCCCTCAAGTGGTGGTTGCACCTGAAAGACGGAAGGTCCACGGTCCAACCTTCTTGGACCCTGTTGACTACAGATGCATCCCTCTCGGGATGGGGAGCCCATTTGGACGAAAACTCCATAAAGGGGAGTCTGGAGCGCTCCAGAAAGAAGGACCTCGTCCAACTGGAAGGAGCTCAGAGCTGTATATCGTGCATTACTCCATTTCTCGCCTCTTCTCAAGGGAAGAGCAGTCAAAATCCGGTCAGACAACATGACCACAGTGCTGTACGTGAACAGACAGGGAGGCACCAGATCACCAACCCTCCTCAGGGAGGCAGATCTGATATTTACATAGGCAGAGAAAAATCTAACCCATTTATCCGCAGTTCACATCAAGGGCTCCCTGAACATAGTAGCGGATCGGTTGAGTCGGGGTCATGCCGTATCAGGAGAATGGTCACTCAATCCAGAAGTCTTTCATCAGATTACCCTGAAGTGGGGTCTTCCAGAAATAGACCTCATGGCAACCCGACTCAACGCCAAGGTGGAGACGTTCTGTTCCCTTTACCATCCCTTGGCAGTGGATGCCCTGTCCATACCTTGGAGGTCCAGGCTGGCATACATTTTCCCTCCAATTCTAATAATACCAAAGGTATTAATGAAAATAAGACAGGACCAAGTCTCTGTGATAGCCATCATTCCATTCTGGCCAAAAAGAGCTTGGTTTTCCCAACTGATGGAGATGAGTCGAGGGATATATTGGAGGCTTCCCCCCATCCAGAACCTGGTTTCCCAAGGATCTCTGAAGTGCCAGGATCTCTGGATATTCAACCTGACAGCCTGGAGGTTGAGCAGTCCCTACAGCAGGATAGATGACTGTCAGAGGCCGTCCTGAAGACCCTTTCTTCTGCAAGAGCAGACTCTACCAATAAGAACTACCAGAGGACAGCCAAGATTTTCATGGAGTGGTGCTCCAAGAAGGGTATTAATAATCTACAACCTTCAACGGCTGATATTTTAACTTTTCTTCAGGACGGTTTGGATAAGGGCCTTGCCCCTGCCACTTTGAAAGTGTAGATTGCGGCCCTCTCCGCTCATTTGAACAGACGTCTGTCTCAGGATCCTCTGGTTGCAAGGTTCCTTAAAGGGGCAATGAGGCTAAAGCCCTCAGTATCATCTCCAGTTCCCCAGTGGGACCTTGCGGTAGTCCTTACAGGCCTGTGCGGTCCTCCATTTGAACCCTTGGAGACTACGGAGCTAAAATATTTGGCCTACAAAACCATTTTTTTGTTGGCTATTACATCTGCCAAAATAGTAGGGGAACTCCAGGCTCTCTCTTCTAGAGAACCGTACATTGTGTTTTTTGCAGATAGGGTGCACCTTAGATTTTTGCCTGGGTTTAACCCTAAGGTCCCCTCATGCTATAATAGCAATCAGCTAATTTCGCTACCAGTGTTTTTCCCCACTCCAACCTCTGAGGAGGAAGAAAAGCTCCACACCTTAGATGTGGTAAGGTGTCTGCGGATTTACCTATCCCGCACTCAACCGTTTAGGAAGGCCGAAAACCTACTAATTAACATGCAGGGTAAAAACAAAGGCCTCAAGGCTTCCAAGCCTACTCTATCCACATGGATCAAGGAGACAATTAAGTCTTCCTTCCTTATTCAGGAGTTACTCCCTCCAGTTTTTTCTACGGCCCACTCGACCAGGGCTGTGTCGACTTCTTGGGCTGAGTACCGGTCCTTACCTTTGGACCAGATTTGTGCGGCTGCATCATGGTCATCTCAGTTGACCTTTGTTAAACATTATCGTTTAGACGTCCGCAGTTCCCAGACAACTGCCTTTGGTCAGACAGTCCTTGACGTTGTAAGGCGAGGAAACCCTCCCTAAGGGAATTACTTGCTATCTCCCCATATTGTGCTGCTGTCGGACGTAAGGGGAATCGTTGATTGTAATGTCAATCTGTATTCCCTTAGTCCAGACAGCAGCACAAGGCTTCCCTCCCTAGAAGCTTGTTTCCTTTTACTTTATAATTTACACAGTGGAGGGAGGTCTCAGGTGCCCTCTTATAGGGCCAGTAGGAGGCACCTTAAATTTGGTGCTAATTAAAGGTTCCACTATCCGAAACAACACACAGGGGCAGAGATACCCCATATTGTGCTGCTGTCTGGACTAAGGGAATACAGATTGACATTACAATCAACGATTACATTACCAGTGAAATTCCATTGATTTAAGTGAATTGGTGAAATATGGCCAGCTTTACCCAAAACCCAATTCAAAAAAGATCATATCTGCTGTAGATGTAAATGTAAGAGATAAATAATGAGAAATAATGTTCCAAATCTGAAAGCTTCATTTATAAAACAACTTATTTGTATGCATGAAGGTCTTCATTGTGCAGCACAATGCAGCTGTTTTTTTTAGGTTTTAAGTTCTATTGAACAGTGACACAAAATCTGGGAAAATACACAAGCATGTTCTGCTTAAATTCTAATCTTAATATGGCATTCTGCATTATAGCAGATACACTTAAACATTTATAGTAGCTATACCTTAAACATTTTATTAGTTATTTCAAGTTTTAAAAAAAATGGCTTTAATATGCCAGTTTAATAGATTTCCACAGGCAATCTACCGGGGCAAACATTATTCAGTATCATTATCAGTTTTCTGTAAATTTCCACTGCTGAACCACTGAGCATATTGTTGCCCAATAAATTCCAGAGACATGATATCATTAATTTCCAGTAAAAATAATCTAAAACTATCGAGCATTAATGTGAACATTAAAAAAGCCTATTCCCAGCCTACAAAAGAAATATTAAATCAACAAACAACCAGATGAAAAGCAATTCAAGCTATAGGACACTGATCAAAAACGTCTCTACAGTTATGTTGTGTATATATATATTATATATAATATATATATATATATATATATATAAGAATATGTGTGCTGCTTGCAAATATATAAACTAACAATGTATGCCATATTGATAAGACATTTAGCAGTAATTCATCTGTCAATTGCAGACTTACTTTTTTTTAATTTTAGAAACAAAAAAGAAAAGAATAGAGGGTTTAAAAGGAGACTATCACCTACCTAAAGCATACTCAACTATCTCCACCATGTTAAAGAACACATTACAGTGATAAAAATTGTACCTTTGTTATGCATGTCACTTTTGTAGGCTTGGAGAAAAATAACTTTGAAATCTTATGCATAGGCAGTTGGTACACTGGGGTCAGATCTTCACATGATTGTTATTTTAACGGTCCATTGTTACAGACCATCAAAATATATGTCATGTCCTATTTTTGTCCGTTTTCACGAATTGTTCCATACACTGTCATTTATGGGGGATCTGTGAAAATGGGTGCTATCCGGGTGCAGGATAGCTGTGAAAACTTAATGTTTTTCATGGTCATTGTGAACCTCAATCATCTGAATGTAGCCTAACTGTAAGGGAATTGCCAGTTGAGCAATTCTCCAGAGCTTCTGCAGAACCCTTGGGGGAGGCACACAACAAGACAGTGAGCCCTAAAGCTGAACCCTGCCACTGGCCCTGCCTCTTGCCTGACTGTCCTAGATGACAGCCGACAACTTGGAGCTGATCCGTACTCTGAATAAGTGACAACACAGAACGCAGACAGGACAAACAACAACAAAAGGGAGGTCAGCAAGCCAAGTGGTCGGTAACAGTAGAGCAATGCAGTACAGAATCACAAACGAAGAGATTAATCAAAGTCAAAGCCAGAGGTCAGGAATAAGAATACAGGTAAGCAGAGAAGGAGCTAGCAGGGACAAAGTCATAAGACAGAATCTCAATAGCCCGCGACCATGTGAGGGCTGATGACCTGTTTATAGCAAATCTAGGACCTGCCCTAGACCTGATTGGTAGACAGGCTGTCAATCACACAGGCAAGGCTAAGATTAACTATTTGAGGAACAGAAGAAACAAGGTGCAGGAGACGGATGTGGATGAAATTCAATTACATAGTCTAGAACAGTGTTCAGACTGAGCACAATAATGTCCTGCATGTTCAACTTTGTTTCCGATGAAAAAAAACCCAGCTTCGCGGCACAGAGGGTGTAAGCGCACACCCACGCATTGCTTTAAAAACCCATAGAAGTGAATGGGTTTTTAAGCAAAGCATCCAAACCTTTCCCTATGCACTTTTCCAACATTTAGGTCAGATTCGCGGCGGACGGAGTGCCGGTGCAAGTGTGAACTCACCCTAAGAGATATGGTTCTGGGATGATGATCAGAGCTAAAGTATGGTAGATCACACAATAATAAGTTTATGCAAATATAACCCTGAACAAAGAATGTGCTGCCCATTGAAACAGGAAATGTACTAATCAAAAATAGTGGAATAAATTGAAAAGATATACTTTGATTTCTATGTAACATAGGAAAATATATCTATTGTGTATTTTAATTACCATTGTTAAGCAATAACTACAAGGTTGATACATTGATGACCTTTCTAGATGCTATATTCTATATTATAACGTCTACAAACAAGTATGTCATCACATATATATGTGTCCAATGTGCATGGGAATAGCTTAAAAGACCAATTCGATATGCTGATTATCAGGCCAATAATCACTTGTTCACATCTCCTCCTTTTAATTTGCATTTGCCAATGCATATGAACACTGACTGATGAGCTTATTGTCGAGCGGCACTTATCCTCCCGGGTATGGGGTGATGTAATATCACCTTAAGGTAGACCATACACATGTCGGCTTTCCCGGTATGCGTCCTGGTGCTGGAGATATCGGTACAGTTAATTTCAGCACCAATATCTCCTCAGAAGGGCGGGCCCTACAGCCTAGTGCCATCGCTGGGCTGTGAGGAATGCCCCCCTGACAGTACAAGTCTATGGAAGAGTATTGTGGGGGGGGGGGGGGAGTTCCTCACAGCCCAGCGATGATGCTAGGCTGTAAGGCCTGCCCTTCTGACAGTGCACTGTCAGCTTTCTAGCGGTATATAATATTGCAAATCGATGAGGATGTGAAAGGTCCTCTTTTATTACATTGCCAAAATCACCTTAAGGACATACCTCAATTTTTCCAAATCTGATATGAGTCACTTTATTAGCATTAACATTAGAGCCCATTACCTTGACCAAGTGATTTTGAAACTTTTTTCATGACCTTGCACTTCATGTTGGTGGTAAACTTTGGTTGATATTGTTTGCATTTACCAGGACATTTAGTGAAAATTTGCTTTTCAGACAGCTTGTCATACCACCCAAATTAGTTAATGATTATTATCTATCATATCTCTGTTTTACATTGTCATAATTTTTAGGATCTTAGAAGGCTTACGATTTTAACAGCAATTTTTAAGAAAATTTCCAAAATCAACTTTTTTTTAGGGACCAGTTCAGTTCTGAAGGGGTTTTTAAAGGCCTATATTTATATATATATATATATATATATATATATATATATATATATATATATATATATCATCCTATTTTCAAAACTGCACCCCTCAATCCATTCAAAACAGCATTCAGTAAGCCTGTTAACCCAATAAACAATTCACAGGAATTAAAACAAAAAGGTAAAATTTTGAAATTTCAGTTTCTTTCAATAATACTTTCATTTAGCCCTAAAATGTAAACATTTGTAAGGGACGAAAGGAAAAATGCATCCCAAAAATTGTTATGTAAGTTGGACACAACATATTGTGCACAGAAATGGCATATTTCTGGAAAAAAATGCAATTTTCACTTTTCAGCTTCTGCTGTGCATTAATTTCAGCAAAATAAATTAATAAAACACTCAAGGGGTAAAAATGCTCACTAGTCCCCTTTATACATTTCTTGAGAGTATAGTTTCCAAAATGATGTTACATGTCAGGGAATTCGATTCTACTGGCACTTCAGGGGCTTTGCAAATCAGGTCCTTTGCAGATGGTGAAAAGTGGATATTTAATCTGTACAGAATACATTAGGTACACCAAATATAACACTATTTTTCTAATAACTACTAGGATGAAACTAAACTCAAAATAAAAAATATTGGGCAATAATCCAAGCACACGCAGAGGCCAATTTTATTAAAAATCCCCCTGTAATAGAATAATATAGACAAAACAATTGAATTGTGCATAAACCATAGTCCAAACACAACTCCTAGGATGGGGGGACATTCTGGTGTCTTTCCTTGTAAACTCTAAACCCTAATATATGCTTACATAGCCTATACACTACATTCCTGATGCAGACAGTTTTTCCATAAAGGATGGTATTGAGGTGTTCCATTGTTGCATTGAAGAAATTTTTTTTATATTGTCCTATAAATTATTTTTATCCTACTAGAGGACTTGAACCAGTGATCATCTGACATCTGATTCACTATTATACACAGCTAACGTACACTGCCATACTCATGTATCATTAATCCTGCTAGAGGCAAGATCACAACCGGAGGGGCAAGAGGCAGAACCAGGGTCACTAATAAGACCCCAGTCTGTCAATAAAGTACATCAGCACCACCCCAAGGACGGAACGGGGGTGCTGTTTGGGGGGCATACATTTTTAAAACCCTGCACTGTACTGTGACTGCAGTGTTCAATGTATTAAACATACACTGGCCAGGTCACCCTTTCAGTGCCAAAATTTAATTTTGCTAAGTTTTTTTCAATAGAGATATACAGTGTCAGATCTGCCCTTAGTGTTGCTGCACTGTGATCTATAACTGTTCAGAGTGTATTACAATGGTTCAACTGACAACGTCACCCTTTCAGTGCAAAATCTAATTTTGCTAAGGTTTTTTGTGTGTTCTACTCTAATAATTACTATGCACAGGTCTCCCTTTCAGTGCTAAATCTCATATTCTTGTTAAGTATTTTTAGAAATAGTGTTTTTTGTTAACAGAGAAAAACTGCCATTATCACTGCAAAAATCCAAGCTAATACTAACTATATAATGCTCACTGTTCAGGCCACCTTTTCACTGCTAAATCTCATTTTCTTCCTAATTTCAGAGTTTTTTGAAGATAGAAAAACAAAAAACACACAGTGTCAAAATTGTTGCAAATAACTATTATATAAAAAGTAAAATAAAATAACTAGTAAAAAAACAGGACACAGGACAGGCTAAAGGAGGAGGAGGAAACAATGGTGCTACTGTCATGCCATCCACCAGTGCAAGCGAATGTCATCTCCCGCAGAATTTTTTTGTACATTACCAAATCACAAATCCATGACCTTCAACCAGAAAATAAGACATGACACTGTTGACATGTGGAGCAGCAATTATGAGCAGGGACAATACATGGCTTTTATGATACACTGGGTCAATGTTTAGAGCGACAGTGACCACAGCCTGGAAAAGCAATAAGGCTAGTTGCTAGTACTGACCCCACTCCGTGGGTGCAGACCCAGTTCCAACACCAGGTGGAACCCAACCTCCTTCTCCAGTTCCTCCTTACTGAGCTACTTCCTGCCCCCAACTTCAACAGGGCAAGCCATTGTTTTCACTCTCCCTCCCTCATTTTATGGCTGTAAGGTGAAGTGCACATGATGTGACACATGTTGGAGCATCTATTTGAGCAGCAGAAAATGTTGAAAGATTACTGCATGCAGAAAAGCACAGGGATAATTATTTTGAAATCTTTCATTGGAGGCTCGTGTGGCCACCAAATGTATCATTGCTTTAATATTGTATATATCTTACAACTTCTACCTCTTGGTCACTGTCACCATCCTGGGGTGTTGCAGGAATAACTGGAGGAGGATGAAGAACTGGGTTTGGGTCATGTTGGTGGAGGACCTGGGACTCCTATACTAGAGGAGGGAGAGGAGGAAAACTTTCCTTGGGATACAGAGGGGGTCCTTGATATATCACAGTGGGGGAGGAGGCTGACCCTTTTTTTTTTTTTCTAGAAATTCTTTAAATCGTCATTCCGTCAATGTTATGTTGCTGTGGCATTTGCTCTCATAATGGGATGAAAGGCAGGAAAGTCCCAGTTTTCTTCTGGCTCCAAAGTGTTGTTCTTATCAGAGAAGGTATTCCAGCATCTAAATACCAGCCTCACGACCACCTGCTGGAGGTGTGAGTCCACTGAAGGCTCCCTATTCCACATATTCTGGACATGCTCTATTAGACCTTGATTTTCCACTTGTCCCCAAGACATACTTATTTAATGTACCCCCCGACACTTTTCAGGGAAAAAGGCCCCGAAATAATTACTCCAACTACTGCAGCCAAATGCCTTACTTCCCACCAGTGGCGATAGACAGCCCCCACCTCGGACCTGACCTATATACCCAAATATGTGATGTTTGAGCTATGGAACACCTCACTGCAACCATCCAGGATAATCTGGAGGCTTTCCATGCAGTGTGATCTCTTTGGGACACTTAAGAGTCAGCACCAATTGTAGACAACTCCTAGATAACTCAACATGAATTCCTCCTCTCGGACCTGGCATTGCCCATCCCCATGTTCCCCCATCCTGCTCTTCTCTACCCTCTCCCTAATGTTTCTTGTTCTTTTTTTTATTTGGCTCCCCCTGATCATATGTTGATTGCTCAGACTTTCTGTCGACTTTTTACTGTTGATCATTGGTTTTATCCAAGTTATTACTTGTTTTCTCTTTGATATGCAATGGAATGTCCATTATCTTGTCTTTGCATGCATTGTTTACTCTTATAAATCTAAATATATAATTATAAAAACAAGACAATGTATTCCAGCTTTTTCAGCTGGCAGTTGAGGCACACTGCTGAGGCATTTGCTCCCATAAAGGAATGATGAGCAGGACAGATTAATCTTTGAATGTACCATAAACATACATGTCACTGTCACTTTGCCATAACCTTGACTGTGTTTTCCTTAGAGAGCTACAAATGAAATAGGTAGGGTTTTGGGGACCCCGGGGGGGGCCTTTACTTTTTTTTAAACCTTTTTTTTTCCCGGCTTTTTTTAATTTTTTTTTTTCAAAAAAAATTTTTTGTTTGAGCTGACCATCCCCAAATAAAATTTTTTTTGTGGTTTTTTCTCTTTTTTTTACAAAAAATTTTTTTTTTTCTTTTGGTTTTGTTGTGTGGGGGGGGGGGGGTGTGTTATTTTTTTTTTTTTTTTTGGGTGTGTTTTTTTTTTTTTTTTTTTTTTCTAATATAATTATTTTTTTTTTTTTTATTATTAAAATTTAAAAAATATAAGGATGGGGAGGTGGGGGGGGGGGGAAAAAAAAAAATAAGGGGTTTTGTTTTATGAGTGAGGGTTGTGTTTGTGTGGTTAGTTTTTTGATGGGGGTGTGAAGCATGGGATTTTCCAAAAAACAATCAGACCTTGATTGATGCAAAGAAATCCAAAGGAGTTTATTCGAAGTCCAATTTTAACAGAGAAAATATTTCATCAGAAAATATCCATAACGCATACAACAGAACCCTTGCCTTTCAGGCTACTGTAGTCTCACAGGTTTCCCACTATGTCAACTCCATCAACAACTACTGAGCTTGCTGGGTAATGGAATCCTTTTATATCATAGACATTTCCCATAATCCTATGCAGTTTTCTCTATAAAACACTGGAGTTGATGCAGACTTGCCTCTTATAAGGCCAGGGCAGACACACCCTACTACAGCTCCACTACTGCAGGTAAGTAAATGAAAACACTTCTTTATGAAACACAAATTGTGAGTATTTCCTTAGTTTTGGTACATTGTTTCCAGATGGCAAGACCAGAAAGAGTAGAAAAATAGAGCATTAGGTGGCCAGCCTAATGAGGAAAGAAAGAAATAAGAAGCAGTAATAGAACATTCACACAGAGGATTTACCAGACCTGGCAACTCATGTACCACAACTAAGGTTACAAAACAGGAAATCAATTATAAACATAAAACAAAACATTTTACCTCTTCACATTCCTCCCCCCTTAAGAGGAAGCTTGTCCTTCTTCAGACAACTTTTACTTCAGCACCATACCTAGACAAATGATCGGCATTTTGGTGCTTCGTCCCTGACCGATGTTGTATCTCAAACTTAAATGGCTGTAATGCTAAATACCACCTAGTAATTCTGGCATTTTTGTCCTTCATGGTATGAATCCAAGTGAGAGGATGATGATCGGTTACCAAAGTAAACTCTCTTCCTAGTAAGTAATAGCGTAATGCCTCCAAAGCCCACTTAATTGCCAGCCCTTCTTTCTCAATAGTAGAATACTTTTGTTCACGGGGGAAAAGTTTCCTACTCAAATAAAGAATAGGATGTTCCTCACCATTATCCTCTTGACTTAGGACTGCCCCAAGTCCCACCTCTGATGCATCAGTCTGCACAATAAATGGTTTGTCAAAGTTCGGGCTTTGCAGGACCGATTCCTTACACAAAATTTCTTTTATCTGTTCAAAAGCTAGCTTACATTCTGTTGTCCATACAACTTCCTCTCTTCTGTTCTTTTTAGTTAGGTCGGTTAAGGGAGCAACTATGGTAGCAAATTCTGGAATAAAACGTCTATAATAACCAACAAGACCTAAAAATGATCTGACTTCTTTTTTTGTGGCTGGAATAGTAGCAGATTGAATGGCTTGTACTTTTGATATTTCTGGCCTTACTTTACCACTACCCACAATAAACCCAAGGTACTTTGTTTCTTGGAATCCCAAAGCACATTTGCGTGGATTAATTGTGAAACCAGCTTTCTCAATTTCAGTTATTACCTTTTCCAAGTGATACAAGTGGTCTTCCCATGATTTACTAAAAATTACAACGTCATCTAGATAAGCAGCACTGTACTCCATATGATCCTTCAGGAGTAAGTCCATGGCTCTTTGAAATGTGGCTGGAGCACCATGAAGACCAAATGGCATGTTTCTGAACTGATACAGACCACTAGGCATCACAAAGGCAGTTTTTTCTTTTGATTTCTCATCAAGTGGAATTTGCCAATAACCCTTACATAAATCTAGGGTAGAAATATATTCTGCACACCCCAATCTATCTATGAGCTCATCAATACGCGGCATTGGGTAATTGTCAAAACTAGATATGGCATTAATTTTACGAAAATCTATGCAAAATCTTATTGTCCCATCTTTTTTTCCCAACCATCACTACAGGTGATGACCAAGGACTTTTGGAGGGTTCAATAACTCCCAATTTAAGCATTTCCTGCACCTCATTTTCAGCCTCACCCTTTAATTTTTCAGGTATTCGATAAGGTTTCTGCCTGATAGGCGCATGCTCTCCAGTATTTATTGCATGAGAAATTAAAGACACACGACCAGGCTTACTTCCAAAAGCATGTGAACTAGACCCAATAAGTTTCCTCATGTCACAATGTTGTCCTTTAGATAACTTTGGATTCAAAGTTACCTCTGACCAGTGTGCACAATTTTTCAACAAATCATAAATCTCTTCAGACATATTCTGTGAAGCCTCGGCGACAATAGTACCGGTAATGCTATTTGTGGGATCAACCTCTGGTTCAAGCCAACGTTTTAATAAATTTGCATGGTAAACTTTATTTTTTTGTTTTTTATCTGGGGTTTCAATTTCAAAGTCAACAGGACCTGTTTGTCTAACCACTTTATATGGCCCTTGCCATCTGGCCAACAACTTATTCTCACTGCTAGGAAGCAAGAGAAGAACCTTATCTCCAACTTTAATTGACTTATTTTTGGCATGCTGATCATACCATTTCTTTTGGTAAACTTTTGCTTTACGGACATTATCATGGGCTACCTTAATCAATTTCATTAATCTCTCTCTCATTTCCAACACATGTTCCACCACATTTTTCTGATGACCAGCTCTACCTTCCCATACCTCTTTAATAACATCCAAGAGTCCCCTGGGTCGTCTCCCATATAACAATTCAAAAGGGCTAAACCCTGTAGACTCTTGTGGAACCTCACGATAAGCAAATAACAGAAAGGGCAACCATTTGTCCCACAGTTTTGGATCATTATGTGCAAATTTTCTAAGCATATTTTTCAAGGTTTGGTTATATCGTTCAGTCAACCCATCAGTTTGTGGATGATAAGGGGTAGTTCTGAGGGGCTGTATACCAAGAAGTTTATAAACTTCTAACAGAAAGGAAGATGTAAAGTTACTCCCCTGATCAGTAAGGATATGCTTAGGTAATCCAACCCTGCTAAACACATTCAAAATTTCCTCAGCAACTCTTTTAGCAGTAACTGTGCGCATAGGTATGGCTTCAGGATACTTGGTACAGTAGTCTACAATTGTAAGAATAAAACGGTTACCTTTGGAACTTTTTTCTAGTGGACCAATAATATCCATACCCACAGTATTAAATGGTTCATCAATTACTGGCAAGGGTATAAGTTCTGCTTTGGGAGGAACAGAAGCTGTGTACTGACATACTGGGCAACTACGACAATAAGTAGTTATTTCATCATAAACTCTAGGCCAATAGAACCGATAAAGTACTCTGGCCAAAGTTTTTTTATAACCCAAATGTCCAGCAATAGGAACATCATGCGCTAATTTCAAAATTTCGGATCTAAACCTTTTTGGCACAACTAACTGTTGCACTTGTTCTCTTGTTTTTGGATGACTACACACTCTATATAAAATATTGTTTTCCACTAGATAAAAGGGTGTAACAGGCTGCCTACCACTTTCTTCCACCACTTTACAGTTAGTTAAACCCTGTTCATACAATGGATATAAGTCAATGTCCTGTTTTTGTTCAAATGCAATATCAGTGTCCCACAGTTCAGCATTTTTATACTTGCCATCCTGGGAAAGTCTTTTCCTGAAGGCATCCTGCTGTCCTGGAACGCTCGGAGGCTTTGATGATGGTGGCTCCCTGATGTCCTCATGAAATGGGAAAATGTCCTTCAAAGTCTCATCTCTCTTGTGTGCCTTTGCTTTAGCTCGGGTAGTCACAGCAGACAACTGGCTTTCCCCCATTAGCAAATCTTTGAATCCAGGAGTAGTTCTTCCAAGGATCACTGGTACTTGTAGTTCCGGAACAACAACTGCTGGCATGGTAAAACATTTCTCATCCAACTGAAGTTCAATATTTGATGTGGAGTAATTTTTTGTATCTCCATGAACACAAGTAATTGGCACTTTGGGAAAGTCCATCTTCTCAGTTATTAGGTCCCCCTTTACCAAACTTAGTTTACTGCCAGAATCCAGCAAAGCATCCACAGTCTGTCCATTAATTTGGATTGGCCGCACAAAGTCACTGCAAGCACAAAACGATCCAGACGTTGGGCCTTTAGTGCTTTTCCTTGGGCAAAATTTAGCTATGTGTCCCTTCTCTTGACAAATATAGCACTTTTTTCACTTGTGATGGTTTTTAATGGAATTCTGGCTTCTTGACCTCTCCCTCCAGAGATAATTCTAAATGGTTTGGATGGGCCTGTTGCAGACCTGCTTAGGTCTCTTTTTGCTAGGAGAAAGTTTTCCGCCAAAGAAATTGCTTTGTCAGCATTTTTGGGCCGATGTTTTTTAACCCAGGCATGGACATCAGCTGGAAGAATTTGTAGAAACTGTTCAAGGATGATCATTTCACTGATCTGTTTAGTTGTCTTTGTGTCTGGTTTCATCCATTTCACATATAAGTCTTGCAGGCGAGTAAAGACTTCTCTTGGACCATCAGTGTAGCAGTACTTCAATTCTCTGAACCTCTGCCTGTAGGTTTCCTCACTGATGTCATATCGCCTTAGAATAGTCTCTTTAACCACGTCATAGTTATTTGCATCGTTTATGTTCATGTGGCTATATGCCAGTTGGGCTTGTCCAGTAAGATATGGTGCCAGTCTTACCACCCACTGTTCCTCAGGCCACTGACAAGTGTGTGCAATTCTTTCAAATGTGGTTAAATATGCCTCAATATCATCCTGTGGAGAAAGTTTTGTCATGCGAGGGTCTTTCCAAGGAGACATAGCAACAGGTGGTTTCAGGGTTTGGAATAGTTCCCTCCAACGTTCATCCTGACGTTGCAATTCCTCGCGATTTCTCCTGGCTTCCTCTATTTGCCTTTTTTCTGCTTCAATCTGCTGCACAGTTAACCATTTCATAAGGTCAGCAATGCTCTCAGGTAAAGTCATTTCAGAAGGTTCAGCAACACTTGTCGTTATTGGAGCAGCTGTGGCTCCTTGCACTTCTGCCTCCTCCTTCTCTATCTGTGCACTGGATCTAGCACTTTGACTTTCCATTTTCACCAGCTTGCTTGCAGCAGTTTGCTTTGCAGATACAGTTGGTTTTTTTGTAATGCGCCAGGAACGTGTCTTGTACATAACTCCCTTGTTTCTTTATGCTGGAGTACTTGGAGCGATACTCCAAAAATCATCCCGTTTCTGACACCATATGTGAAGCATGGGATTTTCCAAAAAACAATCAGACCTTGATTGATGCAAAGAAATCCAAAGGAGTTTATTCGAAGTCCAATTTTAACAGAGAAAATATTTCATCAGAAAATATCCATAACGCATACAACAGAACCCTTGCCTTTCAGGCTACTGTAGTCTCACAGGTTTCCCACTATGTCAACTCCATCAACAACTACTGAGCTTGCTGGGTAATGGAATCCTTTTATATCATAGACATTTCCCATAATCCTATGCAGTTTTCTCTATAAAACACTGGAGTTGATGCAGACTTGCCTCTTATAAGGCCAGGGCAGACACACCCTACTACAGCTCCACTACTGCAGGTAAGTAAATGAAAACACTTCTTTATGAAACACAAATTGTGAGTATTTCCTTAGTTTTGGTACATTGTTTCCAGATGGCAAGACCAGAAAGAGTAGAAAAATAGAGCATTAGGTGGCCAGCCTAATGAGGAAAGAAAGAAATAAGAAGCAGTAATAGAACATTCACACAGAGGATTTACCAGACCTGGCAACTCATGTACCACAACTAAGGTTACAAAACAGGAAATCAATTATAAACATAAAACAAAACATTTTACCTCTTCACAAAGTGTATCATTGGAAACCAATGATTCACCCAAGTTGCTCATGCAGACTGCACCAGGAATTCTCCCAAGACTTCCCTTTATATTGCTTTATTCATGTTATCCTCTGTGTTCATAAGCCTTTTAGAACTTGCTGCAGAAAATCATCCTAATAGCTTGAAGATGACCCCAACATTATGGTACATAAAGTATGTTTCTAGTGGTGAGCTGTGATTTGCCTGTGCCCATTTTTTTTTTTTTTAATTGTAATATTTATTAAAGTGTTTTGCAATATATTATACAACAGTAAAAAAAGAGTAAAGAAGAGACACAACATGTGGTTTAACAGGGTAACAAAATATGCTTTAATCAAAGAGTACAAAAACCAGTAATAATGTAAACAAAAACAGAAAGACTGGACGGGGAGGAGGGGGGAGGGAAGAGTGGGGGAGGGGGTGGTTTAGACAGGGTCAGAAACCATGTAAAATGCAATAGGTGCCCAATTTTGACAGCCAACAAGTCTTAGTGCCCCTTCTGCAGAAACATTTAGGCAACACACTGTGAGAGGTCCGTGCACCAAAAATAAAAACTACACCATTCGGAAACTGACATATATTTCAGGTATTGCTGACACCAATTTTTTAGGCATGAGTCATAATTATGTTGTTGTGCTGAGGCGTCCTCACCCAGCCTACCTTGGTCTTCATTCCAACCACTTTTGTAAAAAGTGATGAGCAGTGCAGAGAACCAATAATGTGGTATATCTTTTGTGTGAAAGAGGGCTGTGAGCTAAA